>OX465098.1:11875447-12552947 GCA_949987625.1 Chalcis sispes | reverse complement strand
TTTTATTTTTCGTAATTATAAGATAATAATTTAATTATAAAAAAATAAAAATTGTAGATTACATATGTATGAAAATGTATATAAAATTTCAAAAGATCAAATAACTTATACGATAATTTCAATATTCTTATGAAACAAAAGTATAGTTTCTTTATAAAAATTAAAGAAAAATACAAAGAAATTTTAAAAAATTGATATTATTTCGTCAATGACCTAATAATAAAAAAAAAAAAAAAAAAAAAAAAAAAAAAAATAAAAACAAACAAATTAAAATTTTCATTTCTTGCGATTCTTCTCAAAATTTCAAAAATATTATTCCGCTTTTAATTGTTTTGAAAATCAGTAAATAATTTTCATTATTTTATTTAATTAACTCATTGATAATCATATAAGTAATTTTATGAAAATTAATTATTATACAATACTATAAGTAAATTAATGATATTGAAATGTTCTAATATTGATATAATATAAAACTTAAAATTAAATTATTTTACACTTAAATTAACTCTAATCAAGTAATCAAGTTTTCGTCAAATAAAATTATGTTTATTACAATCTTTTTCTAAATTTTCTATACTTTTTTTTTTTTTTTTTTGAATGATAAAAAAAGAATATTCGCCTATACACTGCTTATTGCTTGTATTAATCAATCACTTTTAGTTAACTTATGATATTACGTTGTTAATAAATCCTAAATTTTTCAAGATCACGAATACTATAAGATTAAATTAGCTGCATGTTGAACTAAAATTAAAATATTTAATGCTTTGAATCCAAAATAACTGTATTATGTTTACAATAAAATTTTTAAACATTGAAATAACTCATGTTTAAATTGTGTTTGCTTGGTAATCAATCGAATGAATCATTCAAAGTTCTTGCGTTGTTTCATTATAAAGATAAAATTCGACGGTAAAGAAATACGACTAAAAAATAATGTTTTAGACTTCGGAAGGTGACTTTATTTTTCTAAATCAGTGAAACGGTAAGATGAGGCGAAAAAAAATAAATAAATAAATAAAAAAAAAAAAAAAAAAAAAAAAAATAAATAAATAAATAAAATGAAGGCGAAAAGTCGAAGATAAACATTAGATAAACTTGCCAAGCATCCTTGAATTAAACTTGTAGAGCGTATACGCGAGCGAAAACTCGATGAATGTGCTATATTTATACCTCCGGACTTAATGCTAGTTATGATAGGATATAAACGATATAATTACAGTATATCAATATTACACGAAAAATTAATCGATCGCTGCCGCATATTATCGATAAACGACTACGACTAGCTCTCGTTTTAAATTATTATCCTAAGTGTCACGTCGTGTATTGTGGTGTAATAAATGTGATTAGGTAGTTATCATGCGAAATAAATATGCAATGCGTCGCAAGAAAAATCCTGAAATAAAATTGTCTTATTTATTTACCTCTTTGATATTATCCTGTTTATTTCCTAATAATTAATTTATTTTTTCTTATCAACGTCATTTTTTTTAATCCTTTTTTGTTTTGATTGCCAAAATAATGTTTTATAGTTGATTAAATTGAGTGGATTTTTTAAAAGGAATAAGTCTTTATCTGAAAACAATGTTGATATAATTTACATTGAGAATAATATTACGTAAATAAATGAATGATGAGAACGATGAAATTATCATTAAAATTAATAAAGTTAAATTTTTTTAACATGAAGATAATGAAAAAATTCAAGAAATCTAAAAATTTATTGGTTTTTTTTAGAAAACTTTTGTTAATTTCTTTCATTATTATTTAACATTTCTTCGACTTTTTTTTCGGTTGTTGAAGTGTAACGACACATAAAAAATTATAAATAATAAGAGAAATAAAATTTGCACATATATAAAATTATAGTTAATTGTTTAGTTATCACTTGTCGATCTCTTTTATTCTAATTGGAGAACTCAACCAAAGTTTATATCAATGCGACATTTTTTTTATCCCGAGTGTCACTTTTTCCAAACTGCTTAGTCGTATCCTATCCCTCTTAAATTTATTCCTATATCTCTTTTCCTTAGACTTTTCGTTAATTTCCTTTCTAAAAACTTCTTACAACTTATGAGAGACTTTTTTACTGTTATCCATTCTTACTGCACAATTTGCCTCTTAACCTTTCAATTTAATTTTTCTTCTAGCAATTTGATGCGCCCTATACAGTTAAATTATTTTAAGATTCAGCAATTATTATCTAACCTTTTGCTGCAATATGTGCAGAAGAAATTTCATATCAATAATTTTATTGTTTTACGAATTCAAGTTTTTATGATACGCTATATTAAGAAAGAATTTTACGAAATTTTTCAAATTTAATCAAACAGTATAAATTACCGTTTTTTCTACTTTATTTCATTGCAATCATTTATTATTGAAAAAAGATGAAAAATTTCCAATATCATGTTAGCCGCTTTCAATTGCGTACCGTTGTTATTTAGCCGTTTGTTACATCTATTATATTTTCTTTGCATATTTATGAATCAATTTACTTTCTTTACTCTGAATTTCATTACAACTTTTAAAATTCTAACTATTATATATTTATATCTCCTAGTACACATAAAAGTTACTTTTGTTTTATTTTATTCGTTTTTATTTGTAATTAACATTGAGTGAGTAATACTCATTCAGTTATTTAAAAGAAATTCTATCTTAATTTTTATTTCGAAAAAATGTTATAAATGTATTAATTTCATTAAATTTTGACTATAAAAATTTGATAAAAAAATTTGTTTGTTTCTAAATAAAAACTTCTATTATAGACTTAATTATATTTTTATCAAATCAAATGTTACTTAACTAATTTCAACTATTAAATTGTAATAAAATATTTAAATTTGTCTTTTTTTTTTTTTTTTAATTGATTGAAAATTTATAAACATTAATTCAATAAATTGATTTTTTATATATAAAAAAAAAAAAAATCCAAACAAATTTTTAATATTGTTAAAATCTTTTTATAAAAATTAAAAAATAGATTTAAAAAATTTGTGCTTATTGTAGATGTGGTGCCATCTTCATGTTGAACTTTACTTCATCATGATCTGAATAAAATCTGACTTACCGCAAGAGTAATCCCATTTTTACACTTAAATTGCCAAGAGTACATTTTTTTTCTTTTTTTTTATTTAGTAATAATTATATTAAAAATTATTTAACTTATAAGTTATATTTATAAATTATAAATATACACATTTATCGTCTCTTTGTCTTATATTTAAATGCATTAGTTTTAGTCTAAAAAACAAAAAATCGAATTAAATTTAAAATTTAGTTTAGTTAAATTTTAAAATTTTGTAAAGTCAGAATTTATAATAATAAAATAAAAGTACATTATCAAAAAAAATGAATCTTCGATAAAAAAACACAAAAACTGTTCTAAAATCTAAATTTGTATTACTTTTTTCTCTATTCTTTTTCATTTTTTACTGATACAATACTTAAATAACTTTTTCAGCCAGCTGTATTATTTGTCTTAACAAAAAATTGTATTTTTTAAAATAAAATAATTTTTAAAATATTATTTTACTATTTAAATATTTTTGCGCGCAATGTAACAACCAATCAGCATTTGGCTGCTCTGCGCAAACTCGGTTTCTCAGCCTAAGATAGAAATACTGTCGTAAACACACAAGATGGCTTCAGCTTTAGAAAGCCTTGATACTCAACTTGAATTGTTTATTGAAAATGTGCGACAAATACGAATAATAGTTAGTGATTTTCAACCTCAAGGGCAAAACGTTTTAAATCAAAAAATGTAAGATTCTCTTTTTTTCCGATTTCCATGTACGAATTTATAAAGTATTGATACATAATTATTGTAAAGAAATTAAATTAAATTTATTGTTTTTACAGTCAAGGACTTGTAACTGGCTTGCAAGAAATCGACAAGCTGAAAACACAAGTACAAGACGTTCATGTTCCTTTGGAAGTTTTTGAGTAAGTAGTTTACTGTTGTGAAAGATAGTATTTTCTAGATTTTTTAAATATAAATGAACCGCCAAAGATGTCTCAATATAATTCACCATAAAATTAATTATATAATATTTTAAATTAAATATATAAAATTTTCTCATTTTACATTAACCATATATGACCTCATTTTTTCTATTGATGTGAAAAATTTTTTTTGTGCATTTGATCAATGTTTACAAACATTGGAAAAATAATAAAATTGAAAATAACACTTGTATATGAAACAATCAGAATGGGCATTATTATCTATGCTGGTCTATTAATAAAATCTATTCCCTGTGCATTAATAATAGGTGTTTAAAATGATGTTAATCTGCTACATTTGGTCATGTAGGGTTAAATTTATGTAAACTAATTAAAATTTTTAAGCTTATTTTGATAGTTATTCTAAATCTTTTGTGTATTTTTTAGTTACATCGATCAAGGTAGAAATCCTCAATTGTATACCAAAGATTGCATTGACAAAGCTTTAACGAAGAATGAACAAGTTAAAGGAAAGATAGATGCGTACAGAAAGTTCAAAGCAAATATGCTTGTTGAATTGAACCGAGTATTTCCAAATGAATTAGCCAAGTACCGAGCAATTCGAGGCGATGAATAATGTAATATTTAGTTTTATTTATTTTTTATTTTAGAAAATTTTTTATCATTAATTGCACATCCTGTAAGAGACATGTAAAGTGTCATTCGATTAAATTGTTTATTATTATACAATTTTCAGATGAATTTAAAGCTATAAAAATTTTTAATATTTACCAGTCTTTTTATTAGTATTTCTATGCATCCACACATTCCTTATAATAAATTTTAAATTAATTTAATTGTATGAATAATTTATTAAAAATATTATACAATAAAAAGTTTTCTAGTTTGCTTGTATTTTAAAATTTATAATCAAATGTTATTCGCAATCGATCAAATTATTCAAAATTTCTTTTGAATAATGTTTTAATTTAAAGCATTATAAAGTATTTAAATTTTATTAAGTAAATTTAAAATTAATACTTATAATTGAATACAATTTACTATCAAAATTGATTTTAAAATATTATTTTTGCTTAATAAATATATTCGTTAGCATATATTTTTTTAAGATTATATGAAAAGTCTTTTGAGGCAATATTAAATGACTTGAAGCATTATAGGTAATGAGTTTTATTTAAAAAAAAAAATTTTCATTATTTTTTACCAAATGCAAGGGCAAAAAATAAAAGAGCCAAAATTATTGTAATTCATTATTATCATTATATTTCAATATTTTTACAAAAATTAAACTAAATATTTAATAAAATTTATTTTTTGAGAGTATTAAATTATTCAATTTATTAATCTAACAAATTCACTGATTAAAATAATAATTTAAAATGTATAACGGTAAAAGCACATACATTATATACATAAAATATAAATAAAATGAAGAATTAATTAAATAAAATTACAATGAAATGTTAAAATATAATTTTTTAAATTCATACTATTTATTGCTTGAATTCTAGTTTTCTTTGTAATATTTTAATTTATAAATAAACTTTATGTGCATTGCTTGACACTGACTGCTTCATCAATCGTACTTAAATTATAGATGAATTGAATGATGCACTGCTATTTATTTTTTTTTGTGTAGATAAAATTTTTGATTGAAGGCTACATTATTTAGAAGTTATAATAGAGCGAATAGAAGAATTATTATTATATATTATTATATTACACAATTATTATATTTGTTGTAAAGTAAATGATTTTTTTGCACTGCTTTTGTTAATTTTTTATATTTTGTTGTTTTACTTTAATTATTTTCATGTCCATCAAGTTAGCCTCGCCATTTTGTCTTTTTTTAAAAAATAAAAGTTGTGCTGGATTGTGTTTAACTTGTGCTATAATGTACCGTAAAAAAATTAATTAATTTTCATTTTTATAATTTTCATGATTGGGGTTAACTTTTTTTTAGAAAACGATAATTTTTTGCCTTTTAAAAATGAAAATTGATAATTTTTTTACGGCACTTTTTTAAAAAAAAAAAAGACAAAATGGCGGGGCTAACTTAATCGACATATTATTTTCATTATTATCGCAATTGATTTTAAAATTTTATAATTTAACTATTTCTCATATAATATTTACAAATAATGGTGCATATGTTTATACACCATTATTATGTACACATACAGATTTCGAATAGAAAAAAAAATATTTCAGCTTGTCCTGGAGGTCGAAAATAGAATGAAAACATCGTTGTTGAGTTGAGCTATTAATAAAAAAATTATCGATAATATAACTTATTATTATGCCGTTATAACACTATTATTTAAATATTTTCAAAGAAAACGACCCAATTATTTGTTGATAACTATTCTGCTATTGATTTTACGATAAAAATAGTTTAAAAGTTTTAAAAATTATAAGAAAATTCATACTTTAGTCGTAGGATGAATAGAGTCCGAATAATACTAGTGCAAAAATTATTTTTTTCAATATCGCGTCCCTCAAGATCGATACGTTTAAAGGCATATGATTGTATGAAATTTTATTTTTATTTTGACTTCCAGAATTTACGTCTTTCTAGAGTTTATATAAATATTTTTCTTCTCCCCTGAAATTCTATGTTTGTGTGTGTAGATTTATAAAATACTTTATCTAGTGTTATTTTAAAGTTCTGAAAAACTTAAAAAATCCAAATATATTTGATAAAAATATAATAATTTTCGAAAATTAATTAAATTTTGAAGAAAAGAATAATGTTTGTTATTAATTTATCGATATTTTTTAATACGCTAAGCAAATAAAGCGTTTAATCTTATCGCATTAATATTTTTCACGCGTAATTATAGTTGAAAACGCACATAATTTAATTAATCGACATAATTGATTATTATTTTTAAGGTTTTTTATGTAACCGATTCTATTTCAATTCATAATTTTAAAATTCGACATTTAAATATTCAAATAAAATTAATTAAACGAAAGAAAGAAATGACGCGCGCTTTACAATACGTTTACAAAATAAGTAGCACTCAAGGTTAATATAAAAAAATTAAAATTTAACAGAATATTAAAGACAAGAACAAAATATTCAAAGTCAATCATTTATTAACGAATAAAAAGTTGATCTGAAAATATTTTTACTATTTATTTATTTTCTATCATAAATATAATAGAATTTCTATTATCATTTTAAAAGTTTAAAGTAGTATGCATCGATGCAACGCAATATTATGATTTTATTTTATTATTAAATAATATGATTTTTTTTATTCCTTTGCAGCTACGCAAACTTTAGACTTAAAACAAAACTTTAAAACAACACTAGCTTATATAAAAATTATAATTTTAATAAATAAAAATTTTATTTACAATATTGTAACAAAAATTTAATTTAAATCAAACAATATTTATGCAAATTACGAATAAAATATTTGAGCTAAAACCATTTTTTAAATAACGATGATAATTAACTTATTGTTTTTATAATAATTTTATTAAAAATTTTATTTAATAAAATATTATTGCTTAGAATAAAGATAAAAGTATAAATAAATCAATATTAATTACGTAAAACTTATTGAATTTTTTCTATTTATGGATTACCATGTGTTGTTTCGCACAATTATTATAAATTAAAAATTGCATTTACTGTTACATTAAAAAAAAAAAAAAAAAAAAAAAAAAAAAAAATGGGAAAAAACAATGAAAATTCACTATAATAAAATTACATGTGAAATATGAACGCAACATAATTTCAAAAAATTCATTGTACTGAAAATAATCTTTAGAAGATATAAAATATGAATAATAATTAATACAGATAAAAAGAACAAATAAGTACATATATTAACAGAGACGAAGTAAATACTATTCTTTTAAAAATGTACAATATTTTTATAAATTTATGTTCATTATTAGTTCATTATTCGTATTAATGTCTTCAAAAAAAAACTTATACATTTTTATATTTTTATCTTTTAATTTAATTTATTTAATATTCATAAATATCACGTTTAATTTAATTTAAGCAAACAAACATTAAAACAAAAAAACCGACTACATAAAATATTTTATAAATTCAAAATAATATTTTGAATGAATTCGATGATTATTATAAAACTATGCTAATCAAATATAAATGTAGCGTTTTTCAGTCGACAAAAGCACAATTTTTCTACTCCAGCCACATCGTTCTACCAATGAAAAAAATTTGAGATAACCAAACAGAGAAAAAAGAAAAAATTCCATATCGAGGTGTACTAACAAACGTCGATGGACGACGTTACAAAAGGCTTTGAACCCGTACACGTTTTTGCAGCATCTGCATAAAAAAATTAAACGACCACAAATACACATATACACACACACACACACACATGCGGATAAGCCTCGAGCAGAAAGAAAGAGAAAGATTTCGGGATTCCGATGCTAATGAGGTAAAAAGTCCCACCAGCAGCAGGCGCCACTAACACGGACCCGTTTTTCCACTCGTACCCCCACTCCTTCGTGTCGGAGAGCCCGATGAAGGCGCGGACAATAAAATCGTTTTACTACAGGCACCTACGCAGACCGCGTAGAGTCGTGCTAGCCGTAGCTGCTGTCGCGATGATCGCGCTATTCTTGGCAACTCTCGTCTTTCGTTTCATCGCCGCTGACGCCGAGTACACCCTCGGGTGAGTTTACTTTGTTACACAATTTTCTTTGCCGTCATTAATTTTTTTTTTTTATTTTCTTTTTACACTTTCGACGATTAATACTTCTTTAGGAAAAAATACATTCTTCCATTATCAATTATCGTGCTGTAAAAATTTAAAGCGATGGATTTTTTAGGATTTAAAATTGATAAAAACGACAATGACGTTTAATTATCGACATTTATCTAGGTCCATTAAGGATTATCTTAATTTAAAAAATAGTACATTTTATTTAAACATCCATGCAAACTGCAAGCGTTGTACCTTATTAATGATCTATATTTACATTTCCGTTCGATTTTCACGATCCGAATGGCCGGATTTCCTATTTCCTTTGATTAGCACTTGTCTGCTTGACTTACCAAAGTAATACGTACACCTATATGGGACGTTCTAATGAATTCTTAGTACATTTCGGAGTCGAGTTTTATTTTATTTTTTTTGAAAATTTTTCAATTTTTAGTTTATATTAAAATAAGATTTTTTGTCAAGTTTCGGCTCGAAATATTAATTTTTTAAAAAGTTATGCGCATTTAAAAAAAAAAGGAATAAAATTTTTAAACCGTTTCATCTCGAATATTAATCATTGGAATCACATAATTTTTTTTTTTTTCAATTACGACAATAATATTAAACTTCTAAAAAGTATATAATTTGACGCAAAACTTAAAAAAAAAAAAAAATTACAACAATTTTTTATAAATAAATTAAGCAAATTATATATTTTTTAAAAGTTCAACATTATTGCTGTAATTGGAAAAAAAAAAAAAATTCATTTGATTCCAATGATTAGTATTCAAGATGTAACGGTTTAAAAATTTTACTCCTTTTTTTTTTTTAAATGCGCATAACTTTTTAAAAAATTAATATTTTGAGCTGAAATTTGGCAAAAAATCTTATTTTAATATAAACTAAATATTGACAAATTTTCAAAAAAAAAATAAAATTTGACTCCGAAATATACTAAGAATTCATTGGAAGATTAAATACTAAGATTTCATTGGTTCCCGATTAAAAAAAAAAAAAAAAAAAACATATGATTAGAAAGGTAATTAAACATCATACAGAGATAAAGAAGATTAGGTAGATAACTAAACATGTACAGAAATAAAGATAATATGCGGTCTGTGTACAACGGTATAATAATCGGTATATTTTATAAGCAAGTGATGCGTTAAAAAATAAAATTTGTTTTTTTTTTTTTTTTTTCTCTAAATAGCAAATAATAATCATATTAATTGTATATGAGTCACAATTAATAATTTTTTAGATTGAAATATGTAAATACGAAATTTACTTAAATATAAATTTTGATAAAGAGGTTGCAGCAGGTATTATTTTAGAAAATAATTATAATTTGAATATTACACGCATCTAAAATGCAAAATTTTATATTTAATTATCAGTTTTAAAAAAAAATTAATAAATTTTCGTTACCTATTCGCATTGACAATTCATAAATTCATATGATCAAACTCGTATTTTTTATTATTGTTGTTATTAAAAATAACACTTTGAATGTAAATTAAGACACATTTTTATCAAAAAGTTTTGATTTTATTCGTTTTATTAAAAGTAAAAATTTTTTTTTAATCAACATTCTAAGTATAGTATCGGTTCTTTTTTTACAACTCTTAACTGAAAGTTATAACCAATGTATTAAATTAATCTTCTTGTAATTAAATAGACAAGCACGTTTTTGATGCATTACATTATTAATGAAATTTCTTGAACACATATAGTATTTTATCGCAATGATTCAAAGTTTGATGTTTTATGTAAAAAATGAATATTAGTAGTATATTAACGGTTATACGGTCTTCGAATGAAAGAAGAAAAGCAACACGCTTCCCGCGCTCTTTACAAGCTTTATCGAGCGCGCGAACCCCCGCGCCCCAGCCCGAGCACGTAAAATGATCGCTGTGCCTGAAGAAACGTTTGAGCGCACGAAAATGTTGACTGTTATCCTCACTCCTGTATCTGAATCTAATCAAGTAGAAGAAGAAACAAGGCGTGCAAACTATCGGAGACAATCTCTCCAGACTGGATTCGTAAATGCATGAAATTTTAAAATCAAAATCGTTTGTGAATGAACGAAAAAAGAAAAATGTAAAAATTATTTACAAGTTTTGCGACAGTATTTATTTTTCAAGGCACGATTCGAGGAACGAGAAACGGAACGCGAAATCGACGAGATTGAATATTAGTAAGCGTACATAAAATTTACAAGAAAAAAACACGTCTTTTGCATTAACACTGGCGGAATGCGACTGCCAAACGTCTCAAGTGTGAAAACACTGAAACTACCATTATAGACGATAAAAAAATTGCCAACTCCAATATCGTAGATTTATTAAACAATGCGCTCGTAAAGAAGAATACGAGAAAAAGAAAACACACAAATGATGACGATGACAATTATCTACCCATTGGACGAGCAGAGTTTGCTAAATTTTTTAAAACTAGCGATACACCTGACGGTCTGATAAGAATGGGACAAAAATTAAAGTCTACGTTAAATATGTTAACATTATTACTTGTTTATATAAACAAACCCTTTATCGGTATCTTATCACCTAATACGATCCACTGTCCCCTTCAAGGTCGGTTGGCTCGACATTGACGACGTCGTTTGTTTAGTCTCGCTATAATCGTTAATATACTATTAATATTAGTTATCGATTTACGCATTAATTTTAAATATATACTGAAAATTGATAAAAATTGATATTGTCGACAAAATTTGAATAAAATTTTCATTGGGTAACGTTATTATTTCAATGTATCGTATTATGCAGTAAAATAAATATTACATTGTTTATCATTATTAAAATTAATAAAATTAATAAAATTAATTTCAAAGAGTCGACGAAAAAGCATTTTACACACTTATGGAGAGAGAATTTTCGCCTTGTGCACATAAGTAAAAGTTTTAAGAAAATTTTCATGTAAAGTGTTAGCGAAAGCGGAGCAGATTGACGATCTTACGAAGTAGAGCATATATAATAAGCTGGCATTTTAGTCACGGTTGTAAAGTGATATTATTATTAAGTTATTTTTGTTAACAATAACGTATCGTATTATTTATTCTGCTGTACTTTATTTTTAACTCGTCGTTTACTTTTCTTCATTATTATAATTTCATAATTTTTAAAACGTAAGGGATATTTTAATTCTAACTTTTATTTTTTATGAATAAATTTATTTGGATTTACCATTTTAATACTTTATTATTTTTAAGAGTTAAACTTTATGTGAGTTTGAAATTACAACGGCGAACTTTTATTACTTTTACATTTCAAAAAAATATAAAATCTAATTTTAATTATTATTATAAAATGTCTATATATAAATGTCTATATATCGCTATCGTCGATTGAATTTTGAACTTTAAAAAACGATAAATTTATCATTTTTTTTTTTTTTTTCCTGTTATAATAACGAATAAATAAGTTATATAATTATACAATAAATTGAATTAAAAATTTTGCACGATTATTTCAGCTCACCATGGCATTACCACTGCGACGGAGGTCTTTGCAAAAAGACCGAGATAATGGAAAATGTTACGTCGCCGTTATCCCTTAGCGTATGTCAATTATTCTGCGGAGAAGCCGGTGGTATATGGCCAAAACCAACGGGTCACGTTTCATTCGGCAATTTCGTCGCAAAATTGAATCCCGAAGAGATAAACTTCAATGGCGTTAGCCTTAAAACCGATGTCGGTCAGCTGATTCAGGCTAACTTTGATCGACTAAAGCAAAACATCAAGAGCTTGATTGGTTTCAGAAGCATTAAAGCCGGTGGTTATAGCTTGAC
Source organism: Chalcis sispes (assembly GCA_949987625.1). Taxonomy (NCBI): domain Eukaryota; kingdom Metazoa; phylum Arthropoda; class Insecta; order Hymenoptera; family Chalcididae; genus Chalcis; species Chalcis sispes. The sequence goes on along the minus strand of OX465098.1, from coordinate 12,540,462 downwards.
CGTTAATTTTGTTGGAGAATTCAGTCAGGCAGGGACGAAGTTAACTTTGGAGACGCCTGAAAGCTATACGCTTAAGATTTATCAAGACGAGAATGAACAGGTACATATTTCCGATGAAAATTTATCCATTTAATTTTAATAGAAATCGAAAAACTGATGGAAATAAACTTTAAAAATATTTACTTTAGAAAAAAACAAAAAAAAAAAAAAAAAAACACATAAAGTGTAAATTTTTTACAATTTTTCGGTAGCATAGTATGATGTAAAAAATGAATTTACAATATCAATATTTCCTTTCGATTTTAAAATAAAAAACTGTAATAAACTCCGCTATTATATGAGATCAAAATATTCATCATTAAAAAGATAATTATTTGTTTTATAGCTTATTGCGGAAGTAAGCGGCGAAAGCTACTTTGGAATACGTCACGGATTAGAAACTCTCTCGCAGCTAATAGTTTACGACGATCTTTACGCAGAATTAAAAATCGCTCGCGATGTTTATATCCGCGATGCTCCAGCTTTTCCATATCGTGGAATCTTACTCGACACCGCCAGAAACTTCATTGACAAGTCATCGATATTGCGTACCATCGAAGCCATGGCTATATCAAAATTGAACACCTTCCATTGGCATATTACCGACTCTCACAGTTTTCCATATGTAAGTCGGACGTTGCCTAAAATGTCCAAATACGGAGCTTACTCTCCTGATAAAATTTATACCGAAGAGGATATCAAAGAAATCGTTCGATTTGGACAAGTTAGAGGCGTTCGCGTATTACCAGAATTTGATGCACCTGCTCATGTCGGAGAAGGATGGCAATGGGTAAAATATAAATATAAACGTTCGACTTTTATTTCATTAATAAAATGAAGAGCTATTTTGTCATCGTCGTAAACAACTTTTCATTGATTTTCGATTAGCGAAATAAGTATTAACTTTACGTATTAGATAAAATTACTTTTTGAGAATTCATAACATTGAAAAAAAAAACAAAAAGTTGTATTTCTCAACTACTACTTGTAATATGACAAAAAATTTTATTTTCTTATCTATTCTTATTATAAATCTAAATAATTTAAAAATAAAGAAATAATACGGCATAGCGAAATTAAAAAATAATATTGATTTTTAATGTTATTTTTTATCAATATAGGTTGGTCACAATGCCACTGTCTGTTTCAAAGCGGAACCTTGGTCGCAGTATTGCGTTGAACCACCTTGTGGGCAATTAAATCCAACGAGCGAAAAGGTGTACGAGATCCTTGAAAGTATTTACACCGATATGTTGCACGATTTCCAACCAGATTTCTTTCACATGGGTGGCGATGAGGTAAACATCAATTGCTGGAATTCATCTGACATAATCAAGGATTGGATGACTGAAAAGGGTTTTGATTTATCTGAATCGAGCTTTTATCAACTCTGGGATCATTTCCAATCGAAAGCTTATGAAAAACTGATCAAAGCAAACAACGGAAAAGAACTTTCGGCTGTACTATGGACTAGTGGTCTTACAAATGAGGAAAATATCAAGCATATTGATCCGAAAAAATATATTATTCAAATTTGGACAACTAGAACTGATGCTACAATAGGTAGATTGATTAAGAACAAATTTAGAGTAATTTTCTCTAACTATGATGCGCTGTACTTGGATTGCGGGTAAATACTATTTGAATCATTTTTTTTTTTTTTTTTTTTTTTTTTTTTTTTTTTTTTTTTTTTTTTTTTTTTTTTAATTAACGTATCAACTTTTCCAAATAATAATCCAATTTATAAATTTTAATTTAGATTCGGTGCATGGATAGGAAAAGGTAATAACTGGTGTTCTCCATATAAAGAATGGCAAAAAGTATATGAAAACTCTCCTATGAAAATCTTGAGAAATCAAGGTTTTTCCGAAAATTACAAACACCTAGTTTTAGGTAATCATAAATTTTATTATTGATATACATATAATCAATTTAAAGATTTAATTTTAATATCATAAATCTAAATTTTTTTTAATTTAAGAATATATTTAAGCATTTTAAATTTATTAAAATCATCGATATTTATTATTTTATGCAATATAATGCCCGTTGCGTTATTATAAACAAAACAAAATTTTTAGGCGCCGAAGCTACTTTGTGGTCAGAGCAAGTAGACAGTACGTCGCTGGACTCACGATTATGGCCCCGTTCAGCGGCGATGGCCGAGCGTTTGTGGTCAGATCCGTCCTCATTGTGGATTCACGCCGAGCAGCGAATGTTGAAACATCGCGAGAGGTTGGTGCAGCGAGGAATTCTCGCTGACAGTTTAGAGCCGGAATGGTGTTGGCAAAATCAAGGTCATTGCTACTAGTAAATTGTTAAGCCCATCAACTGTGATCGTATAATATGTACTATTAATTAAAAGGAAAGTGATTTTGTGGCTGAAATGTGGCTGTGAATGAAAAATAAAGGCGATTCACACACTTAAAAAAAAAAAAAGATACATTTTACATAAATGTTTTTACAAATTTCTTAAACGACATACATCCATTTTTTACATTTATAATCTTTAATATAAGTTTTTCTAAAAAATAATATCTTGTATAACTATTTGTACTTCGAATATGCAAATGATATAATTTTAAAAATAAAAAAATGTTTGAAATGAAATAATGATTTTTAATTTTTTTATGTAAAAATTATTCGTACAGAAACATTATTCTGTTTCACATACTAACCGATTATAATTTTGTTTAAAAAGCTTTTGTTGAATATTTTGAAGTTGTAATTAATGTAGTTAACATTTTAAATATTTTATTTTAATGTTTTATAAATTGTGCTAAAATCAAGATAAATTTTTTTTTCAAACTTTTATCATCGTATTTTAATCACAAAAATCTTTGATATTGAAATATTTAAAAAAGTTTTTATGATTAATATTTAGATTTAAATATTTACTAACATTTAATTTTAATTTTTAGAAATATATATTTAGAATGTTCAAAATGTTATCAATTTTTTTATTTATTATAAATCAAGTATGTTACATAATGAAAAATAAGTCAAAGGATAATGAAATAATAAGGACCATAAATTTGTTTAAATTTTTATTTATTAAATTCATAATTATAAAATAAAGCAATTCGTCCAGCGCAATTGTATCCACGAAGTTGTAACAGTAAATATATATTTATACTTATTTTGTTTTCAAGAAACAATTCGCGTTAATCTACAAGGAGTTATTTTAAATCCAGATTTTACATTATTTTAAATAAAAGCGATAATATTGCTTAGTCTAATTGCATATTAATTTTTAAATTTCTTAAATTAATCAATACCATTATTACTTAATGTATGACTTATGCTCATAATTCACAATGACACAATTCTAGATAGTATTAAAATGAAATTTTTAAAAATGAAAATAAAAAATAATTTTAATGCATAACAATTTAAACAAATTCTAATAATAGTATTAGATAAATGTAAGTAAAATTATTAAAATACTGCAAATTCCATTTTGCTCCATTTTTTAATTAGAATTAAATCTTCACGCATTATTTATAAAACATTGTAAACTCGATGAAGAGAGCATGTTTATGTGTACTTTAATACTAATGTTTTATACAGACGTATCTCCTTTTACTTTTTGCAATAACAGGTATCTGAAAGTTAAGTCATATTATGATTTATATATTCGCATTTCTTTTTTATAAAAAGATTTTATGATTACATACCGCTGTATTTCCAAGCAGTTATATTGAAATTTTAAGAATATTGTTTCTGTCGTGGTTGTTCTTTTCCGCAACGGTAAAAGATCCCAAAAACCATATTCCTTTCTTCTTCCTAAGAACGCTTTCTGGATGCATTCTATTTAAGATTTATCCAAAAGGTTATTTTTCTGTTGTACTAGTCTTTTTCAAACAACTTCCTTGATGTTTTCAAATTGCCAATAGATGAGTTGGAAGATTATCTCAAACTCCGAAAAGTTGTGTTATGGGTATACTCCATTGTACTCTTTATCTTTTTAATACAAATTTTTAAAAACCAAAAGATAATATTTCAAGAGGTAGGCTACTTTTATTTAATGTCATTTAAATAAAAATTGTAAAAGTTTTATAAAGTTTTTTATAAGATCAATTAATCCAGAACACGCGCCATACATTACATAATAAGGCAATAAATTTATTGTACAAAATCTTCAGTTCTAACTCTATTTCGCTATATACATCAACTTAATATTATAAGTAACTTACGTTGACACTTCGATATTTTGTTTTTCAATTTTTAATTTTTATTAAATCTTAATCTAAATTTAATCGTTAGAATTTCATAAAAGCTAAATATTACAATGATTTTATAGGTTTAGTGTGATGAAAATGATATCGATTAATTTTTATTCTATATGCTTTAGTGTTTCGGTATAAATAACGGATTGTATCGAAAACTATAGTATAGATAAAAGCTTGTTATTTAATCCTCTTGTTGATTATAGTAAAAAAATTACGTTCTACTTATAATTTTTAAAATAATTTGAAAATTCGTATCATTTTTTTGTAGCTTATTACGTGAAAAATTGAAAAATCAATTAATTTTAAAATTATTTATCAAAGCAATATTTCTTTTGTTTAACTTCAAAATTTTAATTACTTTTTAAATTATTAAAAATTCATTCTCAATTTTTTTTTTTTTTTTTTTTTCATAAATGTCTTCAATTTTCTCACGATACAACAATTAGAATCAAAATTTTTTTGACGACTATTTATTTCATGTTAATAATTTTTTACATTTGTTGTTATCATATTATAAAATTTATCAGTCGCGAATACTTCCTACGGAAAAAGTTATTTTTCTTCTAAATGATAACTATATTAATTTGTCATTATTTTGTTCTTAAAAAAGTATTTATTTTTAACAGCTTGAAGTTTGTTTTATTGCAACGAAATTATTTTTTATTCTTGTCTAATTGTCTGATAATTAAATTTATAATGTTAATTGTAAAATATATTTTTTTTAAATAATTCGTATAATTAAAATAAAGAGATTCATAATTGTTTAAAAATAAATTTATGTTTTTTGTTTTTTATGGCGTTACAACGATACAAACTTTAAACTCATAATTAATGACAAAATTTACATTATTTATCGTATAAAAATCGTTAATTACAAATTAAATATAATCTGCACAGCCTAAATATCACACGAGATGTTTTAATGTTAAATTGTCTGAATTTGAATATTCTGAAAATTTAAAGAATTAAAAACACTCTCTGTCTTTACTAGTAATGAAAATTAATTTTAAAAATTTTAAATTGTTTTTTTTTTTTTCTAATCAAAAAGATAATTATTAATGAAATTTTAAAAATATTTAATAAGTAATTATTTTAAGAATGTTAATTATTACATTCGTATAAAGGTACTAAAATGTACATTCAAAATCATGCATATAAAATTATATTCATTAGTAGTAAAATAATTTGTACAATTTTATTATACGTAATTATTTACAAATAATTATGAAACTTGATAGCACAAGATTGTACAGTCGCAAATATCGAAATTTGTATAATAAAGTATGAATATGTTAAAACGTGCATACAAAAATACTTTTTATTCATACGTAGTTTATTATTATTATTTTTTTTTTTTTTTAATTATCAGCAGATAAGTTATAATAAATAAAAAAAAAAAAAATTTTCAAACAAAATATAATAATATCTTAATTACAAAATTTTTAAAATAAACTTTATCATTAATATGTCATATATACAATATAATTAACTCTATTAATTTGTCGTTACTTTTATTACGTTAATCGTAATCGTTTTATTAACGTAAAATTTGATCGAAACTAATTTGTCAAAATCTGAAATATTTTGTACACAGTATTTAGTTTTAAACATTTCTATAAGGCAACAGCATATTTACATTTTAAAATAATATTTTTATATTAAATGCTTCTTTGTTTTAAGTTACAGATACAATAAAGGAATTTCAAGAATTTTCTATATTACAAATTTCACTAAAGCTAAGGTATAATACAATTGCAAATGCTTAAATAAGTATAAAATTGTTTTATTTTTATATTATTTATGATCAATGGAGGAGCGAGGTTTACGAAAAATGTTACTAAACCTGCGATTACGTTTAGGAGTTTCAATACCGGTTCGAGTTCGATCTTTCCTTTTTACTTTCTTACCGGTCAGTAAGCTTTGACTTAAACTGTCATTAAATACTTCTTCCGAAGTTGTTCCTATCTTGATTTCGTCTTCTGTTAACGGAGTAGGATAAAATTGCATTTCCACGGGATAGGATGACTTCAAGTGTGGCTTACACTTTGCGTTTCTTAATTGCAATATGGACAGTCTATCTGTGTTCGTTGAAATCGAACTACGAGAATTTTGCACGTCGGTTAGATATGTTGTATCAAAGACTTCACCTTCTTCATCTTCGGTCTTGAATGCATTTCCCATAATTTGAAAACCTCTGACAGTGTGCATTTTGTTAAAGACGTTAGATTCGATCGATTTTGAGGCATTGACGTCTATTTCGGATCTAGCTACAGAAGAATTGTGATTTTCTAATTCGTGATTTACTGATCTTGTATTTCGTACTTCACTACCTTCACATTTTGTTTTATACTCTTTAAACTTCTGAATAATTTCTTCTCTTTTCTGTTTTTCAATTATTAACTTTTCTCCAACATCCCATAACTGTGTTGTTAACTCACTTATATGTTTTTTATATTTTTTTAATTCTTCGGTATGATTATAACATAATTTCTCAATTTTTGATTGCAAAGAATCTATTTTATTCGTTGCTGCAATTTCTTGTTCTTTTCTCATCATAGTAATTTGATTGCTGTAAGCTGATTTCATTTTTTCCTTCATTTTTTCAAGTTTCATTTCATACTTTTCATATATTTCTTTTAAATAGCGTTCAAATTGTTCTTTCTGACTTTCAAACGCATCGTTATCAGGTACTTTATCTACTTTTTCAACTTCTGAATTTATGTTTTCTTTTTGAGATCCAATGTTTTTTTCATTTATCGAGTTGGTGCGTATCTTAACATCGTCGTTATCTTCAGGAACGCATAATAATGTGCTATTGCATATCTCTATTTTTTTACAAGAGTTAATTGAACAATATAAATTTTCTATTTTTTTTTTTATGATAACAATTTTATTAGTTAAATAATTTCGATTTTGTACATTTTCAAGATTTAAATTAAAGTCTAATATTTTAATTGCAACTAAATTATTCATATCTTCAACAAAAGATGATACAAATTGAACAACATAAATAAGATCAAAAGATAAAATTTGCATATTTTTACTGTTAACATTTTTTAATTCAGTTTCAATAATTGTTTTTTGTTTCAACAAAGATTCTAAGTCTGATCTTGCATAAGAGTTGTCAATAATAACGCACTTTAGTGAATCTAGTGCAAAAAACCAAACTTTCTTTAATAATAATAACACTTTATAAATTTTGATATCATTCGATATAGTTTCAAATAAAGAAGTCCATATTTTATGCAATTTAGAAAAGTCTCCATTAATTAATGTAATATCATTAGTATTGTTGTGAAACTCTTTTAATTTTGAAGATTTAATTTCTGTTTCAAAAGTATTTTTAATAGCATTTAATGATTCGAGACGAACTTCTTTTTTATTTTGTATTGTGTAATGTCCATAATTCATAATATTAGATAATAATTTATTTAATTTATCATTTCTACCTGTTGCTATTTGTAAATCTTTTAAAATATCTTGAAAGAGCATTTTTAAAAAAGTTGATAATTGTTCACGCCAATATTGTTGCCACAGTGTTTTATGAATTTTAAAAACAAACCTACCTTTATCAATAGGATTAATGCTATTGAATTTTTTATGGACTTTACTTTCCTGCAATAATTTCAATGTATTTTGATGAATGAGATTTAAAGAACAATGTTTTTTTGCTTCAGACGATTTTAATGAAATATTACTTTCAAGTTTTTTAAGACTTCTATCTGTTTCTAAAATATTTAAAAAATTAGTAAATAGATACTTGCTTTTATCTGAATTATTTTTATATATAGTTGCAAACATTAATTTAATTTCACTTTCAGTAAGGCAGTAACAATTTTCAGATTGTGTAAACAGATATTTATTTTCAATATTTTTATTCTGCTTTTGAAAAAACAAATTTTCTTGAACATCTAATATATTATCTTCTTTTTTAATTTCTAGTTTTGCAATTTTTTCTTCATCTATTGATTTTTTATGATTATTTGAAGATGAGATTTCAACTTTTCTTTTTAATTTTTCATATTCTTCCATAAAAATGGTCAAACAACTATCTAAGTATTTAAATTTATTTTGCATATTAATTAATTCAATTTTAGTATCTTGTAATTGGATCTCAATTACTGAACTTAATGTTTCACTTTTGTTAAAGGATGCTTCATATACTATTCTATCATCTCCTTCATAACTTTGATTATTCAACATTATGTTACTTGATTTTTCTTTTAAATAATTTTGCAATTCTTCATTTTTAATTCGCAGCTCTGTTAATTCATCATCTTTTCTTTCTACTTGCAATAGTAATGATTCTAACATTTGTTCGCTTTGCAAATTCTTTTCTTTTAATAAATGACATTTAGATTTACATATTTTTATTTCACTTTCTAAATTAAGTTTCTCATCTTGAAGTTGACAATTATCTTTTTGTAAATCGGCTACATAGTTTTCCAAACTTTTTAATTCTTTTTCATAAGATGGATTTATAAGATTTTGGTCTTGAAATTCTAAAGAAGAATTCATTTCTTTCATTTTAAATGTATCATTTTGTGCTAGTTTTAATTCTGTCAAGGTTTCCTGCAGTTTATATTTTAGTTCTTGTATTTGCTTTTCTTGACTTTTAATATCTTCGATAAGTTCAGATTTTTCATAACGCATTGTTTCTAGTTCAGCTCTTAAATGTCGTATTTGTTTAGCTTGTTCATATATTTTATTATCATTATGAACTGATCGAGTTACAGGAGAATTTAAAAATTCTTCTAATACAAATTTTGGTTTTTTAAAAATTACTTTAGAGTCGGATTTATTTAAAAATGAAAATATTTGAGAAAGATCTTCATTTGTAACATTTTTTCCTAATGAATATACAGATTCTAAAATAGTTTTTATTTTAACTTGAATATCTTGTTGAAGATTTGTACATAATGATTTATGAAAAATTGGTTCTAAAGATAATCTAGATAGAATTAATAATGCAACATATAAATATTCAATTTTATCATTTTTATGATTAAAATTATAATTTGGATATTCATTTTTCAAAAATTGAAGAACTTTATTTCTATGACTATCGTCATATTCTGAATAATCCCAAGATTTAACTTTACTTATCAATTTATAATAAATTTGTTCATCTTGCAAATCTTCTATTGATTTAACGTTATCATTTTGATCATCAAGCAAACAATTTATCCAATGCAAAATAATATTTTCCCACGAATTCATTATTATTTTAAATAAAAAATATAATAATTATAAAATATATATTTTTTAACCTTTAAATGTTTTTCTATTTATAAAATTTATTTCAAATATCATTTTTTCATAATTTCATTTTTCATATATTTTTTAAATTACTAGAATTGATATAATTGATTTTTAAAATTTTGAATCTATTATATAAAGCTACAAAATCTTAATAAGTAGAAGCAGTAATTTAATTTTTTATAAAATTTATATTAATTTACAATCAAATGAAAAATAATTTGTAAACAAATTTTTTTCATATAAAAATACACTTATTTTTTCCATGTCAAGTAACGAATTCTGTTTATTATTAATAAAATATAATGCTTAAAACAATATAATAATTTTGATTGACTTTTTATTAGACTTAAAATAATTTTCTATTAGAAAAAAAATTGTAATTTTTGAATTTATTTTGCTATTCAAATTTAGAAATCTATAAATTAAAAAATTGTGTTATTTTTTATGAAAGCACATACTTGGTACAACAAAACATATTTACTTTCTTGATACTCGTTACGCAAAAAATCTTTGGCGTGGCTGCAACGGTAAAATTCAAACGTTGGTATATTCACACATTCAACACAAGGCGTCGCTAGGCAGCGTCGCGTTTTTGAATTTTAACGGCAATAAAGTTGAAACAACAAACTAATTTTGCACTTTATTGTCTTCAAATGCACTTTGGTTTAATGAAGAATATTATTTATAAAAGCTATTCACAAACCAAACACCGAATCTTTGTTTATATCATAAATAAAGCAATCAAAACCATTGTATTATTAGATATGATCATTACTCTTATTTATACTCTTGATTTCTATTCAAGTATCAACACAAACATTTTTGTGGCTGCTGTAAAATTTATGTTTCTAGATTTTTCAAATGTTCTCTTGGGTCAGAATCATTTAACAGTAGTCGAAAAATTAAGCCAGCGTGGTTTAATAATATTCTGTAAAACTTACAAAAACACTTTAACAAAAAAAATTCTCGTTAAATAAAATATTTTACCAGTAAGTCATTGTTAAGAAAATAGTCAGTACGTAAAATTTATTCGAGAAAATGCTTCACAGTATACATTTATTAATTAACAAAATTGGCGTGGACGCGAACGCAGTTAAAATAAGAATGAACTAGATGAAAAGAGATGAGAATTGTTTTGCAGGATCATCTACAGTTGCTACTGTAACACTTTCGGAGCTTCTGATTGGTTCTTTTCTTTCTCTATACTTTTATTAATGATGCTGCAAAGGTACTGTACTTTATTATATTACGGCAATGCATCTTATGGCGGTAAGTTTAAGCGTTTTAAATTGTTAGTAAATTTATAAATGATGTTCAGCATTAACTTAAATCAATAAATAAAATTTTAAAAATTTAAATAAAATATAATAAATTAATTATTATTTACACACAGAAATTTCAATAAATGTAATAATTTCTTATTTATATTCTTTTTACATTACGAATTAATAATTCTTATATATAATATATATTCTTATATATAAAATATTTTTAATATGAATTAAAATATATTTTTCTTAAAATTTAACGATAATAATTATTATTTTCTAATCAATTTTAAAAAGTTATATATTAAAAAGCCTGAATATTATAAAAATATTCGTATTTTAATAAAAAGAACTCACTACTCTGAAATATTCATATAGGCTGAAAATTTAAAAATAAATAGAATTTTTCTCAAATGAAATCTACCTCCGTGGGCTTGCCGGTCCTGCTTACGCGATATCAATATGGCCGCTCGGAGTATACATTTTATAATGTAGGTATATGAAGTGAATAGCAAGAATTAAACAATTATTAATAAACAGAAGGAAAAATCATGCTTTTGTTAAGATTAGATGTAATGTGCGATTTTACCAAAGCAACACCATGTTCACAGAACATGATTGAAGGATAAAATGTTGTTAATTCGAATACGATTGTTACGTATGGAATAAATTTAAGATCGCGCGTAAGCATCGATCTTTTCGCTCTATACCTTTAAACAAGTTCTCTGACGTCTAGTTTACATATAATAACTGGAGCATTGTATAAAAAAGAAGTAGGAAAAGGATGAATACCCATGTAAAAACATTGACGAATGTATACCTTGAGCGGCCATTACCATTAGTTTGGGGGTTTACCACTAGTGTCACACTAGAAGTAAAAGTGTATAGAATTCTATATGTGAATATGATTTTCATCGTGACCGTGATAAGGTCGATGGTCAAGATCAAATTATCATTTCGACCATAATTTATTTTCGACCACAGAATAGAATGGAATTTTATAGATTAAAATGAGATACAAAACAACTTCTACTTGCCAACATTCTACCTTTTGTAAAAGGTTTTTTTAAAGAGATTTTATAGACTAACTCTTTCACTTGCAAGCATTGAAAAACTGCTAGTTCTTTCTAATCCGTGATCGAAATAAGAAATTCCAATCGACATCGTCACTTGACCTTGACATGACCTTGACTATCGACCTTTAGGTCATGGTTAAGATTATATTAAGATGTATAATTCTATACATTTTTACTTGCGTAACGAAATGATATAAGTTATATATGTATACTACATTAAAAGCCGAAACTTGTGACTTAATTCAATAACTCTAAATTCAGGTGCTTAACCGCTATTCTGCAAAATGTACATGAATAAAAAAATTAAAAATTTAAAAAATTCGTAACTCAAAAACGATTCTTTAAAAAGTATAAAATTATAGTTTCAAATTATTGGTTGACTGTTAAATTGATCGAAGGACCGTATCAATAAAAAAATTAAATTTAAATGGAATTTAAAACATGGATTTATTCTTTTAACATTGTCACATATGCACACAATATACTAAAATTACGTTACAGTCACTTATTTTGTTTAAAATTCTTTAATTTAAATTCTCTATTTTGTTTACTTACCGGTCTCCCAAAGTATTTAAGAGTCAACCAATAATTTGAAACTATTTTTTTTTTAGTTTTTAAAGTATCGTTTTTGAATAGGATTTTAGTAGAATAGACGCACTCACATACACGTGGGTCAATCTTATACAACCCCTCGTATTTCGTCGGGTATTAAAAAAGGACATAAAGAACAAATATTTTCAATTTCACGAAAATAAAACGAAAACGAACGTCCACGTTACAGTAAAAAATTTATTTATATGTATAATTTAAACAATTTTAATACTTATAACTCATAGCATTATTAAAATTAATTATTAAAATATTTAAAACAACGTATATTATTTAAATTCATAAAATATTAAATTATAAATTCTAATTTAATTTTATTAATTTTACTAAAAAATTCGTTTCAATTTTTTGCATTAACTTAGTTAACTTCTTTTCATACTTTCTTCCGTTGGCTCTGTTGTACGGTTTTTAACAATCCAATGATGGTTTAATATACCATCTAAGTTCAATCTAAGCTTTGGGTTTACAATAAGTAACTGAAAATAGAAATTAATCGTTAGTGTACATTGTATTCTAATATTTATAAAATTATATTTTTCTCTTACTTTGGCAATAAGATTTCTTGCTCCATCACTAACGTAACTAGGAAATCTATAGTCAGCTTTTCTAATTTTATTATAAGTTTCATCATAAGTTTTAGCTAAAAATGGTGGTTGACCAACAAGAAATTCATAAGTCAATACACCAACACCCCACAAATCAACAGTGTGATCATGTGTGCGATGATTAATCATTTCTGGTGGTAAATAATCTAGAGTTCCACACACTGTTTCTCTACGTGAAGATGGAGCATGAACTGACCAACCAAAATCAGCCATTTTCAATTCACCATTTACTCCAAGTAATAAATTTTCTGGCTTAATATCTCTATGTATCACCTTTCTAGTATGGCAATACTTTAATGCATCAGCCAATTGAGATATATATGTTGCTGTTCTAAAAATGATTTATTATATTGTATTATTTATTAAAAATAAAAATTTACACAGATTTTTTTGTAAATAATAACAATTTTAACGCTATTCCTGCCAAAGACAATCATTAACTTTATTATATTAATGACGTTACAATATCTTTACACACCTTTAGTAAACACTATTTTTACCAAAGATATCAACAAAATCATTAACTTTATTATATTAATAATGTTATAATATCTTTGCACACCTTTAGTAAAAATAATTTTATTAAAAGATCTTAATAAAAATAAACTTCTTCTTAAGTATAATATAAAGAAAAATGTATGTTTGTTTCATTCAAATATTTATTTACCTATTTTCATCAAAACGTTTATGTGGTTGTGCGTTCATTTCTTTAAATAATTCTCCTTTTGGAGCATATTCAAGAATTAAATAAACTCTTGTGTCGTCATGAAAATATCCATACATTCTTAAAATATTTGGATGTCTGAAAATATGAGAACATTCTTTCATAAATTTATTATTAAAAAAAAAAAAAAAAAAAAAAACAGAGTTAGCAAAAATAGATTTATTAATAAAAGTATTAAATACTTATAAAATAATTAAAAACTTAATATTAAACCTCAAATGTGTTTGTATTTCAATTTCTCTACGAACTTGATGCTCAATGTCTGCTTTGATAATTTGATCTTTAAATAAAACTTTCATTGCTACAATAAATTTTGAACGTTTTTCTCTTGCAAGGTAGACATTTCCAAATTTTCCTCTTCCTAAAGGTCGACCAATGTCAAAATCTGTTATGACCCATTGTTTTTTTTTATTTTTATCTTCTGTTTTTGTTTCAGGAGTCTTAACAATTTTTTTTATTTTATTTTCTGTCGTTTGCGTATTAACAGTTTCTGCTGATTTTGAAGTAACTGGTAATTTAGGAGGAGGCATCAGTTCATTTGACTTCTTAGCATTACATAGTTCTTCAAGTTTTTCATTACATATTTTTTTATTTGACTCTTTTAATACATTTGAATTTGATTTTGCTTGTATTTCTTTATTTTCTTGTAATATTTTAACTTCTACTCTTGAAGAAGGCTTACACATGTTTAATGGATTTTGATTGATTGAGTTATTATCTTTTCCTTTTATCATTATATAGATTCTCTAAATTCTGTAATAAACATTTAATTAATTTGGCATATTATTTTATTTTTTACAAACTTTTTTGTTTGTAAACATTTGAAACATAAATTTGTAAATTTAAATAAAGAAATATTTAAAGCAGAAAAAAATTAATGCACAATAAATAAGTTAAATATTAAAAATTACTTTACTAAAATATTAAAACAATTATTATTTTTCTTGAAACCGTGACAAATATATATTAATTGAACTAAAACTATTGAAAACTATTTGCACTGGAGACTTGCGTTATTTTAACAGTTTTACTAAGAGTATAAAAGAAAACAAATTAGAAAATTCTTTCAGCTGTGTTAACTGATTTATTATCCTAAAACTTTTGGAAATAAAGGTTTTTAAATTCCAATCCTTTTGCCAATATTTACTTTTTTGCTTTTGCTGTCTACCTATTACTTCAAACTTTAAATCTAACGAACATTTCCATTATGACTGCTACCTGATTGGTTAAAAATCTTCATTTGTACCAACTATGCAATTCGTAATATTTAGTGATCTATATAATCAAAAAATTTTATTTTTAAACTTTTCTATTTTGTAAAAACAAAACTTCTTATTTTTTTTTTAGAACATAAAAAAGTGAATAATTTTTCACTGTCTTTCGTATTGATATCTTCTACAAAAAGTTTTTATAAAAATAAAAGAGAAAATTTATGATTTGAATTCATATTTTAAAATTTCCAAATCAAAGCATATATTTGAAAATTTATTTTTATTACAATGTTTATCAATTTAATAAACAAATAATAATTTTTATTGTTACTAAACAAATAATAATTATTGTTATTAGATTTTAATTTAACAGCTTAAAAATATTCAAAAGTATTTTTGAAATTCACGAAAAATTAGCCTAAAATTTTTATTTTAAAGTAGAAAACTTTTTTTATACTATAATGTATATGTAAAACACTAAATGATTAGTTACTTTAAAATTTAATTTATTTATGATAGGGGCACGAAATAAACAATGTAAACTTTTTAAAAACCAATTATTGCATTTATAACTTTGTTAAATATAATTAATAGAACCATTATGTACATATATTCGATGATAAAACATAATTCAACAAATTAGCATAAATGTTATATTATCGATATTCAATTTTTTTTGAAAAATGTGTTTTGTGCTTCTAGCTATCTTCTATTTCAAATTTAAAACGTAAATATTTTCCCACTACGAAAACTATTTTTAATAAAGAAAATTAAAATTGAAAGATATAATATAGCGATACACTCGATCATATCGTCGCGCGATAATTCATTTTAAACATACCATACGTGGCCGGTAAAGTAGAAACGAAAAAGCAACTAGATTCGAAGTCACTAGCTATTTAAATACCTTAAAATTTAAATACCCAAACCGGCGTAGCTGGACGCCCCAGTAATTTATAAGGTACGGTAATCATACTGCCTTCATGAAACCAGACACCCTTTTTTTTTATTGTACGTAAAAACTCGACGTGACGATTCTTTATGATCTCTCGAAAGAAAGGCCATAAAAATCGTCACTCGAGTAAGACGATATTAAACATATGTTCATTCTGGAAAATCCTTTGTTCTTTATAGCCACCCAAGATATTTTCAGACGTTACCGATACATTTTTTTAAATATTTTATATCAATTTTTGCATAGTTGTTTAAACATTGACTAGGTATGCCTTACGTAATGTTACAACATATTTCGGCGAACTTCCTCACGTATATTCACATTCCTTTCAATAAACAAACCCTATTACCGACAGATTTAATTAAATGTTAATTCTATTTATTGATCAATAAATATAATACGCCGACGTTTCTTTGTGTATATTCGTTTAAGCTAGGTTTACCAACAAACTTAAAAAGTAAAATTGTAAGATATTTTTAACAAAACTGTAAACAATAATAAAGAATTTTCTTTATTTACTTATTTTAAGGGGCTATATCAGTGTGAAACTTTCAAAAAATCGATATTTTTTGTCTTATTCGACAGTTTATACTTTTAAGAATATCCTATGAAATTTTAAAGGCCGTATCTCTAATACTTTTCGAATGGCAGCTTTCTAAAGAGCAACCGCTCGCAGGTATATACTGCTCCATCTACCTAGGGGTGGAGCATTTTTCTCGAAATGACATTTTTCAAATTTGCTGCGATCGTAAGTCAAAGAGCAATTATCCGATTGACTTCAATTTTGAACTAAGTACTCTTGAATATATTTACTTTACAATGACGTAGGATTTTTTTGATTAGATGAAAATTGACGATTTGGCATTAAAAAAAGCGACCATATTTTTGACCAAAAAAAAAACTTTTTTTTGATAACCACGCCATTTTGTTAAATTTTTATATTTTTCGAAAATTCTACGACATTTTATAGGAAATACCTTCTAGTTTAACTTTTTTTTTTTGGTTTCAGCTACTCATTCGGCCGGAATCGTGGCAGCATTGGAGGAACTTTTTTTTGGCGCCTCCGAAGATAGCGCATAAGTCACTCATTTTTCAATATTTTTTGATAAAAAAATTATGGAATATAGTTTAAATATAGCTTGATATGCTCCTATATTTTTAAAATATTTTATGAAGTATTTTCCTTTTAAAAAATTCCCGAAAATCACCCAAATTTTCAGCGCTCACACTGGTATAGCCCCTTAACTCTTTTTATTTCTTATTTACTTATTTTAAATCTTACTATACAATTTCAATCTAATTGGCAATAAATTAATTTTACAAATGAATTTAAAATAACTTGTCATAATTTATTTTTAATAAAATAATATCGATTAAACAATTTCTTTCTAAAATTATATTTACCTTATTTTATAAAAATTATAACGATCTATTGTTAGCAACATTATATATAAAGTTGTCAAGCTATAATAAATAAATTTATTTAGTTCAACAAAACTTTTGTAACGATTTAATGCAATTATAATCGCAAGGCCAATTATTAATAAGTTAATTTTACAAATAGTTTAAAAACGCACCTTTGTTATAAATTATCTTTACGAAATCACGCAAATTATTGTAAGCCTTCCAAAATTATAACCACCAATCTAATTTTGTTATTAACACTTACCTTGTTATACAAAAAAAAGGGAAGAAAGGCTTTCAGAGAAGTTATAATAAATAGAGGATTTTGGGTGAGGTTAAAATAAAAAAAAATAAAAATTAATTGCGAGATAATATTATTTAAACAGAATCATGTTCAATCTTAATCTATTTCAAACAAATAATAATAATAATAATAAAATATATAATTAATTGTAAAAGTGGATTCGCCACTTACACTTGGTTATCCTTAAAATATTAGTTATGAAATAATATATAATTAATTATAAAGGTGGATTCGCTATTCACATATACGTTATTTGCTTATCCTTAAATATTATAAATAGTATATTTTATTAAAATAATGAGAATATAACTATAATGTTGTACACAGAAACAAACATAGACCGCCTAAACGCTCTCCACCATTGCGCCACAAGCCCTTACCCCCGAAAATTCGTTACAGGGTATATAACGCCCGGGAAATTCGGCAGAAAACTACTATATTACAGTTTCTTACCGAAGGCATTGAGGTTATAACGAAGCATATTCATCAATTTTTAACAAGATTTTTTTTGTGTGTAAACTTTTGCGTAGACTTTATGAAAAAAAAAAAAAAAAAAAAAAAAAAAAAAAACTCGTGTTAAAAATATTTGTTTTCTATTTTCTTGTGCGCCGAGGAGCTCACCACCATCCTTTCAGTTCGTCCAACTTACCTATCTGAAAAAGCAGCAAAAGTAAGCAAAAAGAAAAAAAATACATATACATAATATTAACACTAACTTAGAATTATTTTGAGTAGAAAAAAAAAATAACTTAGTTTCAACTAATCCCAATTTCCAAATCTTAAACTCCTATCTTATTTTCCCTTTTTTTTTTATATTCCAATTTACCATTCAATAAGCTTAGTGCAGCTTGGCCTGATAAGAGGGGCCAGACATAAGAGTCTTATTCATTCTTAACGTTCAACCCGGCGTGAACCACCGGTGGTTCACAGGCATTGCTTTCATCTGGCGGCGTGAACCACCGGTGGTCCACACGTAGTTTGTATTTTATTTGTATATATATTTCACAATTCGTAAATAAAGTTTTATAAGTACTTTATAACAATTTCATGCAACTAGACTTCAGACTCAAGCCACTGACAACAGAAAAAATAGTGAAACAAACAAGCACCGCCAGATGAATAAACAACTGATAATCTCGAGCCCGCCGACCATACGGACTTCGAAAAAATGCGTCGGGTTGAACGTTTTAAATTCAATTTTCTGTGAATTCCTCTTCACATTTCAATTTTCCACTTAAATAACTCAGTGCAGCTTGGCCTGATAAGACGGGCTGGACACGTTAGTCGATTTATCTTTTATTACAATCACTCAGATAAATAAATTAATCCTGATTCAAAACTACAACTCGTTAACTTTTACCTTTCATTTAAAAAGAAAAAAAAAACTAATTCTAATTAATATTAAAAATTTTTCAAATTTTTTTATCAAGGTTACGTCGGATTAGTTTCAGTTAAATTTTATTAATTATAAATAAAAAAAAAAGGAAAGGGGAGCTATATTAACGCTAATTTTATTAATATTTAAAATATAACTAGATACTCGACCAGGAGAGTAACGTTTTCAATTATAATTAAATTTTATACATTTTTAAAAGCACTTACCAACCAGAAGAATTCATTATGAACCTGACGAATAAGGTATCCATCAGCACAAGAGTACTAAAAGTAATCCAAATTAAACGAATCCATTATCAAATCAATATTCTCATTTGTTGACAATTACTATTAAGAATATATATAGAATGGCTCCCAAGTCTAACTCCGCAAAATCAAAGAAGCATGCTCTATCATACACAACAAGTGGTGAAAAGGCTACGGTTAAGAAAGTCAAACCAGATATTTTAGACACTAGTTGTAGAGGTCCCTGATGTACGGTCAATGCCTACAATGAATCTCAGTGACAGATGCATTAATGCTATCAAAACACTCACACAAGACCCTCACAATGTAAAGCTAGCCCTCAGACTAAGAGAAAGTGTATTTGATGATCCAGAGTGTTCCAAAGCTTTTACAAAGCAAGTAATTACAACCATCTGCAATGCGGATGGAATACTGATTCATAATGATCTAGAATTTGAGAAGTTACCTGTTGACATACAGGAAATCTGATGATTTTGAAGTCAAACGAAGAGGAGGGCTTATTGCCTGATGATATTACATCAGATACAGGAGCTGAAATCACAGAGGTATCTATTGAAGAAAAATTTGAAGAAGTTGATCTTAACACTACAGCAAAGATTCTCCAATCAGTATGACACCTTGTAGCTTACCTGAAGCTATAACCCAATTGTCCCATAAATTAGATTAGTTGTATGATTATCTACGAGGTGTGGCAGAAAAGTAATGAGACTAGCAACAGCGCAGCGTTGCCAGATTACTTGCACGTCTATCAGTACCCTCCCATGGCTCAGTGCGAGTTTCAACTCCTTCCGTTAACTACGTGATTTTTGTGACTGTTATTAGAGAAGTTGTGTTTGGTTGTGCGTCACGCATTGCAGACAAATGGATGCTCCATCATGACAACACCCCATGTCACACTGCCCTGTCCGTCACAGAACTTTTGACCTCAAAAGGCATTCCTGTGGTTCTCCAGCCCCCTCCCCCTATTCACCTGATCTCAGTCCCTGTGACTTTTTCCTTTTTCCTAAACTGAAAAATGTCCTCAAAGGACGTCCAAAAGCATCCAAAAAAGTGTAACGGACATGCTGAAGATCATACTGGTTGAAGACTTCCAGCGCTGCTACCAAAAGTGGGAACGTCTCAATCGTTGTGTAGCTGTCAAAGGGAACTACTTTGAAGGGGATAACATTGATGTTTGAAAAAAATAAAAACTTTGGTAAATAAATCAGTCTTATTACTTTTCTGCCACGCCTCGTATGTTCTAAGACCTCACTTGAGGTGGCTTTTAAAGATCTTGCAAAATCCGTTATGATACTTAAGACTGATGTTACCAATCTTATAAATAAAGTGGACAATAGTGAATTTATTGCTAATACTATTAAGATCACTCAGCAATCCATGCTCAGACGGCTTAATTTGGTAGAAGCGAAGGAGGCACCACCTAATGGGAGATCATTAGTTCCCACTGTGAATCTATGCTACAAATCTGAAAATAGAAAATGTGGCTGATAAGAATGTAGATACTATATTTAGAGCATTAGCTACTCAATCACCAGACGAATTTGCGTATAATCTCATGCGCGGACCTGGGCACATGGTAGTGTTAGGAGGCGAAGTAGTCCATATTATTGAATGCATCCCCGTGAAGGTAAAGGTAGAACATGGGGAAGATTGCTTTACCAAATTACAATAAGTAGTAAGGCATAAAAATACAACTTTGTTCCTTACCCCTCGAACGCATATCCTCAAATCCAAGGGTACCAAAACCACTTACAACGCCCTCCTACCGTCATATTGCTACGTCAGCAACTTCTGGTATAAGATAATTCCAAGGCCCACTGAAGCTATATCTCTAACCGTTATGCAAACACTAGCGAAACCTACGTGGAAGTACATGAACCCGTCCGAATTAGCAACCAATGGCATCTACTCGGACAGAGATATTAACGAATTAAGAGAGAAAATAATGTTCCTGATCGAGAAGACGGCACTGCTAAATGACCTAGCCAAAGAAATACGGCCTCCCAATATCCGATCAGGAAGGGACATAGTTAAAACTCCTCAGTGACAACGCCGTTGAAAAATTAGCTGAGTCAACATGGAACCGTCTATGGGGTAAATTTATGACCTTTGGATCAGTCAGTTCTGATATTATATCCATTCTGTTTATAATCCAACTCATCAAGGCCTTCATTGATATATTTATCCGAGGTTATACGTTACACTCTATGTTTGGGTGGTCGTAGGAGCACTTTTTGGTTCAATAGCCCACTTCTTGACTTCAATGAAGATAGAACAAAAAAAAGGAATAAAATTCATGTTAATATTTGTTTTCTATTTTCTTGTGCACCGAGGAGCTCACCACCATCCTTTCACTTCGTCCAACTTAGTCATCTGAAAAAGCAGCAAAAGTAAAAAGAAAAAAAAATACATATACATAATATTAGCACTAATTTAGAATTATTTTGAGTAGAAAAAAAAATAACTTAGTTTCAACTAATCCCAATTTCCAAATCTTAAACTCCTATCTTATTTTTCCTTTTTTTTATATTCCAATTTACCATTCAATAAGCTCAATGCAGCTTGGTCTGATAAGACAAGCAGGACATCTAAATTTTACTCACTCTTAACCTCACAATCTTATTTTATTTACACTTCAAGTTCCAACTCTCCACCCAATAACTCTGTGAAGCTTGGCCTGATAATACGGGCCGGACACATGAGTTCCATCCACTCCTGAGTATTAAATTAATATTTGGTCTCTATTTCCAACTCCTAACCTCACCTCTGAGTTGATATTACCCTTTTACTAAATACTTCTATCTTCTTTTCCTTCATAATTAAGTGCAGCTTGGCCCAATGAAACGAACCACTTAGTCCATGTCACTTTTTATTATATAATTATATCTTCTTTTCTTTCACTTTCATTAATTACATTAAAACTTCACCCCACTTTCAACTTTCAAAAATAGCTTGTATCTCTTCTATACTTCTCAAACCTCGCACTAGTAGTTATATAATTGCTGATACTTAACCTATAATTAAATATATTAGATATAATTATTTAGATATATTTAAATACGTAGAGGTCAATATCTTACTTACAAACTTAACTAAAGGGCTAATCTACAAGTTACCCGTTGGTGGAGGATAAATATCTACTTTAACCCCTCGTATCATATCCACAAATCATTATAAAATCACTATCCTTCCTTAGGTAGGCTCGCCCTAGCTATAAGGTTAACAACCTTGGCTAAAAGGAAGCCATAGATGTGCTATTGCATGAGCACGAAAAAAAAAAAATTAAATAGTATTATGTTTTAGACGTAAAAAATACAATAATATTAATTAATTAATGATCAAGGTTTAAAAATTATTAAAACATTTATATTACATTTTTTTTTGACCTATTCATATGAGTTAAACTGAACGTAAATATAATTAAGGTTCACTAAAATAATAGTACAATCCTTAAAACGCACTATATAATAATTAAGTTATTAAGTTGGTAAATCATATAAACAAAGGAATTTTTTAAATTTTTTTTACTGTTTTAATCAGCACAGCTTGAAGTTTATAATGATTATTAAAAAATGTTCTGCGTGTGAAATAAACATTAAAATTCTTTATTCTTGTAAAAAATTTCTCAAAAGCTATTAATCTTTAAGAAAATTTAAAATTAATCTTTTTAATATAATAAATTTGATGTCAATATTTATCTATTAATAAAATCTCTGCATTTTTCTTCAAATGGTAATTATAAAATTTATAGTAATTTTGTATAAAAATAAAGAATATTGGAACGCATAATCATTTATTTAAGAATTTATTTTTTTGCAATTTTATTTAAGAATTTTTTGAATTAAATTTTTGTTTTTTCAATATATTCATAAATAATAAATAGTTTGAAAAATATTCTTTTTTTTTATAAATTTATAAATTTCATAAGAAAAGTAACCTATAATTAGCATTATATGCATATCATTAAATGTATACTAATTTAAACAAATCTAAATAATATAGTATTGTAGAAAAAAGAGAAGGGATTTCACATTTACATATTAGACCTGTCTCTAAATATGGTTAGGTTTCAATTCAATCATTACCTATTTCAATTCTTTATTTTATTTGAAGTTGATTCACTTTTATCTTTAAAACTGAATTTTAATTTTCCTTAACATCATCATAATATGTGTTAGGTTAAAATTTTATTGTCTTCTTTTATTTATGTACTTATTATTGTATATCACAGTATATTTTTAATACATGTATTGTTTTCATCAGTCAAATTTAAATGTACATATAAATATTATTGGTGCTGCTAGACAATCAGCTCAAAGAAAAGTTTAAAGAAATTGAAAATTTTTAGTATACATGTAATTAATTAAAGGATATACAACTATGTCTTTAAAATTTAAGAATAATAGCAATACTATCAACAAAAAGCCAACAAGAATAATTAATGTAATATTTATTATTTTTAAATTTATTAATTATGAATCACTATTATATTAACTTTAATTAAACGTAAATATTCCTTTGATATTTTTGTTCATAACTTATTTTTATTATTTTTACTTTGTTAATAACTTTTACTTTAAATTAACTTATAATTTTTACAAAAATTGATTGTAAAGATAATAATTGCATACACCAAAAGATTTTTTCTTTTACTATCTTATCGTTTTGATTATTTGTCTTATCACAATTACAATTGTACTAGTCATTGCTTATAAATTCTTTACAAAATAATAAAAAATTAAAAATTTTATATGCATTAATATAGGCAAAGCCATCTGCAGCTCTTTTAGCTGCAAAACAAGAAGCAGTTCAACGTAAAAAAGCTTTAGGAAAAAAAAATAGCTCTACTATTTTACAAGATATTTATCAAAAAGCTATGGATTCTACAGATTTGATTCGTAAAGATACTGGTATTATTTTTGATCATTCTATGGCAGAGCACAAATGTTTATGGGATAATAATTATCCAGAGTGTCCTGAAAGATTTACTAGAGTCATTCAAAGATGTGAAGAACTAGGTTTAATTGAGCGTTGCAAACATATTCCACCTCGAAAAGCTGAATATAATGAGCTTCTTTTGAAACATTCTCCTGGACATGTAGAAATATTAAAATTTACTGAAGAATGTAATGATGTAATAAAATTAGAAGAACTTGCTTCAAAATATGATTCTGTTTACTTTCATCCTGTAAGTAATTGTAATATTTTTTAATGTAGTATATTATATAAAATATACATCACTTGAATTATATCGTTATTATAAAATGCAGTACATAGGAAAATAATTAACATAGAATTTTATATTTTTATAATTTATTTTTTCACTTTTTAGACTACATATCAATCAGCTTTATTAGCTGCAGGGTCAACAATTGACTTAATTGAAAATATTTGTAAAGGTTACATTCAAAATGGAATGGCTATAATTAGGTATATATTTATTTGTAAACCAGAGTAATTTAATATGAAATTTTATAAATATTTAATAGTTATTGATAGTATAGTGAAATTGGAGTCCAAACGATGATAAATTTTTCTTTTATTTTAAATAACTTTAAATAACTGTTTAAAACTTATTTATGATTTTAAAAAATAATTAGTTTTTTTTTTTGTTTTGTTAAAATTCTATCAGATTTTTAACAAATAATAATATTTTAATGTATACACACTTATATAATGATATTCTATTTGAAAAATATTTTTCAGGCCACCAGGTCATCATGCTATGAAAGCAGAATATTGTGGTTATTGTTTTTTTAATAATGTAGCTATAGCAGCTGAGATGGCATTGAAAAAAAATTTAGCAAAAAAAATTCTAATAGTGGATTGGGATGTTCACCATGGACAAGCAACTCAACAAATGTTTTATAATGATTCAAAGTAAGAAAATATAATTTTTCTTAAAGAAAAATATAAAATAATTTTGTTCAAAATTTCATACATATATTTGTGAATTTATAGAGTTGTATACTTTTCTATTCATCGATATGAAAATGGAGAGTTTTGGCCTAATTTAAAAGAATCTAACTATCATTATGTAGGAGAAGGTCCAGGAGAAGGATTTAATTTCAATGTTCCTCTTAATCAAACTGGTATGACAAATGCTGACTATCTTGCAATATTTCAACAAATATTACTTCCTATGGCTTATGAGGTGAATATATTTAAAAGCAATTTTTTATTCATCAACAAACATACAATAAAGAGTATGAATTTATAAATATTTTTAGTTTCAACCGGATCTCATCATAGTCTCAGCTGGTTATGATGCAGCTCTTGGTTGTCCAGAGGTAATTAAATGTAACCTCATTAATAGATTTCATTTTTTACTTTAGTTTAACCCTGATCTTATTCTCATATCTTCTGGATATGATTCAGCGTTAGGCGATGAAAAGGTAATATCAATCTTTTATTTGACCTTTTTAAATTAACAAAAGAATGTTAAACATATTTAATATATCAATAAAAGATTGTCTAAAGGTCATGTTTAAAATGCATGTCTACCTTTAACATAAAATATCTACTTATTTTTTAAATTCCATATAATAGTTTTTCATATTTTTGAATACAGAAATATTTTTACAAAAGTATTAAAAAAGTATAATGAGAATGTTTAAAAAATATATTGTATCTGAAAAAACTATTTTGAAAATGTTCAAAGGGCTTGATGCAAATAACACCTGCTTGTTATGCACATTTGCTGTCATCACTCCTTAGTCTTGCGGAAGGGAAAGTTGCAGTTATTTTAGAGGTAAATTTAATAAACAAAATTTTAATATTGTTTAAAATATTTCCTTATTTTACGTAATCGAAATGAAAATATTTGTAGGGTGGTTATTGTCTCAAATCCTTAGCAGAAGGTGCAGCACTTACTCTTAAAACTCTTTTAGGTGATCCTTGTCCAATGTTGGAATCTTTAGCAACACCATGTTTAAGGTAATTTAATCAAAATCAAAATTCAATGTATAAAAATATATATAAAATTAAGATGTAATTCCTAAATATGTTTTACTACTTCTGTAGTGTTCAAGAAACAATATTAAATGTTATTTACGCACATAAACCATATTGGAAATGTTATCAATTTCAAGATACATATAGTATTAATAATACAACTTGCAATGAAAAACAAGAAAAACATTTACCTTCTGTTTGTTTTAAGTAAGAGGAATTAAAATTTTTTTTAAGTCTTTATGTTCACATATTATGTAATAGAATTGTTATTGAGCCTATGTTTGCAGTGCACCAGAAACTTTTTCAAATACATATGAAACTCGAAACTGTTATCCAGTACAATCTATAGAAGAAAAACTGGAAATAGACCGAAAGTTGAATTTTCTTACGCAAAGTAATTATGAGTTTTTTAAAATCTGTCACAAAATTTTAAAAATACTTTATCTTTTTTTCTAATATGCTGATTGCTAATTTATATTACATATTGTTCTTAACTAAAATTTGTTGCAGTATTTATCTTTATAGCTGTAGTTTTTATAGCAGAGTAGATAATTTATTGTCAGTCATTACTTTATATTCTAAATCAATCCATTATTTAATATAAACAAAAATAAGAAGCTAACGATTTAAATATTTTACTTTCTTTTTAACATTAATTAATTTAAAATATAGAATAATAATATGAAATTGAATGTATCAATAATAATTTTTTGACTTTAAAAATCAAGAGATGAATCCAAAGTTTTAGTAATTTAGCTTTACTTTATAAGGTAAAACTTAAATTTTTTTAAGATGGTTTAAAAAGATTAGTTTCGCGATGTCCCTTGTATAATGAAAAATTTGTCGACAATAATTTGAATTTTTGCTTTTATTAACTTTTATGTGTTGATAATTTATTTATATTGTTGAAGTAATTTTAACATAAATTTACTTTCCTTAGTTACGAATCTCAGCAAAGCTCCAAACCGAGTTTGTATAGCTTATGACGAAAGAATGTTAAAACATTATAATGCAGAAGATGAATCTCATCCAGAAAGACCAAGTAGAATTTCCAGCATTTTTTCTAAACATAAAGATTATGGTTTACTTAATCGTTGCTATTTATTAGAGGTTACTTTTTATTTTTAATATTAAGTTTGAGTTAGAAAAAACCTTAATCTAAAGAATATTTTTTACTTTGAAGGGAAGGATTGCTAGTGAAGAAGAAATTTTTCTTGTACATTCATCAGATTATATTTATAATATTGAAAAAACAGCTGAATCTAAGTTAAAAGACTTAACAAAGCAAGCTTCTAATCTAAATTCTGTCTACTTGCATCCTGAAACATGGAATAGTGCAAGAATTTCAGCTGGGTCCTTATTGCAAGTAGTAGACAGTGTATTAAATGGAGAAAGTCAAAGTGGAGTAGCTATTGTCAGGCCTCCTGGTCATCATGCTGAGAAAGATACAGCATGTGGATTTTGCATATTTAATAATGTTGCTATTGCTGCTAAATATGCTATTTCAGTACATCGTTTAAAAAGGTAGAATAATAAAATTTGCAATTTTTTGTCCTTATAATAAAATTTTATAATAATAACAGTTTTCAAAACTAGAATATTATTTACAAATTTCTTATATTATGATTTTTAAGTTTTTAATATAACAAAATTAAAAACAACTAATTAAATTAAGTTTCTCGAATACTTAAAATATAAATCTGCTTTTATATTTTGAATAATAATTTAAAAAACAAAATACTCAAGAAAATAAAATGAATTGTTTGTTTTGAAACTTATTTTATTTATTCTAGATAATTTATAAAATAAATTTTATCAAACTGAAATTTAGAAGTAGGATGATATTTTATGATAATTGTGTTAAATAAATACATTGTTTAGTTGTATTATTTTTATATTTCAATTTTTAGAGTTTTAATAGTAGATTGGGATATTCATCATGGTAACGGTACACAATCAATTTTAGAAGATGATCCTTCAATTTTATACATATCAATACATCGTTTCGATAATGGAAATTTTTTCCCACATTCTAAATTAGCTGACTATACTTCAGTTGGTTCTGGTAAAGGAAAAGGTTTTAATATAAATATTCCTTGGAATAAGGTACGTAACTTTCTTTTTACGGTAAAAATATTACCAAATTCATAATTTTCTACTATTTTTAATGGGTATTAGAAAGGAATGGGTGACGCTGAATACACAGCAGCTTTTCAACAAATTGTTATGCCAATTGCATATTATTTCAACCCTGAATTAGTTTTAGTCTCTGCAGGATTTGATGCTTGCATTGGCGATCCTTTAGGAGGTAAGTAAATATTTTAAAACCATAATTGCAATTTGATTAAGTCAATGAATTTGTATTTATTAAAGTATGAAATCTGTTTTGATGAATTCTTGCGCAATATATTATCTCATAAATTTAGAATAATATTTAATAATAATTTTGTTAAAATAATGAAAGTAAAATTATTTTAACTAATATTTCATTATTTTTTAGTATATCAAAATAAATTTATTATGACTAAAATCGAATATGATTAAAAATTTCTGTATCACTATTTACAAATTAAATATAATTTTTTAACATGTTGGAACATCAATTTTTAATTCTTATTTTTATATTTTTTCAATCTTACATATTAGCTTTTAATGCATAAATAATGAAGCTATTATTTTTTTATTTTTTATTTCAAAGAATTTTATCGATGTTGGTACCAATAAAAAGTAGCACTACTTGTATGCATTTGTATAATTTTAGCTATATTATTTTGTTGCTTTGAACATGTGAATGAGATTAATTTATATCATTTTTAGGTTGCAAAGTTAATCCTGAAATGTACGGACACATGACCCATTGGTTATCTTCTCTAGCAAATGGCCGTATCATTCTCACTCTAGAAGGAGGTTATAATATTAATTCAATATCTTATGCAATGGCAATATGTACAAAATCTCTCCTTGGAGATCCCTTAATTTCTTTAGAATCACAAATTCCATGTTCAAGTGCAGTTACTACAATTAAAAATGTTCTTCAAATTCATAAACAGTACTGGCCTAATTTAGTATTTCAAAAATTATTACCACAAGAAAATGTACTTCCAAAAGTTAAAGTACCACGTGGTAAGCCTACTGAGCGTTTAATTATTCGAGACAATTTTGTAAATCCTTTACTCGATGAAAAATGTAATAAAGAACAAGGTGGAAATCATCAAGTTGTAGATAAAGTATCAAATCTTGAAATTTACATGAAAAATTTGAAAATTAAAGAATGCACAAATCCAAACCAAGAAAAAAAAAATGAACATCATAACAGGTCAAGACAAGATTCAAGTAATCGTGACAATAATATTAATCACCCTAGTACTTCTCAAGGCAGTAACAGAGTAACATTACTTGATTACTTGCAAGATAATTTACAAGTATATTATTAATATGATAATATATTAAACATCCAAACAAAATTAGTCATTATTTTTTAAATTAAATTGATTTTTAGGCATTGGTGGATGAAGAAATGTTTGCCATTATTCCACTAAGTGATTGTCCACATTTAGGATCAGTATCTGAAGTACCAGAAAGTGGAATTGACATTAACCATCCTTGTGCAGAATGTGGAAGCACAATTGAGAACTGGATTTGTCTACAATGTTATACAGTTCATTGTGCTCGAAACATCAACCAACATGCCTTGCAACACAGACAGTTAACTCATCATCCATTAACATTAAGTTTCAGTGATCTATCAGTATGGTGTTATATTTGTGAAGCTTACATAGATAATCCAGTAAGTATTTTAAATTAAAATAAATGTACTTAATTTTTTATTTATATCTCAATGTTTTTTAATAAATTTATAAAATTTTATTTTCAAAGTAATAATTATCAATGTTTACCTAATAACTAGTATTATTATTAATATTTTATCATCCTTAAAGTGTTTAATAAAAAATTTAGAACTATTTATTGATAAACCTTAATGAAAATTTATGTATTGAAGTATTATAATGTACAAAAATATTAACTAATTAGTTGCTTCCTAATCTAATATTTATCTTAAGTTAATTCTAATTTTTTGATGGAAATTATAAAATTATAAGCAAGCATAAAAGTAAAAAATTAACTATTTAAATAACCATATGTTTCATATTTAAAATTTTATTTTAAACATTAATTTTATTGTATTAAAAATAAAAGAAATTTACATTTACAGCGATTATACGCAGCACGAAATGCCGTCCATCGTAGCAAGTTCAATACGGATTTACCTTGGTCATATCCAAGTCATACCGAAAATTCAAGTTAATTGCAAAAAAAAGGGCTATTATGGAGTAATTTGTCCAATATTAAAATATTAACTTTAAATATTAATCATTAGATTTCATGAAAAAATATTTTTATATAGAATACTAAAATTCACTTATATAGGCTTCTTGAGTCAAAATAGTATAAAAATATAAGTGTATTTTATAAAGAAAATTATTGTAATTTTGTACAGGTAAAATTAACAAAAATAATATAAATATTATTCTATCTTGATTTCAGTTTTTAAAAGTTACCAATGTATTTAAAATTCATTTGATCTCGAAATAAAAAATTATAATAAATCATTTTTTTTTACAAAATTCACGCTAAATGATAAAAAATATAAAAAAAAATGTATAAAATATGTTTTTATAAAAATTATTTTATTTTATTGCTGTCAATTAAAATTTATATATATATATATATATATATGTGTGTATGTGTGTGTATAGTAAATAATAATTTTTTTTACAAAGTATTTAAATAATTATTTTTCATCAATATGTAATTATGTAAATTTAAACATTTAATAATATAAATTTTATAATAACAATTTTCACTTAATTGCAATATCACTGCATATAATCAAAGATATTGTATTTAATGGATTAAAATTCATACCAATTACAGTATTATAATATTTGTATTTAAAATTACATTGACTTTGATCAAAATTTTTTCAAACTCTCAAAAATATATTTTAATGTAAATCTAAAATAACAAAAGATAATATTTTTTAAATTTAATCTAGCTTTTATAAATATTTTAATTCTTTTATAATTTTTTAAAATAATCTTTGTGCAAGTTTTATATTAAATTAGTTCATTTACTCCATAGAAAATTTGAAAAACATAGGGATAGGAAAGAATTCCTCCTTTTAAATTCTTCTGCATTTGTATATCGTTTATGCTATATTTAAAGTTACCTTTTATTAATATATTCAACTTGTAACAATATAAGACTAAATTGTTTAAAAAAGGTTGAAGCATTATTTGAAAAATTAGAAATAAAATCTAATACACAATTTAGTGCATTTGGGCTGAAACAATTCCACAAAGTATTAAATTGTGGCAATTTTTCCATAGAAACATGTGGAAAAATTGATTTAACTAAATTAAATTTAATAAATTGTGTTTCATTATTTAATGCATATTCTCTAAATTCGTTATAAAAACTTAATGGCATAGCATAATATAATCTATATGGAATTCTTTTCAATTGTAGATTTTTTTCACATTCCTTAATACTTAATACTATTTGATTAAATATTATATCTGTATCACTTGAACCTAACTCGTGTATATAAAAGTCTTTAGAAAGAGTATACTTGTGACCCGAGTCACTTGCATAAATTTTTTTTGAATTTCTCAAATAAAGAAGTCCAGTTGGTATTGGATAAGAGTGTGAACTAATATAATAAATATGTGTAAGATAAGGTTTTGCTTTTAGTTCTTTAGATAGATGAGATGTTAAAGGTAAAATACCACCTTGATGAATAAAACCATAGAATAAAACTAAAATAAAATTACAAAAATACCAAATGCCTTTTAATGTAGAGTTGTTTCTCTTACTTGATTTGGTAGGCAAATACTTCCTAGAATTTGTAATATTAATTTCACCTGTATTAGAAGAAATCCTTATATATTGTGAGAATAAAAATACCAGTGGTAAAAACACAGGTATAATAAATCTTGGTTCTTGGTGAGGAAAAATTGATAATATTGCAATTGGAATTATAAATGAAGTCATCATTAAACTTTCAATATTTTGTATGCGAGGTAATTCTAACCATCTGCCTCTTAGACCACTGAAAATTATTTTAAATATAAATTTTGCAATATAAAATTTAAGTAATAAAAATAAATTACCTATATAACATTTTTCCAAATGTAATAATACCTATGATTCCAAGAACATTAAAAAGCAATGGCACATTTACAAGAAAATGTAAAAAACGAGGATGAAGTCCATGACTTTTTAAATTATTTGTAATAGAATTATATTTAAAAAAATTAAGAGGTGTGACGACAAAATTATTTATGCTGATTTCTAATTTGCCAATTTCAGCTACAGTCAAATATCCAAAATAAAAACTGTCATAAACGATTAAAAAAATTAACGAAGGAATTGCACAAAAAATAAACGTAATGATTCTGATATGAAAATCTAAAAATCCAACACTTTTTGATCCAAGTCCTCTTTGTAACCAAAAAAATATTGGTGAAAAAGCATATGCTATAAAAGTTGGTCTATTGAAAATACCAAATATTGTGATTGTTGCAAGTATTAAACAATCATTTAAAGAATGTGGAGGTAAAGACATACGTAACTTATAAATTTTAGTACGTTCAACTCCACTTTTTGCTTTATAATATTTATCTGTTAAATAGTCACTTTGAAGAATGACCTGAAAGTTTTTCAATTATTTTGATGAATATAAAATGAAACTGTAGTTTATTAATATATTAATGATGATAAAATATTTTGTACTAACCTTGTTGGAGAATTCAATACAACGTGAAACGTGATAAATTAACACAGACGTTAACATCAATTCAACAGAATTAGAAAATGTTCTAGTTGAATATATTAACATAATATAGGAACTTGCAAAAATTGTCAACTTATCTATATAAGGTTGATGAAATATAATACAAATTTTGTATAAACAATAATCTGATACAAATGACAAAAGTGTCATCATAACTCGAGGAAATAACACAAGAAAGTAAGGAGTGTTTAATGAAAAACCAAAAATATGCAAAGAATAAGAAGAAAGATATTTTAGTAACAAGTAAGGAAATCTAACACATAATTGAGGGAATAGAGAATTTCTAATAGGAAAAGTGACATTGAATTCCCAAGGCTTATAAACATCGATATCAAAAGTATCACCTGCATTAAACACACTTATATAGTATATATTTATATAAAATAAGGTATTTATATAAATGATATTTTACCTGAAGCTACTTCTATAAATTGGAAAAATTCATCTGGATGTATGTATCCAGTTTGTGGAATAAAATTTAATAATAATCTAAGACTAGCAAATATCCAGTAAATATTTCTTTTTTTGCAAAAATGTAAAATTTTATTATTATTTTTAGTGCAACAAAATATTGTATTATGTTGCATTTTGTAAATATTTTTGCTTGTTCATCAAAAAATAATAAATTCTTTTAATGCTTGTTTATCACATGAAGAATAATTATTTTATGTATTATCATTGATTTGATATTTTGTAAATAAATGTTTTACTAGGAAAATATATTTTTCTGTTAAATCAATAAAAAAAATTGTTAATATCATAAATTAAAAGCATTATAAAATTTTTATTAAGTTAAAGCCTGACTTTTGACTACCATATTTAATTAAATGTGTGTTATTTTACGTATGTATAGTTTATGTAGAACTTGCTACTATTTCTATAATTTTAAGAAAAAAGTAGGTTATGTTCACTTGATGTAGCTCTTTCGACCATGTTAAGTTAATGGACATGGTGCAAATAGTCGTAGCGTTAATAAAAAAATAGCAATTATAATAATTATAAATAAATTTTTGTATAAAAGTAAAAAAAGTTTTTCGCAATAATATATTACAACATTCAATTTTTTATAGGGGGTGTTTAGCTACAATTAAATCTTATACAATCAAAGTAAAAACATTAACATTTTACATCAAATAACAAATAGCCAACCTCAATACCGGGTTATTGAATAACAAATAGCCAACCTCAATACCGGGTTAAAAAAGAGTTTCAAAAAAATAAAGATAAACAATTTAAGCATAATTATTTTAAATTTTAAATTTAATTAATAAAAAAATTACAGCTGTTGTAATTTTTCTACACAAACTGCTGTTGCTCATTGTTAGAAAAAAAGAAAATGCTGAAATACATTGAAATATATTGTCTTTTTTCAGAGAATCTAGATTTCATCAATTTTTATTACATATCCAATTATTAGTAAAATATAAATTAAATAATTCAACAAATGATAATTGTTGAGAATAGTTGTAAGTCATTATTTTTACAATTATTATGCATAAAAGTATGTGCTTATATATTTTTTTCCTGTTTACAGAAAATTTTGTACTCCTGAATTTAATGATATAACTCTAAAAATGCATAAAAATTTTTTAAAAATAACATGGAATGTCCAAGTAATAATAAGAAAATTTTGTAAAAAAGCTCAAATTCGAGTTAGATTTGCTCCAAGTCCAACAGGTATGTATTTAGAAATTTTTCAAAATAAATTTTTAGTTTAATTTTAATTGAACTCAAGATTTCATTAAAAATCTCGAGATTATTTAAAATAATTAAAAAATAATTTTAAAATTTTAATATTTATTATGAATTCATATAAATAACTTTAACAGCATTAATCTTAATACTTTTTATAATTTTTTAATTTTTAAAATATAAAATTAAAAATATTTAGATTTATTTATAATATAAAATGAAAAATATTTAGATTTATTTATAATATAAAATGAAAAATATTTAGATTTATTTATAATATAAAATGAAAAATATTTAAAATGTGTTCACAATTTCTTATAGGCTATTTACACCTTGGTGGATTAAGAACGGCATTATTTAATTATTTATTTGCAAGATCAAAAAATGGTTGTTTTATTTTGAGAATTGAAGACACAGATCAAACAAGAGTTGTTCCTGATGCAATAGAAAAACTACGCGATGATTTAATATGGGCTGGAATTATCCCAGATGAAGACCCAATTCGTGGAGGTCCCTCTGGACCTTACCTTCAATCTAAGAGAATTGACCTCTATAAGGAACAAATTGAAGTGTTGTTAAACAATGGCTCAGCTTACAAATGTTTTTGTTCTAATCGTAGATTAGAAATGTTAAGAAAAAATGCTTTGAAAGAGAGATTAATTCCAAAATATGACAATAGGTGTAGATATCTCAGTAGTGAAGAAATCAAACAAAAACATAAATTAGGAGATCCTTATTGTATTAGATTTAAGGTATGTAAAATAATTTAATAAGTGAAAATTAAAGTATTTTATAATTTATCTATAAGCTTTTTTTAGCTTGTACCAACACTCGAACCTTTTAAAGATTTAGTATATGGAGATGTAATTCATGACGTAAGTAAAAATGAAGGTGATCCTATTATTCTTAAAAGTGATGGTTTTCCTACTTATCATTTTGCAAATGTAATTGATGATCACTTTATGGAAATTTCTCATGTTTTACGAGGAGTTGAATGGCAAATTTCAACTCCAAAACATTTACTACTTTATAAGTAATATAAGTTTTCAATACTACAACTAACTTATCATAATTTAAAATAATATTAAAGAATTGAATCATTTTCAGAGCTTTTGGTTGGATACCTCCACAATATGCTCACCTACCTCTGATATTAAATTCAGATAATACAAAATTATCTAAAAGGCAAAATGACATTAATGTAGAATATTATCGAAGAGAAGGTTTTTTTCCATTGGCACTAGTCAATTATATAACTGCTGCTGGAGGTGGTTTTAATCGTGATCAAAGTTTATCTCGTTGTTATAGTTACCAGGAACTAATAAAACAGGTAATATCAATGGTACAAATTCTAATTTTCCAGAATTATTATTTAATTAAAAATAATTTTCGTGTATTTTAATATTTTTTATATTTATAGTTTGATATAACTAAGATAAATGCCAATTCTAGCAAATTAAATCCTGACAAACTATTGGAATTTAACAAACATGAAATTTCAAATCTTTTGAATAACGAAAAAAATCACAAATTTTTGGTTGAAAGAATTATTAAACTTGTAAAACAAACGTTTCCAGACAGGTACTTTATGCTTATTATAATATTTTTAATAATGTTAATTAAATAGTACTTAAATGTAAAATGTTATACTAGAGTATCAGATGGAAGTTTACAATTGGATGCAGATCATATAATAAAAACTTTAACATGGGCACAAAATAGAATTTCGAAATTAAACGATTTAGTAACTCAAGATTTAAAATTTTTATGGGTCAAGCCAACTACAAGTGAAAATTCTGAAAATCTGAAATATTTAGAAATAGTTGAAATATTGAGTAAAAAACTTGGATGCATGGATGATAATAATTTTTCCAAAGAATCCTTAATTACTTATTTAAAACAATTTGCAAAAAACAATAATGTCCCTTTCCCTGATTTAATGAAAACCTTAAGAAGTCTTTTAAGTGGTTTAAAAGTAAGAAGCTAATCTACATTTTACTAATTTCTATATTTAACGCAATTATAAAATAAATAATTTTTTAACATTACACAGGAAGGCCCAAGTGTTGCCGAAATGATGGAAATTTTGGGAAGAGATGCAACTTTAAATCGCTTAAAACGAAATGTTACTTAATACATTTTCTGTTCCTATTGTAAATAACCTAACTTATAATTTTTGCATTCCTTCCTGAAAAAATGATACGTAATTAATTTTATGAGATATACATCTAATTGTATAAGTTTTATATAATGATATATATTTATATACTTATAAATAGTTAACTATTTCGTAATACTTAGAAAAAATTTTAAAATTATTTATATTAATAACAAATTTACATGAAATTAACGCATGCTTTACTGTTTTTAGAATTTTTAATCTATGAAAATTAGCAATAAGTGTTTGATTTAATCCTTTCTCTCGTGCTAGTCCTAAAGTATTCCATAACATCTACTTACAATTATTGCACAATAGTAAGTCCACTTGTTAAAGCTTATGTAATATAAAGTAATGATATATATATATGTATAACTGAAAAAATATAATTTATTATTTAAATAAAAAGGCATTACAGAGTTTAAAAATTGAAATTTATTGTAAGTAAACATCATTCAAATACACTGAAAAGTTAAAAATTTCCAAAGTTAAAAGTGTATGTTTGTGTATGTACGTATGCATGTGTGATTGGATTTAAATAGAGCTTTGTGCTTTTAAATATATAATTATTAATAGAAGAAGACATGTTTTGTGTTTATGACATACAACACTGAATTCAATGAAAACACATTTGTAGATCAGCGAGTAATAAATAACCAACTCGCATTTCATACGAGTTCACGCATTTGTCTTTGTATTAATAACACTGATACGCTTATAATAACGTTAACAGATTAATAGATTTTTACCTCGTGATTTGTTTCAAGAATATTAGGGTTTTTTTTTTTAAGACATACGCTTTACATTTGTTTTTAGTTTAACTTTTATAATTTAAGACTTAATTAATTACTATAAAATCCTATCACAAAATAATTATTGATATTTCAATTAAGAAAAACCAATTGAAAAATTCTTACTGAGTCAGCAGCCAAATGAATTCGTTGTATTTCAAATATTTTAAATTTAATATTAAAATTTGTACGAAATGATGAAAATTAGGCAGGAAAATTATTTTAAATATTTATTTATTTTTGATAAATATTAATAGTAGTCTAAAATTATTAGTCTAAAAAAAAAAAAAATACGTTATTTTAAAAATTTAATTTATTTTAAATATTTCATTTTTCTTACACTAAAAACAAATAAACTTCATTCAAAATAAGTAATTGCAAATAGAAAAAAAAAAAAAAAAAAAAAAAAAAAAAATATGTTTTAAAAAATTAATTACAGTTATAAGGAATAGGAAGACAATAATAAAAAATATTGAATTTATAGTCGAGACAAAATGATAGAAAGGCTGCGACTCCGTCCGTAGGTTGAAAAAGTTTTAAGCGTTTTAATAATAGTGCACGTTGTACGATTTTCTTTAAAGTATTTACGGGTATACAATATGTATTAATATTTTTTTTTTTTTTTTTTTTTTTTTTATCACAGTACCTTCAAATATAAATATTGTTTATTACTCATGACGATTCGCACGATATAGAAACTACGCTAAAAAATTTTTAGCTACCACTTTACATTTTTTATTCATTGATCATTGATTATTACTTGTTTTTTTTTTTTTTTTTTTTTTTTTTTTTTTTTGTTCTACATGCATGTCTTTTCGGTCGCTATTTGTAAATTATTAAACAGAGTGTTTTATTTTATCAAGACACGCAACAATTGTATTTTTTTTTTTTTTTTTTTTTCTTTTTTTTATTATTATTTATTTACGGTTTTATAATTTATAACATTGCAAAAATTATCTATACATATGTATATATAGTAGTATAGTCCCAGTTGTAGCAACAATGTCGAGTTGAAAGAAATTGCACTTTTGTACACAACATTAGACGTTGGAAAAGTCCAAAACAGTAAAGATTTACCGAGCCATTGCTTTTTTTTTGACAATTTAGAATCTGGCTTTGAATCTTTGAATCTTTCGAATCATCGATTCAGAATTACTTTTTTTTTATTTTATTTTATTTATTTTTTTTTTTTTTTTAAGGACTCAAACAGTATCTACAATAATTTTTTTTTTATATTTTCAACACTTTACTCAATAAGTTAATAATACGTTTATAATGCAGATAATCAAAATAAATAACACTTTGGTTATATTGTTTAAAAAATAAATTACCTTAAAAATTATTTTTATAAATTGTAATACTACAATTGTAGAAGAAAATCTTTCTTATCTTAGTTTAGAAATTTATGATTGATACTGTTTTATCTCCTATATTTTGTTTTTCTATAATTTTTTTTTTCTTTTTCTTTTTTTTATTATTTAATTTTTTTTTTTTTTTTTTAAATCGGGATCCGTCAGTGAATATGTACAAGAAATATTATAATAGAAAGGCAAGAGTTTTCGTCCGAAGACTGACAGAGCGCATTTCTTTCAAGACAGTCTTCCACAGTATCCTCGCTTAAAATACTAATTTAAAATCTGAAATACTCATACAAAATATTTATAAATTTAAAATTTAAAATTTTTATTTTTAAACATGCTTGGTTATCAAATAAAAAGGAGATATTAAATTTTGATACAATTTTTACACAATTAACAATCAATTTGTACATTGTATTTACACAAATAAATAGTACAATATTAATGGTAAACTAGGGATTTATGGTCAAGTTAGAAACATGATTTTTTATCAATGTGATTTTAACGAAGCATTTTTAGCGAGTCGAGTAAACGCATTGAAGGAAAAGTGTTATGTCTAGATTTCAGTGGGATATTTCATTTAATTTTTTGAGTTTTAGATCACCACAATAATGATGATGCAATTTTCTTAAAATTGTATATTTTGTAAATATTAAACATTCTTATTTTTATTTTATTTTTAAGTACGGTGCGTATAAGTCTAAAAAAAAACACCGTAACGCTAAGTGTAATATATTTTTTTTTCTTTGGTTCTTGAAACGAAGTTTTTTTTACTCAAAATATTACTGGTATTAAAGACATGTAGGATACACTAAGATGACTTTTGAACGAACAAAAATTTTTTAAATTTTCAGTTGAAGCAATATGAAAATAATGACTTTTTTTAAAATAAAACTATCAATGTGTATTAGTAATAATTAAAAAAAAAAAAAAAATATATTATCTTATTAGAAAATATCAACCAAATTC
Organism: Chalcis sispes; assembly: GCA_949987625.1. Classification (NCBI taxonomy): domain Eukaryota; kingdom Metazoa; phylum Arthropoda; class Insecta; order Hymenoptera; family Chalcididae; genus Chalcis; species Chalcis sispes. Next base: position 12,500,354 of record OX465098.1, on the reverse strand, counting down.
TTGATTTTCATTCGTATAAATTATTAATCTTAAACAACGATCTCAGCCATATAAAAAAAAAAAAAAAAAAAATTATAACAAAATTTTGCTTATACTTCACACTGCTTTAACTGTTATGTATATATAATTACAAGTAAATCAATAAATAATTGCCAAACTATTTTTCATACAAAAAAAAAAAAAAAAAAAAAAAAAAAAAAATTGAACACATTGGACAGTGACATTTTTCATCGTCATCGTTTAAAAGCAGGCGTTTCGTACATTAACTTTTATTTTTATTTTATAAAAAACGGTTGAAATAATGGAAGCACTCGAAGAAAAACTAAAATCGTTGAACGACAACAATGCTCTTTTTTCTCTCTCTCTCTCTCTACTTCTCTCACATACACACAATCACTCAACCTCGCCACTTACAGACTAGAAACTGTGTGCAAAATATCACAAAGAGAATATTAATAAAGATAGATTATATTGGTAAGTAGACTGTTTTGTCAGAAAGTAGATTTTAGAGAAAAAACATGAATTTAAGAAAGTTTTTTTTTTTTTTTTTTTTTTTTTTTTTTTTTTTTTTTCTCTTTGTGGAGTATACACGTTACGCTTTTTTTTATTTTATATATCAAACGGCGCTCGCTTTCTTTGAATTTTACGGAATGAATTTTAAAAATAGTGTATATAACATTTTAATCAAATTCAAAATTAATTTCACTCGACTGAATTTAGTTTCCATTCAATTGACATAGAAATTAAGCAAATTTCATTGAGTAAAATTTATCAAAAATTTTAGTTATAAAACAATTGAAATCATTTAAATTTTGCTTTTTTATCAACTCTATTTTTTTTTTTTTTTTTTTATTTAATTTCATTTTCGCTTGTATGTATCGAGTATATAGTTACCCTTATAAATAAACATAACAAATACTTTACTTTGAATAAATAATTTTTAAATTGAATGAAACTTAATTCAAAGTTGAGCGAAAATTATTTTCACTTTAATAAATGTAGAGAGTAAATTATCAAAATATCGGTTTCGTACATTACATGATTGCGCAGTTGCGAGACAAATTTCTCGTATATATTTAATTTTTTTTTTCTTTTTCCTTTTCTTTCTCTCTTTTTTTCTTTTTTTTTTTTTTTTTTTTATTTTATTTTATTTTATTTTATTTTATTTTATTTTATTTGTTCATTTAATAACAATTAGTTTAAGGGATTTTAGGTTGCGTGTAGTTTGCTTGAGGAAGGCGCTTTTGAAAATTCACATTTCTGTCAACGTATTTAATTTATATCGTGCGTTGTATACACAGCTGACAAGAAATCGTACAGAGAGGCACAGTGCAGTCAAAAGAAGATTACGCTTTTTTTTTATCCGTAACTTCAGGCACTTTTGTGCTCGTCGCGCTAGTCCCATTATTAACAACCCTAGAATTCCACGCGTACATACTTTATTTGGCATTTGATTTTCCGATAGATTATGAAAAAATGACGTTAATGTCATGCTTGACGGTTGCGCGTTTCGCGCAATCATTTTTTTTTTTTTATCCCTTATGAGTTAAATTCTATTTTTATCCGTTTTAAATATTGTTATAATAATTTATAAAAAATGTAATTATTTCGATTTAAAGTGAATACATTTATTTTCTTCTCCAAGGATTTACCAAAAATAAAATTATTAAATATTATTTTTAATAAAATTTTAAACTTCATTTTAAAACATTTATTTAAAACAATGAAAAATTCTTAAAATTTTTGCGGTAATGAGATTCTAGGGCTGATGTGTTTTTTTTTTTTTTTTTCTATTTTTATCTTTAAATCTGTATGCGAGAAAGAACTTTTGATCATATATTTTTTCATAAATTTATGTGACGCAATTTTCGAAATATTAAGTGCAAGATAATTTCAACACTTAGCCAATTATGTTATTTTTTTTTTTTTTTTTTTGTTTTTTTTTTTTTTTGTTACCTTGATCAATGCGCATTTATTAAAATATCTACGTGTCGCAGTAAAAAAAAATAATTAAGGATTTGATTTGAATTTGATCCGTCAAATCTGTTTAAATACGTATATTAATATAAAAATATTAATGCAATAATTAGTAATCAATATATTAATTCAATCAATTATGATTATATTTTTTATTTACAAATTGATGAGAGGAAAAGATTTTTCCTATAGAGAAAAAGTTATTGAAAAATATTCTGTATCTTTCGTTTTATATTATAAAAAGTTTTGTATGTATTTAAAAAATCTTTTATGTCATTTTAAAATAATTGATGTTATGCAGGAAGCATATTTTAATAGTACAGGGTTTGGTACAAAAATAATGTACATTTCGTTAAAATAATTTGACAAACTTTTATGCATTGATAAAAACGTTGCCCGAATAAACTCAGTTAATATTTAAGTTTAATATAAGAAAGAGAAGGTAAACAAAATCATTACCATAAAAAGATAAAATCCGATGCTTAAAATTCAAGCGCACATCTACAATAAAAGTTTTCAAAACATTTCCGCACGTTCGTTTAATAAATTTTCATGTATTGCAACACCAAAAGTCGGTGGTATCGGATACGTTTCGCAAAAGAAAGAAAAAAAAAAAAAAAAAAAAGATTATTATAAAGAGGGAAAAAGCGTTCGATATACAATAACGTGCTTGTGAAATACGATGCCTAAATATATATAATTGAGTAACATTAAAAAATACTGACTTTATTGCACCATCGTTTGATTGCTCATCTTTTGTTAGTTTGACTCTCTCTTTATCTCTTTCTGGTTTAGTAAACGCTTTTAAGAGTATAATTTTCTTATACAATTTTATTTTCGTTTTCAGTTATAATCTTTTAGAAGAGTCACTTTATTTAGCTTTAAGAGTGTTTGTGTATATGCGTGTGTATTTTTTTTTTTTTTATTTTAGTTTTATTTATTTATTATTTTTTTCTTCACCGATATATCACGTTGAAACTACGCAAGATAGATTTTTCACTACGTATAACGCTACTTGTGTATGTATAATAATAGAGATTCGTAAAAAAGGCTAAGTTCTACAACAACGGTTGAATTGGCACGCGCACACGCCTAGAAGGACTAAATTGTTATCTTTTTTTTTTTTTTTTTTTTATTTTTCTCATTAATTTTTTCAAACTTTTAAATAATATACCTGCAATCGCGTACGCGCGCTTCATCAACTTGGAACAAGATTCATAATAATGGTAATAATGGTAATAATAATAGTAATAATAGTAATAATAGTAATAATACTAACAGCTACGAGAAGGATTTGTTTGCTTCATTCTTTTTCAACCGAGTCGGAAAACTCAGTAAAAGTACTGTATTTTTTTCGGACTTTGCCACACAAAGTCAACAAAGAACTATGAACTTACAAACTAAGTTTTTTTATCTTTATACACTTTGTTTATTATATACGGCTCGAGAAAATTCTATTAACGTTCTACAAACGCTACGTAATATGCCCTCTAACGTTGTCCTGGCGAGATTTTTAATTTTTTTTTTTTTTTCTTATAAATTAATTTTCTGTTTTTTCGTTGATTTCTTTTATTTACTTTTACTTTTGTCTCGAATGAAAGTGTCGCAAAAAGCGAGTTCTAATTCGAAAATGCAAATGAAAACAATCAAAATAGCAACTCGTGTATTATTTTACCGATCTAAGTTTAAATGTAAGAAAATAAATAAGTATATGTATTATGTCTTATCTAGTTTCACTTAAGCATAATAACGAATAAAAAGTAGCTTGTCTTTTAGAATTTGATTGCTTAAATTTAACATTAACTTGATTATTTTTTATTTTGTAGAATTAAATTTTCTACCCGAGACTTTTCCGTGTGCAATTAAAACCAAAACTATTTAATTGATCTTGGAAGACGAATTTCTTCAAAATATAATCGGTTTTTATTCGTCGTTGCCAGGAATAAAAAAAATCCACTATCCTAAGAAATTTGAGATCAATTTGAAAAAAGAGGAAGCTCCGAGTAATTAGATATAGTAGTAAAGTACACTCCTTATTGCTTCCAAAGAACATGTAAATAGATAATTTCCGTTTTCATTGTTATTATCGCACTTTTTCGAGTCAAATAAATTAATTGTTTAACCGAAAAATTCAAGGCTTTTCTGATGAATCATTCGCTAAATTTAAAAGGTAAATTTATATTTTTATTTTTTTGAAATAACAAATTTTATCATATTAATTTACCGACTTTAATTATTTACTTATAAAATTACACAATAATTTAGAATAAAAATTACTATTCTAACAAAATCACAGCCATTTCAAAGTACTTGAAAAAAAAAATTAGTCAATTGATTTTAATTATTAAGTTTCAAAAAAAAGAAAATTTGATTTCCTAAAATATCGTAAAAAATTGTGTAAAAATTTAAATATTTAAATTTTACAGCTTCAATTATTTTGATATACTTTAAAATTTTTTTAAATTGATATTTTCGTAAAAGTTTTCTTTTAATTGAAAAAAGATTATATAAAATTTTTGTTTATTTTTACGCAATTTTTATTACACGTTTATTAATCCATTACTTTGTATCATAGATAATAAAGTGTTAATAAATTTTTTAAAAAACCTCAATAGCGAATGATTTATCATATCTATAAGTTCTTTTAAACTCTTTAACTATTCAGATCGTTTATAGCCTGAAGTATCCTCTTGACATGACCGACCTTTGTGATGCCCAATTCTTTCAAATCTCGCCTTGCTAGAGTTAGTAACTCTCTTCCTCTTATATCATGCGACATAAAGTTCTCGGCATACTCTCCCAATTGTAGATTTTCCAACCAGGAGCAGACCTCTTGTACACCCCAGATTGTCACTTGATCTCGGCAGGGGTGCTGCGTTGGTCCTGCAGAACCCGCGTTGTTGCCGCCCGATCGACGGAACTTTAACCAGAATAAGCCCCGATGACGATTCTTTTTGTCGGTCTATGCAGAGTGCAGGGGCAGAAACGCAACGATGGATTGTGGTTAGTAGGGTTAATAAGCGACTAATTTTTTCTTTACAGTGGAGATCTCAGGAAAGATAGTGAGCAAAAGTATCATTCAAACGATTTTTTAGCGGAAATGTACATGTATTTTGTCATTGAGGAATATTTTCTATTTGGGAAATATTTCGACAAAACAATGTAGGGAAAGGTCGGTATACATTGAGCAACATAAAAATAAATTTGTTTGTAAATCAAGAAGGGTTTCATGCTAAATCTATTCCTAAAATTATGATTTTAAACAAAAAATAACCTTCTATTAATTAAAAGTAAAAATTATAAAGAATATAGTTTTGCTCACAAACTCCTAAACTTCACTGAGAGAATTTTTAAGAAAAAAAAAATAAAAAAAAATAAAAAAAAAATAAAAAAAATAAAAAAATTAATTTAATTTAGCAGATGCATTTTAATTGTTATTTACATTCAACTTTTATTAAAATTGTATATAAAATAAATTTCTTAATTTTATTATATTCTAACATTTAAAAGCTTTTCAGTATTTTGGAATATTAATGAAACACTATATATAAAGCAATTATAATTCAGCCACACATATATATTATGATTATTAAAATTCTCTCAGTGCGTAACACGTAAGTAAGTATTACCTGTTCATCAACTGGAATGTTTTGTAAGTACACAAGCCCAGTTCCTCGTTCGTCGAAAACACATTTACGAAGTTCTTGTTCCATCGTCGCCAAAGATATTGAAAGTTTATTTTCCAAATCTTCACGTAACCTCTATATTAAAAAAAAAAAAAAAAAAAAAAAAAAAAAAATATAGTATTTTTTTTCTTTTACTAAAACATTTATTCATAAATAGTAAATACATACCAAATTGTGAGCTTTATCTCTAAGAAGTTCGCAGGATTCTTCGTAAAGCTGCCTAGCGCTAGAAACAACTTCTGTAACATCCGATCTCAAGTTTGGCTGCATAAAAATAATCAAATAATCTTTTTTAATATATATTTAAAATTTCTTTTATTTTTACTAAACAATAATTTTAATATAAGAGCAACGGTTTTATTTATTTATAAATTTAAACGCATACCCCCTGTAAAATTTTTCCTTCTGGATGAAGCTTTTCCAAAGCTATATCAGTACGCGTAGCAATTTGATAAAGATCTGGCTGTAAGCTGGGATGTGAAATAATGAGTAATTTGACCCACTTAACAAGGGTGGTAACAACTTCAATAAAACCAAGCAGAACTGCCATCTCTTCGTCGGTAAGAGTGGCTTGTCTGTTATCTAATTGTATCTGACTATGCGACCGCATCGAAGAGTTAAGAGATGAAGAAGATTGCGAGACAGCGGCCACCGTGTTGCGCTGCTTCTCTTCCCATGCTCGCAGTGATGTTTCCAAAGCCTAAAACAAAAAAGGAAATTTAATAAAAAAAAAAAAAAAAAGAAAAAAAGAGTAGTTGTATAAATAAATAAGTGAATAAATTATTTTAATAAAACAATGTAATTAACGCACAAAACTTACTTTATTTCTGTATAACATTTGCATTCGATTTTTATGAATTATCCTGATAATACCAGGTGGCTGTACCCAAGCTTCACCATCAACTTGTATTGGAACTCCCTCGTCTCCCAAAATATTAATTTGCACTGTCTGGCATTGAGCGATTCTATGATGTTGTAAATTTATCAGTCGAGAGGCTGCCATTTGAACGGAACCAAAGACAGCAACTACTTCTAAGATACGATCGTCAAATGACGGAGCCAAAAACAAATCGCCTTCTTTTGTTCCACCCCAAAAATTTGTACCACCCATAAAACTAAAATATATTTATATTTTGTGAACAAACAGTAATCGTTAATATATAAGTCTATAATTATTTATTGTTTTAAAATTAATTTAAAAACTATAAATTAGATATTAAATGTAATTAAATTAATTATTGTATACCTTGGAATATTCAACACCACTATGCCTTGCAAAGAAGGTAGCGGTATTCTTTGTCCATCGCATTCAAGTTGTACTCTTTGATCAAGATTTTTGTAAGTTTTTTGCAGCCACTGTTTTGAACCTAACACTCCATACCACATGTAATTTTTAGCTCGTGATCGACATTTTTCTGGATGTTCTTCTCTTTTATTGTGAAAATCTAGACTAATTTTAGCATCGATTCCAATACCAAAATAATTATTCATAACGCAACGTTCAAAATAACCCTCCCTAGATATTGAAAAAATAAATATTTTGATATTAATTTTACTTATGTTAAAAAATATTTTATGAGTATAAAATTGTTAAGTAAAAAATTTTGTACATCAAAGTTTCATCAGGATCCATTAAAGGAGAAACCGCAGCACAAAGTGCATCAGCATTAGCTAAAAGAGCTTGGCTTATTAATCCGCCGCTTACGTCTGAAAACAAAATAAAATTAATATTTTTGAAAACTAGTGAAAAATTTTATTAGAAAATTTTAATTGCTTTTTTTTTTTTTTTATTTAAATATGAAATGTATTACTAACTGGGCCACATTGGTAATCTAACTAAAGGATTAATTATTGGAAGCTTTTTAACATCATCAGTTTTATCAATAGATTTCGCTCGTTCATGTCTTAAGCTCATGCTAGAACCACCAAATCTTGCTGCCGTAGCTGCCAATGATACGACTTCTGATGCTTTTAATAAACTTCCACTGCTTATGCGTCGTGATGCCTGTGGAGAACAACCCGTGCCTTCTGGTAGTTCAACGCTCACTAAAACGAAACAGTTCTTGTTAATTTAAAATTAATAAATATATGTATTACTAATATTTTTGTTATAAATTTATATGAATTTTAAAATACAGAATTAAACGAATACATACATTTCTCCATACTTCCTCTACTATATGTACAGAACTGAGAACCAAAGGGACCATCGTAATCATTCTCGTGTTTACTTTTAATAGAATTGGATGGACTGGGCGGATCAACAATTACACTGATTGCTGGGGGAAAGTTTGGCGAATTATCATTCGATGGGCTTTGACTAGAAGTGAATGTAAAACGATAAACTGGAGCATTTAGAAAATCTATCGATTTATCTTCTTCGTCTTCTTCATCCTCTGGAGTTTGTTCATTCGATTGATTGTCGCCAGCTGATTTTTCTACAATGCTACTAAACGGTCCCATTGGTCTTGATTTAAAAATACCCTAAAAATGAATACATTAAACATTGGTTAAATTTTCGTTATTGAATCTTATTGATTTTAAAATACTACGATTATTATAAATAATTGTTTTTTCATAAATTTTTAATATTTATTTAAATATAGAATATTGAAAAATTTTTATTTTTGTTACCTCTTTGTTTAATTTTGGATTATTCCTTGGTCTCTTGAAAGATCTTCTTGCAATATCATTGCCTTCGACAAATTGTGCCAAACTACATAATTTTTGGGGTTTTTCTAATTGTTCCGACTCAAGACACTCTCTTACAGAATCATACTTCTCTCCCAACATTGTACTGATCAAATCCTGTCCAAGTGAACTCAAATCGTCAATTATACTCTCGGAATTTGGAATGTCACTTGTACACAAATCTGAATTTTCGGGTGAATCTATATGTCCAATTTCGGAACTTTCAGAACGTTTAGTCGAGTCAAGAATGTCACTGTCTATATGACCTATAAAGCGTCGAGGAAATTATTCCAATGAATGAGGTCATTCTTTTTTTGAAAATACACCCAGAAAAAAGTATTTGTTTTAAAAAAATATAATTTTGTTTAAACTCGTAATAGAACCATTTTGATTGAAAATATAAAATATTTATTTTAATATTAATTACTTTAACAAGCATAGTATTATTCAGCTTCAAAGAAACTTTTTTCTCGGTGTACGAAAATTCTTCGATACTGCTCTTACCGATTTCGCTCTCACTGTTTTTAGCAACATAGTTTTTCGAGTCAAACGATTCCGAAACCATACTATCAGAGCTGACAATGCTATTGGTGCAACTTCCTCGAGGTGTTCCAACTTTTTGTTCATTAGCTGATTTTGTATCCGGACACTCCGGAGACATATCACCGGACGGCACTGAATCAGTGTCTGGAGAGATAATGGCATCCTGCACATAAACAATAACGTTTAAGCATCTTAATGTTTTCAATATTTTAAATAAAGTTCAAATTGTAAATAAAAAAATTTACTTGAATTGTTGTATCATCTGATTGTGAAGTTGTATCTATCGTAGTAGGTGTGACGGTTACTTGAATATCTGATTGGGTCTCTTGTTGAGTTGGATCTGATACAGTTTCGCAGTTTTGCATATTTGTCATTTGTTGTTGTTGATTCAATTTATCGACCGCCGATTCGACCGTTGATGAATCAAAACTGAAAACTCTACGTGCAAATAATTGAAAATTTGTTTGTTAATTATTTATCTCGCACGAATGTTAAAATAAATAAAGTAATATTTACCCCTGTGGCAAATTAGAACTATTTCTCCTACTATCAGCAAAACCATCCGGTGCAGGTATAGTCAACATCTCTTCCGGCTGAGAATCACGTCTTATATCCGGCATTGGACTTAGCGAAGCAACGTTTGGCGTTGGCGAAGAGCACGGCGATGCATCGCCACTGCTTGCCGTTGGCGTAACATTTAAACTCTCCATGAAATTCTCGGATCTTGTTTCGGGAATGTCTAGTTGTTCTCTTTTGTCTGCGAGATAAAAAAAAAAAAAAAAAAAAAATTAAAACGAATACTTCTATGCGATATTAAACCAAAATTAAAATTTTTAACGAAATGTTAATTATTTACCGACAGTGTTACTTGGTTCTTCGGTGGTGATCGAAATATTCGGTGCCTTTAATGTACAATTTTGTTCATCAACGGCTTGCTCGGTATATTCAACCAGTTGACGAATAGCTCTTTTCAAACTGTTTGCCCTGTTTAAATTACAAAAATTGAAAAAATTGAAAAAAAAAAAAAAAAAGAAAAACACACCCTTAGCACGACAAATATTGTAAAATTGAAATTTGTTCCAATGATTTTCCATTCTTACCTAGATATAACCGCCTGATTCTCTTCAAAGCCTCTTCTCTTGCGCACCCTTTTTAAATTTGTCATATCCTTTTCCGGCTTTTCGAGCAAACCCTTCTCTTGATCATCCAAGGAAGACAGATTGTCGGATCTTAGTGTATCGGCGTTGGTTTCGTCGCCGGTGTCCGTAAGATAGCTCTCCTCCTTGTGAAGCGTGTGTAACAAAAGATCGAGCTTTTCTTGTAAAACCTCGCATTTCTCGCCCAATTGCTGGTCCCCTGTACTAAGACTGGTCTCTGATATTCGCATGGCAAAGTCTTTTACCGTTTCACATAGTACTCTGCGATGAAAAATAAAACGAGCGATTGTTTAATTGTATAAGATTAGTTTAAAAATAACAATAATAATGGATAAAATATAAAAGAACGACTGACTTGGCACTGGATATAACGATGCCCTCCTGCTCGGAGTGCAATATATTGGTGATGTGCGATAGTACGCTGACTTCGTACTCGTGAACCATACTGTGACTGAGGACCGAGTCCGACTGATTAAGAATCTTGTGGCAAGGCAGGGAAATGCTACGTTCGAAAGTCATAATGCTCCAGCGGTCGAGCATTTTCGTGCCCGCTTTTTCGTATTTCTCGAGGAGGTGGGGTAAGTTTGTGTCGTCGTCGCAAGAGGCACCCCAGCCGAGAACCCGAGCGAGGTCGTTACCCGTGCCCAGCGGCAACACACCCACTTGGCATTGTTTCTGAAAGTCGTTAAAACTTCTTGTTTGTTTGTTTTTTGTTTTTTTTTTTCTATCTTAAGCTGCTTTGTTTATTGTTTGTTTAGTTTAAAGTATTATTTTGTAAAAGTATGCAAAGTTTCAAACTGAGATTTGGGTGATTTTTTCAGTTAAAAGAATTGTGAAATAATTGATTTATTTTTTAAACAAAAAAATCTTATTATTTTCGTCGATTGCATTACACCAAAATTTCATGATTGCACGATTGCTTCAGATTCATTTATCAATTTTAAATGTAATAGATATACGTGCATTATTATGAAATTTATTTTTATCATTATCATTTAAATATTACAATAACGATTTAGTTTGTACAATAATAAGATAATTTGGACAAATGTGACGGAAAATACTTGCACATACGCTTTGTATAAAATTTTATAAAAACGTGCACTTGCAGGATTATAAGACTTCATTTTTATACTTAACTTACCATGTGTTTACATACAATTAATTACTTAAGTTAGAGAATTGTAAATAAGATACATTTGTATGTATGCAATGTAATAAGCGCAGGCGACGTTTTTAGACATTCATCTGAAAAAGAAAAGGAAAGAAAACGACAGGGAAGAAATACACGCCATGCTGTAAAACTGCAACGTTTTTTGTCAATTTTTGTCGGTAATAAAACAATTTAATTTTTTTTTTTTTTTTTTTTTTTTAATAGTATTTTGTTATTTTTCTTTTGGGAGTAAATAAAACGACATGCCATTGCAAAAAGTGTAAAAATATGATTGAGAAGAAAAGAGAGCTGCAGAACAAGATAACTAATTATATATTTACATGTACAGCGATAGAGAATAGATTTTTTACAGCTAATCTTCGACGTGTAGTTTTTTTTTTTTTTTTTTTCTTTTTTTCTCGCTAAATTAAGAAGAATGTTTAATCAAAAGCGAATCAGCAACAATCAAATTTTAGAAAAATTATACAATTAAATGTGCATCGGCATGCAATTTTTTAAAATGTTATTAATAATGCTCCTATAAACATTATATAAATAATCTTTAGAGTAACGGTTATTGTACAATTTTTCATTTGAATGAATAAAAAAATCAAGGGAGGAAGAAACAAAGAGAGAAACGTACATTGAAAAATCCTACGAAGAAGTAAGAACAAGTCAAAATGACGAGACGATTGAAGTACTCGTAGAAAAATTTCTTGGTGCTCTTATATATACTTCAGTTTGAATATTATTAGTTCACTATAAGCTATTTAACGATACATAGTTTTAATAGAATTATAATTTTATAAAAAAAATATTTTTTTTTGTAAAGAAATTTGTTATATGTTGATTTTTATTAAAATTAAAAAAAAAAAAAAAAAAAAAAAAAAATTCTAATGCATCTAGAGTGTTAATTAAAATAGCATTCAAACACAAAATTCTACGCAAAAGTTTACATATAAAAAATAAACGAATATCAAACATTTTTTGCAGGCATGACTTTCAAGTGTACTTTACATGTATATTTTGAATAACGTAAAAGAAATTTTTCCACTGAGTAGAAGCAACAAATTTTCGTTTATTGAATTTGGTTTGCGCTGATGGTCGAGCAAATTACTCACGTGCATTCCTAATCGATCAATTTCGGAGAGGACCCAGCCAACAGAGCCATCTCCGCTGCATACCAAAATCCGGAAAGGGTCGAAATGTCGAAAGAGTCTCAGCCTGCGTTTACACGAGAGACAAAGATTTTTCAACGAAAGAAACGTCTCTTCTTCAACCCATTAACGATTTAAAATTTTTTTACGTTTTCGTTTTGATTCTTAGACTTTATTCTTTATTTTTATGCTTTAGCGATTCAGATATTATTTGCGTCGTTGAAAAAAAAAAAAAAAAAAAAAAAAAAAATTACATTGAAGAAAATAATAAAAGACTTAACATTGATATGCACATTTTGTATGCATGTACATTTGTTTAAATTAGAAACATGTGCTTGGTGTGCAACATGAATTTATATAAAAATTAATTACTGTAAACATATTTTCATAATATTTTACATAAATTATATTTATTACTTTCTCATATTTATATCAATATTATTGATATTTTAATAGAAATAATTTTATATGAAATGATTAATTAAGAAATATTTACCCAGGACCAGGACCCCCATTGATAAGATCGAACACTTGGGCTGGATTTAGTAACTGTTTGAATCTTCTGAGAAATTTAATTCCTTGATTGTCACCAGATTTACTATTAACGAATACTAAAAGTGGACTACAACCTACTGGCCTAACAGCATCCCATGCTTCATCGCTACCTATAACATTATTTTAATATTATTTTATATAAAGATTAATTTTCTTCGTAATAATGAATTAAAATTTTTCTTATTTTCAATAAAAGCTTAAAACAAATTTTTTTTCTTCTCAAGACAAATAAATTATAATTACCTATGCTATGTAAAACTGTGGGTGGTACTACACTCAATTTAGCTAGTCCTAAAGGACACTTGATACTCATAGAAGGTCTACATGCTGTATGTACTGTAGCCTTACACCATAAGCATCGCCAGTCTTGTAATCTACTTATTAATTTTTATTCATTAAACTTTTTTCACATTTAAAGACATTTTTGTATATTAATTATTTATATTAAAACTTTATATTTTAACATTATACCTTAATACAGAACCACAAGTCTTTTCACAGATGGCACATTTTGAAGCCACTGGTAAATTTCCTTCCATCCATTGATGAGGCATTGTAATATTCTATAAGAGAAAATCACTATTTAAGTAATTGTTTTACTATATATACATTTTAAATTATATTATTTTTGGCTTAGATTCTTTAAACTTTGTTTTTAAAAATAACTTACTCCATCTTGGTCCTCTATGATGTCTTTGCCAATCGACGCTAATGTGGTCCACTTACAATTGTTTATTGCTTTTGCACTGCATCGCTTATGTACTTTATATTTACAGACTTCACAACTTAAACCATGTGATGTAACACCTGTAAAAATCAAAACATTTAAATATTATGTAAAATATTAATTTTAATATACACTATTGTATTCTTTAATTACCATAGAGAGCATCTCTGCACACATTGCAGTATGTTGGCCTTGCATGGCTGGTCGCATACCATTGATGGTGACCACCAAGGAGTTCTGCAGTTCCAGTATCTGCCACAGGCCTATTATCGGCTGCATTTTTCAAAGCTCCCAACCACTCTTCCATTTCTTGTCGATTTTCACCACAGAGAACCAAAGACCGAAATGGAGATATCACCTACAACAAAAACATAAATAATTTAAATAAAATATTATATACTGAATAGAAAATATTAATTTGATGGATCACTGTGGCAATATTGATGGGTAAGAAAAGTTTAATTAAATTTTAAGCAAATATAATTTTATAATTGAATGAATTAGGTGACCTTAATGAATACAAATTCATCCATATTCATAATCAAATTAATATTATAACACTAACATTTTAAAGCAAATTTTTTAAATTTAGAATTAATCCTAATTTTTTCTGATTAAAAATAAAGAAAATATAGTTATAATAATATTATTTTTAAAGATGGAATTAAGTTTTTTTTTAATTAAATTTTAATTTTATCAAATTTGTTTTTAGCATAATGTAAAAAGTTTAGTAAATATAATAATAATGATTAGTTTAGTATTATAAATAATTTACTAATAAAACATTATTAATAAAGAACTGTAGATTCAAATAAATGTATATTTTTATAAACATTAACCATGAAGCTGTAATGTAATTTTATACTTTGAAAATATTTTTTTAAATCTGTATGATAAAAAAATTGAATTTTTTAAAGTGTTTTTAATTTATTGAAGAATATAAATAATTTTAATAGTTACAAGTTAACAAAATTTTACAACAATAATTAACTAAAAATTAGTTTTTAAATTATTTTGAATCAAAGAAATAGAAAGAAATAAGTAAGGGCAAAGTGTTATTAATGTGGCCAAATTGAGTATATCAAAATGTGGCACTTTTTCTCACTTGTTTGTTAAGGAGCACCTCACAAGAAGTGAAGACTTTCATTGTGCTGCAGGCAGTTAGACAGCATTAACTTGATGTATGTAATGCACAAAGTTAAAAAAAGCATCGATAATGGCAATTATGTCAAAAAGAAGAGTTATTAAGACCTAGAGTTCAAGAGGTGAAGATATTTAGTTCCAAAGAATGAGGAAAAACAAAAGGTACAATATAGAATGACACAGTGTAGTCTAAGTATCAGGGAATTGATTGATAGGATTTTAAACTTTTGAGTTTGAAAATTTAAATCAAAAGATTAAAAATTAAAAATATGATTTTTACAAAATAAAATATGAATTTTTAAATAACATGAATGAAAAAAACAACCAAATTAATAAAGTAACTGCAACATAATCACCAAAACGTTGATTATAAATAAACACTTTCAAATTCGTGGCCTTTTTTACAAAAAAAAAGAAAAAAGGGAGATGGGTGTGTAAGTTTACATATAGGTTAAGGTATAAATATCATTGCACTCTTGAAGCAGACGAGCATAGAGGTAAAAACTATTCATTGTCCACTTAAAATGCAAACAAACGTAATCATCAACACAGAGAAATTTTATCAACGCTCTTCTTATATCACAAACTTAGTTACAATACACAAGGGGTATGTATATACATTCATCACCATGGATAAAAAAAAGTAGAAAAATTCGAAGTAAAAGCACAGAATCACTTTTTTATTAAAAATATCACAGGATTAGAAGACATCTGATAACTACCTTAAACCGGGTCCGGGTTCTCTGCTGTTTCGGTGGCATTTGTACTGATTTCGCCGTTTCGACGGCATGTGTGAACACAATATTATTTAGTTTATCTCTCCGCACTGCATCCTCCGACGTTTATCCCCGTAACAGTCACCGGCCATCGCCGCCGTTCTCTCTTTCTCTCTTCGTTTCTATCCAACGCTCCGGCGAACCCGGAGAGTAAAAGAGAGAACGAGAGAGAAGGAAGAAATATTTAACATCGGAAAAGAGAAAGAGGGAAGAGAGAGGAAGAGCGTTTATCGAGCTATAGCAGGGGTCGAGAACGCGCGTGTGCGCGTGAAAGAAAGGCTTGAGAGGGAAATATGGAAAAAAAAAGGGATGATGAGAATGGGAGAGAGCGCGCGCACTGCGGATCCGCGAACGAATGCAATTGAAAAATTCATGTTTTAATCGGATCTTCATTTTTTTCGCGCCCGTTACCTCATCTACTTATAATTGTGTGCAAGACTGTATGGGGCAGGATATTGATTTTTTTTAATAGCGCAGAAAAAGTTTACTTTAAAAAATTATCGAAAATATTTACGAACTGTTTATTAATAAATGAGTTTCATAGAAAACTTATTGTTGCAATAAATATATGGATAAACAGAGAATTTAGAAATTAAAAGTGAAATTGTTATAGCTCTAGATAGATAATTTGCATACTTGAGTAAATAATTGATTAGCTAGAGTGCATGTTCATTCTAATATTATTCAGTTACGTCAATGAACTATGATCATAATAAACAAGAAAATTAGTTCATTAAAAAAGAAAAATGTATATAATAACTTATACAATTAAATTTATTTTTTAAATAATGAATTGCAATTTTAATACTTTTGATTACAAATTTTAAGTTTTTAAATAAAATTGAATTTTAATGAATTTTATCTTATACTAAATATTTTTTCACTAAACAATTTTTCAATCGCTATAATTTAGCACTAAAATTCTTTAATAAACTATTAAAATTTTATATTAAATATGAAAATTTGATATAATTTATAAACATATACACGAATATATATATATATATATACATATATTTTGTTTATTAACAGTTTTTATCTGTTTTCATTTTATTTTTATTTAGTCCACAATAGCGTTTTTTTAAAGTAGAACTAAACGATTTTCTCGTCAGCAGATGTTTGAAAAAGCGAAAAAGAGCGTCAAACTAAATTCCTTTTCCGTTTCCTGTAACCCATATATTTTTTGTTAGAAAGACTTCAAACGCATCAACCTCTTTTGTATTCCGCATTTTCCTCGTTTTTTGTACGTTTGTAGAATGCAAGTCGAGATCTTTTTTTTTCAATTTTATTGTTAAATTTTAATCGAGGTAAATTTATACACAAATTCACGTAGCTATGATTTTTTTACAAGTGTGTCTACTTTTGAACGACATTGAATAACTTAAATACAACATTGTATAACATAAATACTACATCAATCAGAAGAAATAATTTATTATAAAATAATTTTTTACCAACAATTTAATATTGCTACTAATTATATAATTTTATGAAAATTGATCAATTTTTTTTTTATAATTCATTGCGTATAACAATAAAATAAAAAGAACAATTTTTTTTTATATTTTCAGAGTTTCACAGCCAATTTTTGAGCTTGCATGAATGCTCACGTCTGCCTGTGTATATGTGTTCCATTTCAGAGAATCACAGTGTGTATATTTTTCGACAGGTGAAATCCGAGGGCACGTGAAAAGAATAAAAGATGGATTTGTGTTTTCGTTTTTCCATTAGCACGAGGCTTTTCGATGAACATTTTACAAATCGATGACGCTTAATCCACGCCAGATTTGTCATATTTTAGGTAATACATATTACTTTGTGTTTATTTCGAAATTTTTTACATATTCGTTTTTCCGTCATTTTTTATTCAACTGTATATTGGTATTAGGGGTAGGCATAAAATTATGATCCACTCTTAGAATGTAAAATAATTACTAACTTTTAACGAGAATTTTATATTAAATTTGACGTTGAGTTTATTAAAATTTTATTATAATACTTTTATTATAACAGTTACACTGATATGTATAATAAAGTTATTTTTATTTATAGTAACTCAATAACTAAAAAAATATGGAATTTTTTTTTATTATGGCATTAAAAATTATTTAAAGAAAAATTATTTTAGAAATTTTGAATTGAACAATAAAAGACATATTTTTTTATTTATAGAAATAAATAAGGTATTTCATTATTATTTAATGAAAAGAACATTTTAATCAATTATTAATTAACTGTTGTAAGTAATACAATAGTGGGTACATATTGTAGAATAAATGCATGCATTATTTGAATAAAATCAAACGAAAATTGACATTTATAATTTTAACATAATATTTAGCTTTCTTTATTTAAATTGTGAAAAAGACAAACATATTTTAAATGAAATGCGTAACATCGATCTTTTATTTAATAAATTTAATTGAAAAAGATTTGGTCTAAAATGCTAATGATGGAAAGGATTTTTCTCTACATTGTTATTAAATGATTATGTAATTAATAGTATTTGTTTATATACTATTTAAAACTTCACAATCGAAGTATTGAAATTAAAAATAATAAAGTGAAGAATCTAATTGACTTTATAAATTTAGAGGAATAATAGCTTGTAAATGAACGAAATTTGATGCATGTAACGTTAGTTAACGAAGCCGACGCAATTTAACGCTTGATTAGGCATTTACAAAGACAGCTACGGCCCCCGTAAAATACGTAATACACTTTTGACGTGATGAGCAAGATGCCTCTTTAGCTCAGTGGTAGAGCACTGGTCTCGTAAACCAGGGGTCGTGAGTTCAAACCTCACAGGAGGCAAATTATATTTTTTTTTATTATTTTCGGTTCTATTTGCACAATGATAATTTTTCTATTCACTTTATTTTTGATTAAAACAATGGGTTTAAGATTTTTTAAATATACAGTACAAAACTTTTAATTAACAAATAAAAATATACAATTTTATTAAATATTTAACAAATATTTTATTCATATTACATAATTACATAACGAATAATATTAATTTCAAAACTTAATAATGATTTTAAATGTATATTTTTATATATTGAAATGAAAATTTGTAAAAATAAACAAATATATCAAAAGTACACAAAACATCGTAAAATTCATGTACTGTTAAGATTGCCAATGCCTGTATTGAAAACTTTTTAACTTTAACATGCATTCTCGATCGTTTCTTATAAAATTTATTTTTTATTAGTAGTAACTGCATAAAAATTCCCAATGCGAAAATATTGAAAGTTTTTATATACCTCTTGCGCATCGATTAAAGATCAATTTTTATCAACAAAATGCAAAAATATTGAAATTGCACATATAAGTTAAAATGTTTATATTGTCTTTTCAAAATTCAATCTACCGATGAAAATGTTTAAATAAGCAACAATTTCGACTATTTTAACGGCAGCAATTCTGTATTTTCGAAAAAAAAAAAAAAAAAAACTTGGGATCAAAGGAATGCCTTTAAAACAATAGAATCGTCAATTTTGAAATGTTTGCGCAGCTATGAGGTTTCCGTTAAATTATCAGGACAACGTTATCAGGAAGAACTGAGTAGTTTTGCGGAAAGAAATTGCCTTCCCTTATTTACCCCAGGATCGATCCGTACGAGCCGTTAACAGATTTACCCCCAACTAATTTAACGTCTGTATTTATGTTTTTCTAAACCAAGGCTTGATTCGTTTAATGCATCGTTACTCGCATATACAGTGAGCTACGAACTCGTTGACTTTTTTTCAATTTATCGTCGTGAATGCAGCGTATAAATGTTTAAGCGCTCGGTATGATAATAAATCGGTGAGGTTTAACGGTTCGACAATTTGTTTAAAATAATTTTTATCAAATTATTTATTTAATACGCTTTAAACATTTTAAAATAATGTCTATGCTAGTTTAAGTTATAATTTATAAAAAATTTTTTTTTTTTTTTTAAATCAAATCTTGCGTAATCTGTTGTTTTTTCCTGTACACTGTTTACAGGTATAACTTTGCATAAAACAGTTTCCACGTTATGCGTGATACTTTTTAATTTACGAATGAATTTGTTGCACGTGATTTATTTCGCAAAAAATGTAAAATTATAAGATAAAAGAAAACTATAAAATAAATATTCATAATTAAAACTTTATTGGAATTTTTTCATAATGAAATTCTGCCACTGTACGTGAAGAATTTATCAGAAACATAAAATAGTTGAGATATTTTTAATACGTTATTAAATTATTTTTCAAATGAAAGCACATTTTTACAAACGATATCCGTATACAATTATAGAATGAATAAATAATATAAATGCAATAATCCTTTTGGTTATTTAAAAAATTTGATAATTTCGTAGAAAAAGACTTGTCTTTTTTTTTTTTTTTTTTATTTTTAATAAGGTTTTAACAAAGGTTGAAGCTCTTAAAACGTTTGTAAAACTTTTGAGATGAAAAGTAATACTTAATTCGAACATTGATGTATTAAAAAAAACTACTCCAACACCAGGAAGTAGACCAATTTATTTATTTTATTAGGTATGTAAAATTCATTTATTGTATGTGCAGACTGTGCTAAGCTGTATAAACTATTATGTGCTTTACCAATTATTAGTAGCGTATATACAAAACAAATAATAATGTACATTTTTTTTTTTTTTTTTTTTTTTTTGAAAAGGTTAAAAATTGTATTTAAAAAAAGATGTACACCATCATCATATTTTATAACCGTAAGCAGATAAATTCTGGATTAAAGGTATTTGTTACCGAGATGTCAGCGTAGTTAAAACTTTCAAATTTAAGCGCTACTGAACTACAGCGAAAAGATGTGTGAACTTAAACAAAGTTGAAATGGGGTACACTTATATGAATGAAACTTTTCAATTTTCTGATATATACGAGCGTTCCCGCATACATATGACGTTTCTTCCGGGCTTACCAAGCTGCTTTTCGATAATATGTACTCAAAAATATCTTGTTATCGGTTAAATAAATAAATAAATAAATAAATAAATCATTACCATTTTGCCAAGCTATAGGTCCTTTTATATACTCAGTTTTAAAGTGTATACTACCTTTTTATATTCAAGTTTATTTATCATTTCAAATATAATACTTACAAGCTATTTTATAAAATTAATAAACATTATTCAAAAAGCTCTCGGTCTCGTTTTTTACAACGAATCGAAAAAAAACAAAAAAACAAAAAAACAAAAAAATAAGAAACAAAAAAAAAAAAAAAAAGCCATAATTTATCGGTATACTCGTACATAAGCGCGCGGTGTAATTTTGTTTAAAACAAATCGATCCAATGCATAAATTGAAGCCGGCCTCATAATTTAAAGTTGAACAGCCAATGTAAATACCTGGCATTTTAAGCGAGGCTTTCGTTCAATCGGGGACCTTTAGTGTCTGCTCTTCCCAAACAATCGTTCGATAAATTACGCGTTTTTGAACGGCTATAAATGTGTGTATATTGTACGTGTTAAACACGTATATGTTAACGCGTCTGTTTACTCTAAGGAAATTTCAATAACCGACGATTTTCAATCGCCGAGAAGAATTTATGTATCACAGTTAACAAATCTTTATCCTTTCATCTTCTTTCTTATTACCCCTTTTATATCTCACTTATTCTATAAAGCGATGAAAAAGTTACGTAACGATGGCCGTGTCGTCTTTTCCTTCTTCCTTTTTTTTCCTTCTTTCTTCGTTTTGCATCGCGTACTTTGCAACTTTTCCATGCGCGCGTGTGCCATTGACAGTTATTGAAATACGTCGCTTTACCGCTAATCGGACTCGAGCCGTGCCGAGTATTTATTTTCCCTTTATTCGGACTTGTTTCGATCGTTTTCTCTCTCTCTCTCTCTCTCTTTTTTTTTTTTTTTATTTTGTTCAACCTTTGGATTTTTGTTCCCGCCTGCGTTGCGCAATTTCTTCGATTGTCGACAAACATTAAAGCTGTTATTGTTGTTGTTGGGATGTTGTTTCAAAATGGGATTGTTTTCTCTCATATCTGGGTCACTGTCTTCGCGTATTTTATTTCTTATCACTTAACTGTGTTATTTACTAATCTCAAGAAGTGTGCAGATTCTTTTTTTTCTACATACATATATTCAATATATTTACCAAGCTTTGATTATTTAGGATTATTATAATATTGATATTTTAAAGCTCTTAAAATCGAAATTTGCCAAAAAAAAAAATGTACGAAAATTTATAGTGGCAAAAAATAATAAAATAAAAATTTGAAAATCATGTTAAATTTCACAAATGATTGATACACTATTAACATTTTTTAAAAGTATATAAAAAATAATCCATTATTCTTAAATCAATCATTCTTTTAATACTACTTTTAAAATAAAAAAAATAATTTAAATAAATAATTCATTCATAAAAAAAAACGAACGATTGACTTGTAATTCTAATAAACAAAAGCTTTAAAAGACATCGAAAAAAAAAAAAAAAAAAATTGTTAACGGCAACATAGTTTACCGAACAATGAAAAAAGAAAAAAAAAAAGAGCAAAAACAAGAAAAAAAGAACTTACAGAGCACGACTCTTGCAGTTCCTCTTTTACAAACTTGGGTAGTTATCACGTCCGCGGTGCTCATCTTTACAACGGTACTTATCGTTACTTTTCTTTCCAGCTTTCTCTCTCTCTCTCTCTCTCTCTCTCTCTTTCTTTTTTTTTTCTTTTGTTTTATTACCGCGCGCGGCTCATCTCACCGGAGCCCGCACATCGCGTAACTTTGTTATTTCTTTTTAATGGTACTTAGACAATATAGCCAACGAGCGTCCAAAGCGAGAGAGTTTTAGCCGAGGAGGAGACTAACTCGCGCGGTAATGTAATTAAAGCAGCACTTTACCCGCAAACTTTTCCTCGTCTTTTCTATCCTTCTCTCTCTCTCTCTCTCTCACTCTCCGTTTTTCTCTTTTTTCTCGGTTTTACCGTCTTTTCTTTTTTTGTCCACTTATTTCTCTTAACGAGGTACACATTTATAACATCGCACACGATTAACCAATTTTTCGTGAACGAGAAAATCGAATGTATTCTCCGGTGGCGGTTTAACCTCAGCCCTCTCTCTCTCTCTCTCTCTCTCTCTCTCTCTCTCTCTCTCTCTCTCCTGCATTGAGTATTGTTGTATACTTGAGCAAAAATTCAATTTACTAGGGTATATTTATTCGCGTTAACTTATTTTTCTTCGTCTCATAACCGTCGTATATACGTTGACTTAAACTTTTTGAGTTTCGTGACAATTATTTGATAATTTATATCAAAATAGACTCTTATTAAATTTTTCTATATTATTTTTTATTATATATATATATATTTTTTTTTTTTCGTATCTTTATACATATAAATATTGAAATTTACAATATCTATTATAAAATATGTATTCGATTGAAAAAAAAAAAAAAAACATACGATGAAAGTTATCGAAATTATTATTTCGTTATTCGCGTTCTTTCGTTATTGTTGTTTTTACTAAAATTTAATTTTATATAAATTAATTGTTCATTTTATTTTTTACACGTGTTTTAATAAATAAGAAAAAGTATGTATAACCCTATAATGATATTTTTCCATTAAAAAAGCCTTGTATAAATTCTAAAACTTCATGAATTTTACTCGTTTTAGTATTCATAACAGCATTAATATAGTTTGAAAGGATTCCCGTAAATAAGATGTACTGCCTTTGAGATAAAACTTTTTTTTTTTACAAAAATCAGCGTAAATTAATTTTACTTTGAAACATGTTATTTTTACGTAAAAATAATAAACCTTTGAATAAACAATAAAATTTCGAGTAATTGAATTAAGTTTTTTTTAAAATATATGTATTTCTTTTTTAATTTTAAAATTATGTATTCACTTGGTATTTCAATCTCACGCTGGGCTAATAATTACAAACAAACTTTGAATATCTTACAAAATTTTAGAAAAATTTAAAAGTTCGTTAGACAAAAAAAAAAAAAATTCAAAAGACAAATTTTCTCTTTCAAACTTTTTCTCCAATTACTCTCCCGTGCTTTCGGTTGTTCAACTCGTGTATATCTTTGAAAAAAAAAAAAAAACGAGTCACAATTGGATTATCCGTAACAATCTGTCCGTATACAGACACAGCGAGTCGAATAAAGTATCCACCGTGAAACTTTATCTTCTTCGATCGTGGATAGGTTATGCATACTCATACGAACGACTTTTTTTTCACCTCGACTTCTTTTCCCATTTGCCTTCCACGATTGCGGCTGTGCTATTTCACCGGATGTTATGTCGACTCGTTGGATTTAGCGTGTGTGTATATATATATATATATATATATATATATATCACCGAGCGAAGAAAAAAAGTATAAAGAAGGAAAATGCGATTTATCGCTCAATGTTATACTAGGAACTCGAGCAGGAGGAGCAACCGATATACCCGGAGATTTTATCCTTTTTAATCATTTTCTTTTTTTTTTCTTTTTTTTTTTTTTTTCTGTTTACGTTTTACGGATATTAAAATAGTCGACTATTAATAAATGTCCGTCAGTGTAAGATTCTTTAAAAATTTTCCTTATTCTTCGCGTTATGTCGTTATCGATACTCCGTTCTTATTATTCGACGGGGGAAAGCTGTTTATTTTCATACGCGACGAGCTTATTGCCTTCTCTTAAAGTCTCTATGATTTATATATACTATGCTTTGCCTTTTCGCGGTTCATTTGGTTTACTTTTTTTTTTTTTTTTTTTTTCTTGTTTTTTGTTTTGAAGTTTATAATAAGATTTAAACGTATATTTGATTAATTGATAATGAGTATATTAGTTTAAATAAAAGTAAGTTAAATAGAGTCGATGTAAACGGATCATTTTTTTCTTTCGAAATTGTATTATAGCTACAAACATAATGATAAAATTGAGAAAATGATTATTTATAAAAGAAAATTTTTAAATCAGAATATTTATGACACATAAATTATATATGAAAATCTTTGTTAACATAAAATTTCTTTCTAACAATCCACAAAAAGACTAAAGATATTTTTCTTTGTAATTGACAAATATTTCGAATTTATTTAATTATCGACTGTATATTTTAATATACGTATAAATATACGTTTATTTGTTTAAAAAATCTTATGATTAATCTCAAAATTTAATTGTCGCGCGTCAACGAGAAATACCAAGACACTATAATTTATGCTTATTATTTTAATATCCCGTTGTCGAATACACGAAAACTTCGTCGGTAACGAAATAATGAGAAAATAAATAATTGTGAAATGATGAATATTTCACATATAGTTCAAAGTGATGTACATATTCAGAGTATCGAAATAAAAGTTCAAACACTTGGCATTGATTATTTTAATGAACTAAGAGGTAAAAATATACACTTTTTATAAATAAAGTTTGATATTTTTAGACGAAAATTTTCCTTCATTCAATCTGCGCGCACACGTTGACGTTATATATAGTGCTTTTATTTAGAAAAAAAAAAAAAAGTATAATTATTCTCTAAAAATTTACGGCAAAGTATAATTTGAGCAAACGCACATTTGCTTATTCTTCCTGTTTGCGGATCCAACCATTTGGTTTTATCTCTAAAATTACGGTATTATTTTGAACTTCGTTTCACGCGCGAGGAATAAAAGAAAGAAAAAAAAAAAAAATTTAAATAAAAGCCATTAAACACAGCTACACATATACTCAGTTAGGCTTTAACAATTCGGAATTTAAAAGAATTTATCAAACGTCGGTTCTTGTAATATTTACAAAGGCAATCTAATAACTCGCTTAATTAATTTTCGTTTAACTAGCGTAATAAAATTTAAAAGAAAACTTTTGCGTAATTCACGTGCTGCATGCATAAATTTTGCTTTATTATTATTAACATTAACTGCAGTCGCTTAAACGGTTGCTTATATAAGATTTATTATATGTAATAATTGTGAAATATTCGTAAATTAATGTAGATATTATAAATTGTATCGAATGACTTTTTAAAGATCAAAGGATAAACTACGAACTTTTATTTACTTTATAATTGTTTTAAATATATTGATTATAATTACGTAGAAAATTACATAAGGAATCATATAATGATTTTTTATATAAATTATAAAGCAGAAGATAAATATAAAAACTTTTTATCGATAAAAACTAGAAACGAAAATTTTTAAATATGTCAAGTACGTAAAAAAATCTCACGGAGCTTATCTCCTTTTCACCTTCGGGAAAGTTTAAGAGAGTAAATACATTATATCTTTCCTTATTATCGATGCCAAGCGATTTAATGAATTTTCATAAACACTCCGTCGCGCGAAGCTTGATAACGGTTTTGATTAATGGATTAATATTCGCGGATACGATAACGATATGGAAATCAAGAAAGAGAGAGAGAGAGAGAGAATATTTGAAAAATATACAGATTTATGGTCGTGTATTCGTTACGGTGACGTAGTTTTGGTTTCCTTGACTTATATTAATTATTTTACCGTGTTAGATAATAAATTATAATCTTTACGGGATTTTCGGTAATCTTTTTTATAATTTAAAAGTTTTTTTAAATTTATCGAATGATTAAAGTTAGGTACAAGTCATATTTTATTATGTGTAGCTTCGTGAGCTTAAATTATACTTCAATTGTATTTATTTTGTTTAAATGATTACGCGAATACGTGATATATTCACGCAATTTTTAACGAAGAGTTTAACATCGAATCGTTATACTAACTAAGAGGTACTTAATTATCTAATTCGTTAAAATTTAATATAAAGATTGAGTGAACGTTAAAAGGCTACTTATTATCGTAAATCATACAATGATGTTTATATAATAATTGAAATATTTGATATTCATTTATTATTAAATAATTTTTTTAAATTGTCGTTAGTCAATTATGAATTTTTTTGACTTTTTCATTTTTTGTATCATGAAAAATATTTTTTCGCAATTAAAAAATGCATTTACGCCATGTATAAAGTTAATCGTATAGTTTAAAAAAATCGATAAATTTAGAAATATTTCCTTTTAAAAATTTATTTACATAAATAACGAATTAAAAAAAAAAAATATCTAGAAACTTTGATGACTTTGATTACGCAAAACTGCGCGGTAACAAGTTTCATTTAAAAACAAGAACTAAAGGCTACTTTATAAAATTACAAATAAGAAAAAATATAATAAAATCTGTTTAAAAACTGCCGTCTATTAATTGCGCACCTCATCTTTCTCGAACCATACGAACGCCCGCGGCGTTGCACGAAAAAAAAAAAAAAAAAAAAGGGAGGGGGGGGGGAAGAAAACTCACAAAGTCAAGAACGAAAATTCGAGAGAGCGCATAGCGACGAATACCAGCGCATATAAAAAATGCTCGCGAATGCAAAAAGCTATAGGCCGCGGATTCGACACAAAATTCAGAGGCTCGCTCTCGCGAGGTCATCGAAAATCGATCCTCATGGAGGGGGAGGGGGGAGGGGTGAGCGCTCGAGATATTTCCCCTGGAAACATTTCGCCCGGGAAAAATTCTCGCTCTCTTCCGTGTACACAGCAAAGATGTAAGGCCGGCGATATAATCAACCGTTCGGCTCTCTATCTTTCCACCGTGTCCGGCCGATCGTCCGCGGAGAGTTGCGATTTATTTGTTCTTCGACTGTCTTCTCTGCATCCGTTTGTCATGGGCGTGAAAGGATTGCTCGACTCCTCGATGAAAACGACTTCTTTCTTTCTTTCTTTATTATTTTTTTTTTCTTCGTTTGCTTTCCTATTTCAGAGATTGGATAGGCCGAGAACGAGTCGATTGTGAAATCGTGTGTTGAACGGTTCGATGAAAATTTTTGCCGTTTGCCATACGGAAAGATAAATTTTTATTTTTTCGCGACGACTATATTTTAATTCATTGGGAGCTTTTAAGAAAAATAAATATTTAATAACGACAATTGATATTGGCTTAATTAATGCTATATTAATTACCACCAACGGTGGATTTTATATTTGTCTATACTTACGTTAATAAATCGTAAATATAAGCGACCTTAATTTCCGCTTATTATTATCAATTTTTACAATGGTTATTAATTTTGTTATTACGCGTATATTAGTTTGCATTCGCACATATTTAATCAATTAAATCGAATTATTAATAAAGGAAAAGTTCGTTAAAAAGAAAAAAATGAATACAATCAAACTTTTTCCCCGCGAATAAAATTAATCATACGATCGAAGCTCATTATGGTGCGGGGGAGGGGGGAAATAATTCTCGTTAATCTTATATAAGACTCTTCTATAAAGTAACTAATCTCCGAAGCTCTTGCTCGAAAGATATTAACGGAAAATCCGAGTATCGGTTATCCATTATCGTCTACGGTAATTTAAATGGCATTTAATTTAGGTTAAGCGTTATAATAAATACGCACGTATATTACAACGCGCTTATAAATATATATCCAGTTGATTAATGCAACAACGATAAAATAACGCAAAAAAAAAAGCGAATTAACGTCGTTATTAAAAAACGTTTAATTCAAAACTATTGTAGATACGCCACTGAAACGATCGGCATACATATATAAGCAAACATCTCAAACGCTTATAATACAAGCCGAAATCTGCAGACGACGCGTAACGTTGGACACGAGCACAATGCCCTCTCGAACATTTGACGTACGACGAGAATAACCAATATCTATGTGTATATATATATATACACGTGCATACAACCAATAACAACGACTAGTGTATTTATGTATATATATGCGTATACTACACCGCGCAATCCGTAAGACGAGTTAATGGCTTTTCCGTGTAGCAGCTATTTCAGCGAGGACTCGATGCTTTCCTTTGGCTTTCTTTCTTTCTTTCTTTCTTTCTTTCTTTTTTTTATTTTTTTATTTTTTCTTTTTTCATCGTTTTTTATCGGCGCTCGATAGAGAAAACGATAGCCTTTCTCTCTTTCTCTCGTTGATATTGTCCACGGGTGCGAGTAGATCTCGTGCTGTGAATGATAATACCTCGCGAGTACTCGAGTTAATGGACTATTGTTCGTGCTTTTTATAACGCGAGAGATTTTCCTCGAGATCGGTAAGTTTCTCGAGATGCGTTTGGTTTGTCGAGTCAACGATTGTCTTTGATCATTTTTTTTTAACGTCGACTGGTGCTTTTAACTGTAAATGTTTCGAGTTGACGTGTAACGCGAATAGTTTTGTGCAACGGAATTTATATACAGTTGCGATATTTGTTTACTTTGATAATTTTTTTTTTTTTTTTTTTTGTGACAAATGAATGAATTACCTTTTAACATTTTTAATTAACGTCAA
The DNA here is from genome assembly GCA_949987625.1 of Chalcis sispes. NCBI lineage: Eukaryota > Metazoa > Arthropoda > Insecta > Hymenoptera > Chalcididae > Chalcis > Chalcis sispes. Next base: position 12,471,489 of record OX465098.1, on the reverse strand, counting down.
AATTACAAAAAATGTTTAAAAATTTTAAAAAAAGCTCGAAATAAAATTATACGAATTAATGAATTTTTCATCGAATTGAAATTTTTTTTTTTTTTTTTTTTTCATTATTTTTAAAATGGTTTACTTTATTCACTTGACCGAAAGACGAATTAGTTTCGTAAATGGTAGTAACTCAATTTTCTGCCATTATTCACGATCGATAATTCAAATTTTTAACTCGATATCGTTTTCAATTCACAAGGTCTAAAGTGATACTAAAAATATTGAACAAAAAAATGAAAATGTTTTTTCATTTCAAATTTACTTTATCTATAAACATATCATCAAAATTAAATTTCGAGATATATTTTGAAAAGATATAGGGGCGAAGAAGAAGGAAGGGAGAGTTTGACAAAATAATCTCGGATATTTTCAATTAAGTAAAATTTATTAAATTTGTAGAAAAAGTCTTTTGCGGGGCAAAGCCGTGCAACGTCGGGCCGCGCATACGCGTGCGAAATTATATTTATGCCGCGTGTGCGTATAGTAATAGCGTCAAGCCCCGGAAGCTTCGAAGAAGAGGGGAACGCTCGACGTAAACTTTAGCGAGGATCCATTTAGGTTTGTTAGAAGAGAGATAGAGAGAGAAAGTGCTGTTGGCATTAAAGATGCGCGTCTCTGTGCGTGTGTATATATATATATGTGTGTGTGTGTGTGTATCCTTGATTAAGATGAACGAACCTCGAGTTAAATTCGAGACCGTATTTCTCGCGCGTTTCATAAATGTTGATGCGGTGAAATACTTTGTTACGGTGTAGATTCTTATATTAAAACGTTATATGTATATCAGTTATTCTTTTTAATACCATGAAGTATTAACCGAGAGAGCTTACACGAGCTTCGAAATTCACCTAAGCGACCGCGTTTTTCTTCGTTAACATTTTAATATTTATATTAACAAGCATGTGAATAATCTTCGCGTTATTAATTTTATAAAAAACAAAAAAAAAAAAAAAAAAAATGAACAGAATAAATAGATTCACCGTCTCACAATTCAAATTAATCAATTTAATTGAGATAAATAGTATAGTCATATCTCCTAAAACAATTGGGACATATAATTTATTCGGAATCGGTTTATTAATAAAGCAACTTTATTATGAATTTAAGAGAAAAAAATGAATTTGTAAAATTATAATATTTTATAGAGTTCAGTATTAATTTTAATTGTTTATTAGCTAATTTAATATAATTAATAATTGTACAATCCATTATTATCATTTGTTTCTATAAATAACGAAATTATTAAATTTATTTCAAGTTATTATTTGTCAATTTATTAATGAAAACTAATTGCAGTGTAAAAAAATCTTATCCAAGTATAAATGTATTTTAACTTGAAAACATACTATATAACTTATTATATGAGATGGACATATATTTTAAATGAAAAAATCCTTTAGGAGCGCAGGATAATAAAATTTCATAATTTAATTTCGACGTTTAATTTTTGAGCAAATTTATATATAACAGCACGCGTGCGTGATTCATACTCTAAACATAGTCAGTTGCGCGACAAACTTTTCGAACTGACTGAAACTATTTCAACTAGTATAATATCCATGATTAATGTAACGTTAGGTCCATTCTTTTTCAAACTATTTTGAAACCTCATCCAGTATAAATATATTCTTGTTCTACATTCTCTTAAAAAAAAAAAAAAAAAAAAGAAAAGAAAAAAGAAACGTTCTATTGTATATGCAATCTTGATCCGCAGTCGACAAAAAGATACCAATTCGTAGTCAATCAAGCTTCGTCCTTTCACGTCAACGTTTCCTCATTTGTCTTTCACACGAGTGAGCGAAATGGAAACCGTGTAGCGTGCAGGTCGATCACGCGTGCCAGTTCTTCCGTTAAATTGTAAAGCCGAATGAAATAAAGGGAGCAAAAAGAAAAAAGAAAAAGAAGAAGAAAAAAAAAAAAAAAAAAAAAAAATAGAAATAGAAAAGGAAAAAATATCAATAGCTGCGCCTAGTTAGGATGCGAAGGGGTATATAGCATCGGGTGCCGTGTCTCGCTACGTCTACAGGCTCCGACGCAGACCTGCATCTACGTCATTTAGTCCGCGACCTTCTGACCTGGAAATCTGGCGCGCGCTACGTGAGCAAGGAGAAGAGGAGGTGGAACACGCCAGCCGACGGGATGATCGATCGCTTCCTGGACCTGCCGACGCTACGCGCGTTTCGCGGTTCTCTCTCTCTCTTTCTCTCTCTCTCTCTTTACGTGTCGTCTCCGCACGTCGTTTGGGAACGTGTATGCGCGCCTTCAAACAGCGTATAAGTATATGTACGTCTTTCTTCCTTCCTTTCTTTGTTCACTATCTCTCGTTTTCTCTCTCTTTTTTACTTTTATTTTTTCAGAACGAGCGACGAAAGGAGCTCGATTTTTATGCGACGCGAGGACGAGAAGAAAAATGACACGATGCACGCTGCATGGATCGTGAAATTTTTTTTTATCAATTACGTGTAGATCGAAACTTGTAAATATATATGTTTTACCCCTACTCTTTTGCACGTTGAACTTTGCTCGATAAATTATCGTAAAATAATATCGTCGTTAAAATTTTTTAAAATTATGCACAATTTATTCCCGCCGGGATATCGAAATTATAATAAATAAAGTCATTTTTATGAAAAAAAAAAAAAAAAAAAAAAAAAAAAACGAAAACGAAAACGAAAACTCGATCCGATTTTGTAAACATGAAACGACATTTGATTTCGATATTCGCATTTCCCCGACGTTTTTATTTTCTCTGTTTGATAAACGTAAGAAACGCGAGCTCTCGCTTCGGTCGATAACAAACGAACTTTAACAAGGCTCTTTCTCTCTCTTTTATCGAATGTAAAGTTTTATCTATTTCCTGTTAGAAATACGTCCTTATTTTCGTTCTCATTAAGACGGAGTCTCGTATTAAACAATAGCTAACTACGGAAAGAAAATCTCGAAAATATCGACCAATACCGCTTGTCGTCGCATTGCAATTACGACACCCATTATTCTCGACGTTAAAGTTTGTAAGCCGATTCTTCTTCACTTTCTTTATTTTTTTTATTTTTTTTTTATTTTTTCTATTTCAAATTAACGTTGAAAAAAAATTGGGCTATGATTTAGTATTAAATTCCGGCTTGTATTATTATTAACTTGAGATACACGCACGTACGTGTACATGTAAATTTATCCTTAATTACATAAACTTTAACAATGTTATAGTTTCAATTAGGCTGGTGTTAATTATCTGGGATTAATCGTATAATCAAACTCAAAGTGGCGATTGTCGCTCGAAGCTATTTGGAGAGCGACGCGCGCGAACTAACGCAAAAAAGGCAACGTAATATATTTCAAGTAAAATATGTATACGAGAAACGTGATAAATCAAAACCAAAATTTTACGTTTAATTTGATAATCGTCGACGTAACGATGATTTTGAAACTGGCAATGATTATTCACCGTCGGTTTTCGCTGTACGATGGAACGTAAACACAAGCGTTAAACTCGTATCCGATAAATTATAAAACGAGAAGAATTTGGCAAAGAAGATGCCATTTTACTCGAGATTTTGGTAACATTTCAAAATGCGAATGTCGTTGCATTATTGTGCTTAAAAAGTTTCTTCTTCATTCATGTAAATAAATAATTGGTGTTAACAATATTTTGTGAAAGTTAAGTTATCCGTAATGTGAAATATTCGAAAACAAAGTTTTCTCAATTAAGAATGACTTTTGTTTTATACGCAATTTAAAGAATAACAATAAAATCCGCGTTTAAATTTAACGAGACCGAGCCGAAACCCGTCGCAATCAGAAAATTCGCGCCAGTGTTAAATAAAGTATATCCAAGTATCTTCCCCGCCATACCGACCCACTTTTTCCATCATTGTGAAGATTTGCGCCAGCGGAGATTGCACGCGCGGAAAATCTAGCTTCTCTCTCTCTCTCTCTCTCTCTTAAACCTTGCGGTTTTGTCTCCCGTGAATGTACGAGTATATATAAGGCGAGCTTCTTGCGGTCTTCTGCTAGAGTATTGCGGTACAATAATTTCATCTGCCGCGTGTTCGAGCAACTTCTCGATTCTCCCTCTCGCGAGCCTTTCGCGATTGATGAATCGTTAACTTCGATTCTCTCTCCCTCTCTCTCTCTCTCTCTATCTTCGAGTTCATCTTCGAGAAGAGAAAGAGAACGCGAGCGGAGCAGACGTGGAAGTAATGAATTTTAATCGCGGTTATTTGGTTTACCGGAGGTATAAATTTTATTGCTCGAGGCATTGAGGAATTTAGTTTGTTCTAAAGATGAATCGGGGATGAATGAGGGATTCGAGTGGATGAGAAAAGTATGAGCGTTTTGTTTTTTTTTTTCTTTACTTTATTTCTCTTTTTTGAAAATCGTTTAATGAAATCGAGAATTTATTTTATAAGTATAAGCAAGAAAATGTATTTATCTAAAAATTTTTATTAAAAATTATTCTTTTGCACTCTGATTTATACTCGTTAAAGTCATAAATTATTTAACATCATAAATAATTGAATTCCAATTTATACGTTTTTCACAATAAATATTATTAAATTATTTTTATTGACAAACGGCATTTGAATATACTCGGAAAAAATGAATTTATTATTTTCACAATTCAATTTATGTAAATTGAATGATACGATATTTTTCTTTTCATAAAACTATCGTTTATTTTTAAATATTATTTTATTTCGATAGAAATAAGGTGTTTATCAAAAATTTTCCGCAAATGACACAATATGAACGATTTAAAAAAAAAAAATTTTGAAAGAATTATAAATTTTAAAAATATTTCGAATATCTTTTAAATGGCTTAAAATTTCCACGATAAATCAAATTAAAAATACCCGAGAACTCTTGATTTATTATCGATATTGAAATTTTTCTTATTCTCTCAACAAACCGTAATCTGTCCGTTATATCGTTACGCTTTAAAAAGCTTCCGATAAAAGAAAAAGAAATTGAAATAAATAGTCAACGGGAACGACGCGACGTTTAAAATTCGCGATTCGAAGCTCATCGTCAATAAACGAGACCCGTGTAACCCAACACCGTAGCTGAAAAGCTTCTTTTTTATCTCTAATACAGTGGTAACTTCAAGCCGGAAAAAAAAACCACGAGATAAAAAAAAAAAAAAAAAAAAGGAAAAAAAAAGGAAAGAAAAGGAAGAAAGAGAATCACGAAAGTAAAGGCAAGGATAAGGGATGCGCGGATTCTTTTAAAGATTCGCGTCACGTTCGCCGGCTAATCTTCTCCTTTTCCAACTGTACCCGCGGATAAGCTTTGCGTAAGCGATATTTAACGCTTCGCTCTGGTCATCGGCTTTTTATCTTTCTCTCGCGCTTCTTTTATTCTCGGACCCCATTGCCCGTGAGGACTTTTTTTTTTTTTTTTTTTTCAATTTCTATATATTCACGCGCTATATTGGAGATTTTTATCGTCTTCTTACTTTCCGGCTAAGAGCGGCAAAAGTTTAATGTTTTGCTGAATTCTAATTTTTATTCTGAAGTTTAATATTTTGCTGAGTGAAAATTTGCATATGCGCTGCAGTTTAAATAATATTTTTTTATTCGTATTCCGTATATTCATTACAAATTTTTTTTTTTGCAATTAAATGTATTCTTAATTAGGTTTCTGCATAATGTAACTAATTTAAACTTTGGTTACTTTTGTCAAAATTTTTGTTAAAAAGGAAACAATACATATATAATATGCTAAAATAAAGATTTTAAAATGCTTTTATACGTAATTTAAAAAAAATTAATATCTTCTAATATTAAAAGCTACGAGATCAAGTAAATATTTAAAAAAAAGTGAGTAAGATAAAAAAAAAAACTGAAACATACTTTTTTAATCAACTCTTATATAAGTATAAAAAATAATAATTCGAATAATTAATTAGGTCGGTCAATATTAAAGGTAAGCACACGTATCTTTTTAGAGGTTTCGTAATTAAATACTTTAAACTTTGCTTTAAAAGACTAAAAATACAAACTGAAAAGGCTACGCTTTGCTCTGGTTTTTTTTTTTACTATTTTCTTTTTTTTTCTTTTTTTTTTTTTTTCTTTGTTTCACGCGTTTGAATTGCTTCAAAATTAGGAAAATTTTAATTTTGAATGCCGAGTAGTGAGTGTAAAAATTGAACGAAATGCTACGAAACGCTTCTTCGAGGTATAAAAAATAAACTTATACAAAGATTTGAGTTTTTTTTTTTTTTTTTTAGAAAATCGCATTTTACTTTTGCCATGTGGATAAATCATTTCGATGTAGATTTATTCGTTATTTTTGTTTATTTTTTTCACAAACCACGAATAGATTCATTTTTGCTTTTTTTTTTTTTAAATAACCTTAAATTTCGACTTCATCTAGGTTTCTACAATTGTCATAAAAAATTAAAAGCACGTTTCTATACTAAATTTTTCGTAGAGAGTAGCCGATAAGTATATTATTGGTTATTTGCGATAGATCGAAAATCGATTTCATCTAAGAGAGTCGCTAAAAATATTTTTATTCCGAAAGAGATACCATTGTAATTGAAAAAAAAAAAAAATAAATAAACATAACCTACTTAAACTGATTGTTTAATAATAGATGTAAAATTTTAATTTAATAAAATAGCTGTTAAAACTGATAAATCAATATTCTTAATTAAATTTTTGAACCTGCGCACAAGAGCCGCGGCCGAAATATAATTTACAAACTATAGCTTTGTATACGTAATGTAACTAATCGATACAACGTTCTAAAAATATTATAACGCGCGTTTATGGCAAATTTACAAAGGAAATTTTTTAGATATTTGTGCTCGTTTATGGGAGTGTCCTGAATTAGAAGGTCAAAAAAATCGATTTTTTTTTTTTTTTTTTTTTTTTGCTTAAATTTATTCCTTAGAAATTCAATAATATGTATGTAAAATTTTAGAGGCCAATTCCAAGTATTTTAGAAGATACAGCACTTAAAGCGGTGCAGCGTCAAGCAGGTGTTTGAGCGCTCGGGAAACTTTAAAGCGCGTTTTCTCGAAATTTTATTTTTGCGATTATGTCAAAATTCCGTACACGATAACTAAAAAAGTTTTTAGCCGATTCAAATGAAACAAAATTTGTTAGATTGACAATTGAATTTTCTTTTGAATGAACTAATAATATTTAGAAAAATATATTTTTAAATAATTTTTATTTAATGTTAAAGTGAATTTTTTTTTTCAAAACGTTATATTATTTAAAATTTTTTGACTTTCTTCTAATTTTTTTAGTTCAGTCAGAAAAAAAAAGTATTAAAATTAATATGCCACCATATATTTTTTTTTGTTTCAAATGAAAATTACGAACGACATCGTGTACGGGCCGCGGAGAGTCGGGCTGCGCGGCGCCTCACAAAGCTGTTTATATCTTTGATATATATTAATATTTTGAAAAAAAAAAAAATTGCTTATTTTCGAAATATAGACGAACATATTCTGAAAACTTTAAAAGTGTCGTTTTATTTATTCCCATCTAAAAAAATGCCTTTTTTTCGCGCTCTAATTCAGGACACTCACTTAAATTTTTCAAAAAATAAAAGATAAATCGCAATAGTACGTTGGCGGAACGGAAATTTTTATTAATTAATACAAAGTTAAAAATAATTCAAAGCTTGAGCTAAGCAAGTTTAACAAAGTTGGCTAATTATGCGTCGACTATGAACAATGCTTAACGCAGTTATTTAAATGTGCAAAGTTTAGACGTCAGTTGTTGTATACCCTTATAGATATATGTATATGTAAGACATGTTTGTTTTAAAGCTTTGTAAAGTAAATTTACGCAGATTTAATTCAAAATTTTCTTAATAAAATTAGCGAAAAAAATTAACGAAATCATCGACAAACATTTTACATTTTAATCTCTACTATGAATAAAATTATAATAGGTAAATTTAATTTTTACTATTTTCCTCGAGAGAATTCAACTTTATAAAGTTATTCATTATATAAAGAAAAATCTACGAAATTTATAAATAAGATTGTTACAATCGCAAGTATTATTTTTCTTTTTTTTTTTTTATTTATTTATATTTCCCACGAGAGGAAAAATGCAGAGGAAGCATTATAAAAGTGCACCGATCTATAAAGAAGAAATTCTCGGCAAATCCAAATCGATTCGTTCAACGTTTTCCGTTAAAAAACGTCCCAATACCCAGCTTTAAAAGAAACCAATTTTTATACGAAATAAGAAAGGAGAATGAAAACTTTTCTATTCCAAGAGGCAAATATACATAAAATTCCGACCTTTACCTACTCTTTAAATAAATGAAAATCCATACGCCCATTCATATGTATATATTTATATATAATGGCGAGTGAACTTATCCGAGTACTTTTTTTAAGAAATAAGAGTTCGATATTATACTGAGAAAGAAATAGAGATCCGTTACTATTTTTCCGCGTTTATATGACCGATATGCATATATATGCATATCGGTTCGTCGTCAAACGTATATAAATATTCAAGTATATATACATACATACATACATATATATATATATATATATATATATATATATATATATATATATATATATATATATATATATATATATATATATATGTATATTATCGAGAGAAATTCACCGTGCCAACGTAAATATTTGAATCGTCTCTCGGTATCGTGGACCGCATCAACATTCGATCGCGTCATCTTATTCTTACAAGATTTATGGCGAAAGTACTTGAGCTCCAATTGCATTTTACGTTTTATTTATTCCCACGTAGGTACAAACTATAATATCATTTTGTTTTTTTCTTTTTTTTTTTTTTTTTTTTTTTTAACATTTTTGAGAAGGAAAACTAGATAAATTATTTTTTATTACTACGGAGGACTTTTAATAGCTTTGCAATAACACTGATACAATGTTAAATTATTGCGGTGTAAAGTATCATAAATTAATTAACATACAAGTTAAAACGCTTTAACGTTAATTACACGCAAAAGGAAAACAAATATTGAAATATTTGCCTTTCAATTTTACTGTTTGTTCACTGTGAAAAATAATCAATGAATTCCTTTATTTATTCAAAAAAATATTCAAATCGCGTAACTGTAAAATTTTTTTACAAATTTTCAATACTTTTTACTTCTTCTATTTTTTTTTTTTTTTTTTTTTTTTTTTTTATTTTTCAAATTACGATGATTGTGAGACCTAATAAAACCGCTCCACGTGAAAGTATCGCAAAACTTCAATTGCCCCGCTTTTAGAGAAAGAGAAAAACAGAAAATATCCCTACATTCATAAAAGTTCAACGAGTATACGAGAGTACGAGCCAGTAAAACCGTAGGGCTGAAAAAAAAAAAAAAGAAAGGGAAAAGGATAAAGTCCATAAACGGCATGAAATTTTTAAAAATACTAAAATCCTCTCACATTAATAAATACGCGGATACACACATTCACAAGGGCCTCACCTACGACTCGCGCGTTAAAAATGGCGCGCAGGTTTTTCCGCTTGTATGCGCGCGGGAAATCCCGGATCGCGTGCTGTACATACGCGCGCGCACACACACACACACACACGCACGCGCGCAGACACATGCGTGTATACGACGCCGGTAAACGAGAAGAGAGGAGGTGGAGGGATGTGGGGGGGGGGTAGAAGGGGATAGGTGACAGGAGAAAAAGGAAGACAAACGCGTGCGCGGGCGCATGTAGGTGAGCGAACCGGGTGCCCGCCGACTAATCCCAGCCTCCGGATTGCTCATCCCCCGACCTGCACATGATAACCTGCGTAAGGAGATTGCGTGGGACTACTGCTGCTGCTACTACTACTACCCGCGCTCATATGTACGACGCCCTGAAGTGTAGTTCGTTTTACTTAACGATGACTGGTATTCGAGAAATACCGGGTTATATATAGTTTAACGATGTGAATTAATAAAATGATGGTATAGTTTTTGGTTAGGATTTAATTTTTATTTTGAGAAATTTTAAAGTAATAAGTTCGTGTACGTTTATCGTATTTTGAACTTTTGTCTTTTTAGTTTTGTCGATTTGCGACGAAAAACAACAATTTTTTGATGCGAGATGTTGATTTTTTTAAATTAAAATTGATAATATAATTTGATTTGATTTGTTAAAAAGAAAAAAAAAAAAAAAAAAAAAAAAAAAGAAATTCGCAAAATGAAAATATAGTTTTTGTACTTTCAAGTAGATACGCGCGTGGTATGGTCAGACGCGCGCTTTGAATTAACTAGAAATATTTTTTTGAAATTCCTTAACCGTCGACGAGATTGAAAATTTGAGCCGACATTTTTGCAATACGCAAGTTGTTACAATATAGTTAATTATAACGAAATGCAACAATGCTTACTTGGCAAAAAAATAAACGCAGTTCCTTTTTTTTTGAAAAACAATGACTCGTGTATTTTTCTACGTATTGTATGATTCAATTCGACGATGACTTTAATTGATGAAAAAGCGATGATTACGCGCGCAGCCAACGATTTCATTATCGTCGACAACGAGTTGACAACGAGTGTAACGCCATTGAATAATACGGATCAGAAACAGGTGAAAATTATTTTAGCCGCTCTACGACTGACGCGCGACCGACAGATATTTTTGAAATAAAACGTTTTGATTATCAAATTTCATCATCGAACGCTGATTAATTTGATGCATTTCGTGCAAAAATTCATTGCATAATAAATTTTTATTATTTATTTAACGTTACCATTTATCGATGTATAATTACATAATAAAATTTATCGTTATATTTTTATTTATTGAAATAAATATAATCATTCATTGAAAATATAAATGTTAGCTTGAAATAGATTTTTTTCAACGTTTGATTTTTGTCGTACGAAGTTTTTACTTATTACTCGTAATAGCAATTTTCGTAAGATATAGAATTTGACATTTTTTTTTTTTTTTTTTTAATTAAAGTCATCCCTCATTTTTTCTCTTATATTAAAATAATCTTCGATATCAAACGCGATACACGCCTCTCGACGTTTTTTCGTTTTATATAAACAAGCCACTTTAAAGCTACGTACATCTAAAACCTCTACAGTTAAAATCTAGGACGCTTTAGAGGTAAAAAATAAAGAAAAAAAGAAAAATAAAAAAGAAAATGTGCAACCCATCCTGGCAAGTGCACATTTAGATACACACACACACACACACACACACACACACACACTCTCGAAACTTTTTTCCCCAGCCAGGCATGCTAAATCAATGGCAAGAAAGTGCAAAAAACTTTCACAATGTTTTCTCTCTCTCTCTCTCTCTCTCTCTCTCTCTCTCTTTCTCTTCTTTTTTTTACTCCCTCTTTTACATAACTTTGTGCACGTACGCTTATCTCCCCGATATGCAAACACACGCGCGTTGCGCGCGTAAGCGATGAGAAAGTTTCGAGTTCCGCGAGCTGAAAGGCGCAAAAGTACATCGACGGAAAGGTGAAAGAAAACGATAAAGGAGTAAGAGAGAGAGAGAGAGAGAGAAGAGAGAAGAGAGAAAAGAGAAGAGAGAGAGAGAGAGAGTGAGAGTTAGATTTCGGGGATTCCCAAGCGCAACACGTGCGAGTTCGTTTCCATAAATATAGTAAAAATCGCGCGCTCGGAAAATGTCGGATGAAGGAAAAATTGATCGTCGCTCATTGACAAAGACATTGGCCACCGATGCCTTATGTGTAATATCTTAACGGATGGCTCAAATTTATCGGCAAACAGAATTGCGTGAGCCGCGGTAATTCCGTGATTTCTATGTAGATCCAATCTCGTGTCTTGTGCAGATTTTTCATCAAGGGGAAACAAACTATGAAATTATAGGGAGTTATGCGCGCATTGTGGGTTATTTTGTTAAGTATATATGATTGATTTAGACGATTCTTATCGCAGTAGAGGGATTGCGGATATTCATTTCAAGGGATTGTTTTCCCTCACACATATATATATATATATATACGATCGACATTTTTTTAATATCGGATTATGTAATTATTATTAATAAATTAACTTATTATTATTATTATTAAATTACCTTATTATTAATAATATTGAGTCGGTGTTTTTATTTTTGTCGACTTTCGTTAAAGTTCGCTTGGTTAATACTTTTTTTATATGTAAAAAGCACGCGCCGGTTATTTATTTATTTATTTTTTTTTGATAACGTGTGCATAAATACGATGTGTCTGTTATTAGACTTAGTAAACTTTTTTATTTCAAACTAATATAAACTTTTGTTGAAAAATAACTGAAAAGAGCACTAGAATTTCATAAAATTTATTTTTATATACAACACTTTTCCACAGGAGCGAAAAAAAAAAAGCTCAACTAGAAACGATTTAACAAACAGCGCTCGCATGCAAATAAGTATATAATACGCAATTGATTTGGAAAACCACCGAGATAGAGAGCCAGACAAGACAAGCCATTAATTCGTTCCGTAACTGGTAAGAAAAATGTATATAAAAAAAAGGTAAAAAAAGAAAACATAACAAAAAGTGCCTCGTCTCGAGTGCACATCATATATACACATATACATAGTGTCAGCGACGGATAGATTAATTACGGCGCGCAGTAGAGCGTCGGCTCTCTTGACGTATCGCCACACAGCTAGGGAATATTTTTTCGAGACACTTGGGCGCCATAATTTCGCACACGCCGCGGAAAGAGAGAGAGAGAGAGAGAGAGAGAGAGAGAGAGAGAGAGAGAGAGAAGGAAACACTCCGAGAGCGACGGTATAAATGGCTACTTGAGCCGTTATTCAATTTACGTAAGCGTCGAGGAAAAATCTTTGTACATCCGAGCGATGATTCATCGGGGTGTATAACTTTTTGAAATTTGATAAAAGTAGTGATGCGCATCTCTTTCTCTCTCTCTCTCTCTCTCTCTCTCTCTCTCTCTCTTGCGATTTAATCAACTAATTGAAATAGTACGTTTTTTGTATCGATAAAAATGACCCTTTGATGAAACTGTAATGGATACGATCTCATGCCGGTTTAGATTCTTTTTATTTATTTATTTATTTTTTTTTTTTTTTTTTTAAATTTCGTAAGTAAAAGCAATTCATCAATTCTATTCAAAGTATACTAAAAAGCTTTATTTCCCATTCGATTTTTCAGTGTAAAGAAAAGTTTTTATTTTATTTTATTTTTTTTTTCTTTTTTTTTCGTATACATTGAAATACTTTGAAACGACACTTTTGAAAGCTATAATAAAAGCTTTACTTATGTAAAATGTTTTGCGAACAAATACAAAAATTTAACGCTTTAATGTGAAAAAAAAAAAAAAAAAAGAATGAATGTATTCAATTTACTTTCAATATTTTCATTTTTATAAAACATAATACAGATTCAATATAAAAGAAAATTTATATTTCACACGTAATAATAAAATTGAAAGTCTTTAAAGTTGTCGTTAAAATTTTATTGCAGCTTACCTTAATTCTAAATAATATTAGTTGCAACAAGGTTTAAAGATTTAAAAGGGATAAGGAGTAAGAATAACAAAGCTCGTAAAATAGCCGACGATTCGCACGAGTCTTAATTTTTATTACACATATCCTTCCGCGTGCTTTAGATGTTTTAAAACATTATTTTTTTTTTTTTTTTTCCAATAAAACTTATTGAATTTAAAACGCAATCGTGAAATTTCGTCGTGCCGTTAATTCGTCATTCTCAAGAGCAATTTTAAGGAATCGAAAACAACGAAATTTAAAATGCATCCCTTGCAACTTGAGAATATCCGCATACCAAATGGAATCGAATAGCGTGTCAAAAAAATTTTTAACACATTCCCGATCGTTCTAATCTACGGAGCTGCCGTGCACGTTGTACATATCATGTCTGCATACACGTTGATCGTATATGCATATCGGTTGTTATTCGCCGGATGGCACACGGCATAGTTTCTGTGTCTACATAAATATTTATAGGATTGCTTAAATAAACAACCCGAGAGAATCGATTCGCGCTTCTGTCTAGATTTCTGTTTATATGTACATCGGAACGTGATTTTGTTGTCTTTCGTTTTTCCGACTCCTGCATTACTTGAGATAATAAACAATCGTTTACTTTGAAATTTTATAAAATTTTCTAAAGAGGAAAAGATAAAGATGAGTCTTATAATTTTCTTAGAAGGTATATATATATATTTAACCAACGTAAGGGATGATTTATATATATATATATACATTTTTTTTTTTTTGTTAAAAGCGCGCTTAAACGTTTTTATCGCGCATGGATAAATATCCAACGCTACGTCTGCAGCTATACCTCTGTTAACTGCGGCGAGAGAGTAGTTTCGAGGATCAGGTAACCGCGTTTGCAGTGCACGTGCGGTGTGAGCTTTTCCAGCCAAGAAGCAGATCGAATATTCTATCCCCCACCGTAACCTGCCCGAGTGCTTACTTTTCCTCTCTGCCGATGCCGGCATTGTTGATAAAACGACGAGGAAAGTTTATCGTTTGTTTATCTACTCTCCTAAATCGCGTATTTATTTCATTTTAACCTTTTGTTTTCTTTCTTCTTCTTTTTTTTTTTTTTTTTTTTAATAAACTTAAAACATCGTTGTTTCTACAGTTTTCATAGCTATATTTTAAAAAAATTTCATTTTCCGCGTTCGAAAACGGGTTGAAAATACGCAACGAAGTGTTTATGCATATACAGGTACGATAAATAATTCCGCACTCGTGCAACAATTGCGTCAGCTTCGGCAACTCCCCTCGAAATATTTAACGACCGAAGTCTCAACTCGAGAGGCTTTTACGTCATTCTAGCGGCTCGTGCGTTTAATCACGGACACAACTGAGCGAAAGTGCAGTTCTATCGGTGTATTACATATATAACACGGATAATTAACGCTCGCGTGAAATATATTCAAGCGAAATCAAAAGGAGGACAAATCCGAGAGATGATCATCTCGAGTGAGCGATAGAGAGAGAGAGAGAGAGAGAGAGCGAGCGACGAAATCGTTAGACGCGCGTTGCCGAATACGAGCTTCGTTAGCGGCCCCGGTGATTGACGTCCTCGTCTTCCTCCTCGTCGTTTTGAACGCGCCACTCGAAGAAGCTCTCTCTCTCTCTCTCTACCTCTTAATTTTACACCGGTGTATGCGAAGTGTATGTGTATATCTATGTACATGTATATACAGATACGTCTTATCACCGGCTATTATCCACCACCTCTCAAAAGTACTTTGAGGAAAAGACGATCTTTTACTTCTTGAAAATTGGGTAAGGAGTCGCGTTACGTCGCGCGAGAAAACTGATATTTAATTTAAATTGAATCGTTGAAAAATAGCAGTTACGCAATGAAAGTTCTTTTGAAAAATCAAAAAGTTTCGCGTGCACGCATTTTAAAATATATATATATAAAAGTAAAAAGGCGCAACGTTATCGTATATATATCCGATATATCCCTTGCGGCTAAATTTTAAACTACGTTAAAACGTTATTTCGAGGTAAAACTTTTATCGACAATTGAAGGGTTGTAAGTCTAAAGGGTCTAAGTGCCAAAAAATCCAAAGTTAATATTTTTACGAAAATACGATCTCGAAAATGCCAAGGCTAATAATATATCCAAATGGATCCAAGTGCATTTTTGTTTTGAAATTTGGATATGTGTTCAATTGAATTAAGTAAAAATAAATAATTATTTCATTGAGTTGTTTATATTTTATAATATTTTTCTGTTATATCTCTAAATAATAAAATTGGCACTTAGACCCTTTAGACTAACAATCCTTTAATTGTCGTCAATACAGCGTTTGCCTTTTTTTTTAAATTGTATTTTTTTTTTTTTTTTTTTTTTTTTATGTATGTATGTATAAACGCCATTTTACATTGAAAAAAGCAGTTTGTTATTTTCAGAAATTTTTATTTTTTATTCAAAAAAATTGTTGTCCTTGATTCAAAATATTTTATTTCAAAGAATTTTACATTTATTTTATTCAAATTTTAATTTTAAAATAATTTTAAATATTTTAAATCTGATTACACAATAGTAAACGTTAAACGTAAAAAAATGACGCACTATTCACTAGAAATACTTAGTATTTTAAAGCCCAAAATGCACGAGAAAATGTACGAACGTTATTAACATAAAGAGTTTTAACGTAATTTTGAAATTTAACCGAACAAAAAAAAGTGTAATATGATTTATAATAGAATAATGAAACAATGAGCGAATAAATTTTGCGATGCATGACTTTGAATTTCGTCTGACAATTTTACAATGTACGATATATTTTATCGTGGCTTAGTTTTTAGGAAAATTTACCTGAAATTTTCATTGTATATTTTCGCTTAGTTGAGATGCAAAATTATATAAAAAAAGATTTCATTAATTTATAATACTTAATTGTTCAATATAATCAAAAAATTATGACGAATCCAAGAACTTTAAAGAAAAGTCGTACAATTTTTATCGTAATAATTACACTCGTAGTACAAGCGAGTTTTAAAGTAGATCTTCAAAGGGATATATAGTATATATTCGTACAAAGACTTTTCAAAATTAAAAAACGCAAAAAAAAAAAACGAACAAAAAAACAAAAAAGGGTCAAAGTCGAAAAGTTTTTACGAAGTGAAAACGGTCACAATTCCAGTAATGAGTTGTGCAAAGCTAGCAATTCAAACTTTAAAATTTACCACTGCGCATATCTTCCGTAAAATTACTCGCGTTTATGTAAAGTTACGCGGCTGAAATTCAAAATTAACAAAAGCACTTTAGCGATGATACTCAAAGTTGATAGTTTTGTAATTAAAAGTTTATTATTATTTAATTTTTTTTTTTTTTTTTTTTTGTAAAATTTATTAACTTTTGAAATTCAATAAACGTATATTAATCGGATGAATAAACGGATATTGCTTTTTAATTCTCCACGAAGCAAAAAAAAAAGTGTAATATATTCTTCGAAACATTTTTAATTTACACAATCAATTATGCGAGTAAGTCGAACAGAAAAAAAAAGGTCGCGAACAATTGGAAGGAAGCAACCGACGGAGGCTTCGATTCGTTATCATCCGCAATCTCTCGCGCGAAAATAAAGCGAATGTACGGAAAGAAAGACTTTTTAAACAAGCGAGAAAAGAATGTCGAGGTCTCGGCGATATACTTTGTGCGGTATAATTGCTTTTTAAAAGCCGTAAACTTTTTGCTTGACGTTACGTACGCGAGCTTCTCGCGGCAGATTGAATTTTTTTGAAAATTGAAAATTATTCGAAAATTCGTCATATTAATATATTTAATGAAATATCCGATACTTTCAATTATAACGTAAAAAATATTTGGTAATAATTAGTAGTAATAGAAAGAATATAAAATATACGCGAATTTTTTTTTTTTTTTTTCAATTACTTTGCCTAAAAACATTTCATTACGTACGATTTATAATTTAAAATGATAAATTATACCTTAAAATTATTTTCGTCCGTTCGCGTGAACAAAAAAAAAAAAAAAAAAATTTAATTTATTAAAAGCACAAAAAAAAAAAAGCATATTAACACTCGGACGTAAAAAGCTTTAATATACTAAAAGGATTTTGGATCAATGCGGGCGTAACTGTAAATTTCATTTTAATTAAGTATCTTTTTTATGGCCATTTTTAAATTTACCTTATAGACACGAGATGAAAAATAAAAAAAGGGTAAAAATTTAACTATAAAAATGAAAACGCACGAATGAAGCTTACGAGTAATAATTATTTAAAGCTTCGAGCTTTAAATATTTTTCGAAGCTCAGCTTTATTAAATTTTCAATTTTTCTATCTTCAATAATATTTAACGCAACGAGCTTATTTCCAGCGTAAAAGTTTATTTCGAGTAAAATATTAAAATTTATCAGTATGGACAATTTTGATGGCAAGCTATTTTAGAACTATATTTTATATCGTTACCTACTCGATGTTGAATATTCTAGATAATACAGGCAATCAAAGACGGCCACTTTTCTCGTGAGAGGTAATGAACCGTGAAAAAATTGAAATTTTTTTTTTTTAACGAAGCTCGTTATATGAAACGCGGAAAAAGCAAAAGATTAACGAGGATAAATTAAAATTTTACGGTTAATCAAATACGCGGCAGTTTTTATGTATCTACGTAGTACACACTTTTATTTCTTTTTATTGAATTCTATTATTATTATTGTTATTATTATTATTATTTTTTTTTTTTTAACGACGTAAAAAGATGTAAAATCTTACCGATGCATATATTTTTTATGGCTAGAATAACAGATTTATGGAGACGTAAAATTTTCTTATTATACAAATTATGTAAAGAGAGGTTTTTTAATCTCGAATCTATATATATATATATATATCTATATGTCTGACATAAACCGCAATTGTTTAACATTGATGTTTATGATGAATTTAATGAAGAAATGCGGACGAAATTCCTCTATTATTATCACGATGCGATTCGAGGATATAACATTTCGTGCTGACGTAACCAGCTTCTTATTTACGGATAAAATTTTATGCGACGTTATATATATATATATATATATATATATATATATAAATTGAATTTTTGCATCATCTTTTTCTTTTATTTCCACTTCACTATTATTTTATCGCTCGCCACAGTCAAGTGGATAAAAAATTCATTTCATCTCTCATTCGGTTCCACGGAGTATTTTCAAATAAAAATGATGAGAATTAATTAAAACGCAATTATCGGTTAAAAGCATATTCGCGTTTTACTTCGCCGATTAAAAGTAAAATTTCATAAAATAAAACGTATTTGTAAATTAATTCGTACAAAAGACAATCGAAGTAAATAATCATTGTGTGATAAAAAAAACTTGTTTATACATTTATTGATGAGCCAATTATATTAACACTAATAAAATTGTAGCTTCAAAAATATTTGTAAACGTTGTTTGTTAATTAACTAAATAAACGTTCGTAATGCATGAAGAACCACTAAATTTATAAAATCGAATAAGAAATTATATTATTTAATAAAAACTTTTGATTCGGTTCATTGTGGAAGCTACCCTCTATATTTAGGTAAATTTTAGAATAATTAAAGCGAAGAAAGCAAACGTATAGTCGTACACCAGTGAAAATAATCTTCGTTTAGTCAGACAAAGTCGATTCGATTATTATTATTGTACATTTAAATGCAACATCCAAGCATCTCGTTTCAAGAATAAGAAACGTAAGTTCATTCGGCGCTTAAGGGAATTCAAGATGCAAACTTTCAAGATGATTATTCCGAATAATTTTTGTCTTACCTTAAAAAAGACTCAAATTATCTTTGATAATAAATAAATTTCAAGAAATTTATTCAAAAATTAAACGAGGCGATCTTTCGTGCAATGAAGAGAACTCTTCATTCCTTATTTTATCGCAAATTAATATGAAAGAAAACTTTATGGACCCGAATAAATTCGTAGCTTCGTTTCAAGCTGCATAAAAGGTATAAGAAAGTATCTATATCTTTTATCGTAACAGGGATTTATCCTTCGATAAAAATAAATATAAACGTTAGCGTTCCGAGTAATATAAGCCGAAAGGCCAATATTAAGCGCGTTAACTCTAATTCCGTAATTCGACATCGATATCACCTATACCGCTGCGAATCTGGCCCGATCGTCCGAAGAGATCAAGTTGGAGTGGGGGGGGGGGGGAAGAGGGAGCTAAGGAAAACTTGAAGAAAACGAAAAGAGAAAGATAGAATCGAGACATATGTACAATCGATACACAAGATGGGCGACCCTCTCGTCTTCTCTCATTTTACCGCGCAATTTCTCGTACGCCTCAGCCACTGCGGTGTACTTCCGATTCGAAGAAACAATATATATATATATATATATATATATATATATATATATATATATATATATATTGAGGGTCAGAAAAGCCAGCAAGACTAATTTCTTGTGTATTTACATGATTTTACATGGACTGGAGGAAATTTCGGCGAATTCGATTCTTAATACAATCAACTGTGTTTGATCTCCTGTGATTTCTCGAGCTTCTATAAATTCGAGGATATATTTTAAAATGGTATAGACGATTAAAAAAGATATGTTTATAATCGGTATTCGTTTTTATTGAATTTTATTATTTTCTGACATTTGATATTAAATCGAATAATTTTCTCTCGTAAATAAATTTCTTTTTCGAATAATGCGTTAAAATATAATGTTATTCATTAAGAATTAATTGTTGAGATATACGATTTACTCAGTTCAATTTGACAATACAAAATACTTTAAATAAAGTCAAAGAAACATTTTTTGATTCATCTTCGTCGCGGATATAAAAAAAAACGTTTGAGTTCACATCGTGTTCTAGGTGAAGTAGACAATCCCAAAAGCAAATGGTAATTTACACTTTAGAGTATACGAGTGCTTCACGAAAGAGAGAGAGAGAGAGAGAGAGAGAGAGAGTGAGATAAACGAGTGTCCAAAGGGCCATTCACGAATGGGACAATGCGAGTTCTCGCACAATTCATCCGTGGCTATTGCATGAGCGAACGACACAAACCGCGCGTTGCTACGTCCCTCTGTCGCTTTCTTACTCCCAACGCGACGATAGTCCGGTAAACCAGCGCTTTCCAAGGGTGGGAAGTTCGCCTACCTCCGAAATTACATGCCGCACGATCTATACGACTCGATGACTCGAGCAATCGGTAAAATATATACTCAGCTCCCGTTGACTATACGCTCGAGAAGAAAAAAAGATGGAGGAGGAGATGTATAAGGGGCTACGGGTGTAAGTATGTGTGTCAAAACACGCTTAACCGATGGTTCGCTTTATCTTCTGTCTCTGTCTCTCTCTCTCTCTCTCTCGCTCCCTCTCGAAGAGAGCACTGTTATTGTATCGCCTCGCGGGAGGAACCGCCGCGTCGATCAGCCGAAGTAAAATACACTCGAGTACGTCAAGTTATCGTTGCGAGAGAAAGGTAGGGGGGAAGAAAAATGGAATTTTTTTTTTCCTTTCTTTTTTTCATTTTTTTTTTCATCACTCGTGTATGTCTGCGCGTTATCGGCGGTAAAACACACGGTTGCCAAGGCCTTTCTCTGCTCCTGGCACCTTTCGAGAATGCTGCTGCATGTACGCGTTATATTGATCTCCGCTCATTGTTTACGAGACGCGCGCGCGCGCGCGTATGTATGTGTGTGTGTGTGTACACGGATACGTGCGTCTTAAATGCGTGCGGGAGAGAAACCGACATGCTTTCAGCCGCGTGTTATGCTCTTTTATGGAAAACCTTTAATGGAAAATGGTGTTTATGAGAAAGAAACTTTACGAGATAACGGAATTGCTTAACGTTAACGATATCCTTATATTACTCTCTCTCTCTCTCTCTCTTTACATTTTTAAAACGGATAAAATTTTGCAAAAAATAAAATCGAGAGCGTATATATTTGTTTAAAATTTAAACGGATTCGAATAATGCGTGCTTCAAAAGCAGAAAACACATCCACGCGATATAAACCTTCGATTAAGTATTCAGGATTCAACAATCGCCACTGCGACACTTATCGATCGCTTATGCTGATAAAGCGGTCACAGCTGCCTAGGCTATTTACATTTGTATGGGAGATTAAATAACGAGGATATTTATGATAATGCATGCGACTTATATTTCAATGTATCTATTTATATAAAAGCATCTTTATATACAGTGCGTGTATCGTTTTATGTCAAGTGGTTACTACACAAAACTCACGGTAGAATCTACATTCGTTATCGTGTATATAAATTAATGATAATTATTAATTGATTAATATTTGAGATCGACTGATCGATAGGACTCTCGTTTTAATCAATTTAACCATCAAAAATTTTCAATAATTTGAACTTGCAAAGTACCAAAGTACGTTTTACATAGACGCTAATTGTCATTTCGCACGTTTACAAAAATTGATTTCACAGAGCAACATCGAAGCAAAACTAAAAAGTGTCTTTTTACGATATACCTCGCGCATTCCGCAAGAAAAATTATCTTTCCGTAAATTCGAATAGAGCGCGTGGACAGCGACGGAGTGAATCGTTTGAACGAAGAAATTGATAATGCAAGCCATTTACCGTACAAGAAGTCTCGAAAGTTATGTCTTTACGCGACGACATTTGACTCTACGTTTCTCGATGCATTCGGGAAATCGGCGAAAGTTTAACCGACGGCAACTTATCCCAATATACGCCTGGTCTATATTTACCGAACTTTGGCTTTTACCGCTCCTCGGTCTTTCTCCTTCCGGTCGATCGGTTGCGGTTTAACGAACAGCCACTTTATAACGCGAGCAAATGATCAAAGTCGTTTTTATTCTAATTTTCTCGGGCGTCGAACGAATTTTTTCTTTTTCTTCTATCGCTCGAATGTCATAGGAATGTATAAACGACGAAGTTACGCGAGTCGTTGGTTTTTAATGTTTTTAATGTCCGGAGTAAGTTGCGCCGGTAAATCTTTCAGGATTAAATGTCAAGGTTCGAAAAAGTATTTTACATGTAGTAGTAAGGATTAATTTAAATTAAGATTTTCATGATTAATCTAAGCCGAATATTTACATACGCGGTCGTTTCAATTACCAGAATTAATCAAATTTCAAGTAACTTAATAAATTAAATTTAATTGGTACGGAAATACCGATTTAATGACCTAACGATAATCGTTGCAGTTTTTAGATACTACATCGATTGCATACAACAAAAATCACAATCAATTCAAGCTGCACATTATTAAAATTCCATAGAGCCGAGTTTTTATAGCATTGATAAATCGCTTATTAAATTAAATTCGATTAAACAACGCATCTTTTTTTAATTAAACCCAATCGACGGTAATCTATAATTAAAAACAAGTCTAAAGCTATCGGCACAGAGGTAAATAAAATTTAAAAATAAAACCCGAGCAACGAATAATAAATAAGCAACCTCAAAAGGCATAGATAATGCATTATAAAAGGTGCAAAAAGAAAAAAAAAAACAACGCGTATATATCTCGATCCCACGTAGTCGATAAAAAAATGAGCAACCGAACTAATTTCAATATCCTGGAGACCACAATCGAAAGCTGTCTCTCTCTCTCTCTCTTTCCCTCGGTCATCGTATGTGTGTCGGTCTATCTCGAATAAGTCGCTATTGCCCGATAATCCTCGCACGTACGAACGTACAGAGAGAAAAAGAGAGAGAGAGAGAGAGAGAGGAAGCAAAAGAGGAGACTCGCGCACGTTGTAATTGCAAACCCTTGTCGAACCTCCACACACACACACACACACTATTCTATATCTATCCGTTACGGGATGAAAGGATAGACCAGTGATCGATCGACCTCGATATCTCTCTCACCCCTTTACATTCTCCGCACACATGTGCGCAAGCTTATATACACGCCTCCTCTCACTCTCTTTTGACTCTATCTCCGCGACTACATATATATATGCGCGTGCATACGCCACGTGTCTTCCTCCCACCAGTTTGTGTATACACTCGCTTTTGAATTTACGCGTGATTCTGTGTTCCTTCTCCAATTTTTTTTTTTTTTTTTATTTGTTTCCTTTTACTCGGTTCTGTATTTAGACGATCCGCGCGTTAGAATTTCGTGCTGCGACACGACTGATATAAATTTTCGAGAATTTGCGTGCTTTGATATCGATTGAATATGTCTTTGTTTTTTATCGACGAGAGGTGAAGCATTAGAATAAAATTTCATCGGGTGATCTTGTTTTCAACGACAGACGCGTGTACCTTTTGGAAATCATCCCGTTTAAAACAAAAAAAAAAAAAAAAAAAAAAAAAAACGACGAAAAATCATTTGAAAAGCATAAATCGATAGATTATGAGTGAGATATTTATAACCTTCGTCGACTATAGTAGCGTTAATTTTCAAACTCCGAAATATCACGAGAACGAAGAAAAAGAAAGAGTTTTTATTTATTTTTTTTTTTTTTGCAACGCAACGAACAAAGGCTTTTCTTTCGCGTAGGCGCTTCTTCTTGTTCCACGTATAAATTATTTCTCGTATGATGCGTCTATTGCGTGAAGACGACACATTAGCCGAAGCACACGAAAGTATTAGCATGAGCATAAGCGTTAATCAGCTTAGCGAGGATACATCTAAGTAAGTGAATTTTGTTTTGTTTCGACGTTACGTTGCTAGGAGAAAGGCATACGTGTATAATATTAAAATGAATATTAATTAACGTGACGAGTTGAAAACGTATCGAACGAAAGAAAAACAAAAAAAAAAAAAAAAAAACAAAAGCAGATTGTTCGACTTTTATTTCGATGACAAATATAAATAAGCTTACTCGTTACAAAAAATTATTGAAAAACAACGATAAAGCCGATCGATTTACGATTGGTAATTTTTTTCCAATACAAAATAAAACCTAGCAAAAGTACAGTTATTCATATATCTCATCGATAATTTTTCGGCACTTTTAGTTTTTTTCAATTACACAATGACGCAAATGCTAAAGTTGCTTTTTCTTTCGTCTTCTTGATCACCGTTTTTTGTCGCCGATACATTTTTTTTTTTTTTTTTTTTTTTTTTTTTTTTTTTTTTTTTTATCCGACATTACATGCACGGGACTATACTACGAGTAATATATTTCGCTCCCCTTCTCTATTTCTCCTTCTAATTTTTTGCCTCGGAATAGATGTGCTGCCAAAGATCTTCCAATTTCCGCCGGGAATTTTATCAAAATTGCGCTCTCTGGCTCTAATTTTTTTTCCTCCTCGGTTCCTTGAGAACAAGGACAAAAAATAAAAGAAAATAAGAGAAAGAGAGAAAGAGAAAAAACAATGCAAAACCACGAAGATGAAAAAAAAAAAAAAAAAAAAAAGAAAAAGCGAGGTGTATAAGGACGATGAGAAAAAGCGTCGAATGCGCATCTTGACTCATCGAAAGTGAGAGAGAAAAAGTAGAAACGAAAAGATGAAGAGTTGCTTCTTCCTTTTCGTAATGTTTTTAACGTTTCGCTAAGCGAATAAATGCGATTTTATATTACCATATCACTCACTTATACATAAATGTGTATACGCTATACGTAAATTTCATTTATAAAAAAGTTCTCGTACAAAACTTTTTTCGACATTGGATAACAATTATTGATCGAATTGAATGAATAATGAAATATAATAAATCGAGTTTTAAAAATTTCCTTTTTGTTTTTGTTTAAATACTTTAAATTTAATCGTAATACGTGCAATGTTTTATTATATTATCAACGAAAGATGAATTAATAAATGTACATTTATCGGTTATTTTTATGTAAAAAAATTACTTCATACATTTTTATAACAATTGATCAATGCGTTATATTAATTCTTATTGTGATTTTTTTAATTTGTATACTTGATTTAACTAAAAAATATAATACATAAAGCCTTTAAAAATATTTTAAATACATTCTTTCATATACTTACGATTTATTATCGATTAGACAGAATAATTATTTTAATAAGTATAAACAAAATTTAAACAAAATATAGGAAAGCGAAAGTTTTGATAAAATTTTACGTTAAAACACACAAAAAAAAAAAAAAAAATAGAACAACATAAAAAAACGTCTAACGCGATAATAATATATTTACTCCGAGTAAAAAAGCCGAGAGCTTCGAGTTAAAACGAAAGGTACATGAAAATCTAAAAAAGGTAAGACAAGCGCGCGTGCGAGAAGGAGAAAAAAAAATAAAAGTTCTCTCGAGCTTATCCCTCATAAGACGGATGAGGGAAAGAAAAGCGCTTGGGAAATTTCAAAGTTAACGATTAACAAATGGAACTGTAAAATCCTTCTCAAGATTGATTAACGCTAAATAAGAAGGAGAGAAGAAGAATAAGAACGGCGGAGGGTGTGTGTTTGTGTGTGTGTGTGTGTGGGGGGGGGGAGGAGGAGGGGGAACAACGAATCGTTTCAATTTCAATCGACAACAAAATGGATAACCAAATTTTCTTCGAAAAGTTCGATAACGTGATCCATTAATTCAATGTCTTATCGCGTGTTAAACACGACTCGGAGAGGCTCGATTAGTTTATAAAATTTTGAAAATTTTCCAATTACGCGTCTACCTGCAGCGCGACTCTTAGATAAATCTTGGCGATTCATTCGAAATGTTTGAGTAATCCTTCGCGGACGAAATGTTACAAATCATTTTGTTAAAGTTACGGCTTTACTTTCTTACCATCTTCAAAAAAGATTATACATAGTTCAGTTACGGATTTTATTGCGATTTGAATACGATGATTTGATTCGCTATAAATCATTAAAGGCTCGATGTACATATACGTGTTTCGCTCGAATGAAGACGTCGGTCTTTTCGATACCGTAATTCTACATACATGCAGATGATCCAATTGAAAAATGAAAAAAATTGAAATTTTATAAAAGTAAAAAAAACTTTATTGTAATTTTAATCCTTGCTTAAATGTTTAAACCATGGAATATCGAAAAATCATTAAAAAAATTTTTAAAAAAATTCAGATACGAAAGCATTCGAATTATTTATAAAGACCTCGAAATTATTCCACATTCGTTTCACCTTTCATTCGACAGTCTGAATATTTAAAGAAACTCTTCGTTTTAAAATTTCACACCTCTCTTCCCTTTTTTTTTTTTTTTTTTTTTATGAATAAAAAATCAAGCGGCCATTTAAATAGCCCGCACACATCGCCGGTGTATATATAAGATAGGTGTCTTTGGGTTTAAAAGAGAGAGAGAAAGAGAGAGAGATAGGCGAAGCCCTTGAAATTTTAAAATAGAAAACGCAGAGTTTTTAGCTTAGGAGACGTGTCGCTTTGTGTCGAGTGCCTCGTGCATTAATGATGAATCGCCGGGCTTCTTATTTCTCCCAAGAGCTCAGCGAAATGGACGTTCGAAAAACGTCGACTTTATACTTGTAACCTTCGTCTTGCGATATTGCTCAAATGTATATCATTTTTGATTATTGTAAACGATGGTTTTTTTCTTTTTATCATTTAAACATGCCTTTTATAATTATTGTATAGGATTATTTAAAAAAAAAAAAACAAAAAAAACAAATTAAAAATGTCACGTGGCCAATTTTGTAAATCATATTAAATTTTTCCTCGAGGAGAATATCACGAGCTTAATGATTCTCTTTATAAAATCGTATTAAAACGATTTGGCGCTTTTCTTCAATATCGATTTTACAACTCCGGCATAAAAAATTACTCGATGCAATTTTCATTCTTCAAAAGTAAACACTCGACGTTAAAATTTGAAATTTAATTTTTATTATTTACTTTTTTTTCCTTTTTACTTTTATTTTTCGTTTTTATCGCAACAAACGCCAAACTATCGTTCACCGTCGCCGCCTTGAACTATTTACCCATGGCGCAGAAGGGAGTTTTGTCCGCCTCGGCATCGCGATGATGAAAGGTAAACTTTGAGAAAAGTTGAGCGACGAGAGCGAAACGAGCCTCTCGCGAAACAATGAATCTCGGAATCGGCTTCGGTATTGCTACGGTTTTCAATGCCCAAAGATAATATTGTAAGTTTTCCATCATAATACATAACTTTTCCCACGCTTTCGTAATATTGATGCCGTTTGTGGTTAATACTGGTCCAACAAAAGATTGATTAATTAGTTTAAATTCATTTAGATCTTAATTATATTACATTGTAATATTGCTAATCTTTATGACAGCGAGATACTCGATTGTCAAATTATTATTAAACGTTGGATGGATCGTTGAACTCGAATTAATTTATCCAAAAATAAAATTCAGAGAATAAAACTTTAATAACAATGTTGCTATTTTTTTATGCCGATTGTTCCTGTAATTAATAATGCAATTAATGCAAATTCTGACTTATCGTTAAAAAATTTTTACTTTTTTTTTTTTTTTTTTTTTTTGTTTTCGTTGTTTTTTATTTTTTTGTTTCATTGGCTGTTTTAATAAAATGTATCGTTCAAAGCCTTCGCGTATTACAATCAGCCGTAGTCCAATTATTTTCGGCTGGATAATGTTTGATTTCGATTGTAAATTTAAATTTAAATTTCATTGTTGTGTGTGTGTGTGTGTGTGTGTGTGTGTCAAAAGCTGCACTGAATGCGTAACTGATTGCAATCATCGTATACATATATATATATATATATATATATATATATATATATATATATATATGCCGAGTAGATTTTTGAACGGCTTAACTTTCGAAAATAAAACGTACAATTGGAAGAACGCTTTTTAAACTTTGTAAAGCTGTAGTAACTAAACAAAGGAAAAATTCGTAAAATTCATAGGCTTGCGATATTTGTGTTCTATATGGTTTTTATTCTTTTGTTTTCTTTTTTTAGTCCTCAATCATAAAGCGAACTTTAGAGTCGAGGCTTTAAAGTTACAATTTTCATATCAATTATTTCTATTTTATTCAATTTTGTAGTCAGAATTTGTAAGAGCTCTGAACAGCGCTACTTTAAGTTATATAATGAAATCTCTTTTACAATTATTTGTTTATTAAGTTTCTTCCAAGCTAATTTGTAAAATCAATTTAATTTAATAAATCCACTCAACTGTATAATTCTTTATTTAAATGGAAACCAAGCCAAAGCAGTATAATTTAACATTAATTAAACAATATATAATTAGGTCCTTTCGAATTACTCTAACGACCATAAACTCGTTATTCATTTAAACTGAAATTGCTAAATTAAGTGAGCGATTAATTAATGTTTCACAAATTAGGTTGCGAAAATGTAAATGTATAATGTTTATCACAGCGCATTAAATTTTCTTTCTTTTTTTTTTTTTTCTTCTTCTTTCTTTAAAATACTCGAAACAAATTACACATTGCTCGAGGATTAGTTAATTTTTCATTTTATATTTATGATCTTTTCCATAATTTTTGTCCGACTCGAGTTTGCAACAATCGTAAAAATCGAGCGATTTTTTATCACATTTTAACTTTCTTTTCATTATCTCCCCATTACCACGTATAAATTTTCCTTACCTTTGTTATCGAGTAGGCTGTCTCTCTCCTATCGGACAGTTAACTCTCCCTCTCGATTATATCTCTCTCTCTCTCTCTTTCTCTCTCTCCCCGATTCTCTTTCGAAGCAGCGATAACATCCCCGCGCGCGCGCATATTCATATTCATCAATCATCGGTCATATGTCCATTTATCATCGACGCGACGCCTAAAATTTACTCACGGCGCACACGCATTCGAATCACAGCCGCACTCGCATACATATACTTCTCTCTCTCTTTCTCTATCTCGCATACATGTGTGTATTTATACTCGTATACGTATACGTGTACAGGTCTAATTTATATAAAGTATACACAAGTGCATATGCAGAATTTCAACGTACGTCATTCGCAGTAACCGCGATATTCGCAAATTATACCGAAAATATAAAATACGATGTTTATTAAAAATTATAAAGAACTTTCTTCGATACGATTATACCGAATATCGTTGCACACGCAGATTTATCAAACTTTTATAAGTGTTCTCATTTTGTTTATGAATGTTACTATGAACGAATAAATGTATAATTACTGGATAAATTATCGATACAATCAAAACAATCGGAATTTTGTCGAATAAATTTTTGTTCATATCTTAACATTATCATCGAGTATAATCGTGTAATATTTAACTTGGCAAGGAGAACAAATCGTAAAAGTTTACATCATCTTTGTGTCTATCTTCAAAACTTGTATTATTACGAAAACCTTGAGACGATATTCGAGCAAAATATGTATACAGTTTGAAAACATCTTTTCAGTTCCCCATCAAACTTTTTCTATGTGCTGAGTAATATTCGTATAAAGTTGTAGAAAACAAAAACCAAACTTTTCGAATGGCTGTAGATAATAAAAACGTACAAAAACCTTTTTCAATTATTAAGTTGAACATTATGAATCTCAATAATCAAAAAAAAAATATATTTAAAACATTGTAAAAAATGCGTATATATTGATATACGTTTTATATTATTATTATTATCTCTCTTACCTCCCGTTTTCCAGAAAATTCAGCACTGATGAAATTCTGTGAACAAATATTAATAACTTTAATAATAATTAAGATAATTTTTTGGAAATTAAAAAAATTAGTAATGTAAAACAAATTGTTGTTATTATATTATCATTATTAATATTATTTTAAAATAAATCTTTATTATTTTTGTTACCACATTTCAATATTCGTTAAAACAGTAAAGTCGTCTTCTAAACAGTAAAAGTAAGAAAAAAAAAAATTAATTTCAACAAAATATGCTGTTTATACAGTATTGGTTTTATTCAATTATCATAGGAGATCATAAAGAATGTAGTTTATAAAAAAAAAGAAAAATTATGAATTAGAATATTTTATCCTTCAAAATAAAATATTACGTAATCAGTCCTTAAAAATGAATATTTTAAAGATAACAAATTAATAAAATTATTTAAAACTCTAATAAAACAATATTATTATGTTTTCTCGTATAAGCAGATTTTGTCATTTTGTATAATGATGATTTTATAGTGCAATAAAGTCAAAGACTTTTATAACGCGGATACCATAGTGTACAATGAATTAAATTTCTCCATAAATAAGAGACTGCATGGGCGCAATGGAATGGAATTGATTTACATATTGTATATGTGTACGATATTCATGCGACAATAAAATGATCCTATAATATCGGTTTCATCGACGAGGCTTTATAAAACACGTGGACTATTTAAGTACGTGTGTGTGTGTGTGTGTGTGTGTGTGTGTGTGTGTGTGTGTGTGTGTGTGTGTGTGTGTGTGTGTGTGTGTGTGTGTGTGTGTGTGTGTGTGTGTGTGTGTGTGTGTGTGTGTGCGTGTGTGTGTGTGTGTGTGTGTGTGCTACGTCTGACTCGATAGACGTTCGATCGATTTTTTCGATTTTTTTTTTTTTTAATAAAATTACTTTCGATCAATGTATTTATTTACCCGTATTGAATAAAAGTTAAATTTTTAAAACTTTACGTTTAATAACGACTGATAAAATAAAAAAAATTATTCACAATGTAAAATTGTTTATTTTTTATATTTTAACAAGTTGATTTATTATCCGTCATTGTTCCTCGGTATGCTTTAAACGGTAACGTTTTTTAATGAAACTTTCATATTTGGTAACCGTATGTACAAGCTTAAAAATTAATCTTGACAATTGGAACAATTCAAAATTTTCGAATACACGAGTAAAAAAGGACATCGATAATCTCAGCTACTTTTATCCTCATTCAACTAGAGATCATACCTATAGGTTCTAGACGTCATAACAAATCAAATGAAACTTTTTCTTTATCTTCATCCACAAGTATATATGCATAATATACTTGTGTACTGTTTGTACTACCGTTCAAAAGTTTGGAAACACTATGGTAATTTGAATGAAAACGACAATAAAAAACGTAAGTCATGATTTATTACACTTAAATCTTAATCAAACGTTAGATTAACATTTAGTAAAAAATATTAAGTACAAATAAATGCAAAAATAATATATCTCATTACCTTTTTGGTCATAAAACACGTGTGCCGGTCTATTTTCAAGATAAGGAATAAGTAATTTTGCTAAGAAATAAGTAATTTTGTTCATTATTGTTATAAGCAAGCTTATAATAATGAATGAACTTCAATAATAACGTCTTTATTTAAAGTCTTTATTTACGGTATTTTTTTTAATCTAATAAAAATCGGATGTTTTCAAACTTTTGAACGGTAGTGTATATATACCTCGCCTAGTTCTTTCCTTCCCCGATGACGCAAAAGGCCCGAAAATCTAATATACATCTGCGATGATTCGAGGTCGCGGCTCGAGCGCGGTCATCTTTTTATCTTTTCAAAAAGTACGAAAGAGTGCACAAGACGCGCTCGGGGACTATTGTCTCTTGAGGACGGAATATTGAAAATGCAAAAGTTATTATGGTAAAAGTTGGATAATGGAATGGAATTTTCGAAAAGTCTTCTTTTTTTTTGCATCCGGACGTTTCTATAATTTTATATCATTTTTATTTTCTCGAGTTTTAGTTTAAATTGTACGTAATAGTTTTTCAAATTTAATACGTTAATCGTAATAATTGTTTAACCAACGTTCTCTCATCTATAGAAGTGAAATCGTTTTTTTGAAAATCTCTATGTGTATATATATATATATATATATATATGTGTATGTGTGTATATAAAGTCAAACAAATCGATCGATCAAAAGCAATTTCACAACAAAAAGTCAAGAAACTATCCTCAACGAGTTCCTCCCTCCTTTCCATCTTACAATTTAATCAAAATCACTTTTTCCTAAGCGTTGCGCTATCCCTAATCCTTCCCTTTTCCAAAAAGCCGAGAGTGAGTATATATAGATAACGTGCGATAATACATACCGCGGTTACAAAATTGCCTCTCTCGCACGAAATTATTATGTAATAACTTTAATAGCTTCGCCCCTTTACCATGATTTATATCGCCTAATGAAAAGCCCTTCTCCTCCCTCACTCTCTCTTTCTCTCTCTCACACACATTCTTGGTCTCTCTTTGTCCGTTTACAAGCCACGGCTCATCTCTTATCCCTCCCCCGGCGAAATTCGAGAATTACAACTTTGGATGCATATTTCGATCCCCCGAGAGAATGGGCGAATATTGAAGAGAGGAAAGCATAGGATATATTTCGGGTTCGTCGACCCGTTATACGTTCGACTCTTCATCTCGCCCTCGTAATTGCTATGAAGTCTCCTCCTTCTCTCTTAATTCTCTCTCTCTCTCTCTCTCGTTTTGTCGTC
This sequence comes from Chalcis sispes, assembly GCA_949987625.1. Classification (NCBI taxonomy): domain Eukaryota; kingdom Metazoa; phylum Arthropoda; class Insecta; order Hymenoptera; family Chalcididae; genus Chalcis; species Chalcis sispes. Next base: position 12,438,737 of record OX465098.1, on the reverse strand, counting down.
GTCATCTTCGTCGTTGGAGGACTTACGCTCCGTGTACGTAACTTGATATCCCTACCCCATTTCCCACAACCCCTTTTACGCTCACCCCTTTGGACTAACAAAATTTCTGAGACTTTTTAGCTATAAGAAGAGAGAGAGAGAAAGAGAGAGAGAGAGAAAGGGAAAGAAAAAAAAACTTTACCCGTTTCAAACTTCGTTTCGATAGAGCAAGGATGAACGATTGTCGATCCCTTTTTTTTTTTAAGAATTTTGCAACTTTTTTCATTTTTTTTTTTTTTTCTTGCGATCGATTATAAAAAAGCCATTGAAATTTTCGAAACTAGACGAGCTTTCAAAGTTGAAAATCAACGTTTATAGGACTTTTATAGTTTGTAAGGATGCACATGATTTTTAAAGGCAATGAATCTAATCTAAAAGTTTAATTTGTTTATAATTTATACATTTTGGTAGATAAACGAACACGAGAATGCACCAAACATAATTAATTAATCTTTTAAAGCCAATTGTTATCTTTTAAGCCATGTATTAACAATTTTTTTTTCATCCCTGCACGTTGCCTAAATTTTAGAAATATTTCTTATGGATCAATTTTCTTTTACAGAATAAATGTTCGCATAACAATTTTACTTCACGAAATTTAGGAACATTTCATAGCAAACTATTCAAGTCGATAAAATAAGAAAGGTAAAATAAAGTTGTTACATTAAAAGAAGGAAATAATCTTCCGCCGCTATAAAAAAACTTTTTTCAGCGCCCTTAAATTACGAATCCTGCTAGTATGAAAAAAAAAAAAAGTTACACATCTCTCTCCCATACTTAACGGAGTTAAGTACATATAACGAATAATCTACACGAAAACCTAATTTTTTCGACAATTCCGATATTTCCGAGGAAAAAATTTTCCCTCCGAGCGTGTAATCTAATCTTCTTTCCGATCTTCGCTGAAAACAGGTGTAGCATCAGTAATAGTCTCGACATCGGCATTTTAAAAAGTATTCCATGATGGAAAAGAAGACGGATACTAATATACATATACGTTAATCCGACGATCTCTCGAGATCGACCGAAGCACCCAAAGAAGAATAAGAAGAAAAAAGCCAAGACTCGATTAGTCGATGTCATTAAGACCTTATGCCTAACTCGTTTTTATATACATTCTTGTATATTCTTCCAGGATTTTTTCAAAGGAAGAGAGAATGAGAAAAGTAATTTAACGAAAACGCGAAAGAGTATTTCGTTAAAAATAAAACATTAGCGCGAAAGGATAAACTGTTGTGAAGATAGATATACGAGTATATATGTGGGGAACGTTGATGAGCGGATGGATTAAAATGAATAGGAGGGTAGAGAAAAGTTAACGCTGCGAAAAAAATTTTTATGTACGTGTGTATGTGTACTGCAGAGAAAAAAATTTATTAACTTTAATTGCACTTTTTTTTTTTTTTTGTTTTTTTTTTTTGTTTTATTTCCTTCCTCCTCTTTTTCCTCTTCTCGGATTACCGTCGAAGGACGATGATGGAACTCCGCGCGTTATTATTTCATTGGAAATAGTAGCGCCGCCAGACAGACGCTTTACTTCTTATTCTTCTTTTGCTTGTTATTATCTTCTTTTAGGAAGATCGACATGTTTATTGAAAATGTGTTTGTAGTGCTCAGTAAACGCACCGCAAGAATGGATAGAAAAATTATTTAAAATTATTTTGCGTGAATACGTTTTTATAATCATTTAATCTGAAACGATGACCGAATGTTTTTAAATTTTCACGGACTTTTTTCACTATAAAATTATAATTGAATACAATTATTTAACAAAAAATATTTCTTACGAAAATTATTTTCTTGACGCGCGTTCGGTACATTTATTTGCAATAAAATTTATAAAATTTAATTTATTTTACCGTCAAATATAATAATTACAGACTGTTTTTATTATTCAACAGTAATACGTTTCGGCACCGCTTTATTACAAAAATAACTAATATCCGTTATTATATAAAAAAAAATCGTATCCTAAGAATAGAAGTGAAATAATATATAAAAGTAATTTGTCAAAAAAAAAAAAAAACAAAAAGAAAAGAAAAACACTATAAGAACGTAATTTCGGAAAGTATTAACGAAATTTTTCTTCCTTATTTACAAGATCTAAATAATTGAATCATTCGGTAACATTATCGTTAAGAAGGTCTAACTTTTGTTAAATATTAAACGAAAGTTTACTTCATTTATTTCTTTTTTTTTTTTTTTTTTTTTTTTTTTTTTTTTTTTTTTTTTTTTTTTTTAACTATCTTTTTTTACTTTTCAGCATAGCGAATGAAAAAGTATAAAAACCTGTCAGCAAATTCTGCAATGAAATTGCGATGCAACATCTCGAGCATTACACATTGCTTCGACCGTCAATCATACACCGTATATATTATACATATACTTCTTTTTCGTGTGACAACACGAACTCACACATGTTTATATATATATACACACATATTCTTTCGTCAATTAACTTTCTTCTAACGAGAATCGAATTAAGGTAGGAGAGATGATTTCCTCGTACACGGTTTATCCCTGTATACGTTACTTACAGTCGCGATGAAAAGAATGAAGGAGTCGTAGAAGGAAAGAGAAAAGAAAATGTTTGTCCGCGAGCAAATCGTTTGCTAATGTGCACAAAAATTTTTCTTCGGAGAACAATATTACTTTGAGCTATTATTTTATTTTCGCTTACGCGATTTGCTGTTAGATTTTCTGTGAGATGTGACTGAAAATTTGAATTTTTATTGGAACTTTTGGATAGCTTTGAATAGAGTCTCGTTGGTTTTCGATTATAATATATACTATATGTGATTATTTAATTATAAATTACAATTACAATCTTTAAATCACTAATGCTATTACCTTACTACTTATTTCAACTTTTAATTTTCATCTCATAAATTTATAACGTAAAATTTACGCGTATACGTTATTATTATAAAATACAAATTCCAACGAAGCTTCATAAAATTTTTAATGGAATCATTTCTCGTACAGCTTAAAACGTCTAAATATTAAAATTTTATTATATCCGAAGTACTTGAAAATTGTAACTTTATAACAAAAAAACTTTGTTTTTACACTATTTTTATATCCTACGGTATTCTTACACAATTCAACGAATACTACGTAAAAAAGTAAAAAGAAAAAAAAAGAAAAGTTGGCAATGCAGCATTTGATAATAACAAGCACTAACAAATTGTCTCTACTTCTCATAAATTGCCCTTCATTTATCCAAACGATGACTCGACGCATTTTTCCACGCGCATTCATCGTTCCGCGCGCAACTACGAGAGAAGAACGAAAAGTGACGCGATGGGGAAAAGTAAAAAGAGAAAAAAGAAAAAAAAAAAAGGCGTAAAAAATTGCTCTCGTAAAATGTCTCGGCGAATAAAAGAAAGACGTTATCGTTCGACGCGTTAGAAAAACGAGACAATGGAACTCGACGTCTTACCGATGCCACTCGATGAAGAATAAGTTGGCGATGAAAAGCGCGAGACGGATAGTTGTATACGTCTTGGCAGTTTTACGCTCGATTAATTGTCTCTCCGTTGGAATTTATTTGGTTTCTAATTTAAATTATTCTCGATTACAGTTTGTTACGAATATTGTCTTTTTTAATCTAAAACTTCTTTCTCTGTTTTGTTTTAATTTTAACTTTGCCCTATAAACAAAACTTTCGTTTACTCAAGATAATAATTTCGAATGAGAAACTCAAAATAAATATATATATATATATATATATATGTAAAGAGTAACGAAAATTCTGACGAAAATTTACCTCAATCTTTCTCAAAGTTTTTGGTAATTATAAAACTTTTAATTATTTAAAAAAAAAAGCAATTAAACTTCAGTCCAATCGATTTAGCTTATTTTGAAACGGGGAAAAGTTTCTAAAGTAATTGCACGTTGAGAATCTTAACTACTGAAAATATAAATGGATCTAACAATACAAACGTCGTTTATTTATTATTTGAAAATTTTGTTTCAATTATAATTCAACGATTTTGTGTTAAAACTCGTCGTTTTTCACTTCTTTAAAATTAAAACAGACGTAAACTTATTCGTGTAAAACCTTTAATTAATATTATTTATATATGACGTAAAAAAGGTCGTACGAGAATAATGATGATTTTATTTTGTTGGAATAGGTGCGTATATATTGTAGTATGAGGTGTGGCAGAAAAGTAATGAGACTGATTTTTTATTTGCCAAAGTTTTTATGTTTTTCAAACATCAATTTTATCTCCTTGAAAGTAGTTCCCTTGGGCAGCTACACACCGATGGAGACGTTGTTCTCATTTTTGGTAGCAGCGCTGGAAGTCTTCAACCGGTATGGTCTTCATCATGTCCGTTATACTCTTTTGAATCTTTTCTAAAGTCCCGAAATGACGTGCTTTGAGGACATTTTTCAGTTTAGGAAAAAGGAAAAAGTCACAGGGACTGAGATCAGGTGAATAGGGGGGCTGTGGAACCATAAAAATGCCTTTTGAGGTCAAAAGTTCTGTGACGGGGAGGGCAGTGTGACATGGGGCGTTGTCATGATGGAGCATCCATTTGTCTGCAATGCATGACGCACAACCAAAACACAACTTCACTAATAGCAGTTACAAAAATCACGTAGTTTACGGAAGGAGTTGAAACTCGCACTAAACCATGGGAGGGTACTGATACACGTGCAAGCGATCTGGCAACAGCGCAGCGATGTCAGTGTTGCTAGTCTCATTACTTTTCTGCCACACCGCGTATATGTATATATATATATATATATATATAGGACTGCGATGTTATTCGTATGTTTTTGGTGTTGCGTTCTCTAATAGAAAAGTAATACTCTTCTCTTACTTTTTTTGTCATAACTAGTTAGTTACAACCGTCGTCTTATAGAGAGAGCATCGATTAGCTGTCTTAATACACATACTAGAATAAAGAGTATCTTTTCACACTTTAATCTGTTTTATATTTATTTGATTCGCCTCACACCAACATATTTAATTTTAAAAAGTTTTTACATCAAATCATTGATTAATTAGAATTGAAATAAAATTAATAAACATTAAAACTTCATCTACTAGAAACAGTACAAACAAGAATTTTAAAAATAATAAATAAAAAAAATTTTCCAGAAAATAATTCCACATAACCTGAATCAACCTTTTAATGTCTGCAGTATAAATATGACAATTTTAAAGAACTGTATATCAACTCAACAAAAAAAACAAAACACAAACTGCTAATACCTTCAAAATATTTTAAGACCATTAATACAAAAAACAGTTACATTAACGCAATCCATATTTTTAATAAATTACCCAATGAGTTTAAAAATTTAAATATACATAAAAAACGTAATATTAAAAAACTACAAAACTGGATCAAAAATAATGAATAAGACATACTCTGAAGTAAAAATAGATTGACAACAACTTAAAAATGCGACAACGGATAGATTTACGACGACTAGAACATGGCTAGTGAGATAATGGTAAAATCAATAATTATAAAAACTAAATATTTTTATCCAATATCAAGATATAATATACAAGAAACATAGCACCTCAAAACTAGTGCAATGTAATCATAATTAACTTAAATTATTTTTAACAATATTATTACATTAATATTAAAAATACAAAAATATTGAATCTTCTATTTAATTTAAAATTTTGGTAATGATGTTATCATCAATACGTTCGGCGCCGCGTCACCCGTACTTGGGTGACGGGTATGCTTCCGTGGGGCAACCGAATTTTTTTTAACGACACAGTTAAAATCTATTTATTTAAACCAATTGTACATTAAAGTATAACATTCGAAGAATATTTTGTAAAATTTTCAAGAAGAAATATTAAAAAATACGGCAATGGCAGCAATTATTCGGAAGCGTCTCGAAAAAAAGTAAAATTGCGGTGTCCCTCATAACTCGGTGCTGGATCATCTGAAATCAAAAAATCAAAGTTCTTTCGTTAGATAATCGCTTGTCCCAAGTAACGCTGGGAGGCTTTTTCGAAATTTCAATTTTTCACTTTTTGGGAACACTTTGAAGTGAAAAACGCGATTTTTGCAAAAAAAAAAATCGGCTAATTTGTTATTGTAAAATAAAAAATATTAAAAAATTTGAAAAAAATTCTCTAGCCTTATCTCGTAAATTATGTACAGAAATAGTGTTCAAAATTTTAAAAGGATCGGTGCAGTATTTTTGAAGTTATGAAAGGCACCGATTTTGAAAAGGTGAGTTGTGGGAAAAACGCTTTAAAGTTTTGAACACTAAAAAATTTGGAATAAAACGTTCATAAGCGAGTTTTATCGGCTTACCTCACACTGAATCATCGATGCCAGGTCCATAAAGGATGCTGCTATCATCCATAATGTCTAAAGCATCTTTTTGCTCCTGTCTACGACGGATCCTGCCTTCTTTAGTCAGTTTTTCAGCTTCCTGCTCCGCTCGGCTTATACGCATGGAGTCAGTTGATCGCGACCATTCATGAGCGATATCTTCGTTAGTTTTGCTCAGATTCATCTCAAATTTTCACACAATATTCTTGAAAAGTTCTCTATTCAGAAAATCAAATAAAAAAAAAAAAATGCAAAAAAAAAATTTTAAAACGTCACCTAACCCTCCTCCCCCCCCCCTTAAATGATAAAGATTTTTTATTGAAATGTTAAAAAGATTATAAGACTGTCAAAGCTTTAAAAATTTATCGTTGTTAAACGGAGCCGAGACGAAGAGAGTCAAGCAACTTTCTTAACCCAACCTTATCATGTATGAACGTGTGAAGGATGGTATTATCCGCTGTCTGAAAGTTCCGACATGGATGTAGTATAACGTTCTTATGAATGAATGCTGTTTTTTGATTGCATGAAGTAGAAACGTCGGAGGTAATCGCTATAGAGATTACAGCAAAACTAACCAGCATTTTTTTTATTGTTAATCAAGACCTGCAAACGGGGGAATATCACTTTCCTCTGCAGGATTTTGAGGCGTTATACTCGTAATGTACTATTGTGTAAATAATAACTACTATGTAGCGAATTGCAAGTGTTATATGTGACTCTGGAGTAAATAAATAAATTTAAATATTCAAATAAACGTAATCGCGCTATCATAATTGTAATAAAGTTTCCTTATCCCAGTATCAAAATACAACTTTAAAAATTAGACAGGCCTCTGGAATAAAAGTGTTGCGTTATCTCTCTCGCGTTTCACAAAATTTTAAAGTCGATATTTCAAGAAAAATTTACAACCATCAAATGCCACGAGCAAATGTAAATTAGAAACATTTCCGCGTCGAAATTATTGACGGTATCATTTTACTGTTGCCTTGATTTCAAAACAAGCTTGCCAACAATTCATTGATATACATATAGATTACATACACGAATACGTATATATATGTATGTACATACATATGTATATATATCAGCGTGTAGCTTTAATAGCTGAGCGATACCCAAATTAGTATTCATACTGTATGATCGTACCTGATACGCATTTTAATAGGTAAAATTTCTATTAAACATAAAGCTTATTAAGGTTGATTTACATAAATGTAATAGTTATATATTTATATACAGTATGCATTATTATCGTTTCTTTAACATATATATTGAAATCGTTTTAGTTGTCGAGCAAGCATTTCTCTCTGTTTCTTACTTTTTTTGTTCATGAAATGAAAAATATTTCGTTATATTTTTTTGTAATCGAATGTCAATTTACATCTGCAACAACTCTATTTAATAACGTATTTTCGATAACACGCGTTGTGAACAGAAAACACTAGTTCTACAACTCGACCCTAGAATGACGCGTAAATTTTTTTTACAGTTTTTATATATCACTTGTTTGGATTTTGAAATGCGTCAAAATTTAAAATTCAAATATACCGACAATGAAAATTTATAACTTTAGAGAGTTGTTACGAGCTCGACGCTTAACCAACACTTTTACGATTCTATGTCGAATAAAAAATGCAAAGCCTTTTCTTATTATTCGTCATCTCTCTCTCTCTCTCTCTCTCTCTCTCTCTCTCGTCTAAGAAAACAATATCTGCTGAATTCACGAATTGAACGAAAGGCTTTAGACGATATCGACGTAGCGTGGAGAAAAAAAACTCTCAAGTCGCTTCGAAATCTTCATCACCCACGCCTCATCTCCCTTTTCGACGAGACAAAAGATTTCATAAACCTTAGCGAAAGGAAAATTTAATAAAACGAAAGAAACGGAAAAGAATTTCATCCAAGAAAGAAAGAACGAGATGAAGATTAAGAAAGAAAGACGGAGAAAGGATTTGCAATTAGAATAAGGATGAAAAACGATGAAACAGTAATCGTGGGAAAATTCTCGAAAGCAAAAAAATTTACGCCGCGTGTGGTGATACGTAGCGAAGAGAGAAGGAGAGAAAATGATAAGAAAAACACAATTAATCGCCGCCTGGCGTGTAAGCTCACTCGCGATCTTTGCCTTGTTGAATAGTGCGATAAAAAAAGCAAAAAGAGAAAGAGAGAGAGAGAGAGAGAGATAGAGGCACGAGAAGAAAAATGGTGAAGCTGCGATTATACGATTGTTTTATCAAGAAGTACCATCGAAGGTTCTAGGCATATCAAAATTTTCTTTCAACGCCTCGTTTTACACACCTAGAAAAAGATACCACGAGTATATATATATATACGTACGTACGTATGTGTGTGTGTGTGTGTGTGTGTGTGTGTGTGTGTGTGTGTGTGTGTGTGTGTGTGTGTGTGTGTATGCTTGTGTACATTCGTGAAAATGAAAAATGACGGGAGCGCGCGCACGAAAGAAAGCACAAAAGGGAACGTCGCGTATTTGGAAAAGTGTAAAGGGAAAACATTTCGCAAAATTTTCTTTTCTTCTCATTTCCCGTTATATAAGACGTGAAACTGCAGAATATTAATAATAGACGGTTTGAGAGAGGGAGAAAGAGAGAGAGAGGGAGAGAGAGAGTGAGAGAGAAAAGAAGAAAAAAAATAAAGGCAAAAAGGGAATGGAAAAAAAAGGGTCGAAAGGTGAAAGCCATTTATCTCAATGAAGCAACTGGCTGCTCGATCTCGTGAGAACAACGATGAGAACAAAAGTGGTATAGGGAGAGAGCTGTAAAAGCTGCATCAATTACCGCGAAAGAGAGAGAGAGAGAGAGAGAGGGAGAGAGAGAGACTCGCTCGAACAATGAATCTTCCAGAGACGACTGACGCTGCTCTCTGTTCGAGGGAAAAAAAAAAAAGAAAAAAAATTTTTTATTTTTCCTCTCGGTTAAAAACGGGAACGAAGAAGAACGAGGAGATGTCTCCGCGTTTTCTTTGTCTTCGGTGGTTGTTGCGTAGGTACATATAGATGCGAAGAAAATTAAAGCAACGAAAATGTAGGGTACTCGAGAGAAGAAGAGCTTCGGTAAAATGATTAGAATGTTCTTGGATATTGAAAAAAAAAAAAAAAAAAAAAGAGACGCGTGTTTTGTTATCGAAACCCTTTTCGGTTCGTACGACGCCATAAAAGTATATACGATAGTATTAAAATAAAAAGTGGTTTTTTTTTTTTTTTCTCCAAGATTCAATTTTTGCGTTGCGGTATTTTTATTCAATTTAAGCAATGTAGCAGGGAGTAATTTGCATATATGGGATTGTTATTTCATTCATGCGATTTTTATTTACATATTTATATATATTTTAGCTTAAGTGAATTGATAAAAAATTGGTAAAAAGTGATGTACTTTCGAGTAAAAACAGACAACGTAAGGAAATAAAAACTACGCGCGAAACTATAATTTAAGAAAAATAAATCAAATTACTAAAACTACTTTAAACTCGTGTTCGATGTGATTATACAATATCTCAAAAAAAATTTTCAAGATAAAAAGACGAACAAGAAAAAAAAAATGACACAAAGTCAGCAAACAAGGCTGTAAAAAAGATTTAAATTGAAACAATCGAATCGTTTGAAAATAAAGTTATATCAGGAAAAATTATCCTTCAAAATTTACAGTTTTAAAAAAAAATTTAAGTGTGTGCTGATCGTATATTATGAATTCAAAAGAGCTATTAGTCTCAATCAACATGTTTATAAATTCTTTGCTTTAATAGTCTTTTGGAATAAACTTAATTATATCAATAAATTTATCTATCGATAACGAGTTTAACCGTGAATACGCTCTTTTTAATCCTCTTCTCGCACAAGAATCTATATTTTCGATTCATCATTTCTCTTTAAAACATTCATATCTACTCGATGACGCGAAAAACAGCTGAAACTTAATTACTCATTAAAATTCCTAAGCCGTATACCCTTTAATTATAATCATTTAACTTTTAATTAACTCCAAATTATCAAAGCTCCTAACGACGTCAGAATGATTAAACTTTATAAAGGATAATTTCAAGTATTTATTTTTTTTTTTTATCAATCGACAAAGATTCGTTATTAAAATCTAAAATTTAACGTACAAAATATCCATATCGATACGCTTGAAACATAACGCTTTTCTATGTTTCTCTTTTAACGGTGATTGCAAAAATATTCAAATTTCAGTTAGTCATATAATAAAAAAAAAAAAAAAATAAAAAAAAGTTGAAATATTAAAAATTAGTTCGATTTGAAGATTTTTCAAGAGATAAGCGTACGAATACAAATGTAAAAGCTCGATATACATATATATATATATATATACACAGGATGTCGGAAAAGTTCCCGAACTTTTGAAATAAAAAATCGAAAATTACACCTAAAGAAATTTATTCCAGTTAACTTTCAACATAGTCCCCTTCCCTAGATATACACTCATTTGAGCGCTCCATGAGTGATTCGAAGGCTCTCTGGTACTATTCTGAAGTTATCGCTGTGAGACGCTCGGTGCAAGCCGCTTGAATGCTCGGTACATCTTCAAAAAATCGTCCTTTCAAGGCCATTTTTAGCTTGGGAAATAGGAAAAAGTCGGCTGGAGCCAGATTGATGCGTGGGATCTGATTTTCGGCGAGATAACGTTTCACAATGTTCGAAGAATGAGCAGGCGCATTGTCATCCAGTAAACTCCACGATCCCGGTTCCTTGTACTCGGGCCTGATGCGATTAATCCGGCGCTTCAGACGTTTTAACACCTCTACGTAATACGCAGCATTCACGGTGGTGTTTGGAGGCACAAATTCTTTGTGTATCAGGCCTTTGGAGTCGAAGTAAGCGATGAGCATCGTTTTTACCCGTGATTTTTGTTGGCGCACTTTTTGAGGCCTCGCACGGCCCGGACTGAGCCAAGCGGATGACTGGCGCTTCGTGGAAGGATCGTATTGAAAGCACTAAGTCTCGTCTCCAGTCACAATTGAGGTTAGAAAGCCCGGAGTGGTGTCGCAAGTCTCGATAAAATCTTGACAACATTGGATACGAGTTTCTTTCTGCTCTGGTGTGAGAAAGTGCGGAGCAAATCGAGAGCAGACCTTCCTGCGGTTCATTTTTTCTTTCAAAATCAACGCGACGCTATCCTTGCTCATGTTCAGTTCGTCTGTCAACATTCTGAGAGACATGTGGCAATCCTGCTTCAGTAGCGCGCGCACGCGAGCCTCGTTTTCGTCGGTAACAGCTGTTGACGGCCGGCCGCTTCTCTCGTCATCTTCTAACGACTCTCTACCCTTCTTGAACCGACTGAACCACGTGTAAACAGTTGTACGCGACACTAAACCTTCACCGTAAGCCGAATCGATCATTTTTTTCGTTTCCGCGAAAGTTTTTTTAAGTTTATAGCAGAATTTAATTGCGCCACGATGTTCAAATTTCTCATCCATCGTAGAGCTTGCACCGGGGTACTAAACACACGTTCACTCAAGCACGTCTATCTCGGCAACTAATGAACGGATACTGGTGAAAAAAATTCTCAGACACTCCAGAGGGATGTAGCAACATAGTACCGGTGTCGTCCAAGAGGTGGCGCCACTCGTAAAAGCGCTACAAAATAAGTTCGGGAACTTTTCCGACATACTGTGTATATCTCATGGGTATGTGCGCGCTTCTTTAAATATAGATCTTCTTATCACGCGAACCGTATCATAAATCTCTGATATGTATGAAGCTCGGATATGTATGTATACCTGGTGGAATCAACCGATTTAACACTCTTTCATGAACCATAAAATTAAAGTTTGATTTTATCACAAGAAAAGTAACTCTCCTCTCTATTTATGCATTCGACGTTCGAAGGTGATATGAATTTCTTTTTTTTTTTTCTAAGCGAGAAAGAAATTGCGCGAAGTAGACATCGAACGCATGCGTGTAATTTTGTATATTCGATGTTACGCGATTAAATTTATAAAACGATTATTTATTAAAAAAAAAAAAAAAAAAACCGTCAGATGATGAAAACAGGTATTATGCGAATTCAGAGGTTAAGTTATTAAGCTGAAGTAATAACACAAATAAAATATTACGCAAGGCTTATCAAGTTTTATCAAAGAATCAATATAACGTGATCGACGATTGTCTTTATCCTCCTTAGATTCGATATAAATTCGAGACACTCTCTTAACTCTCTCCAAGATTCTCTCTCTCTCTCTCTCTCTCTCTCTCTCTGACATTTATAGTTAAAAATTAAATTCATTAAATTAATTAAATTTTCGGCCACTAAATGCCAAAATCGAGAAATTTGCGTCTTACTGGAAAACCGAGGCGCCGCCTACTTACTACTTTAGGCTACTTGAAAAACCAGCCAAGATCGCGTCCCCTCTCATTGTTCCTCCCGAGCACATCCTCGCGGAATTTCATCACCGGAGATACGCGCGTGATTAAGCAAAAGAATGGAAGATATGCGTCCTTGTTAGGCCGTTCGTCCGTATGAGTGTGTGTACGTGGATGGAGATGGATGAACAAGAGCGCGGAAGTGAGTAAAGTCAAGTTTTATCCTCGCTACGGACAATTAGAATTAAAATCTTGTTCGTATTAATAAATATGAAAAAATCGTATTGATAAATAATTAAAGAAATTGATTCATTGACGATTACTCTTAACGCGTTGAAAATTAAAAACTCGTCTTTATTTTTCACATACCTTTTAATAAAAAAATAATATTAATAATAATAATAATAATAATAATAATAATAATAATAATAAAAGCAATTGATCTGTTTATCTTTTATTTAATCGTTTTTATAATCGTTTGTAAAGCGCAATATTCCAAAAGCGCAAAAGAACAAGTGGAAAATAAAAAGCGGAGCTTCTACCAAGGAATAAAGGAAAAAAAAAAAGCAAAAAAAAAAAGTAACCCGCTAAGCACACATACGCACAGTGTTTGTAGGAATGTTTTTTTTTTTTTAAGCTTCGCAATCGATTTTGAGCTTCAAAAGGTTTTGTAACTTTTCAGAAAAATGTTTGCCGTATCTTAAATGTAAAGGTCCTATTATCTTTTGAAGAAAAAAAAAGAAGAAGAATGAAAGAAATAACGTATTATTAAATTCTTTTTGTTTTATTAAAAAGACTTGTAACTTTTGAAAAAAATATTTGCCCGTATCTTTCGTGCGAAGGTCCTATTATCTTTCGGGAAAAAAAAGGAAAGATTAAACGTATTATTAAATTATTGTTTTATTAAATTACAATTGTTTATAAAATTTTTTATAACGTTTTATATAAACAGTAATGACTGAAAAAATAATGCTACTTTAAAACAAAAGAAATCTCATTGTGCAACGAAATAGAAATTGAAAATTGCAAAGTGTCAGTAGGGATTAAATTGTGAATTTAATATCGACGCAAAAATAACAAAATTGCGCAGCTTAAAAATACACAAAATTATCGTTCAATAAAATTACTTTCATATAAATCTTCGATCTTCATTTTACGCTACATCGTATTAAACAAAAATCTATATTTACGAAAATATATTTCGCTTACGACTCACGGAATTTTTATTTATCGTAAAGTTCAATGAAGCAAGCATTAAAAAGGAGTAACAGGATCGAGAAAGGATCGTTTTCAATTTAGCCGACGATAAAATAGTATTCGAAAAGATAAAGAAAACGAAAGTTTAGTTCCACTTTTCTCTTAGTATATTCAAATACGACGATTTTCCGGGTGAACGATGAAAAGCTCTCTTGCCCGTATATATGTTATATCTATGTATACGAGAGTGTAAATATACCTATATACGATATCAGGAAATCGCTTCGTATAAAGGATAGTGATTCAACGCGAGAGCGAGACACAATCACGGAAACCAAGAAAGCGAGGGAAGAGAACAAGAGAGAGAGAGAACGGATATATTAGTTCGTGGCAGCGTGGAAGTCGGGGAGGGAAGAGACACGCGAAAAGGAAAAGAAAAAGCATCGGATATTACGAGAAAGACAGAGAGAGAGAATCCAGAGACGAAGAAAAGGGTGCGGAAGGATGAAGGAGGATATATGTATGTATAAGTCTTAAATCCGCGGTTGGAGTCGAACCATCCCAAAACGTCCGTCACGGGAAGAATTAGCCTATGACATTGGGATTAATAACGACGGGCTGATGTGGTGTCTCCGACGTTTTTGCATTTAACGGCTTTTTATACTTATTTATATGCATATAAGCTCACACAGACAGACACACATAACGTCAAGAACGTATATTCGAGCTTTAATTAAACCTCATTTGCCGAAATGCCTACATCCTTTCGTTTTTATACGATAATTGCGCGACGAAATGTTCATCGAGCCGAAAGTGTATGTATGTATGTTATATACGTAGGTATACGTAGACATAGAGCGAGAGAGAAAGAGGCGTTTATACGCGTTCGAGTCGTTAAAGGTGATGAGAGGTATTCCCGAACGAGGATATTTTAGCAAAAGGTGTACGCGGAGAGTAAGCGAAAAAGCGTTACTCTAATAATGTTTCTTCATCGAGTATGTGGAATTAAAATTACATCGACTAAAATAAATTAAAAAAATAAAAAAAAAAAAAAAAAAAAGAAACGTATAAATTTTATCTTTGAATGAATTTAACGAAAATTCGATCGCCATTTTACACAATTAAAATTTATTTTTTCCTTCATTATACGTCATTTTAATAAATTTCATTGTTTCTTTGTCGTTAATCGTTTGTTTATTTTATCGCCGATAAACAAATAAATATTAAACGACGAATAGCTTCTTTAGATGAATTTTAAAATAACTAAAAATAACAAGAGCTTCACCGATTATTTTAGAAATTACCATCAAAATTCATTGCCATTTCTACCTTGACGTAATTTTCCTCTCGCGATGTTATTATTACGGCTCATTACTAAACAAATATAGATCAAGGCTCGCTGGAAATCGGTAAAGTCAAAAACAGTGGTATAAACTTTTCCAAAGGACGATTTGTTTGATCTAAATCTGGCGGAGTCTCGTCTAGGTGAGATAATGTTTAATTTAAAGGGCCACGTTTGGACTTACTTAGCCCGATCTTCGTTGGAATTATATACGAAATGCTTTTATTTATGTCATCGTTATGCTTACTCCCAAGATTATCTAAATCCGATAATTAATCCAAGCCGCATTAATTTTCAAAGCGCGAATAACTATATTTTTGTCAACATTATATATTTATCGTGTTAATGATTCATAATTCGTTTGATATTTTTAAGTAATTTGACGCGTTAACAACCAAGCGTATAATTAATAAGCATATCCAAGGAATGATTAAAAAAGTACAAGAGACGGGATGAAAAGGGTAGACACTACCCGAGCAATAAAAGAAAC
The DNA here is from genome assembly GCA_949987625.1 of Chalcis sispes. NCBI lineage: Eukaryota > Metazoa > Arthropoda > Insecta > Hymenoptera > Chalcididae > Chalcis > Chalcis sispes. Next base: position 12,423,011 of record OX465098.1, on the reverse strand, counting down.
AAACCTCGAGTAGCTCCTCGACATCTCCGCACGAAATAAAGAATCGCATCTGTGGAAGAAGAACGAGTTTACACTTACCAGGCGCAAAGGTGAAAAAAAAAAAAAAAGAAAAAAGAAAAGAAAAGAAAAGAAAAGGAATAAGAACGTGCGTGCAACGCAATAACGGTGACATCGAGCTCTTCAGCCTCACACGATAGCTCATCGCGACGGCAATAAAAATAGAAAGGATAATGGTGGTTGGAAATAAATAGCTATGTGTGTGTGTGTGTGTGTGTTTATACCTTTCGTCCATCGTATGGACGTAGACGGTTTAGCGTTTAACGTAAAATCTCGTTATTTCCACACGATATACATATTATATACATAGCCTTGCGAATCCTTTTACGAATTTTCAAACACTCGTTTATGTATCCTCGGCTTTCTCTTTCTCCTCGCTCGAGTGCACCCGTTTCTCTCTTTCTTTTCCAAGGAATGCCCGCGCGAAAGGATCGGATTTTTTTCTCGGAGAGAGAGAGAGAGAGAGAGAAGAGAAAAAAATATGAAAAAGAAAGAAAAGCTCTCGGTATTTTTACGACTTCTCGTGTTTTTCGCTCTCGTGCGCGTGTGTGTGTGGGGGGGGGGGGTATGTATACCTTTATTCGAGTGTCTTATGCTTCCTCTTCGAACTGCACACACATTGTGAACGACTGAAATTTTTTGATTTTACTTCGTAACCTTTGACTTTATTTCCCTTTGTTTGAATCGACTATCGAATCTTCTCGAGTTTCTTATTTTATGTAGCGCGGCTCTAAGTCGAGCCACTCTCCTTACGTCTTTAGCATCATATAGTGCTTGAAATATTTTTATTTTTTTCTATCGTCCCTCGCTCATTTTTTTATTTATTTTTATTGGTTATTGTTTTTCTTTTTGAAGATTTTATGTCGTAGTTGAGCGCAAGATAGGTTTTTAAGAAAACGTTGTGTGTCGTATAACGTATGAAAAATTGATAAACGCGTAAAAGAGTGATTTATATACTTGTTTGAAATAAAACTGATCATTTATTACTGATTTTTTATTGATAAAAGTTTGACTATCTTGTCAAATATTGACATTTGTACGTATTTATATTTTTTCTCGACGTATTTCTAATTTTTTGAGAATGTATTTTATATGCTCAAATTTTTTAATATCGAACAAATATCAAAACTCGGACAAATTTTATTTTCATTTAAAAATTGATATAAGCACAAAGAAAATTATTTAGTAAAGTCGTAAAATATATTTCGATCTAAATCTCAAATATTGCCTTTATCGTATATTAGTTACAACGTGTTAAAAAAAAAACTAATAAAAAAAAATGTTCAAAAAGCAGCCAAAGAAAAATCTTTTTCAACTAATCGAAATCCGATTGCATAATCCTGATTTCGTACATTGAGCAAAATTTATCAGCGCCGCGATATATATATCTATACGCGCATATGCTGGCAAATAGTAAAAGGAAGAAGAAGTAGAAGAAGAAGGAAAAAAAAAAAAGAAAAATTCGAAATTTAATGCGATTGTAAATCATCGATTAAAGTATTCCGAGACACTTATATGTATATTATACGCCGGCTAAGCAAAAGGAAAATGAAGAAGAAAAAAATATATATATATTTTTATGAGTTCGACGATTCTTTTATTTTTCTCTGGGATAAAAGGAAGAATAGAGAGAAGGATATTCTAAAAGCAATTTAGAAGGTAAGTGTAAGCTATCCGCGGTGTATATAGTATTCACGGCTTCGGCTTCTCTTTAAAACTTTCCTCCATTATTCCCCGGCAGTTTTTTATACGATTCTTTTTTTTTAAAATCGATTACCAATGATGTACCGTAAAATAACCATGTGGATATATAAATTCATATGATTTTAAAATTTCTTTCTAAATCTCATTGAATGCTCGTTAAATTATACTTAAATATACGTATAATTATTGTTGCCACTCTGTGGCCGATTTAATAATTATTATTTAACCTCGCATAATTTATAACGAGGCGAATCAAATAATAATAACAACAATAATAAATCTGAATCGTCGCGCGTATCGCAGTATGCAGCAGTCAATATCGATTGCTCTCTGGAATGGACAAACAACGAAACAATAAACAAGTCCAGGTGAAAAATTCAATTTATAAAACGTCAGCGGTACGAAGTAATACGACCGTTAAGTAGGAAAAAATATATTATTCTCGGCGCACTATTTTCTACGCCGAGTATAACGCAAGCGTCCCGTGTGTTGTTAATTCTCGTTTGAATTTCAAAATTAATTGAAAGACGCGTATATGTATAATACGGAAGCGTTACGTTTATTTTTGATCGAGTCGTTTCGATCTTTATTTATTTATTTATTTATTTTTTTTTGAAACAAAAAATTGTTAGCTAAGCGATCAATTAATCGTCGATGAGTCAATCGTTATAAAAATACCGATAAGATAAATGAGAAAATAAACGTTTCAACCATATCGTTTACGGCTCGAGAAGCAAATTAAAATAAAACTTTCCTTGCCTTTCCTCGCACGTTCATTAAAATGCCAAAAGCACGCGATACTTTCACGTTAAAATAACCTAAACAATATTTTACATGCTACGTAAACAATTAGGTGAACGTGTTATATATACCTAGAGAGGAGTCGAGGTGGAAAAGCTAAGAAAAATGCGCGCGCGTACCTTTGTTTATTTATACATGAGGACCGGGTACACACGCAATTTATATGTATGTACATGTACGTGTACGATGTATATATATATATATATATATATATATATATATATATATATATATATATATATATATATATATATATATATATATATATATATATATATATGACTCACCTCTTGGCCGGAGAAAATTCCCACGAGAAATGGGAATCGGCTTCCTTCAGCGCTTCGTTCCTCTTCTCTCTTTACCCGTCTGACGTACTACGCGACTTTCTACTTAATCTCTGGATTCAGCCGGTATGTACGTGTATGCGCTTGTATGTGTGTGTGTGTGTGTGTGTGTGTGTGTGTGTGTGTGTGTGTGTGTGTGTGTGTGTGTATTTGTATAAGGAGCTGTAGGTATACACGATAACGACTCGTTTTATCTCTCGTTTTAACGTTGCATTTGTATTGTTCTCTTTCTCTCTCTTTCTATCTAGACGATTTGATTTTAAAAACTCTTTCCTTCTCTCTTCGCTCTTATGATTGTCACAGATTAACTTCTATCTTCGTTTGTTACCACTCACGGTAGATAAGCGCCGGCGCGCTCTCTCGTTGCATTCCGGTACGGCTGCCCGGAGAAATAGAGACACGTGGACGCTCCGACGATGTCTTCTCCTCTCCTTACGCAGCTTCTTTTTATTTTACTTCCTCGATTCGAACAATAAAAACGGCAACAACAACAACTATAACAACGTTCCTTTATTTCAAATACGAATAAACAACTCCTCGAGTATTGTTACTTAATAAAATATGATTGTTCGCACGCTCCGCTATTGCTACAGTCTCTCTCCTCTTTTTCCTCTTTCTCACGCATAATAAATCCCTCGTTCGTTGTTGGCTCTCTTTCTCTCTCTCTCTCTCTCTCTTTCTTTCTCACTCGTTCTCCCTTTCTCACGATAACGCCCGACGCGACGGACGTTTTTACTCCGACTGACGGCTCTTTTTCACTGTCTCTGCTCTAGGGCCACGCGCGCGCCCCTGTGTGTGCCTCGAGTGCCAATAGCGCGCGCGCGCGCTCGCTACCCTCCGCCGCACGCCGAGGTGGGGAGAGTGACTCGCGGCCCAAAAGAGGGGGAACTGAGAGATGTTACACACCCCGCCGAACCATACCGGGTTCTTATCTACTCGACGATGTGTACATTCTCTTCTTTTACTCACTCCCCTATTTTTCTTTCTTTTTCTCTCTCTCTCTCTCTCTCTCTCTCTATCTATCTCTTTCTCACTTGCGCGCGCTTTTCTTTCTTATACTGAATTCATTCGTTTATTTATTTTTGGATTTGGATTTCATAGAGTCTAAGCTTTAATGCTTATTATTTTTTGTTTTCCACAATTGCGAGGATGTAATTACTTTATTCAATAAAGACAATAATATTATCGTATACTTTAGAACGTGGTATCAAAAATTTTCTCATGCGTCATCTTTTATGTCACGTTATGACTCCATATTTTCCTTCCTCTTCTTTGATCCAATGCGCGTTTATCGAGAAAATGCTCCCGATGATTTTCCATCGCTTAAAACGAGCGATTAATAACTCGTTTTCTCTTATGCTCGTAGCTTCATTCGAGCTCCTTTCTAAATTACTAAAATATCTGGGTAACTTTATTACTCGTGCCGCTCGAGAATTTTTCCAATAATTGAAATTTTCCTAAAATTTTACATCGTTTTCAATTTTTTTTTTTTTTTTTTTTTTTTTTTTTTTTTTTTTTTTTTTTTTTTTTTTTTTTTTTGTCTTATCAAATAAATAAAACACTCGGTTCGAAACTTTTAAAGTTCTTTCAAAACGGATAGCGATTTTCCGTTAATTTATGCTAATAAAATCCGTTTTTTAATTGAATTTAGCTAAAAAATATATAAATTTTTAAATCTTTTCACAAGGTTAATTTCTTTCTCTTTTTTTTTTTACAAACTGTAATCGACTGTGCTTCAGTCTGGAAAAGTCAGGAAAATATTTTTCTCTTATCCTATTTTGCCAGTCCAATTACGCACCTTATCTACTTAAACGTTTTTTTTCTCTTATTTTTTTCTTTTACCTGTCGCATGGCTGTTGGCGTTTACTTTATCTGAAAATGACTATTTTTTTTTTAATGGATTATTTGGTCGTTTTTTTTTTTGAATAATATTTTTTCGGTCGTGCACGAAATAAAAAAATTATAAATATTTCATTGTGATTTTGTGAAGAATTTTCGTTAAAGTATCCACGTGGATGTGAATATAAATATTTTTTCTTTTTTATAAATACACAATTTAACACAATTAACATGTATAAATAAATAAATGTGCAACACTTATGCTGTATTTCTTATACGAACATAAATAAAATTAATATTCAATTGCGAGATTTATTTAACCTTATTTTTCCACTTCTTTCTCACATTTAGGCATTTCTCTCCAGTTGAGTATATAATTCGTTATTTATAGAAATTAGTTCGCGAGCTGTACGCCCGCACGTGTCTGTACTTTGTTTAATTTGAATTACTAGTACTTCGACGCAAATTCTTTTTTTTTTTCTTCTTTTTCTTGCACGCTCGCGTAAAAAGTTGCGAAGTAAATTTTTCTCGAACTAAACGGAAATAATTTTTAATTAAATTTTACGATAAATATCTGCGTAAAATTTACAACGCCTTCGATAATACTGAATCGATACATAAATCAATCGAAATAATTATCGACTATTAATCGGAAATGGTTTTAAAATTGTGAATTTAAATTTTACAATGATAAAGTCTCTATAAATAACTATAATGAGGTAAATAGTAATAATTATAAATAATAAACGATAATTTATACCTAAAACCGTATAGATATTTATTAATTAATAAGCATTTAAGTCGTTTGCGATATGTCAATTAACCTAAAAAGCCCGTACGACACGATATGAACAAAACGACGCTATTAATATGTCAAAAAAATTTTTTTTATTGATCTGTAGAACTGTAATTATTTTATTCCATTTACTGCCATGCGTATATAATGTAATAAAAATTTAATATTGTCTATTTTAATTAGTGCGTAGTTATAATAAAATTAAAAATGGCGTATTGTAAATATTAAATGTCAAATAGTCAAAGTTTATATGAAAAAAATTGTAAAAATTTTAACGACGATCGATCGGGATGAATCAAATGTCGATCTGCTCTAGTGTTAAGTTTATAGTGAATAATAATCAAAATAATAATAATAATAATAATAATAATAATAATAATAATAATAATAATAATAAGAATAATAATAATGTTTTAACAGAAATTCCGCGCATTTACGATCGAATAAATCATCGCGTTAATACACTTAACTCGTAAAACATGTAAATTTAATAATTTTTTTCTACAACGAAAAAATTTATAATTTCAACGCCGTGAATGTTTGTATTTGATAGATTAGAATTAACGTTTGCGTGGAAATCGACGTCAATGATTTCATTTGAATGTCATATATTTCAACCGTAATCAATTGTAAGAATTGAGTCCTTTGACAAGTGTATATCGTTATGGTATGACGTTATTTCGGATTAATATTTTACTTGCTAGAAATTTAATAATCGTCCGCTCTTTTAATTTCAATATTTATTTTCATTCGTCTTTGATTAAACTTAATATACAAAATTAAATTAATAATCTATGTTTTAACTGAAAAAAAAAAAAAAAAATCTAAAAAATCTTATTATTTCGATATGAATTATTGTAGATATTGGAAATGAAAAAGTTTAATTAAAATACTACTCTAACGAATTGATATGTTTTTTGAGGTCACTCGATTTAATACACTCATCGGTCAATAATTTTATAAAGCGATATTCACAAACTTTTCAACATTCTATTATTCATTTCGATCTATTGATTTATTTTCCAAAAACTTCACAATCAACGTCTAAAAAACAAAAAGAAAAAAAAAAAAAAAGAAAAAAAAAGAAAAAAACCAAGAAAACTATTCACAGTGCCTCGAAAATTTATTAAAATATTCGATTCCCTCGCGCTGTACAAACAATCTTTTACGATGCACCGATACTCCATCACCGTACCTGGAAAAGTTGAAATTTATCAAGCGTAGAGCGATAGATGCACTGTACATAATAAAACCCGCGTCCTCTGTCATTATCTCGTCCTTGCCGGCCCAGCGCTGCGCTCGAATGTTGCTCGCAATCGACTCGGAATCGTGTCCTTATCTGTATTGGAACTTCCGCGATTTTTCTTTTTTCTCTTTTCTCATATCGTTCCAACTCCTTTGTCTGTATTTTAACGCGAAATCATACATATAATTTTCACTTGTACGTACTATAACTTGCATATTTGATGGTAAATTGCTGCTTTATTTTTCTTAATTATTCCCGACGCTGTAACTCGATTGTAATTTACGCAGTTACGCATTGTTTTATGCATATGTATATATATATATATATATATATATATGTGTGTGTGCGTGTATGTGCTTTCGATATGTCCGTTCGCGCAATTTCCATTGTTTGCATTTTACTCTTCTCCACGCGTATATACGCAGAGTCGAGTTAATGTTTCTGTCTCGGTAAACTGTTGAAATGAATAATGTATCGTTGATGATGAAACCTATAAAATTATTTTTTTTTTTTTTTCCTTTTTATTTATCGTTTTATTTTTCCTTTCGTCCCGATTAAAATAATTGATTTTATAATAAAATATGAAAATATAAATATTTCAGTTTTAACAAAATTTACGGGTCATTTACGAAACAATTATTGTAAACGAGATTAATTTAACGGTTCAATTTGTCATTTCAAGAAAAATTTTTCTCTAAATATATACATATATATATATTATAAACGTCAAATTTGTAAAAGCAAGTGGACGAAATAATTGAAACTTTAAAAAGTTTTTTTATTTTGGAAACGGAGAGAGCTTTATTCTGATATATGTATAACTTCATTTAAAATTATTCTAATATCGAGTTACGTATTCGTATAATTTTAAGAATAGCATTAGAAATTTACGAGTTTTGAATATTTACTGAAAATTTTTTCTAAATTTTCTATTTTAAATTTGACCTTCTTGTAATCACATTTATTGATGTAATACGGTTATATGAAAGATTATTATTTTAAAACATTGAAAACTTGATGATTTCTTTTTTTTTTTTATTTTTAAAACATCCCTTAACCATTTCATCAAAATAAGTTAATCAAAGTTTTACTTCAGATAATTTGAGATGCAAAGTGAATAAAACCTTATCAAATCTACTTTTTATTAAGTAGTTTTAATCTAATAAAATTAACAACAATCACATTATTTATTAGTAATGAAACACCATAGTGAGCTGACAGCTGTTGATAATATTAAACTTATATTCTGAAAATTTAATTCGCTATAGCCATTTTCGAGATGAAGTTTAAGAGCCGAAACTAAGTTAAGTCAACTTTTAATGTTCAATTGAAAGCTGCATTAAATTTGTGAATATTAATTCGAAAGTCTGATGCATTGTAATTTACATAGTAGCACGTGTTGAGTAACTCTTATTAAAAACGTCATGTATATATTAAAATACGAGATATAGAAACGAGTAATAACTTTGCATTGTTCTTACGTTCGATGAATAAAAAAAGTATTGTAATCGATACGTTTTATTTTATTTATTTATTTTTTTTTTTTTAATTTTCGTTGAGCTTAAAATAAAAGGACGATGCAACGAAATCCATTCTCATGCAGAATTTTTAATGAATTTTAGTGTACATTAAAATTTTGCGCTTACTTGTTGTTTATACGTGTGTTTAAAAATAACCGTTTTCGTAATAAAAGGTAAAAAGTAAAAGCAGGTATACAACGTTAAAAAGAAAAAAAAAAGGATATAAAATTTTAAATGAATTGAAGCAAGATCGGTTAAGAATAGCGTGAAAAAGAATTCAGCGATAAAAATAAAAAAAATAAATGAATAAATAAATAAATAAACGGTTAAGAAACGGTAAAAAAAAAGAGAGAAAAACGATATAAAAAAAAAAAAAAAAACAAAACGCAGTAAACGTGACATTGTTCAATTGAGTTATGATATTCATTTTTCAATCCGAGCGATGCTCGTTATAGTATTAACCTTGCCGTAACGTTTTACTTTTATTTTCTTTTTTTTTTTTTTTTTTTTTTTTATTATTAGAAGCTTTAAAATCTTTATTAGAGATTTTAATTGCTATACAGAGTAGATAACAAATAATATACAATATTTACATTTTTAATATAAGGTTAATAAGCAGAAATTGGACATTAAACATTAAGATTACAAGATTGAAAGAATGAAACTATGAAAGCGCACGCTGGTATGTTTGGTTTAACTAGTAGCATAGCAAAGTTAATCGGAAAATATATATGAAGTGTATACAACTGATTTAGTAGTTTTGTTCTTTGTGTTTGGTATAAAGGGCAGCGCCAGATGACATGATAAAGATCTTGTTCTTCAATACCGCATTCGCATTTAGGATCACTTACAATATTTACTTTAGCAAGAGATGCAGCTAAATTATAGTGGTTGGATCTACAACGATTGATCGTGACTAGAAGTTCACGCGGAATACGTTTATTAAAGAACCAAGGCTTGCTTTGTTTAGCATAAAAGTTTTGAAAATATAATTTAGCTTTGTGTGCACTCGCTTCTTCAATAAATGTGGTAGATCTGAAAAACATATTTTTTTTGTAGTGTTCTCGAAAATCCGTAAAGGGGGTTTTAAATAAGTGACAGAAGGCTTCAGAGAGACTTGAATTTTTCGCTAGATGATCTGCTTCATCGTTACCTTGAAAACCTGTATGGGAAGGAACCCAGCAGAAGTGAATGGAGCCTGAGTCAGTTTTGGAGTTAATAAATTCAAGATATTTTTTTTTTAATTTCTAATATGTATGGGTTGATTCTGACAGTGATTTTCGTGTTTTTTAGGCTATGTAGAACGCTTAAAGCATCTGTGAAAATGTAATTTGCTGAGTTGGGGTTTGAAAGTGCAATATCTAGAGCGTCATTTAATGCGATACTTTCAGCGGTAAAAATTGAGGTGTTTTTACTTAAAGATCTAGTAACTGTAATATTAAGTTTTGGGCATAAACATGCAGTGCCTACGGAAGGGGATAGAGGACTCTTACTACCATCAGTGAAGATATTAATGGTATTATTATGATTGGTGTTGGTAAATGCTTCGTGAGGAAGAGCTGCTGGGTTGTCGTTAGAGAGTTTAGTGAATTTGTAATAGGGGATAGAGCATGTGAGTGTTTTGTAATCATGAGTATATGGATTAAATTTCTTGGTTTTATATAAATGAGAGATGGTGTCTTTATATTCATGAATACATTCTTCTATAAGCCTTTTTAGTTTATTTTTCCATTTTGAGGATTTTTTGAGGTGGTTAATAATGGTTTTGTGACTAGATAAGTTTTCATTAGATAGAGCTTTAGATAAGTACGAGAGGCAAATGAATTTAGTTCTCTCAGCAATAAAGGGTAGTTTGGATTCGGCAATTAAGATATTGGTGGGAGTAGTTTTACGAAAACCGAGAGCTAGTCGTATGGCAGCAAATTGAATCTGTTCAAGTTTATATGCAATATTTTTTCGAGTAGGGAAGTAAATGAAACTGGCGTATTCTATGATACTCCGTGTGAGACTCTTATAAACAGTGATGAGCGACTGGGGGTCTGCACCCCACCAAATACCTTGTAAGTATTTCAAAATATTTAGAGATTTACAACATTTATTTTGCAGCTTGTTGATGTGGGTAGAAAATGATAGCTTATAATCAAAAAATACACCCAAGAATCGGATATATTCACTGGATTTAATGTTATAGTTACTGATTGTGATTTCGGATTGTCCTGGAAGAATATTTCTATTGTTGAAGTGAATAAACACAGATTTGTGGGGGGCAATGTCAAGACCTAGGGACTTTAAGTTGACTTGAAGTGTGTGAGCTGATTTTTCAAGAGAGGATTTATTTGTTGAAAATAGAGCGATGTCGTCAGCAAATTGGGAAACAGAAATCCGAGATGAAGTTTTATGTAATATATTGGAGACATAAATAGTATATAGCAAAGGGCTAAGGACACCGCCTTGTGGAACCCCTTTATAGGCCAGTCTTATAGCATTGTCTACACTGGAGTGAATGCATCTTTCGTGGGTGAGGAATTTCACGAATTTAGTAAATCGAAAAGGACAGCCGATATCAGCCAGTTTTTCGATGGGGATTTCGATATTAACATTGTCAAAGGCAGAAGAAATATCTAAAAATATAGCGTACATTTCTTTATTATTTTTAAAAGCATTTAATATATTAAGGGTAAGATTAGTTAAGTTGTCATAGCAAGATTAGCCCTTGTGGAATCCGCTTTGACTGGTGGGTAAGATGTTTGATGTTTCAATCCACCATTCGAACTTACTTTTGACCATAGTTTCGAATATTTTGCTAAAGGCGGAGGTTAAAGCGATAGGGCGATAGGTTTTACCATCGGGCTTTTTGATAAGATGAACATATGAGTGTTTCCAGGACGGAGGAAAGTCGCTATTACGATACATTTCATTAAATATATCTAGTAAGACAAGCTTGTACTGAATAGGCAGATTTTTAATTACAAGGTAGTCAATACCATCCAGACCGGGGGAAGATTGTGATTTCCGGGCGTTTAAAGCCATGTTGAACTCGGTGAAATTGAATTCTAATTCTAAAAAAGCATTGGTTTTGCATTCTGGGAGTATGTCGGGGTTAGTAGGTACCCAAGGGGGACAAATTTTATTTAAAGTAAGAATTTGATTATCTGTTTGTAGGTGTTCAGGTGTATGCGATGCATCAACTTTAACCCATTTATCCTTGAAAATTTTAAGCGTATTCCATACATACCGAGGATCAGTGTTAAAATTTATACTTTTTACAAATTCTTTGTATTTGTGTTTCTTTTTAGACTTAAAAATTTTCCTAGATATGGCAACAAGTTTTTTGTAGCCAATGAAGTCATGGAGACTGAGACTGTTTTTCCATTTTTGGAAGGCAATCTTTCTTTGCAGTATGATAGCATTACACTCTTCATCCCAACATGGGGTGGGGTTTCTGTGTATATTAGGATGAACGTTTTTCTTTGCTGGCGTGTTATAAGAAATAGCTTCTGTAATAGTATTAATAAATACATTGTATTTTGCGCTAGAGGAAAGGCTATCATATTCCATAGAAAGAAATCGTGAGTAGTTTAATTCAAGATAAGATGCAACCGAGGGCCATTCAGTTTTTTTGGAGTAGAGTCTAAGAGATTTTTTTCTAAAGACAGTTTTATCAGCATTAAGATCGATAAAAAAAGGATGGTGGTCAGATCCCCATGTTTCTTCACCGATTTTGATATTAATTTTATCAGCAATTCTACTTGTTGAAAGAATAAGATCAATGTTTGAAAAAGTGTTTTTTTCAAAACGAGAGTAAGAGTCGGTGTTATGAATAAACAATTGGTGATCTTGAATACAATCGTATAAATGTCTACCATTAGTATCGGTAATATTGCAATTCCAAGCAGAATTGTGCGCGTTAAAGTCGCCAACAAATATATAATCGTTATGGGGATTGAAGTTAGAAAAGATAGAGTTCCACTGATTAAGAGACAATGTTAATCCAGGTGCTGTATAGCAAACAAAAAAATCAAAACTTGGAGTTATGTTAGTAAAGTGTAAACCATAAATTTCGACAGAGGGATCCGGAGATAGAATATTTGTAATCTCCGTATATGCAATATCATTACGTATAAATAAAATGATACCTCCATCAGTGGAATGTTTTCTATCTTTGCTATAACATTTAAAACCAGGAATATTAAATACAGCTGTGGAGTCATTGAGCCATGTTTCAACACATGCAATAATATCAACCGTTGATGAGATACGTAGAATTTCCTCTTTGCGCAGACGAATGCTTCTTGGATTCCAATAAAATAATTTTATTTTTGATGTGTGTCTTGAGGCCATTGTAGAATGTGAGGTGTGGAGGTGGCTATATATCTAATTCTTTAGCCGATGTTTCTATGGAACTGGAGTCAGCAGTGCTGGGGTTGTCCAATTTTTTAATAATTCTTGTAACGCGGTGTTTAAGCCTTTTGTGTTCTAGATGATCGTAAATTTTCCTGAGTGTGTCAATAAGTGAATCAAAAGAGAGAGAGTATTCTTGTGCGATGGTATACAAATCTGATTTGCCAAAAGAATTAATTAAAAATTTAGCTAAACGGTGAAAGTCAACGTCAGTAAATGTTTTGTTTTCTTTAAAAAATTTTACAGCAGGTTGGAGTTGAATGAAGATATCTTCTAAAGTGTCTCGTGTCTGAGGTTTAACTTTCTTTTTGGGTTGTTTGAACGTTCTGAGATCATGTGTAGGAGGAAGAGTTTCGTCCTTCTGTTGAACTGTGTAGAGTGAAGATTTATCTAAATTTGCTGAAGGCTCGCTAGTCGACGAAGATGGAGGTAAAGGACGTTTTCTATTGACGTGTGTGTCGGAAGTATCCATAGATTGTTCTTGAATGTTGTCGGAGCATTGATTATTATTTTCTATAGGTGGAAAGTCAGTGGTTGTAGTTTGTTTGGCTGGAGATAGAATAGTGGGGATTTCATCATTTTGCAATAGATTTGCAGAAGAGACTCGTTCGGTATTGTTAATATTTTTGCAAAATTCAGCCAAGTGTCCCTCTTTTTTGCAGAGGAAGCAAGATAGCTTTTCACTTGAAAAGTAAATCCAATAAGTTACGTCATCGTATACAAGTTGACAAGATTGAGGAATTTTGTTTACATCGTCGGGATCGATATAGAATTGTCGTCTATGACTAAGTAAGTGTGTATATCCGGGATCATACAAGCCTGTTTTCAAACATGTGATTTGAGATTTTGGCGAAACATTATATTTATCTAGTAACGTTTCTATAGCTGTGTTGGGTATAGAAGTATGTAGATTGAAAATTAAAATTCGTTTTGTTTTAGAATTAAGGGGTCTGATTTCTAAAGAAAAGTCCTTAATATTTACATGTTTATGATTGTTCACTATTTCGTCCGCTTTTTCCTCCGAATTCAAATATATACAAACTCTATTGTGCGAAATTCGTGATATAGAAAGCATGTTGACAGGATCAATAATTCCACCTATGGCCAGTGCATAATCCCTAATGGTGAGACCTTCTATAGAATCCAATATAATAGCTTGATTCCTTGTAGGACACGTTTCATTTTGCACTGCTTTAGAATAGCTAAGACGTTGCGACGTGGGCGTGGATTGAGTCATGTTGTTGGAACTTTGAATTTGAATGTCCCTGCTACCAGAAACACTCATGGTTTTTTATTTTTTTAGTTTTTGTGGGGAGAAACTCCCCTTAGATTGAACTACACGAGTTATGATTCTCGCATATGTCACTTGATTCACTTGATTTTGAGCGAAATTGCGAAATTGCGAAAAGACACAACACTGTGTCGAAATCAAAGCCAACTCGCAAGCGATCGAGAGACCGTGTTTACGAATACGTCCGAACTCTACGAAAACTCATTGAAGACTGTTTTATTTTCTTTATCAGGTATTGTCGAAGGAAAAATTTTCGTTTAAGAATACTCATTGTTGAGCTTAAAATTAAATTTTAAGCTCTCTCGCTATTACTTAATGCGATCTTTATTGCGTACTTTTATTGAATGAAAAAAATAGTTTAAAGATATTGTCTTATATTTGCTTTCGTATTATACGGATTATACTTATAGGTTAAAGTCGCAAATTAAAAAGCCATTTATACCACTAGACATTTAAGAAACGTGTAAAGTAACAAGCCAAGACATCTAACAATAAAAAAAAAAAAAAAAAAAAATCCATCGGTCAAAATCTAGAAGCGAATATCTTATCTTAGTGACTTCCTTCGTCGTTCCTTGAAAAAAAAAAAAAATCTCGCAAACATAAGCAGCGCTGCATAAACGCAAAAGCAACAACAATACCTTACCACAAAGGACGATCCCGCGTAACTAAGATAGAAGGAGTAGACACATCCGTCGTGGAAGGTATACCGATTAGTTCGCGAGATCATCCCCTTGGCAACGAACTTGTCTTTGAAGTCCCCGCTAATGAGGTCCCCTTTTTCTCCCACTCCACCTCGATAAATGGATTCGAAAACCAAGCGCGTTATGGGAGTAAGCGTTCCCCCCCTCTCTCTCTGTCTCTCTCTCTCTCTCTTTCTCTCTCTGTCTGTCCATTATTTAGGCGCCGTGAATGATCCTCTTTGTGGGTTGTATTGTAAGGCGACACCGTCGGATCATTTTCATTAGATAATGTATATTCGATGCTAATTTTGTATTGTCCGTTGCGCGGTTCGGCTTAGATTATGTACGCCGCGATGTTTGTATGCGATGTATACGTTGTTGCCTCGGGTAATACAGTCACGTTTGTATATCGTGTATATACATATATTATGTTGCCAAGTAATTGTTTATTATACAATATATTAGAGCGAATCCTTGGAGTATCTGATTAATTTAATTGAAACTATTCATTTGATATTAATGTATAATATATAGGTGTGTGTATGTGTGTATCTACCTATTATTTCATTTATTCAACATATTATTATTATTATTATTATTATTATTATTATTATTATTATTATTATTATTATTATTATTATTTAATTAAATTTCAAAAATAAATCAACTAATACAATTGTTTCTATTGTCGTCGTAAAAAAATTTTATTATTCCATTAAAACACGATAAAAATAGTTTCCACGCACTATATATCCGTACGGCTACTTAACTATCGAGCGTAATTCAATTGCTTCTCCTCGCTATCTTCTTGCAGATCTATAAAAGCAACGTCGTATAACGAGTCATGTATTCGACACTTTCTTGGCAAGCTTTTGTTATAACTCGTATACATATATGTATGGATCTTTTATTATTGTTTTATAAGAGTTTCGTTATCTAGAAACCGCGAAAACAAACGTACAGATTACACGGATGTAGTCGAGTAAAATATAAAAATATTTATAAAACGTAATATTCACATATCTAATTATTGATAAAAATGAGTTAATCAATTAATAAAGTAACTTTAAAACGATACTTGCGAGTATTTGAATATCAATTAATCATCGTTATCACAAGAGATCACACAAAAAAAAACTACTAAAAATCCATGTCTAAACAATACCGTCCACATTAAAAAACAAAAAAAAAAAAAAAAGAAGCACATTCACTCGCATCAGCTCGAATCTCGCAAAAAAAAAAAAAAAAAAAAAAAAAAAAAAAAAAAAAAAAAAGAAAATAAAGAAAACAATTAAATTCAAACCAGCGTAACATCGAGCTCCTTCGAGAAACGTAACTAGTCGGAAAGATAAAGTAACAATGTAAGTATTATTATTCAACAACAGAAACAAATATCGTTACGAAAAAAAAAGAGAGAAAAAAAGCTGCGCGTATTAACGAAGCGCGTATTCAATAGACATTCTCCCGTATATATACAAACTTATCTCTCTCTCTCTCTCTCTATCTCTCTTTCCCTCTTTCTTTCTCTCTCGAGGTAAATTCATCCATCGAGGTGTTTAATAAAACTAGTACGCGTCAGCGTAGTCGTCTTTGTCCTTCCGAGAAAACTTTTCAAATTCCACAAAGCCGCATTTGTAAAGCTTCTACCGTTCGATGAATACACCTCGCTTCTGTATTCCCTTTCTCTTTGTCTTTATCTCTTTCTTTATACTCCTCGTTCCTCGTTCATCATCCTTATGCGAATTCTTCTTTCCGATTGTTTTGTTAATGGATGGATAAATTTTATTAATTAATAGCTGTTTTTATGTATACAAGCGTCGTTTTTTTTTTTTTTTTTTTTTTTTTTTTTTTTTTTTTTGTATTCTTGTTGACTACATAATGTTAAGAAGTTTCGAAAAAAAAAAAAAAATAAAGGAAGGTACGATTAAGTATGAAAAGTATAATACAATATTAACGAATGCAAAATTTTTCGATTAATTTTGAAGATCAAGGCTTTAAAAAACGTTTCTTTACTATATTTAAATATATATATATATATATATATATATATATATATATATATATATTTTTTTTTTTTTTTTTTTTTTTTTTTTTTTTTCATAAATTTTACATATCTCTGTCGCGAAAGAAAAATCTTTTCGAAACAACCGCACGGTATTAAAAAAAAAAAAAACGACGGTATCCGGCATTCATTATTTTCCGTATAAAAGCCGTGATCTCCTTAAATTTGATCAAAATTCGGGTTTCCCCATGATCTGCGACGCTCTCTTTGTAAGTACATTTCAATGCTGTCAAATTCAAGTTTATCCGGACAATAAGTCTGTCGAGTACTTTAAAATTCGATGTTTTTAAGCCTTTGAACAAACGTTAATTATTCGAATGTTTTTATCAAATAATTGACGTTTACGGTATGAAAAAATAACGATATTAATATTACAAAAAAGGCTATTTGTTAAGCTCTTACGTTTATCGTTGTTACGATCTCTCGGGCTACGATTTACTGCGGATAACTGTAATAATATACTGAAATATTGCACGTAAAAAATAATAATCAATCGAAGATAATGTTTTTATCACTGTAATATTAACTTCATGCTCGATTGGTATTATAATTAATGTGCAGTAATACAATCGTTATTATAAAAAATAACGTAAATTATGTATTATAAAGATAAATAAAAATGATATAAAAATAAAATTTGAGATTTCTACTGCAATATACATATATATATATATATATATATATATATATATATATATATATATATGGGAATTTTATTTCCATCATATTATTTTTTTTCCGAATCTATATATTTCACGAATCTCATTTATCTTTACTTTGTATATTCCTCAACCGTTAGCTTCTTATCAATTTTTTTTTTCTTTTTTTTTTTTTTTTTTTTTTTTAATATCTCACAAGTATTCACACATTTTTTCTTCATCAATTTTTCCCTCTTTTTTAATCAGATTCCCTATCGATTTGTAAACTTTTTTCCATTATTAATTTCTAAAAGAAATTTCCTTATATATTAAATTATCATCAAAGTGATAATTTTTCAATTAAGTATGATAAAAAACATGAATGAATAGACTAAACGAAAATTTTTATTGCAAACAATCATCGTATGTTTTTTTTAGTTAAAATTATTCGTGCACGTTTATAATAATTTTATTTCATGAGATAAAAAAATATATCGAAATATTTTTTAAGAAGCGCTTAAATATTTTAATAAAATATTTTACAAGCTCTGTATATTATACATTTTCGTGAAATATTCAATGTTAACCATCATAAATTACGTATTTCAATACACCGATATCTCATCATTATCATTTTCAAAATTTATAACAATTGTAAATATCGCAATATTTCAACAATATTGCCGTA
This sequence comes from Chalcis sispes, assembly GCA_949987625.1. NCBI lineage: Eukaryota > Metazoa > Arthropoda > Insecta > Hymenoptera > Chalcididae > Chalcis > Chalcis sispes. The sequence continues at coordinate 12,404,944 of OX465098.1, read as the reverse complement.
CAAAAAAAAAAAAAAAAAAAAAAAAAAAGAAGAATTTTCAAAAAAATAAAGCGAAAAGAAATAAAAAGTATCATCCATCACGAGAGAGAGAGAGAGAGAGAGAGAGAGAGAAAGCGATTCATTTTTTAAGGCGCGTCAAAAAATGGTCTACTATCGTCCCGCCATTAAAAGCTTCAACCGAGTCTCTTTTCTTCGGCATCCGGCGAGTGGCTTCTTTTTAAGAACGACGTCTTTGAAGTATCTCGCAATTTATGCCACGCTCGATAGTAGCTGAGCGGCTTCTTATACCTTCCTCGTCATTTTCTCCTTTTCTTTCTTTTTTTTTCTTTTTTCTTTTTTCTTTTTTTTTTTTTCCTCTCTTCTACATTTTCTACCGAATGACGCATTAAGTATACTCGAAATGAATTCAAGCAAAGAAAATTGATGCCGTGAGCGTGAGCGCGACGCTCGTCCGATGTTTTGTATAATTTATTTATGAACGTTTTAATTAATGATACCTAAAGTAAGTCAATGTATTGTATGTTTTTATTTTTTATAACTTTATGCTTCTTATTAATCGGAATATTAAGCGAAGATATGAATAGAAATATAGAAATTAATATTCAACTTTAAATTTATCCTTCGTTAAAATTAACGATAAAACGTCGCGCGATTATGCGTCGCGCATTAATAAATTAGTCTCGAAAGAGCGCGAATTAAAAAAAAAGCGAACGTCCGTGGGTAAGATCAGCTAGCGATATACGATTAACTTTAGCGCGACGTGCAATTTTCGTGCAACATTCGACCGATATTTCGTCGCTCGCGGTCTCAATATAACCAACCCGACCGAATATAAACGCAAATTGCGTTCGTTTGCGCAGAGCGCGTATATGTGTATATCTGTATACTAGTATGTATACACAGCGCGAGCACGAGGATAGTTATATCAGCCGGTGAATTAACCGTCATCCGATAAACCTCGTCTCCCGGAACCGACTACATTGTTCGCTCTCTCTCTCTCTCTCTCTGCGGCTCGACTAATTTTATACCGAGACAACTTTGTCCGTGTGGAGATATACGCGGGAGATGCGCGACGATTATCGTTATCGGGATAGCTTTGTCGAGAAAAGTTTTATTGGACCCTGGATTTTAAATTTTCGATCCGAGGATGAAAAGCTGACGAGGCTCGTTTTCGATATGGGTTAGGATAATTTTTGGAAAAAAAAATTGGAAATTTTATCGTTTTACCTTTATCGCGTAATTATAAAAATTTTTGAGCAATTAAAAATGATAATTTAAAATTTTTTAATTTTAATTTATAAATTTTTTAATTTTTGATTAATTAATATGTTAAGGTTAATTTTTAAAACAAAATAAATGATGCTTTATACAATTTTTACAATATTTTTTATTTTAATCGTCGAATATTAAAGCACGAAAATTGAGAAAGAGCTAGCGCTGCCATTATTTCATAACATCCGATACCGACAACACATCTACTCAACTTCCTATCCTTAAAATCTCGGATTTCCAAAGCCCGCATTGAAAGACATTTATCTACAGCAAAATTACGAACTTGGAATAAGGATATTACGGGAAGAAAAGGGTCAAGTCGAACAACTATACAGGCGCGTAAGTGCGGCACGAGTCAAAGCGAATCGGATATAATCGAGCTCTCTTTCCCGTCTTCTTTTGTTGAAAATTTCATCGCGTCTCTCGGCTCCTCTTTTACTACTACCTACGAAGGATCTACTTGACACGAAAATATCTCGCCGTCGATCGACGAACGAACATCCCGGATGACGATATGTGAATTTTTACACGCGTGTGCGCCTTTTTATTTATTCGAATTATTTTTTTTTTATAAGAGTCACGATGTTCGTGTGTTACGGACAAGGAAAATATTAAATGCTAATAATGCGTTTAATATTGATTGCAAGAAAATATAATAGAATATTTAATAGAACAAAAAAAAAAAAATATTTACATAGACTTTGTGAAATAAAAATTATTCAAACAAAATTTTACTTTATTTACTTCATGATAAATTAAATTTAATAAATTAAACGCAACAGGAAATTGAAAACGTAAAACTAGATGAGTTATTTATATTATTCTAAATTCTTGATTGGTCGCGATCAGTAGATAAGTACCTAGTATGGTCAGACATGACTAACGTTTGCTGCTTTCCTTCTTGAACTATAAATAATTAGTCATCAATAAATTTGCTAAAAGTAAAATGCTTGCTATTTGTATAAACAAATAAAAATAAAAATAATGAAACATTATTTACAAAATTAAAAATGAACCATCGGATCCTATAAACTTTCCATTAAATCGACAAACATACCGAGGCTCGTTTTACATCAGCTTCTTCCCCGAAAGCAGCTCAAGATATTCCATATAGCAAATACACCATGCGCGATCAAATAGTCGACTAATTTCGCTAAAACGACGTTTCTCATTAACAAAAGTGTCGCGCTCGTACGATATTAAACTCGAACAGTTTATACCTTCGAAGCAATGGATAAAAAATTGTAAAAAAAAAAAAAAAAAAGAGAGAGAGAGAGAGAGAGAGAAAGAGAAAAAAAAAAGAGAATAAACAATTTTCTTTAAAGGCTGACAAGCAGGTGAAAAGAAACTAAACTCGATCCAATCCAATCAAAACGGTGAACAAACGAGCTAAAGCCACACGTGCGCCAATAAATTATTCGCGATGCGCGCATCGTAATTAGCTAATTGCCAGAGCAAACTCCTCGACTTTATCAGCCCCTGTGCCTCTTTCTCTCTCTCTCTCTCTCTCTCTCTCTCTCTCTCTCTATCTCCCATGCTCCATTAAATTGCTTAAGCTTTGGTTCTTCGGAGTTACAGAAACGAGACGGGCTTTGCAACGTTAAAGGTAAATTCGTAGATTCTAGCTGCGATTCAAACTCGTAACGACTGTCTCAGCGTCTTTCGAATTGCTAAGATTGCCGGAATAACCGTGACGATTTTCCGATTTTGACGTACCTCGACTCGTGTTTTGCCGAATGTGTATATAGCTCTTACACATATATGTTGTTGTAATGTTGATTGTTATTTATTTTTTAAAGTTTTTTAAATGAAAAATTTTATACTTCTTGTAGATTTTTGTTTAAATTTAAATGTGATACCCCTGAAATATTATTTAATTATACGAATATAAATAAAAACGGGTGAAAATGTGACTGAATGTGTAGATGAAGTGATTCGATTTGAATCGAATAATATTTTATTTTGATGAAGCGAAATGTGCAAGTTTACATAATACTCGTTCGATTGCTGAAATAAAAATGAAAGAAAGAAAGAAAAAAATACGTTTTTATAAACTTTTTAAAATTTACATCACTTTTTCAATATTTCGTACTATTCAAGGCACACATTTGTGAACAAAAATATTGAAATTTATATATATTTCAATATTTTCAAAATCAATAAAATGAAATATAAAATATTATAATCTACATATACTACTATGTATATTATGATATTTGATATGGTCGAGTAAAATGTCAGTTTCACCGAACGTTGCAAACTTTACGATCGTCAATTTTATTTTAAAAATAAAATAGTCCACAAAGCACATAATAAACGCTGTATACGAGATAAATATATAAGTACAATATAAAAATTCCCAATCGCAGCATATTTCACTTTCTTTTAAAAAAAAAAAAGTGTTTTTTAAAATTTGCACGCTCTGAATATATCCCACGCGCTTTATATTATATGTATAAATAATTTTGCATAACTTTACCTTATTTCAAGAAACGGAAGTCACTCATACCCTTAGGCGCATATTTATTCTTTGAAATTTAAAAGTTGCCTTTATTTCATCCACAAAGGATATCGACCCTCTCTCTCTCGCTCTCTCTCTCATCCTCTCGCCAAACCGCCGAAACTTTATTTCATTATAGACATATTTACTTACTACCTCGAAACTTTTTTCCTTTACTCGTTCTAAAAGTAACTTTTTTAAATTTAACTAGTTTTACCCCGCGTTATCATATTTATATATATATATATATATATATATATATATATACACACACACACACACATATATATATATATACATATTTATTTTTACGAATCGCGAAAATACTTTTATTGTTAAAAATCAACATCGAACTGTTATAGTTTTGATATTTTTTTTCTTTACTTTTTTTCTTTTATAAAAAAAGAAAAAAATGGAAAATTATTATAAAAAAAAAATTTCGACAATTTTGGCTGATATCTTTGAAGTAACCGTAATCGCGAAGAAAAATTTTAAATATTTAACAGTTGTTTATTAACATTATTTGAATAAAAGAAGCCCAAAATTTACATATTCATTTTCATTTACATTATAAACCATGCCCTTATTTTCGCGACATTTATCACTACGCCTCTCCGATCTATTAAAAGAGTCGCTCGGCTGTGGCCTCCAAAAAAAAAAAAAAAAAAAAAGAAAGAAAAAAAAAAGAAAGAAAGAAAGAAATTCGCAGAATAAGAAATCTAATCTCCGGGTCGTTCCATTAACCGCGACGAAAATCTCAGCGGGTCCATATCCGTAATGGAACTCCTGCATAAATAAAGCAGCTCCGTTTTTTAAATGACACGGTCGAGAATATATAATAGAGAGCAAAAACGGCGCATTTCCGGTACGAAGGAGATGAACAAAATGATAAAAGAAAAAATGAAACAATAGGCGTGTGTATATACGACAATATTCAACGTAAACATGCGTTAAGGATGAAAATAAAGAATCTCGTTGAAGAATCATTCTCGTGTCTCCGTCGGTTGGTAATATGAAAAAACGATAAGCGAGAAATCGATACGTATATGTGTGTGTATGTGTGTGTGTATGTGTGTGTGTGACCAGATAGTATATAAGAATAGAAAGAACTGACGAAAAATGAGACGCGCATCTATAATATATGGGCCATCGATCGAGACGAAATCGGAAAAAAAAAACGGAATCTCTTTGAGTTCGCCGCAGTCGAAATCGAGAGATATTATACAAGCGAGAGGGAGAAAAAAAAAATTTGCGATACGTTTTTCTTTATTTGGGTTTTTTCCATTCAGGCTCTTATACATTAACATCTTTTTTTTTTTTTTTTTTTTTTTCTAAAAAAGAACGATTTATTTGTATCTTTTTTTCGATATGTAAGCTTTTTAAAATTTTAAACTCGTAATGTTTTAGTAAAAAGGAGATAATCGAGATAGTTTTATAAAATTTATAAATGCATACATACCTACATCTGTAATCGTTGAAAAAATATTTCAAGTTTGATTAAAATTAAAATAGAAAATCATGTATTTAAATAATTTTGGAAATTTTAATTAACTAATATCGATCGTCGCGTTAGGCACGAGACGACGTTAAAATTTTTTTTACAAAAAATACTTACATAAAGAATCTATAAAAATTGATTAAAATAAATTAAATCAATAAAAATTAAAAACATGTGTCGAATTACAAATTAAAACGATTTATTAACGCATCGACGAAAAGAAAAAAAAAAAACAAAAAGAAAAAATTAAAAATCTCCGCACTTCGCGGCTAATCTCTTTTGTACGCGATTTGCATTTTTAGGTAGAATCCAACCCCAGCGACACGATTTCGTGCACCTGTAACTTTTCGACGCGCATAACGGGATCAGAAGTAGCCAAATCGGATTTACGAGCGTAAGCCTCGTTGTCGTACCGAAAAGTTTACTCGCGGCCCATTGCGATTCGAAATTGTTGCGAAACTCTAAATCCTTAACGTCGGACTGATTAGATGAAACGATGATACTCGTTTTGATATTTTGAACGATTTATGTTATACTGCATTTAACGCGACTGTTTTTCTAAGATAAATATTATTAATTAAAAATTTTATAAAATTATTAATTAATGAGATATAATTATCTATTTATAACGTAGAAGAAAACTCGAATATCTCATCCGTCTATGCATAAAGGATATCCGACTATTCTAGCTAAAGTATCTACTATCATTTTATTCGCCATTCTTACGTTATAATCATGCACGAAAGAACTTACCTTTTTATTACGATTTACTATAATTGATAAGGAAAAAAAAAAAAAAAAAAAAAGAAAAAAAAAAGAAAAAAAACAACAAAAAAGTAACGTCCATTGCATCAAATATTTACTTTATTCAAAATTTGACCTGTATGCTTATTTCCGAAAAATGTGCGTATATAACTATTGCACGTTAATTAGTTATGAATTCAATTACGTTTATTAATTAATAAAGCTCGCACTTCATTCAAAAAGTCGATATTGAATCTAAGCAAAATAGAAAAAAACCTTAAATATCTCATTTGACATTCTCAATGCGCGCATCTACATACACATGCGAGCGCACCAAAACGAAGAACTCAGCGACTGTGGCCTATTTACGAGTATAACGTCGACGTCAAAAGCCGCGAGAAAGAAGAGCGAAACAGAGACGGGGACAAAAAGCGCCGACTAAGGATTCCGCTGCGCCGCGTACCGGCAAACTCTTTTTATACGTATAGTATATACACGTATCTATATTTCAAGTAGTAAGGGTTCGAAGGTGGGCGGCCGTCAGTAGTAAAAGTAGGTTATGCGCCCGACGCCCGAAGAAGAATAAGTATAGACGCGTCAAGAGTCAGGGAATAATAAACTCTTTGCGATCATACTTTCTCGCACTCGCACTCTCCTGCGCGCACGCTTTATTTTTCCTCTATAAATTTCGAAGATTTTTCACGCGCGAGGACTTTTCCTTTCTCTAGTCTTTCTAGTCGCGCTTGCCAGTCCCATGTCGTCTAGGAAATCTACGAGATTACTATCTACACATACCCTCGCTTATTTTAATTAAATTTCTCCATGAAATTATATAAGAGCGAAGAATAATTCAATTCGTTCGATGAATTTCGGAGGCTGGTTATGTCGAACAATTTTTAAAAATTGTTGTTACTCATTTCTTGAGTACACTATACAAGTGTAGATATTATGTACGTTTAACAAAAATGTATCACTTGTCGAGAGGAGCAAATTTTGAAACGAAACAACGAGACGGAAATTCAAATTTTCATTCTTTTATTATTCGGTATTGGCGATTTTTATTATTTAAAATTGATCATAGTTTAAAGTTTTTTCAAAATACATTTTTTTTATACTTTTAATTATTATTTGTTTGATATTTTCATTTCGAAATGTTGAAAAATATTGCTGGAAAATTTATTACGTTACTCATTTAATGCATTTAATAAAAAAACAAATTTATATTTTTCCTGTTTGACAAAATGTCTAGTTTTGATGAAATTTTCTGCTAAAGAAACAAAAATTTTAAACGTTTATATTTTATTTTATAAATATTCAACAAACACCTACAACTTTTTCCAATCTTTTACCGAAAATTAATCGTAACAATATATTACAATTTGATATATTAAATCCCGCGAAGCGGATTAATTTAATCAATTTACGATCCAAATTCGAAAATAACGAAAAAAGCATTAAAGTGTATTCTCGGTGACAGTTTAAAGAAGGTTATTTTTAGACACGCGGGACCGACACGTGTAATGTGTCATTCCCGTTTTTACGCGGTAAGCGTAAAAATAAAAAAAAAAAAAAAAAAAAAAAAGAAACGCTATTACGATGGAGAATCCAACTGTAAAAACGTAATAAGGACAAAGGACAACGGAAAAACCATCGCGGCGCAGTTCTTGGTTTATTAAAAACTTTAGTGAAAGCTCTACGGTAAAATTTCAGATGAATTAATTAAATTTTGCAAGAAATATATATATATATATATATATATATATATATATATATATATATATATATATATATATATGTGTATATATGTATACTTATTTCTTGCTTATTATCAAAATTAATTGAGAGCTTTTAGAGAGACTCGACAAAACGTATAGCGTGCGAACATTTTTTTTTTTCTTCTTTTAAGAGAATAGCTACATTTTAATAAATCTTAAGAAGAAACATGACGATTATTAACTTAATTTTGAAAACGCGCTTGAAATATTCATTTTGTACATCGAAATGTACATCTTTTTTATGCAGTTTATTCGAAAATATATAATATTTATAAAAAATTTTTTTGTAAAAGGTTATTTAAAATAATTTGAATATAAGTACGTACGCAAATTTTCTAGCTTGTATATATAATCGGAAAATGAGAGTCGTTTATGCGACCGAAAGAAACTTTGAAATGCTTTATAGACATCAGTGTATATATGTATATAGAATTGTGTATTCTGAAAGAAAGATAAGCAAAAATATTCGAGAAAGATTCGATTTATTTTAAAATTATATTCCTTTGACGTAAATTTTGAATATCATTCTGTCATTATTTTATTATGACAAAAAATAACTATTCACATCTTACTTTAAACTTCTCTTGTTTTACATTTCAATGATAATGCATAAAAAAGTCGAAAAAGATTTGATGTAACGGTAAATAATATATATTTATATCTTTAATAAATTCTTTTATACCAATAGTTTATACACAAATTTTGTAAAAGTACATCCATAAAAAAAAAAAAAAAAAAAAAAAAAAAAAAGTAAGAATAAAGAAACGATACTTCAATTTTTTTCACCAGCCGAGCTTGAAAATGCCATTCGAAAGTAGAAGAGCTTAGTGTGTTTCGCGAGTTTTTAAGGGGTTTCACAAAGGATACGAGCCGAGAGACTCGTTGTAAAAGGGGCGCGTGTCGAAAGTAGGTTACAGTCCTTAGCCCTCCTCCGCTCCCCAGCCAGTCTTTGCAAAAGTATTATGTACCGCTGCGCGTCATTTCGCACGGGATAATAAAAGCGCTTTTATAGTTGAATACTCGGTAGTGCGCGCTATCTCCCTCTCTCCTTAATGTCGCCTTATTGCGACTACTGCTACTTCCTTGCATCTCCCTGTAAGAGAAATATATAGATCCCTGCGAGCGAAGAAGTTTATTATTATGACGTTCCCACTTGTTTACTTTTTATTCATCAACTTTTCTAATGTATACGTATGTGTGTATATTGTTCAACATCCAAAGAGAACGCGATGTCGTTTTTTAATTCAAGTTATAAATATTATAATAATTTATAAATATTATTAGCTTTGTTTATAATTTTATCCTCTTCAACTAAACATTACATGTACATTTTATAAAATTCAATTTTTCGTTTATGCTAAAGACATCTTACAATTTTTAATCCTTATTGTATAAAATTTGAACATTTTTTTTTTTTTTTTTTTTTTTTTTTTTTTTTTAATAAATTATAAACTTATTTGATAATACATTAAAACATAAAGAATTTAAATATTAAAATATGTAGAATTTAAAATAGTTTCTTACATCATCTTTATAATTCATGAAACTGTATTGGGACTTTAACTTTTCTTAAAAATATCATTCACAGCGAACCTATTTTTTTTTTTTTTTTAAATTATGGAAAGTTATGTAGAACATATGTAAAATTTGTCTACTTTCAAATTCATTTCTTCATTCGAAATAAAATTATGTACGAGTAGGTGTAATATTAATGAATAAGTAAGTATATCATTGCTAATGAAATTTTTAATTTTCATATGCAAATACTTATTTAAAAAAGTCTTTGCTTAATGTTAAAACATAAGTCATTTGTATAAACAATTATAAGAAATCATTTATTTATTTTCTTACTTTGTCAATAATAAAAATATATTTATAATTTTTTTATTAAAATATTTAATTATAAATAATTACTTTACTAGAAATGGTTCTTGTCCTAAAATTATATTTTTAATATCTGTAATAATTATCGAGAAATAAACATCACTTTTATTAAATTTTCACTTTATGAACGTACATATCTTTATTTATTTAGTATTTCAATTACAGATAATGAAATCGTCTTGAAAATAGTCAATAAAAGAACAAATTACTTTTTCAAGGCTTATTACATTCGGGCATTATACTATGGAAAATTTTCATGCTTTCGAATCCTTGACACAGTGACTTAACAAACATCATAATTCTGTAATGGATATTTGACAAATTTGGTTTAAATTTTAATTTTTAATAAAATTACTAAATTTTATTGTATTCTTGATATGAAATCTTTTAATTAAATTAATAAGCATAAATAGTATTTATGAAAATTAAGAATAGTGACTTTTGTCAACTTAATATTTGCAATATGTTCTTATTTAATTATAAGTAAATTATATGAAATTATAGTAAAAATATTACACGACAAATTATAATTCAAACTTATGATATTCACAGCGAGATGTTTTTAAACTTTTTATTTTTTGGGCATGCGCAATGACATTCGCATTTCATTGGTTAGTTTAAAAACTCACCGGCTGATTAGAACATAACCAAATATAACCTATATAATTTATATACACTTGTTGTGTGTTCACCATACACAACATACGAATATTTTTAATTTTCTTTTTTCGAAATAATTAATAAATAGTTAAAAATGGATAAAACAAATATTGGAAATTTATTAGGAAAAAGTGTTAATTCTCCAAGGCGACGATTATCTTTGGTGCAATCGTTAAAAAAAGGAAGTTCGTAAGTACTATGTTATTTTCTAAAATAGAATAAAATCTTTTATATAAATTTTAAGATTAATAAAATAATGAAATAATTTAAAATATACTTGAATAAACTTTAATAAATTTCGTTTTAAGTGGAATAAGTGTTTCTGGAAGATCAAATCAGTCCGTACAAATAATTTGGCGCTCATCTAGTCATATTGTGGAAAATTTTGGTTCTTCGCTACCAGTCTTAGTAACAGAAGCTTTAACTTTTGTGGAACGTAGTACAGCAGTTAGTGTCAGTGTCTCTTTAGATGGATGGGCATGGCTTGTATGTGGAAGAAGATTGCTGGTTTGGCAATGCAAAACTACAATACATGACCCAAAACAAAGACGAACTTTTAAAACTCAGTGTCGTGAACTTTTATTACCTCAGAGTGACTTAGCTCATAAAGCAGAATGCATTGCTGTATGGTTGCCACCTGGTCAACAGGTTTGTTTGCAAAAAAATTTAATTTAAAATTTTATTCATAGTTGAGATTTTTTTTATTTTAAATTAACATATTATAAAAAAAAATATATAAAAATATGTAAATAAAAATATTACAGGTACCAAGTTGCATGGCAGTTTCTCCAGAAGGCATAGTTCGTTATTGGGCTAGTATCGCTAATGAAGAATTATCAATAGAAACAAGTGCAGAACTTGCAGGTCAAGAAGTTGATTGCCTTACTTATATACCAGCTCATGGATGTATTTTAGCCACTACCACATGTACTGTAGCATTATTACAACCCCAAAGTACAGGTGGTAGAGGTAGTATCAATTGTAGAGTGTTAAGAACAAGCCAAGGATGGCTTGGTGGTATTGGTAGGAGAATGTCTTCATTCATATTTGGTGCTATGCCGCAATCACCTGTTATGGAAACCGTAAGCATTGCTAGCTTGCACTTATGAATTTTAATAAAACTATTAGACTATGATTCATATAAGTATTGTACTTGATTGTTTGTAGAAATTAATAAAAGTTGTGTGCAATGGAACTACCGAAAGAGGATCTAGAGTTCTTATTCTTGCTGGAAATTCGTTACAATATTGGTCTTTTCCAATAGGTGAACAAGAGAAAATGGAATTTGATGAAGATATTGGACATATTGTTACTCAATCTTTCCAAAGGCGTTTATGGGTATAAATAAATCAGTACTATTCTATATTTTATTGCATCAATTATAGTCATACATTTTTATCAAAGAGTGTTAGATTAAACTTAATAAAGTAACGAATATAAATAAAAATGTTTAAAATTCTTAAATAATATTCAATCGAATTTATAGGAATCAAGTGCTTGTAATCCTCAAAACATGGAGTTGTGGTTAATGGATATGCAAGCTATCGATGAGGGTATTGTTATTCTCATGGCAGCGTATTGTTCAGATGTTTCAATACAAATCCATCTTGCAATCGGATTAATTCCACTTTCTGGCACATCTTTGACAAATTCATTTAAATGGTTTATCCCCATAAAGACAAGACCTTTGTATTATCAATTTGACATTGAATCTATTATACACTCGTATCGTTTTATATTATCAGGCTGGGAAATTATTGTTTATAATCAGCATGATGTTATTGTAGTAAGCAGTAAGTAAATTTTTAAATGTTATTAAGTGTGTACAATTGAAGACAAATTAGAAATTAGTAAAGAAATCCAATCTTTTTAAATACTATAAAATTTGAATTTATTACATTCATTAGCAAAAGTATAAACAAAAAGTTGCAATCTAATGATTTAAATAAAATAATAATTACAGATTTGTCAGAATATGAACAAGACAAAATAGAGTTAACTCGAGAGAAAGAAGACAGTATTCTTGGTGGAGCACTTTGTTCTGGAACGCCTGTTTTATTCACGAGAAATCTTGGATTAGTTACTATAACGCCAACTGACTTTGCAAGCCAAGAATTTAATCAGTTAATTATTTCAGTTCTTTATCTTAAATATTTTTTAATTTACTAAATAAATTGTGTATAATTTTATTGCTTCATCCATAGTTGTTGAATTAATATTTAAAATACTTGTTATAACATGTTATAAATAATTGATTTTTTAGGAGCTATTCAGATGTAAATGCAAGTATGGATTATATAGGAAATATTAGCAACATGCCTGAAAATTTTATGACATTAATTAGCAATGAAGAAATAAATGAAATGTTTTATAGCTCTGATGGTGTTAAGCAACTACAAGCAGCATTTTTATTAAGTGTTCGGCAAAATAAGGTTTTTAAAATTAAACATCAAAAATTAAAATTGTTGACATTTTTTCTATTAATAATATTTTATATATATTATTGTATAGGAACAATGCGATGAAATTTTAGCAGAACTGTTTCCTTTACAAGAAGAGCCAGTTATGGATATTGATGCAAGTTTAGATACTCTAGTTTTAAAAGTAGCAAAACATTTGATAGATGACTATCCTGCAAACGATCCTAGATGGGCAAATCATAGAGATTTATGTAAGATTATAAATATATTTAATTTAACTTATGTTAAATTAAAATTTAATATTTTTATTTTCAGCTTTTACATTAAATTCAGTATTAGCTATGCAGATCCCACATCAGATTGAAGGAAAACAAAGATCCATTGATCTATTTGTTACATTTTTAAAAGAACATAGTTTATGGAATCGAGTAAGTTTTGTTTCATTTTTAAGAAAATAAGATTTAATTATTAAAAAAAAAAAAATTACCCTGAACTAGTCACACTTTAATATTAATTTTATTATTTTTATTCATTTTTATAATTGTATTTCAGTTTTGTGTCGTCACATACAGAGGAATAATAATGTCAACTTCTCACGTTCTTAGTGAATTTGCAGAAAAAATTATTGCCATGCTCGCCATTTACAATTTACAACAAAAGTAGTTTTAAAAGTAGTTTTTTTTTTCAAAATTTATAACAAATAAATAATAATTTTAAACGTTATGATATTTATATTTTTAGATTTACTGAAATTGTAGATGCTGTAATTGAACGCACTTTACAACCAGAGGACTTTATTTCAGAAGATCTTACTTCAAATGATATATTTTACAGAAAAGTCAGCGAAGTTCATTTATTTTTACCAAATTTAGTACATATTGCAGTCGATCAGACGCAATCAGAAAGACCCATTCATCAAATCGCGCAGTATATTTTACAAATCAATTCAATTTTATTGGTAAGCCGTGCCATAAAAACAATCTCAAAAATAGTCTACTTTTACAATTATTAAACTTTTCAATGTTTTATCAGGGTGTTCTTCATGAAGTAGTCAAATACCGTCAATTTAATGCGGAAAAATTCATACCTCCTAGATGCTTTTCTGTAACTGAATATTTGCCTTGGACAGCAGCTACTGGAAAGCATGGTTTGAGAACTTGCCTCAATACGATGGTTTGCAATTTTTTAATTGAATTTATTTATATTATTAAAATTTTATTAAATAAAAACTTAATTAAATTTAATCGCACTTATAGCAAAATTTAACATTGCAACATGGTGTAAATAATACAAACGATGTGAATGTTCGAAATGAGTTGTACGAACAATTAGTAGGATTAATTGATCTAATATTAGATGGAAGAAAGTGTCATTTAGAAAGTATACGGGGAACGGAAAAATTTGAAATACTTTTGAAACAATATGAATCGGAACGTACTAGTTTAATTCAACCTCTCAGTGAGTACACAAAAAAATTGTAATTTTACAAAAAAAAAAATAAATTTTATTCATTTGTTATAATAATTATTAATATTTGTTTGACATTAGTCAAGGAACAGCAATATGAAAATGCAGCTATGCTTGCTGAAAAATATTGCGATTTTGCTTCGTTGATTCAAATATGTGAATTAACAAATAATAAGCATCGACTCGACAGTTATATGGAACGATTTGCTAATCAAGATTTTGCAGGATTTTTATTTTCTTGGTAAAAAAATCATTTATATATTGAATTTTAAAAAACTTATAAATTTTAATATCTTTGATATTTTAGGTACCTAAAAGATGGTCGGCAAGGACAATTAGTAGAAAGATGTCGCCGAGGTGGAGCGGCTGAACTAACGGAGAAAGTTTTACAACATCCAACATTATCTTGGGTACAAGCCGTCCTCTCTGATGAATTTGAAATTTCTGCAAAGACTCTTATATCTTTAGCTCAAGAAGAAACGGAACTTGTGACTCGCAAAAAGGTTTTTAAAAAATTTAATTATTTATGATACATAAATATTGTGCATTTAAAATTTATCAACAACTTTTGGAAATTCTTAGACAATGTTTTCGTTGGCAAAATTAGCTTACTTTGCTTTAGACGAGCCAGAAGGAACGTTTGTGATGGATGAAAATAATATTAAAACTATAGATAGGGAACTAAATCTCATAGCTCATCAAGAAGATGTACCTGTTCATGTTTTAGAAATTTATGGCTATGACATTGAAAAATTACGCGTTCTTTCTCCTGCCGAACTGATTAATGTGAGTTTATCTAGCAACTTTTCTAAAATTTTTTATTTATAAATAATTTTTTAAATTAAATATGTTATATATTTTAGTTGTACACCTGTGC
Source organism: Chalcis sispes (assembly GCA_949987625.1). NCBI lineage: Eukaryota > Metazoa > Arthropoda > Insecta > Hymenoptera > Chalcididae > Chalcis > Chalcis sispes. The sequence continues at coordinate 12,389,847 of OX465098.1, read as the reverse complement.
CGAAAGTCAAATATCTAACGAATATGACTTCAAAAAGGCTCTTGATTTACTAGAATATATTTCTGATGAAGAAGAAAGAACTGCCCTTAAGTTGAGGATATGGGCTCGTGCCGCACGGTGTGATAAGTGGGATACAGTTAGTAAAAATCCAGAACAACAAGTTCAAGAAACAGTTTTCTTTAAATTGATGGACTTGGTTCATCTTATGGGTAGGTGAAATATTATAAAAATAAATAAAGATTACTTTTCAAAATTTTTTTATTCAATTTATTAAAATTTTTATTGGATTAACAATAACAATTTATAATATTATTTAATGTTAATTTTTTTAGGGCATAAAATTGAAGACATGTTACCTCCGGTGGAAATGATTCTGATAGAACAGGAACTTGGAGATCTCGCTGCTTCTAGTAATTTCCAATACTTAATTAAGTTAGTTTATGAGTACGCTTACAGTAACTATTAATAGAATTAACGTTATTAATAAATAATTGAATTTGTTATAAAAATTTAATTTTATATATAAAAAAAAATAAATTATAAATTTTTACATAATGATTTTTTATTTATGAAAAATATTTTGATGAATAAAAAATATAAAAAGTGAAAAAATCAAAAATGAGTTGAGATTTATCGTTTCACCAGATGACATACATTGAAAATTTTCCATTCGAACAATATATCTTACTTGATCGGGTAATTTACAATCTATTTCTAAAATAATAATAATAATAATATATCGATTATTATTTTATTAAAAAATATATCATAGATTTGTTTTTTTTTTTAGAAATATATTTTAATATATTTTTTATATATTTTTTACCTGTACACCTCGTAACCGTTGAAACATTTAAAATTTGAAAATATGTATTTGGACAACCATTGTTTTCGTCACAAGAGTTGTAATCGGTTGAAGAAATGTCTCCGTAAAGCGAGAGATCTTTACAATAGGTTCCTATTTGTTTACTATTAATTGTTTGTTGATTCCACCAACAAAATTTCAACGTTCCATAACCAACACCGTGTAACTATGTAATTAAACAAAATTATATAAATTACGTTGCAATTTTATTATTTTTATTAAAAACGAAAATTCAAGCAAGTTTACAATATTTAATATTTATAATTTTATTTTTCAAAATCATTAATTGAAAATTTTAATAAAATATTAATTTACCGTTAAAGTAACTTTCTTAGTTTTAATTCTCCACTGCGGATGCAATCTGTAAGTTACCGACTCAAATGGATTTGCATAATCCTCAAGTTGTAATCTTACACCAGGAATATTTTTATTACATCCAACAGGTCTCAAAGTCGAAGGCACTAAAATTTTATTATTTTTTAATAATATTTTATTTGAATAGCTATTAACAGACTTTTTATTTATTTTTTTTTTTTTTTAATGACAGTTGTAATAGTGTAAATTTGTTTTAAATTAATTAGACTGCTACTCAAAATTTAAAAAGTTTACCCGCCGCAAGTAGTCTAGAAATATCATCAACGTCTAATGATTTTACTATTCGATCCTCGTCGGACAATAAAAATTGTTTAAAAAATTCAGCATTTGATTCGCAAGTATAGTATAAAAAGTAAACTTCTGCAAATAAAACAACATTGTGTTAAATTAATGTGAGTATCGCTGTACTTTAAAAATTTATCTTTAATAATTATTAACCTGGATGATTAGATTTTAGTTTTTTCAAAGCGATTAACGCAAGCTTTGTTTCTTCATCCGTTAACGTCACTTGAGGCGCCAAAATAACTACTGCGTGTCCGCTATTACCGATAATATTATCATTATGCTTCCTCTCCCATAAATCGTTCAGGTACGTTAAAACATTTTCGAATATAATATTCATTTTTATATTTCTAGGCCCTACGAGCATGAATTTTTTTTTCTATAAGACATTTATCGGATATTTAAAAAAAAAATAATAAAAATAAATAATTGATTTTTCAAAGAAAAACAACAGCATACAGTCTATGTTCGTTAAATTATTTATCGCCTTATGTGCACTGGACGAGCTGCCTGTGACATTCAACAGCCATTCGCCGCTTTCTCCGTGCATTATTCCCATTTTCGATCCGTACACCGACACGTCCAAGTCGTCTACCAATACTCTATAAAACACATAAATGTTACACCGTTTTTTAACAATCAATGTAAAAATACGTTATGCCGATCGTTCGTTCAAAGCAAATTTTAATTTATTTGTGCGTATAAAATGGAAACGCGAAAAATGCTATTAAAGGTTCAACAACTCTGTACGGTGCGACATTATAAAAAGTAGAAATATCCGTGTTTAATCGTACGTCAATTGTGAAGAATCGAAAAAAGCCTCACGCCAAAAAGTTTACTGTGTATTCTCTGGTCCAAGATCCATCGAAGGCGATCACTACCTCGACGCGGGTTCGTCGTCTACGTCCGTTACGGCAATTGATCTCGGTAAATAGATGATCGTTCGTGTAATGATCGAAATGCTCGACGGCTCGCACTACCATCCGCTGCAAGGCGGCGTTGCTTATCACCGCTTTACTGTTCAGATATGCCAATACCTGCGCCGCTGCGTACGCCTGTATATAGTAAATGTATAAGAAAAAAAAAAAAAAAAAAAGGGGGGGGGGGAGGAAATTTTTGTTAGATGTGCTTTTTGTTTGTTTGTTTGTTTGTTTGTTTTTTTTTTTTAAATTAACGCTTTACTTGTTCTTCCATAACTCCCTTTGGTGCAATACGCGGAAACCAATCGCCTCGCTGACAGGCACCGATGCTTTTATCGAATACGACACCTTTATCCGAATAGTACATATCCAATACTTGGCTAAGCCGGAGATTTTCAAAATTTTTCATCCAATTGTCTAAATTCTTGGCAATTATCAGACCTTTTAATACAAACGAACAATAATTACGTTATTTTGTTCGCTGCTGCTTATTTATTTTATTTTATTTTTTTTTTTTTTTTTTTTTTTTTTTATTACGTTGTAAGGTAGATTTACCATCAACACCGCCAACGATTTCAGCTCGGGTGACGTCGAAATTATTGTACCTATGAGAAACGTAATAAACTTGCGGCTGTATCGTACTGTTCCAAAATCCAGCAGCTCCGAGAAACATTCTTTCGTAAATCGGCCCCTGGTATATCACCATTTCCGCCAGTTCGCCTAATTCGACCATAATCAAATGAACATTTTCAAAAATTGCAAAAAAATAAAAAATAAACATAAAAAGCCTACCCGCAACGGTGGCGATCCAAACGTTATCGATTTGCGTGTCGGATATCGTGACAGATTCCAGCCACATGGATCTACTCCGATCTATTTGTTCCTTAGGAAGAACGATATCTACCTCGGCTTCGGAATAATGTACTCTAGCCGCGATCTCGGCTTTTTCGTCCTCGTCCTCGATCGGCATCTTGAGCAATAGTTTCGTCTTTACCGTCTGCGGCTCGAGGCCAGCGGCGATAGCCGCTATGACGGAACCCAAGGAGACGGTACCGAACGGCGTCAAGATAACTCCGCCCTCCTTCGGGCATTGCTTTCGGTTCTTCGTGTTTACCGATCCGTCTAAGATATTCAATTTTCGTATACAATATTGGCTTTGATAAAGCGACTAGTTTATCATATTATCCTTGCTAATTTATTATATAAATATGCAAATCGATAAATAAAAAAAAAAAAAACAAACAAAGATAAACGTTACCAGAATACCATTCGGTCGGTCCAGGCTCGCAAAAATTTTCCTCCGCCTCCTCGTAATAATCCCAAATCGTGTTCGACATGGCAAAGTGAAGCAGGCAAACTTCGTCGCGCGTCAGCTCGTCTTCGGGTAAGTTACTCGTATCCGCGGGTATGAGCTCGTCGACAATGCGATTTTTCGCCCGTTGCGAGCCTCTCGCCGCGAATCTCAACACACCTTCGATTACCGGCAAATCATCCGAGTATACAATGCCGTCGAGTTTGAATCTGCGATACGAAATTTTTATAATATAGAAAATTTAAACGCGAATTTTATCGCTTGGATTAATTTACCTCTTAATAAGAGACGCGGACAAGGTTCTCATTGACATTGTGGAAAAGGTTTTCCGTTCGATTTTTCGTATAACGTCCAATACAACTTGTAGATTTAGGGGTAAAGCAGGGACGAAAATACCGTTGTTCGAGTAACATTGCCGAAGGTTTTCGGGCAGGGTTCGATAAGACTCGACCAAACAAGCACCTAAACAGAATTTGTTTTATTTTATTTATTTATTTGATTTTTTTTTTTTTTTTTTTTATTATTATTATTATTATTATTTATTAAACAATTTGCGCCGCAGTTTATCGATTATGAATCTTGAGTAAACTTTAGGTATGAGAGATATAAATGCTAATGCTATCGGTACGATGAAAATAACGAAGCTGAGAAAACGCGCGAGAAATTGATTTGAGTTAAACGTTATCGAGATAAGTTACTCGCGAAAGAATGCCGAGGTTTACTCCTTATCCAAGGCAATAAATAACAAAGAAATTTTATTTTACGAAACTTTATCAACATCGATATATTTAATTATCGAATAAAATTTTCAATGCCACGAAATTTTTTGTAAATAAAAATCGCGAAAGAAGGAGCAAATAATGCAACGAAACGATAAGATGCCTAGAAACTCTGAACGTGCATAAATAAGCGAAAAGCCATATAATTGGTTATAGAAAAACTCACCAAAAAGCGTCGTCGCCGCTAGGAGTATTACGATCGGCGTAAGGATGGTTATCATGTTCGGTCATGTCACTTATTGTCCACTGTCGCGGAAACGGCCGAGCGCATAATGCTCGCTCCCGCTGTTTCACCTACGAAGCTCGAGCGCGAGAGTAAGGCTAAAAGCGAGATGGAGAGAGAAAAAAGACCGCATTGCGAGCGAGAAAGACAAAGAGCGAGAGAGAGAGAGAGAGAGAGAGAGAGAGAAAAATGTATGTGCGTACTTGTTATGTACAACTATAGTGAGCGTATTGCAATGTATTCTCCGTGTGTATGTATTCGTACATACGTATATACATACACACACACATATATATATATATATATATATATATATATATATATATATATATATATATATATATATATATATATATATATATATATATATATATATATATATATATACGTGACTCAGTGAAGAGTCACGAAAAGATGGCTCGAACGATGTATACTCGCGAGTTAGTCGCGGCGACGACGCCAACTACATCAGATAAGATAAAACGTCCCGCTATTGGTGTGCGATTGTGAAAGCTGCTTGGCCCAATTATTGCCGTGCGCTTAAACGATCGTAAAAAAAATTTTTACTCTAACGTACAGGTGTGTACGTGTACACTTGCGTATAAACGAGCCGGGCTCTTTTCTCGGAAAGCTCGCATCAATGGTAAATCCCGATGAGGAAGAGTATTATATCGGGGGATGGAACGTTTGTGAAAATCGATCGTTGTTTTTTAACGTTTAAAAACAATGTTAAATTTAATAGTCGCTCGGCGACGCCTTAACGCTCGTTTATATTGTTTATATTTTTTGGAAAAGGAGTTTGAGAAAAAATTTAACGTCGCTCTCATCGATGTAACGTTAATCATCCACGTCTGTGAATAAAATTTCACGTGAATTATCGATAAAAAAAAACATTATCGCGCTATGTAATCGCCGATCATTTACTATCATTACTCATACTCGATTCGCTATGTTAAACTTTGTTTAAATTGCAAGCTCAACGATTATAAACTATAAAAAATTAAATATAGAACGAATGCGTACATAAAATTATCGTCGTTATTGGTAAACGATTGCGTATTCGCTATTCGAAAATATATTCGTTTATACACTCTAATACGTGTTATAATAAAAATTTATCTGATAATAAAAAAAAAAAAAAAAAAAAAAAAAAAAAACAGGTGCAGCGAATCAACGAAATCCCGCTGCCGTATGGCAAACGGATTTTAACGTGGAAATAAAATCAATACGAATTCTTATTCCGATAACTCATAAAATTGAGTTTGAGATTAGTCGATGCCGTTATTTATGTATCATTTTTAAGCTATGATTAAAAACGTTTAAACTTTTCAATTCGTTAATTGTACAATTATTTAAAGAAATGTATTTAAACGCCTTGCGGTAAGAATTTTTTTGTTTGCTTTAATCACATTCATTAAAATTTTGTCTCTTTTTCGTAGATATTTTAATAATAACATGTTAAATATTTATTAAATAAAATATAGCTCGCTCAAGCTAAACAAATAAATAAATCGATAAATTACGATCGAACGTTTGAATCTCTTAGGGCAAAAAATTCATTCCGTAAAACTCGCTTCACCTACAAAATTATCGTAAGAAGCCGAGTACAGTCACCTCGGCGTTACTTGTTGAATAAAAAAGAAAGAGAGAGAGAGAGAGAGAGAGAGAGAGAGAGAGAGAGAAGAAGCGATTCATATATAGGCATAAAGAAGAGTTATAAGCGATGACAGGTTGTATACTCTCGAGCCGAGTAATCACCGGTATATCTTATCAGCTCGAATAACAGATAGAGAATGCGCAACTTTTGTAAAGAGAGGCGCAAGGTGTGGGACCGACTCGTTTTAGATGACGTGCGACTAGTTATCACCCGGACACATCCCCGTAAACTTTTCGATAATGCGAGCTGCTTAATCGTGAATCGCCGCTTCGTCGACCGAACGAGTTTTTAATTTTTTTTTTTTTTTTATTTATTTATTATTGTTATTATTATTATTATTATTATTATTATAACTATTATTATTTCGTTTTCTTTGACGCGACGAGACAAAATTTCGAGCAACGATAAATCGAGAAATAAAGCGAAAGAGAGAAAGTATAAGAGGAAATATGAAGAGATTTTGCGCTGTTGTTTTTGGCGGTGCCGCGATTTTACTGATCTCATTATTCGGTGGGTGTTGTGCGATATTTCGACTTATATTATCCCATGCTTTCTTGTTTATTCGCGTCCACCTTATTAATCCTGGCTACATCGTGAAGCACGATGATCGTTATTTTCGTTTGTGCTTTATTGTGAATTTTGCAAATTTGTGAAATTTTTATACGAATCTTCGGTGCGAATCGCAATATCAGGGCATGTTGCGTTTGGTTTTTAATTCAAAATAATATGTGTTACGTGAAATTGTAAAACTAAAGTAAATTAAGATGCAATCATTTGATCGTTAAATTACACAAATAGCTATAAATAATCATTGGCGCAGAGAGTAATTAAAATCTCAAATACGATAAATAATCAATTCATTAAAAATATTAAAATTTATCGCTTACGTAAAAGTAAAAAGTTTTTTTGTATTTTTATTTTATTTTATTTTGTTTTATTTATTTATTTATTTATTTTTTTTTTTTTGTTTTTTCATGCGTGATTCATACCTCGATAAATTATAACAGTTCGGCGTTAAAATTTCTCACTATAACGCTTTGGAATGCTTGAAGCGAATACTTTTTTTAATTTCAACATTTGTCGAAAAATATTCAAGACATTTTTCTTCGAAGATAATACTTACCGTCCATTGCATATTATTTTTATATTTGTAGCGTAATCGAAATTTTATTTTTTATTTCTCTATTGTATATGGAAAATCTCAGATAAGCAGAAAATTTGATACGTATAATCTTTTACAAAGTATCTTAACTTTGTCTGTCGCTATACGTTTCTTGCCGAGTAAAAGATTATGCGTGTATGCGCGAACGTTTTAAAATATTTCATAATTTTATATCGTTGTTAAATTTTTACGAAATAATTATGAGATAAAAAAAAAAAAAAAAAAAAATCGTTGCATAATGTATAAACGATATAAATATCGTTTCTTATGATTTATGTGTTTTAACCATCTATCCTTTAAATTATAATCGTTGTATTTTAATGGTAAAAAAGTAATCACTAAATGATTCATAAAAAAAAAAAAACTACTAAAATTTAAGTACACGAGTTATGAATCACTAAATTGTCTGTATATCATAGTAAAATAGTAACGTAGTCGATTCACCCAACATTCATGTTTATTTATGAATTACTCAACAAAGTTACGAATGACTTTTTAAAGGCTGTTTATTTTTTATAATCTTGTTATTTGAGATTAAATGAAAATGTAGAAAATTAAAAAAAAAAAAAAAAAAAAAAAAAAAAAAGTCGATTATATTTAAATAATTTATTATAGCGAATTTTTTATTCAATCTAATTAACGATATCGATAAATTAATTACAGTTGCGGAAGTTCATTGCCAAGAGAACGCGATTAAAAAATTGCCCTCGTCGTTACTCGAGTGTTACGATGAAGAGCACACGAAAAAATGGAATTTATTGCCGCACAACATGCAAACGTTCATCAGCATTATAAGAAAAATTGAAGAATATCCTTCGCTGAATATGGATCTTCGTATGCTTTCCGTAGCTCTTTTACATCGGTATTGTATATTTTATAAAGTTTTTTTTTTTTTTTTTTTTTTTTTTTTTTTTTTTGTTTCTCATTTTGTTCTTGAATCAATTACAATTACAACGTCTTGTATTAATTAGGCAATTATAAAACTAAATATCGTATCTTAAATTTTTCATTCGTATAATATGCTATATAGTATCGGCGAGCATTCGACTTGCCGTGAAAGAGCCGTAATTACGTTGAGTTAAGGATATAAAGTTACAAAAGCAATTCGATTGCAAGTCAAAGATTGATCCGTTCACATATTCGCGGAGTTAATTTACATTTGTCGAATAAACATCAACGATGAGAAACAAACTTTCGATCGGCAATTCTTTCCGGGGATTCGATTATCATGTTTTATTGATGCGTCGTTCGATCATTTTCATCATTGATTTTTTTTTTTTTTTTTCCTTTTTTTTCCTTTTTTTTTCCTTTTTTTTTTAGCAACAATAAAAGGCATATAAACTTTTTTTTAATATTTTCACAGCTTCCGTCAAGACGGCATAATAAAGTCTGTAAATGTGAAGCCGCAAAAGGGAGTAATGCCATACGTGCCACAGGGTAAACAATTTTACCGACACGCGGAAACCCTCCGTGTCATTCAAGGGAACGCGATCAATTTTCCCAACAACAGCATATCCGCCATCGAACGGGTGAGTAAGCTCCGCTCTCTCTCTCTCTCTCTTTGTCTCTCTCTCTCTCGCTCAACTTTCAAGTTTTCTACTCATCGGTAAATCGAGCTATGTAAGCAACGATCGATGAGTTATCGTTTGAAAGTCCGCTTTGTTTATTTATTAATTTTTCTTCTTTTTTTTTTTTTTTTTTTTTTTTTGTCTTTTCTTAAATTTACAAACGTACACTACTAATGTAATGAAATAATTATAAAGTTAAATCGAAAGATCGATGTATAAAAATATGTATGTGAATTTCAGTGCTCCTTACATTCCATGTTATCATCCAGTATCGGCATATTCGAACGCGGAGACGAAAGCCGAGTTTGCAAAATGGCAAATTACGCCTTTAGAAGATTCAGCAGGAGCGCCGATGGTAAAGACATCAAAGAGGACGTCGAGACGCTTACTCCGGAACAAATGTAAGGAATCGCCTAGCTTATGTTAACGCATTCTTACTTAATACTATTATCACAACGGTTAAAATGAACATTCCAGAGAAATGATTAGCAAAGGAGACGGCGGAGTGGATCCAAATTCCATGTATCCGGCGTTACCACCGAATCATCCAAGCAGCGCGCGATTCATGAATCTACCCCCAGTAAGCCGCTGTCCTATGGAAAATGGAGTCATAAAAACACCGTAAGCCTCATTTCGATAATCGGCTACGAGGTTTTTTCTATTTTCACCTTTCGTCGATATGAAAGTTGTGCGATAGAAAAAGTCCGATAAAAGACCGTTATATCTTTTTTTTGACGCGAAGTTTATAGATATATATATATATATATATATATATATTCGATTATCGTTTTGATTGATTTTACAACGACAATGTTAAATTTAAAATGAAATTCAAATTATGTATGATTATTGAAAATTTATTTGTTTTTTTTAAATTAGAATATCTAAAATTATTTTATTTAAAGTTTGAAAACGACGTTTGATGTAAATAATTAATATAATAAACGCTTTTGGCCGTTAAATTATTATAACAATATCGAGTAAATTTGAAAATAAATAAATTTTTGGCCCGTCATTTAAAAGAAGAAAAAAAAAAAAAAAAAAAAAGAACGTTCAAACGTCGTCGTCGATATCCAATGCTTTATAATACATATTGCACGATAAGCGTTAAACGATTGTACAAACACGCGTTTCTTTTGTTCCATGAAAAAAATATATAAAAAAAAAATATAAAAAAAAAAAAAAAAAAAAAACAGGTGGGGCACCGTTTCCGGCGGTCCGCTGTTAGCCGGTATAACGGCAAGTCTTCAGCCGCAGCTGATAAGAGTAGGCGATCTGATAAAGCAACAGGTTGAGCAACGCGTGCTCAGCTATCCGACCGAGGCGAATGTCAACAATAAGTTCTTTGGAACTCTCGCCGGTATGTATATCCGTCTTGGGTTGAATAGATATTCCAAGCGGTTTTCAAATTCTATTCAAACGTTCGTAATATTTTTTGTCAAATAATTAATGATCAATCTTTTATTCCTTTAATAAAAAAAAAAAAAAAAAAAAAAAAAAAAACAGGCGACTTAGCGGAAGTGGTCCATTTACAAAGCCCTCAAAACACCGATCATTACATCTTAGGTGCCGAAGGTAACTGGAACTCCTCGACTCAGCCTCTCTACTATTTCTTGAAGACAAACGAGAACCTGCAGATGACCGGTGCCGAGATCCGAGGTGATCTCGACGGTCTCGTTCTCGCCGACATAGTGCCACGTTATTATGAAAAAATCGGCACTCTCAGTTTATCGCAAGTTCTCGATATGTACTACAGCAAACGGGGCTTTTTCGATCCCAGTTACAGAGCTTGTAATCGGAGGACTCATTACCTCAAAGTCGCACCAACGGAGACGCTCATTTCTCAAGTAAGTTGACGGATAAACGAAATTTTTTTTTTTTTTTTTTTTTTTTTTTTTTTTTTTATTTTTATTCCGTTAGTATAGACTAAATTTATGAAAGAAAGAAATCTACTTTTGTACTACATAACGTGATTTTTTCATAAAAAAAATTTTAATTATTCAATCAATCGTAAGCCATTAAATTATCGTTACATTTAGACTCACAGCGCAGCTTTGGTCCTGAGCGCGGGAATAGCCAGAGCAACGATTTCCTCCGAAGCTCTCGAACAATTCGCTACGCAAGCTGTGAAAAATCTTTCGACCTTCATTCGTAAGTTAACGTTCCATTAAAAATATAACGAAAAAATTCACCTTTTTTTTTTTTTTTTTTTTTTTTCTATTTTTAAGTTGTACTATTTTTAAATAAATAAATTTTAATAAAATTTCAGCGAGAATGAACGAGGACAAATCTTGCGAATTTTTAGGAAATACCGAAGATAACAGCGAAACTGCGGTGAACTTAACGATCGTCGTCGATACCACTTGGTCCTTCGACGTCATCAAATCTATTCTCGCGTAAATTTCATTCGTTAATCTAACCTTATATTATAAAAAAATTTTAATGCGCTTTTCATTTTAACTATTAGCTCATTAATATTATTAAAATCAATGTTATTTTCTTTCAGGCAACTTTTGGAAAATCTTGACGTTTGCAAATTCAACAGCTATTTTAAGCTTATAAACGGCTTGGACGGCTCCGTGATGATCAACTCTAGTTACAGTATCCTCGATTTTCACAGTTTTAATTCGACGCAATATGCTAATTGTAAATTATTTTTTTCTTTTTTCTTTTTAAACGTTTTTACCTCTTTAAAAAAAAAAATTGCATTTTAAAATTGATGTCAAATTTACAGACGCAAAAGGTTTCGATTTGGCAAGAGTTTTAGAAAAGTTGAATGCATATCAAATGAAAAAATTAAACGAAGAGCAGCGATTAGGTTGGGGTGGAGGAAAATCCGATGTTATTTTGTTCGCGCATTATCAAGGAAGCATTTCGCCATCCGACAAAGATTATTGCATTGAATTATTAAAGAGAATGAGAGAAGAAGTTCCAGGTATAACGAATGTTTATTGAATTTAATTTATCAATTGCTTAAAATTTTTTAAAACTACTTACTGCTTAAATTATAGATACGGTGATACTTTTTTTAACTTACGGTCGGAAAGATCAATGGTCCGAATTGGTATTAAATCCTAGTACAGACGTAGTTTCTATAAGCATCGGTGAAACTTCAAATTCGTACCCAGCTGTGGATACTCTACAATCGAGAATTAAACAGGGTAAGTACTATCCAATGTTTACTCTTATCTTTTTTTTTTTTTTTTTTTTTTTTCATCGTCAACGTTTCAGTTCTAATAAATTGATACAACAAAATAATTTATAGTTCCAAGGCGGCTTATTAATTCACAATGCGGTGCATACTATAAAGCTGTAGGTTCATCTCATTCTATAACAGAATCCGTTGGACCTTATGGTGTCAATTTTTACAGAATACATCCCAATTATTTCTCTAGTGATGATACAGATAATCCACCGAGAATAAAGGTATGTAAATTTGTATTCTACGCTATTGAAAAAAAAAACATTTTTACGATTAAAATGTCAAGTATTTCATTAAATACTTTATTGCAGATCCAAGGAATAGGAATTGTTTCGCTCAATATCTGCTGGTCTCGAGAGTTAATGCATGTAAATGCAAATTCCGCAATAGCAGGTGCTAAGTGCGTCAATATTACGCATAGTAACACTCATACGATAGATATGAACTGCGAAGGTACGAGTTATCTTCACGAGTGCAAGCCCTATTACTTATCCATCGCTTTCAAATCTAACAACACCGAAGTTTATGAATGCACAGGTAATGTAAAATTTAGCATATAAAAATACTTTCGAACTTTTTTTCAGCCATTTTAAAAATAAATAATTATTTGCAACGTATGAATTTTATAATAAAGTAAAAAAAGTTATAAATGAAGTATTGATATTATTAAAAAATGTACTTTTTATTTTTTCAGATTCAAACGTATGTCGATATCCGAACAATGTAAGATACACGATTTCGTATGAAAACCTCGTTTGCAAAAGTGGAGCGAACGCATTATTTATCACGCCCCTATTTATACTAATAGTAATTGCTCAACTAGTTTAAACAAACAATTATGCTTCCATCATTCGATATCATACACTGCGATACTCAACGTAACTTGCTCAGCATATATCTTCTCATCGTTCCATTATTTTTTATACTTCACTGTAAAATTAATGCAATTTTTCTAAGATATCGTTTTTATTGTCAGACATTTAGCATTAAGTCTATGTAACTGTACAAATTTTAAATATTTTTAACAATTTTTTCATAAAAATAATTTTAGTAATAACATACGTTTATTAATGTACTTTTTATCTTTTAATATTTAAAAAATCATTTTTTATTTGTTTAAATAAATGGTTTACAAATTGATACTGTATGGTCAATTCCGCAACTTACTTTTTGAACTAAAGCACCGATAGCAACCTAAAAAAATATTAATTACACAAAGTACATATGCTAAAAGAGAAAATTTTTTTTCTATCTTTGAAAAATATTGCAATCTTACTTTTAAAGGAAAGTATTGGTCCTTGCGATGACCAAGTCCAAGTGCTCCAAATTTATTTCGTCCCCACATATAAAGATGCCCTTGATTTGTAATAGCTCCTAATTGACTAATTCCACAAAATATTTTTACAACCTAGATAATAATATAATAATAAATAAATATAATTTTGTATTAAAAATATTTAGAAATAATAAAATAAGTAAATTTACTTTAGTATCAGGCTCATAAGCATTAACACCAAATAGAGTCTTTGGAATTAGCGTTGGTTTCAAAACTCTCTGAACTTCAGGACCAAGTCCAAGAATACCGTATCCCCAAACATAAACTTCTCCAGCGTCTATGAAAATGTAATTTTCGAAAAATTAGTCTTTAAAAAAATATTAATATACCTAAAACAAAAACAAATAAAAATAATTATTTCTTATCTCTTTTAATTTATTGACTTACCATTTAAAACCATGCAAAAACTTCCACCTGATGCTATGTCTATAATATGACCTAGACTTTCAAAGGTTTTCATTTCAGTTGCTATATTAACTTGTTGACTAATTCCAAATAATGGCAATTGACTGTACTCAGAATTACCCCATCCAAATACTTTGCCTTTATCTAGAAAACAAAAGTTAAACGAAAAATTTACTCAAAAATTGATTCTAAGATGCACATCAACAATTTTAATAATTAATAATTTAAATAACCTGAAAGTGCAAGAACACAGTCGGCAACACATGCTACTTTTACAATATTTTGACCTGCTAAGTCTCCTTTGACTAATGAAGGTCTAAATTCGTTTCTATAATGTGCTAAACCTGTTTGTCCATCTGCACCCCAACCAAATGTATATACTTCTCCATTTTCAGTTAAAACCATACTAAAAATAATCATAAAATTATGATACTTATTATTACAAAAACGTTATTCAAAGAAAAAATTAATTTTTTTTTATCTATTACAATAGTTTTTAAACATTATAAAAATAATTTTACTACTACCAATTTTAATTCAAGTGAGAAAGTTTTTCACTACCTGTGATCTTGACCAGCAGTTACACCAGTGATTTTTGCACCTTTAATGTTTGGTATATAATTATAAGCTTTACTTCTCAAGTAATTTTCATTATTTATTATTGGCCTTCCACACTGTCCGTAACCATTGTTTCCTAATGTGTACAAGCCTTCTTCTGTTAAAATAAGTAAATGAGCTCTGCCAGCAGCAAGTCCCAAGACATTTGTTGTTTTACCTTTTAAAGGAATAAATACTGGTCTTGGTTTTGTAACAATTGGTTCTTTTAATTTCTCATCTGCTGGATGAAATCCTATAAATTATAAATTTAAAAAATATTAAAATAATAATAGTACTCGAATAAAAAATACATTTAAAAATTTCTTACCAAGCTGTGAATCTGAATTTATACCACTTCCATAAACAACTCTGTGGTCTTTAGCTTTTACTGCAAAAGCTGTAAATCCATAACCACAAGCTATATCGGTAACTTTGTAAAATTCACCAAATGTTAAGCGATACGGATGACCAGAATAAGCAATACCTTCATCTGCATACGAAATGTTTTTTTCTACCCCCAGTGCTCCATGTTCTTGCAATCCCCAAACATACACTCTGCTATCACTTTTTTTACTTACTGGATATTTAAAAACTAAAAATAAAATGAAAAAAATAAAAAAATTTATAAAATTTGTCAAATCATAATCAAACAATATTATTTTTTTTTTTTTAAATAAAAAAAAATTTTAAATCTATGTATAGGTTAAGAAAATTCAAAGTCATCAAAATAAAATAAAAAAATTATATTTATTAGAAAAAATAGTTATTATAAATTTATACTTGGCAGTGCTTTCAGTTTCAATTTTTTTCCCAATTTAGGTTTTGATTTTCTAGAACCATTTTTTGGATTACGTTTTCCGACAAATGTTGCTAAATTTCTAATTATATTGAACATAACTGTTAAATATATATTTATTAACTATTATTATTAGATTAAAACTATAAACGAGACAAATAAATATTTAAAAATCATGCTTTTTGCAATAATATAATATTAGTTTATAATTTTGTGTCGGCTTCTTAATATCGAAGCGCGAAAATACATGTGTTCAATCAGCTGATTCTTCATTTAGAAATAACACGTGCTTTAAATTGCATACCGGTATATAACAGTTTAATGTAGGTATAATCTTTTAAAGCTAATAATAATTTAAATGAAAACTGTAACTAGAAATTAATTTCTTATAACAAAAATTTTATAAAGCACTTTATAATATTAATTAATTTTTTATAATAATAAAAATTAATAGAATATACATACACTTATTTTTTTATAAATTTTTACTTTATTTAAAAAAAATGATCATAACATCTGCATGTTTATTTTATTCTACATAAAATAAAAATGTATTTATCCCTTTAATGTTTTGAAATTTACATTTATATATAATTTATTTTTCTAAATAAAATTATGTTGATAATATTTATTTCATTTCATTATAATCAATAAAATATCAATAAAAAAAATTAAATTAATTACTATTCGGATAAATTTGCTCAAAATATGACTAAGTAAAAAATTACAGACACAATTATCATTTGATAGAATATAAAAATAACATGGAATAATATAGACTAATCGCATGTTTAATAATTATAATGATTAAACAGTGCAATAAGTAACGTAACGTATACTAAATAAATTTTAATTGAAATTTAAACTTAAGCTTATGAAATTTATATAAAGAATCGATATATTATAAACTGAAGCATTTATATTTTTATAAATAAAAAATGAATTATTTTATTACATTACAGTACAATCAATAATAGGTCATTTTTATATTCTCTACAGCAAGCAAAATATTTTTACAATGCTTAGCAATTACATAAAATACGAACTTAACAAAGCTTAGTTCAATACATAACAATGATATAATTGAAAAATAAGAAAATCTTAAATTCTGTAGTAAATCAATCAACGCTGAAAATATTTCTCAGAAATTTTAAGAAATAAATCATCAAAATAATAATAAAATTATAAAATTAAAGATTTTACAAGAATATCTCTTCATATTTATGATATATTATGTAAAAGATTTCTCATTCATTCATTGTACCAAAGCTTCAGATTCTGAAGCAATCGTTTACTGTGCAGTAAGAAGTCAACGTATTTTAATAATCCAAAAGGATTATTTATATTGTGTACAATTTTTTAATATATTTTTACGTTCACTTAATAAATATTTTATAAAATATTTACTTTGAGAAAAACTAAGTATCTATGTCAAAATTAATATCAGACGCTTATTATTATCTATTTTGAATTTCATCAACATTTACTACTTCTATTTATAAGAAATTGTAATTCCTTAAGTATTTTCTTTTTTATATTTATATTCCTTGAATATAATAAAATTCATTAAAATATGTAATTAAGTTTTGAACTGAGCATTTTCACTAAAATAAATGTTACAATTATTTTTTTTTTTTTTTTTTTTTTTTTTTTACAAATAATGAAATTACTTTTAATTATTCAATATTACTTAAAATTAATTAATTAATCATTTTCAAATACTACAGTTAAAATATTATCTTATAATACTTAAATTAATAATTTTTAAAAATAACTTAACAGAAAACTTATTTCAATAATTTTTCATTTAATATTTATTTCCTAATGGAAATGCACAGTTCAAATAACTAATATAAAAAATGTTATTTTGTAACTGTAATAGTTAGTATAATGTATAAGAGAAATTTCTATGACTGTATTTTATACAAAACAACAGTTATTTACTTAAAACATAATTCTCTGCAACATCTTTTTACTGCCTAGATATATTTCAAATTTTGCGCTCACGCTCGGTAAAAAATAAATTTGTATTATACCTATTATACATAATCATAGTACACCGATTTCTCACGTTTTACACGATTACAAAGAATAAGACATATATTCATTAAAGTATCAAATAATGTCTTTATTCTTAACAAACTTAGCAGGTGACTATTTTTTTTTTACCTATAGGAAAAATGAATAATTACTTCGATAAATTTTGTTTCAAATAAAAAGTTTAAAAATTCATGTAGAATGTAAATTCGTTCCTTTCAAACTATATTGCATATATTGTTTAAAAAGTTGATGAACTATAAATATAAAAAATCATTTGTGCCTTCTACATCATATATTTTTAATTAAATGTAATATATATTATTAATTTTAATATACGTCATAATATATTTTGTAAAATAAGTAAAATTTAATTTTATGAACGAATTATGAATTAGAAAATTCATTCAATGATCTACACATTCAATATCAAAACACTAATTACTCTAAAAAATTCTAATACGTAATTCTGATTATATAATTTTTGAATCTAAAAAAATAGTACACTCTGCTGAAGCTTTACTTTGTAATATAACTCTCTCACATTTTCACAATTCATCACAGATATTGGCACAAATTTTTTAAATTTATGCCGAAAAAATTTTCGTTCCCTCTGGCAAAATCACTTCTTCACCTACGTCTGTCAATGTAACGGTCAATGGCAATATAAGAGGCATTAAAATCTCCTGATGCGTCATGACATGCTGTTGACTTAATCCTCCATCCGGCCTTGTAATTGTTATTGTTTTTATATTTTGTGGTTTTATAATCTGTGCTTGACTGATAGTAGCTTGATGTATCCTCTGTGGCTGCAACTGATTCTGTATTTCCTGTTGTTCTTGCAATTGCAATTGTTCTTGTTCTTCCTGAGCCAGATCATGTTGTTCTGAAATTTGCTGTTCTATATTTACATTTTGAACTGTGATTTGCGATTGTCTCCCTTGTAATAAATTTTGTTTGCATCTTTTGCTATGAGCGTATCTGCTTCCATTGTTATTAAATCTTCTATCGCAAGTAGGACAAGCATAAGGACGTTGTCCTGTATGAATAAAAACATGCTCTTTGAGGGATTTGAGCCTTCTGAAATTCTTTGGGCAATACTTGCAATGATATTTAGCCTCTCCAGTATGCGAAGTTAGATGATTAGCCAAGGTATCCGCCCTTGCAAAAGCTCTAGAACAATATTGACATATATATGGACGTTCCTGAGTGTGCGTTCTCATGTGCATCTTCAAATAAGCGTTCGTAGTAAAAGGTCTTGAACAAACTTCACAGACGTAAGGTTTAATTCCGTTGTGAGCCCTCAAATGTGCTATAAGAGTTGTAGATTGCGTAAAACTTTTGGAGCAAATTTCACATAAAAATCTCTTAGATGTATCAGAATCCTTAGCTTTTTTACATGATTTGTCATGTTTCGTAAGGTGATTACTAAGTTGTTCTTCTTTTATAAACCGTTTAGTACATCGCGGACACTTATAAGGTTTGATCATATTGTGCTTAGCTACGTGTATTTTTAAATGTTCCCGCCTATAGAATTTTTTAGGACAAATATCACACAAATACTTCTTTCCTTCGTGCACCTGTTTATAACATTTCAAAATAAATTATTTTAATTTTTATTACATTATTATAAAGTTTTAAAAATATTACTTGATATATTTGTTTATATAAATTATATTTCTCACCTGAATATGCCTTAACAAGCCTTTTCTAGAAGTATAGCGTTTATTACATTCCGTACATTCGAGACCCACTATATCCGTCCGCCTCTTACGAGGAACTTTTTCACTACTTTTATCCTCTGGTTTCGGCTCTATTTCTCGAAGATCTTCTTCCGTCAAAATTCCCTCAGTTACATGTTTTGCTCTATGCTCCTTTAAAATTTCATTATTTTCAAAAGAATCACCACATATGTTACATTTTCGCACTTGATCAGGATTTTTCTCTGAACATTTGTCATAATGTGCTTTGAGTTTATCTTTCCGGTAAAATTTAACATTACATATATCACATTCAAAGTTTGGTTCTTCATGCAATAATTGATGGCGCAACAAGGATTTTTTGGTACTGTATCGTTTTTTACAAGTTGGACACTCATGGCTATCCATTGGCCAATCAAGTCCACCTTCAAAGTCATCATCATCTTCTTCATTATCTTCATTTTCATTTTCCTGATTTTCTTCAGATTTTTTAACTTTCTCTTGCTTACTTGTAGTTTCATCTTTCACATGTTGTGCCATATGCTTGGTCAAAGCTTGCTTTGAAGGGCAATTTTGATTGCAAGTAGCACAGAATAAGGTCTTAGTGTTACGTTGAAATTTTTTTGGTACTGTTGGCACATAATCCTGCATAATAAAAAATTTATTTTAAAATGAAAAGTAAATCAATTTATATATCAAAGTTATATTATTTATTACACTTAATATAAAATAATATAAAATAATATAAAATAATATAAAATAACAAAATTCAATTGAACAACATACTGTCTGTTCTTGATCAGGAATATTTTGTTCATCTTTTACATCAAAAGAATTTTTAGTTTTATCTTTCTCCTCTTCATCAAACTCATCTAGATTAAAATCTGTTTTTAATTGATCAATGATCCTTTGAGCTGCTTTTGCTGCCACTCGTTTAATTCTTTTATTCGGATCATATTCTTGACCATGTATCACTGTTTTATGATTTGTCGCTATTAAGTGATTACGAAGCGTTAATTCATTACCAAATGTCTTATTGCATTGTGTACATTTAAAGTTTTTGAATCGACCACCATGTTGCTCAGCATGGCGTCGCAAGTGATCCTTGCGCGTGAACGATTGATGACAAATCTTACAAGTATACTTGGTACCGCAGTGACTTTCCATGTGCCGAGCTAATGACTTTTTGTGGGCATAACTCATTGGGCAGTGTGGACATTTTAAATCTTTTAATTCTTCCTTTGTGATAGATTCTATACTTTCTTCTTGATTATTTATATTTATATTATCTTTATCATTTTTAGTACAAATACCTTTAAACATAAGACTAGATATTATTAAAAAATATTTGAAAATGGCAAATAAAAGCATTTTAATAATACAAAACTAAAACATTAAATCAATACATCACCTGTGAATTCAATTTGTTCGGTATCATTATTTAAGTCTTGTTCTGTAAGCACACCTTCAACTACATGTTTTGATCGATGATCTCTTAATTTATCCATTGCTTCAAATTCTTCCTCACAAACATTACATTTAGGCAAATTAGATTTCTTCGATATTGTGTTTGATGTAACTTCATTCTCATTTTGTTTATAATCTTCTTCAGTGTCTATTGTAGAATTATCATAATTATGATAATCCAAACTATCATCATTTTCCTGAAAAGAAACTTCTAATGGCATAGATTCATCTTTTATGTAATTCTTTTCTTTTTCATGTTGTTTTAAGTGTTTATTAAATGAAATAATGTAAAGATATTCTTTTCCACAGTGAGGACACTTGTTTGGTTGTTTTCCACTCGATGGTGGCTTTGATGATATTGGGCTCACAGTTGCGCTTGAAACTTTTTCAGGTGTTTTCTGCAATTTCTCCGGCGATTTTCTCACTAAAGATAAAGTTTTTCTGACTTCTTCATGAGAGTGCATATGCTCTTTTAACACTTCTTTTGATAAAAATTGTTTATCACATAAGTAACATAAAAAATAAACTTTTTCAGATTTTTCAGATTGAACTTGCTTTAATCTAGAACTAAGATTCAAATTTTCAAAATAATTTTCTTCGTCTGAATCTCGATCAAAATCAGATTTCTGTTGATTTATCTTGCGCTTACTTCTACGATTCGATTCATTTAGTGAGGATTCTTCTGCTACATCATAAATTTCAATTTGTTCATTAGCTGACTCTTTTTGTAGATTTTCCTTCGTATCTTGTTCAATTTCCTATTATAATAAATAAATATAAATATTGAATCAACATTAAATACATTTTAAAAATAATTATAAAAAATAATTTCATATTACAAACCACTGAGTTTAATGTATGATTTTCAATAGAAATTTCACAAGACTGTGATTCCACTACATAATTATGTTCATGCATTGTCAAATGCTGAGTTTGATTCAATTGTTGTATCCTTTCGTGTTCACTTATTTCATCAAGCATCATTTCTTGAAGATCTTGTTCACCAAATGAGTGATTGTGTTCTTCATTAACAATTTGTTGCATATCTTTTTCATGAAGATGAATGTGTCGATCATTGTTAATTGTTTGCATATCTTGATCCTCTTGAATTTCAATATTTGAAATTTCTTCATTTCGTTTATGATTCTCTTCATTCTCATGTTTATCTATATCATGCTGATCAATATTAATACTATCAACCTGTTTTTGTATATTTTCATTTTGTAGATGACTTTCTTCATCGGTTATCTTTTGAACATTCAACAAATCTATGTGATCTTTCAAAAGTAAACTTTCCTCTGTTATTTCACCTACATCATTTCTGTGACTTGTTAAATTGACATCCACATCACTAAAAAATAATTCTTCTTTAATATTCAATGAATCTAATTTTTCTCGTAAAACACTATCGGCTTGTTCAACTTGTAATTTAAATTTATATGCCAATTCAAGTTTATCATTACAATCACAGCAAATATGAGAAGGCAGTCCATCGCCAGGCATCATCTGTAATTATTGTATTAAATTACATCATTGTATTAAATTATAGCTATAATTTAAGAACTACTTAATAATTTCATTAATAAAATAAATGTGTTATAAAAAACTAAATTTTAATATTATTATATATATTTGTATTTATTTTAAAATTTTACTAATTTTAATGTATAAAATTTACTACTACTTGCTTAAGATAAGTTAAAATAAATTACCAAATGACAAATATTTTTAAAATAAATCAAGTAACAATATCCAAATAAAGACTTATGAAAACACCACCAAAGATTAAATATGTAATTTCAAACCTGTTTTTTGATTTTTAATAAACAACAAATAGGCAAAAAAATCTGCTTCAATGATTCAAATTTATCTTCAAAAAAAAAAAAAAATTGAAAAACCAACAATGTTGATATAAAGCTGGGTACAAAGTAACCTAAAAAAAATAATATTCTAACCTTAACACTGGTGAGACTCATAACTTTTTCAGATAAAGAAACAATGCTATTGCCGTGAAAGAGACCGAGCATCAAAGAATTGCCAAGGAGGCATATTCGACAGATATCCATCTGGTGCTCCTGTACCATCCCGACGACGTCGTCGTCATTTGGCGGTGGTAGCCGCGGTTCATCCGACG
Source organism: Chalcis sispes (assembly GCA_949987625.1). Taxonomy (NCBI): domain Eukaryota; kingdom Metazoa; phylum Arthropoda; class Insecta; order Hymenoptera; family Chalcididae; genus Chalcis; species Chalcis sispes. The sequence continues at coordinate 12,367,030 of OX465098.1, read as the reverse complement.
TATTTACCTCAACGGCGTCCATATTTTGTTTGTCTGGCTCTCCCTCCATCTCTTCATTCTCCTCTTACCGCACAACTACCGAAGTGATATATACATATTTATACCTGGCTAAAACTATGTGCATGTGTGTGTGTGTGTGTATGCGAATGTGTGTTGTGTGTGTAGAGGGGTTGGTTTGAAAAAAAAAAAAATATATATATATATATATATATATATATATTAGCTGCATGCGGTGTATTATTATTTTTGACAGCCTGACAGGTCTTTATAACGTCACAATGAACGAAATAGAAAAGCGCCAAAATTCAAATTTATTTCAAAGTTTATTTTCAACATATTACAATGAAAATTATTTAAAAAATAATGTAGGCTTTATTTATTTATTTTTTTTTTTGAAAATTATAAATATTTAAATTATAACGGTAACATCTTAACTTTTACTTTTGAAGTAATATTGTATTTCATAACAATTGGTTAATAATTGCATATTACAGAAATTATTTTTACGTTGAAATATATGTAATGTTAATTTATCTTTCATAAATATTTATCTTTCGATCCTATTTGAATTCACGCGCGTAAGAAACTATATTTGTATAAAAGTATATTTTAAATAATTTAAGCCATGACACAGATTTCGATTAAGAAATCAATGAAACATTATTTATGACTCAATAATTGACATTGCATATGTATATTCATTAGTATACTACCGTGCATTGTAGCAAACGATTGAAATTGCTTTATTAAGATGTCATTTTTACAATAATTTAAATTTTTTGAATTTTTAAAAGATAAAAAATAAATTTTCATATTATTATTAGTATTTTGAAAACTTGTTACATTTAAATAATTCGTTGAATAATAAATGTTAAATTACAACAAAATACAATTGAAATAATGAATAAATATTATACTGAAAAAGCTAGTGGCTTTCCTAGTAATAAGAACGATAAGAATTGTAAACATGATCCCCGAGTAAGTTATCTTCATACTCCTACGAAGTCAGAAAACGATAAAAAAGAATACAGGTAATCATATGTTTGTATAATACTGTTTTTACTGATAAATTATGAATATTTAATTATATTTTATTAATAATATTATTATTAAACAGAGTAATAAAACTAAAAAATGGTTTAACAGCTCTATTAATTTCGGATTTAAAATCTATCGAAATACCGGAACGTAATCTTATTAATTCTACAAAATCAGAATTTGAAATGAAAAATAGATTGGTATAAACATTTATTATATTTACTTTAATCCAAAATTTTTTTATTTTTTCAAACAATTAATTTTGAATAATCAATTTTCAGTCAGCTTGTGCGCTTTGCGTAAACGTTGGTAGTTTTAGCGATCCGCTCAAAGCACAAGGTTTAGCTCATTTGATCGAGCACGTAATTTTTATGGGCTCGAGAAAATATCCCGAGGTGATATAATATTTACGTTTTGTTTTTTATTGCACATCATCGAATTGTAAGAGATTAATTATTTAAAGAATTAAGTGATGCATTTATCGCCGTAGGAGAACGAATACGAAAAATTTATAAAGGAAAAAGGAGGATTCGTGCACGCGGATACGAGTAATGAAAAAACTACGTATCTATTTCAGATACATCCGGATTATTTATTTCCCGCTATAGATCGATTCGCCAATTTTTTCATCGAGCCGCTTTTTAAAAGAAATAACATTTTACGAGAACGTGAATCGATCGATAATGGTAGAATTTTCATTTCTCATCGTTTAACGCAAACGTGTCTCTGAAAATTACAGTGTAATTTTTCTTATTTTTCAAGAATTTTACATGGACTTGTCATCAGATTACGAAAGGTTAAAGCAATTATTTCGAATTATACCAAATGACAATCATCCCGCTTCAAAATTTTCATGCGGAAATTTAATTTCGTTGCGCGACAACGTCGATGAAAATACTTTGTGTTCGATGCTGCAATTATTCAAAGCACGACATTACAGCGCTAACCGAATGACATTAGCCGTACAAGTCGGTATTTTTTTATAAAATATTTCGTTATTTGACATTCATAATAAAGTTATATATATATAACGTTTGATGAATCATGGACGTTATTTTTTTTAGGCGAATTTTTCGTTAGATATTTTAGAGAAATATGTGAAGGACATTTTTTGTAACATACCGTCTAATTATTTACCTCCAGATAATTTTACAAAATTTTCAAGCGTAGACTCGTTCAATACATCAGTATTCAAAAAATTTTATAAGATAAAATCCATCAATGATACTTGTGAGGTAAGAACTTTATTATTATTCATTCTATGACAATAGATAATTAAACATTAACTTATAGATGGAACTGAAGTGGATAATGCCACCGTCCATAAATTTATATAAAACCAAACCATTGCATTACATCTCCCAACTTATCGACCGCGAAGGAAAAGGTTCTTTAAGCTATTACTTTCGGCAAAACGGAATATGTCACCGAGTTAACGTAAGCCACGAACAAAATTCAATCTATTCCGTATTAAAATTAAATTTAATACTTCCTAGTGTTAGTAATACATGTATTAAACAAACGTTAGACACCGTATTTTCATACATGAAAATATTGCGCCGTGACGGAGCGCACAAAAGAATATTTGACGAAATTAAAAGAATCGCTGACATTAAATTTAAGTATGTAATAATTTCAGTGTCATCAGCTTTTTTCGGGAATAATTGATTATATAAATATATATATATATATATATATATATATATATTTTTTTAAATATTTTTATTTCAGATTTGCGGAAGAACTTAATTCTGTAATAAATGTGCGATCTTTGTCATTTAATATGCACTTGTATCCTCCATCCGATTACATCACCGGCAATCATTTATATTTCGAACACGAACCCGAATCTATACAAAAATTTCTGGACTGTTTAACTCCGGAAAATGTTTTTATCGTTTTGATAGATAAAAATTTCAACGAGGCAGAATTTAAAAGTGTAGAGACTTGGTACAAAATTAAATATTCAAGTACTGAAATACCTAACGAATGGATAATTCGCTGGAATGAAATAGAGCCTTTTTCAGAATTTCAATTGCCTGAATCGAATCCTTTTTTAGCGACAAATTTTGATTTAATCGATTTACCAAAATTCGTATCAAATTATCCGACTAAAATTCAGGATGATAATAAGATCGAATTGTGGTATAAACCAGATTCGAAGTATAGGCTTCCTATTTGTTATGCATATCTCCATTTAATTAGCGATGTTTCCATGCAATCTGTAAATTCGTACGTATATTTTGAATTTTTATCTTCATACCGCTGTATATCTACTTAAAACTCTAGAAATTTCAACCATCGCTGCAAATTTTATCATTGGAAATTGAAACTGAATAGACAATTTACTTAATCATCAGTGCTTACAATAATACATTACGCTTTTTATTTCTGTTGATTTAGGCACATCATGCTGCGTTTATACGAAATCTTCTTAAACGAACTAGTTTTAAAAGATTTGTACGAAGCGAAATGCGCCGGTTTAAGTTATAATATTTTGAAGAGCGATAGAGGTATTATAGTAAAAGTTAACGGTTTTAGTCAAAAAATATCGGTAAAATTTATTCTTATACCTATTAATGCATTTTAAAATATTTCTTTTAAGTTACAGTATTGTAATTAAAATATTAATTATTGTAGATTTTATTAATAACTATCATAAAATATATAACAGAATTTGGTACATTAATAACAAAAGATATGTTTCTTCTGGTAAAAACAGAATTAATGAAATATTATTCCAACGCTTTAAACGATCCCGTTATTTTTGCCAAGTAAAAATAAAATTGACAAAACAATAATTTAAACTTACTGAAATATTTAAAACATAATTAAAAACTTTTCCTCAAATTATTTTCTAGTGAAATCCATTCATCGGTATTAGAACCAAATTTTCGCATGTCGACTGATAAACGAAATATTGTAAGCGGCATTAAATTTAATGAGTTGCTTGAGTTTTCAAAGCAGCTGACAAAAATAATTTATATTCGATGCCTAGTACAAGGTAACATGTCTAAAAGTAGCGCTATAAAAATAATTAATGAAACTGTTAAACCATTACACTTTAACACATCATTACCAAATAAATTGTTGAAATTCAATTATCATCAGCTAACATTAGGTGAAAAATACTGTCGAGTAGAAAATTTAAATCCCTTGGATGTAAATACAGTTGTAATAAACCATTATCAAACTGACATTGAATATTGTAAACTATGCTCACCAGTTTTGAAAGAATTTTTTGAAGTAAGATAATTTATTTAATATAATAATACAATTTTTAAATGATGTATCATTCATGTTATTTATCATCTTATTGGAATTAGATGATTATACAAGAACCAATGTTTTATCAACTCCGAACCCAAGAGCAATTATGTTATGATGTCAATTGTTCCAGTAATGTTAAAGGTTTTAATATTACAATTTCTAGTCCAGCACATAAATTTACAATGGAATATTTAGATGAAAGAATTGAAAATTTCTTAGAACAGTTTAAAAATAAAATTAAGTACATGTTAAAAGATGACTTTAACATCAGGAAGAAATATTTTAAAAATTTAAAAAAATGTGGCGACATTAATTTAAAAGATGAAACTGAAAAAAACTGGTTTGCAATAAATTATAAAAATTCAGTTTTTAATATGAAAATGCAAGAGATTTTAATAATTAATGACTTGACAATTAAAGAATTTCATCAATGGGTTGACTACCATTTTAAGAATGGAAAATATTTTCGAAAATTAAGTGTTCAAGTAAAAGGCAATGCAATTTTATTTGATGATGCTGTTCTTTAAAATTTTTAAATATGTATACATATCTTTGTTAACTATGTAATTTATTTTATATTTATATAGAATTTTACATTTTGCGTATTACCACAATAGCGTACTTCTAGGTGAAATTTAAACTTTAAATATACATTATAAATATTATATTAGTTTTACTTTTATAATTAATTTAATTATTGTTAAAATGAGTTTAACATTTTAGATGTAAATAACCTTAACAAAATTACTTTTAGTAAATTTAAAAATAAAAAAGTAATTACAATTTGTCTCGCATAAAAAAAAAATATAAAAAGTAATATATGTGTAATATTCAAAACTAAAAGTATTTTAATTTTCCTATATTTTAAAATTTAACACAAATAAATACAAAACAATAATTCTTAGGTTATGTTGACCAGATAACCGTTTTCAATGTTTTCATCATAATCAGTGTTCGGCATTTTTTCACCATTGTTTTTAATTAACACGTGATCGAAAAACTTTCTTACGAATTTGAAGAAAGTAATTATTTGATATATTGCTAATTCGTGTATATCGCAATTTATATTGTTAATAGAATTTAAATTCAACAATAAATATTCATCTTAAATATGAAGAATGAAACACGACTTTCATTGAAAGAAGCAAAACGCCAATTTATATCATTACTTGAAAATATAAACGAAAATGATAAAGTAAACTTTATTAAATTTGCTTTTGAAGAGCTTGCATGTGGTGATGGTATTTTATCCGATGATGATGGTAAATATTATTCAAATTTTATGTATAGTTTTTTAAATAGTGTAATGTGTTTTCTTTCATATTTTTTCAAATAAATATTTTAAAATCTTTTTAAAAATATTCTTTAATTGTAATAGAAATGTATTATATTTAAAAACAATACTAATATTATTTATTTGAATTTTAGATGCCTGTCCTATGCAAATTAAGAATATGAATGAAGAAATACTGGATGATCCAGTTGCAAAATTAATTATTATAGCTAACGATATAAAAAACAAAGTTCCAATAAGTGCTATCTTACCATCAGAAAGTATTATTTTTCCAACTTCAGGAGAGGTATATGTAATCATAAGAATTATATTTGATATAAAATATTCTTTTAACAACTTGTAATATATTTAAATTTGAAACCGTAGAATGCAGACTGTGTCTCAAATCTAACAGTACATGTAGATGAATTTTTATACGACGATGATGAAGTAGAAGAACTTGTCGAAGATGACAAATTGAGAAGAAATTATTGTAAAGATTGTGGCTCAAAAAATATAGCACCTCTAAGTAAAAATATATTAAAATTTTAATTATGTAATTTAGATTTATTATTTGATATTGACATTCATTTTTAATTTACAGTATACATATCTCATTCTATGTCTCGGGATGGTCTGTACTATATATTTAATACTTGTCTTCCTACTCTTGAAAATAAAACTGTGTTAGATATAGGTTCTAGATTGGGAGCTATATTGTATGGAGTAAGTATCTGAATTTGAAATAAAATATTTATTTTATATTATCAAAATTTTTTTTTTTTTTTTAATTGGTTTTATAAAAATTTTAAAATTATTATAAAAATATTATATTACAATAACAATATAAAATTGACAATAAATAATTAAAAGATTTTAATCAAATATTTTTTATCAAAAAATTATAAAAATAAAATACATTTGTTGTTAACAACGAAAAAAATAATCGAATATTATTTTTCAACTTATTTTATAAATGATATAATAATTTAATCTATAAAATAAGTTTTTCAATAGTAATGAAAGAAAAATTAAATTTTACAGGCTTATGTTTTTACCGATGCATCACGTATTATCGGCGTGGAAATGAATGAAGATTTGTGCAAATTGCAAAATGAAATCATCAAAAAATACAAAATGGATGATAGAATAGAAGTTTTGAACAAAAAAATAGAGGAAGATGAAAATGTTGTTAAATTAGCCGACGTTATACTTATTAATAATGCTTTTGAATTTTACGTATCCGAAGAAAAACAAATCGAAATTTGGCAATTTTTAAGATGCCACATGAAAAGTAAAACTATTCTAGTTACATCTCCACACTTGGAAACAGTTATAAAAAATTTGAAAATAGATAAAATTTTAAACGAATGGGTGAAACCACTTGACCTAGAATCCGAAGAAGATCCAGAATTTTGCAGTATTGGATTTTACGAAGTTTTATAACTTGAGTTTTAAAAATGCGCAAATAACTTATAAATAAAAATTTGTGGATAGACACAAATAAAATATTTTTTAAATATTTTATACATTGAACATATCTTGAAGAATAGTTGAAAAATCTATTTAAATTAAGATAGTAATATACAAATATTAATAATAAAAATTATGAGATTTATAGAAAATAAAATAAATTGTTTTTATATTTTACTCGACGTATATTTTGTAAATTTTACGTTTACATTATGCAGAATAAAGAGATTTGAAAATTATAATACTTTATTTTTAAATAAATATTCAATTATAAATATTAAAAATAATCAAGGCCCACCGGCTACTTTTTAAAATGAAATAAACCTGCGCTTTATACCTCTTTTGCACTTTGCAACTTGTTATCTGCGATCGGAGTATATAAAACATCCATCCCCCACTGTACATACTTTGTGGCGCGCGAGTCGGCTCTTTTCTTTTTTCTTCTTCTTTTTTTTTTTTTTTTTCTTTCGCAAAGAACTGTATACGATTGTCGACCGGACCCCTCGACCAGTCGCGCGTAGTTGTCGTTGACGGTCAGTTGCTTTTGGTATTTCTTTTATCAACCGACCACGTTTACGTTCATGTAATGATTTTTACGTTCGATACACGTGTGCTGGTTTTTCTTTCTTTTTTAAACGAAAAGAAAAAAAAAAAAAAAAGATTGTGTTTTTTAAATTTTTGTTGTGATTGATTTCTCTTAATGTGTACTTGTTTTCGGTATTGAAATAAATAATATATGTATTTTTTATAATTTAAGATATTTAAGATAAAATAGTAAGTTTTGCTTGATTCAATCGGTATCTTGTAAAGTATTTATTTATTTATTTTATGGTATGTTACTGTAAAAAAAAAACTTTTTTTATAGAAATCTTATAAATCCCATTTATTTATTGTATTAAATAAAATAATTAGTTTCTCATACTATATAATTAGAGAAAATGCATACACGTGAAGATATAAAAAATATACAAAAGTTAATTATCATTAAAATTTAATAAAGCGTTAAAACATCCGGATTAGAAATTTCAAGCCTAATTAACATAAATGTTTAAACGTGGATCTAAAAATTTAAGAGAAATAAGCGAATATCCCCAATCCCAGCGGGAAAGTTACGCATACAAGCACATAACTGAAAGTCTTATCGCCTCTCGTATAATTAACGGACACAGCTCGCGTATCATCCGACCGTATTTTTGATTTGAATTTTAACCTTAAGCGATAAAACGTGATGCTGATTTGAAGAGAAATCTTAATAATATTCTCTATCTACATCGTTTTAGATTCATTTAACAATAAATTTGATTGAATTATCATTTTTATGTGACTATACGTTTTCGTAACTTTTATCAATCAAGGATATAATAATTTTAATACAAATAGCAATTATTTATTTCAGTATAGCATATATTTATTCTAGATAAATTGTATTATTTCAAATTAAAAAAAAATTAAAAAAAAAAAAAATGTTAATATATTCACTTGATTGAGTCCGAATCGATTAAAGGAAACAGCGAAATTAAAAGAATAAAAGCACGTTAAAATTTTCAATCAGTATACAGTCTACTTGAAACATAAACGTTAGATAGAATAAAAAGATAATAATCTCCCGGTTTGCTCGTCTCTCTAATGCCTTACCGAATCCATAAAAGATCCACTAGGGCATTCTAAATTCAGTTCGATCGTTGAATAATCATCGGTTTCCGTACATATATCGAAAGAGAGAGAGAGAGAGAGAGAGAGAGAGAGATTGAATCGAGTACCGAATAAAGCCAACGTCCGTCCTCCGATGGAGTTTGGAAGGGGCGCGGGCGGCGGCACCGGCGACGACGACGATGACGCGCTCGCCCGATAAATTCCCGCGCATCGATACGCCGTGTATCATATTTTCCGTCGATCGCGGCAACCGATTCAGGCCGCGCGTTACGTAAATGTTCCCGCGGTACACCGGGGCAACGATCAGCCGGATGCCAAGACGCGTCGGATACGGCTGCTCTGGATGTCATGGATTAACGGAAAATGCGAGGATGCTCGGCTATCTTTTGGATTCTTAAGTTTCGTGAGTATTACATATTGCATTCATAATAATACTCATATACTTGATTCGAATTATACGTTGCGCAGCTTAACGAATAATTTTTAACTTTTTTTATTTAAAAAAAAAATTTAATTATTTCCTATGAATACAATTTTTTCAAAATAAATCAAAATTTAATAAAAATTGTAAAATTTTGATATTAAAATTTAAATTTTATTAAATTTTTTTTTTTTTTTTTATTTTTATTACATAAATATTACAAAAACTGTCCTTTTGTAATTTAAAAAAATAAAATAAATAAAATAACGATAATTAACATAAAAAATTTGAATTTCTAATAATTGAATAAAAAAAAAAAATTGATAATTTCAAAAATTTTAAATTTTAATTTCACACATAAGTCAATAGGTCTCAGGCGTAGCTTTAAAGATTAAGCAAACGAGTCGTTTTAACTCTTTGTTTTTTTTTTTTTTTTTTTTTTCACAAACGTAAAGAATCAATTTTCCCCTTCACTTTTTCTTGACGACAGTAAAATTACGTAAAAAGTATTCAAGAAAAAGTCAAATACCGACGATAGTCAAATATGACAAGTTAAACGTTTTATGATTTTTGTCTAAACGAATTACGAAGAATTTAAAAATATTAGCATTTTTTTTTTTTTTTCTTTTAAAGGACATTAAATATAATATTATTTTAAAGCGCACATAATATAAGATGCAAATTTGTCGCTGTTAACATTTTTTTTTTTTAATATTTTAATTACTTTAATTACTTAAACTACATTATTTATATTTCTAAAATTAAACTAAAAATTGAGGCTAATAAACTCTTTAGTTGATAAGAATAGAATTATCGTAATCTTTAAAGGCCAAAACTATATAGGTTTTGAATTTTACATAGGTAAATGACGGCACAATATTTTTCGAATATTACCATTTTTATTGAATATATTAATTTTTTCTTAAATTCTATAATAGCAGAATACAATCCATCATAGAAAACTAAAACTTTTTTTCAATTTTGTAGTTTTTATATTTGCTTATTTTTTATCGTATTTTGGCTATGTTATACATTTTTCGCATCTTCACTATTTTTAATAACATTCATTTTAAAGTAATGAAAAGTCATAAAATCATTATAAGAAATTTATTATGTCGCAAATAATAATCAAACAATAAAAAAACAATAAAGTTGACATAAAAAAAAATAAATAAATAAATAAATAAATAAATAATAATCCGGATAAATTAAAAACGAGCAAAATTCCAAACAATATTTAACAAAGGTAATAAAAGAGAAAATATTTCATTAAGATCATTCGAGAAAGCGATATTAGTCGAAATAGGAGTAATAAAATTTTGCTCGCGGTGGAAATCGAAGGTTATTGAATAGTATATAACGTTTCTTAAGCTTGAACAATAAATCCTTACACGCTGACTTCTCGCATCGGTAAACCTGACGACACACACACACACACATACACACACGCGCGCGCGCGTACACAATATAATTGCATGCGTTTGGGCATGTATAGATATTGTATACGTGTAAAAGCCCGTAAAGGGGTTTGCGTGAAAACGCGTGAATTGGAGCTTGGCGGCTCTCAATGGCCAATAACATTGTTTTTCGTCGACGTAATGCGAGAATTCCGACATGTCGCGCCTTGCACCGCAACGTAAGGTTACTGTGATATTTTTCACTCTTGTTTCTTTAGACCAATACATAACATAACATATTTATTTTTAAATCATGGATTCTCTGACAATTATACGCGAATGACATATTTTGTGTAATATCAAGAGCGAACGACGGAAATCTAAAACGAATAAATGGTAAATTTAATTACCACGTTGTTTTGTATGGAAGAGTGATAAATTAACAAGTGTAGCTTTTCAAGCTGTCAACGTTGATATTCATTTGACATGCATATTCAATTACATAATTAAATGCATAATTGTATACATATTGTATAATTTCTTTTGCTTTTTAACATACCAATTTTGTACATTGATATCATCGAAAACCGGTGTCGCAGCATTATTTATACAACCGACAAATTTATTTGATTTGGCAGTTTTTACGTCGCGCAATTTTTATACTTATGAATGATGATAATTTTCATAATTATGATAAACTGTCTTATAGCTTGTGCACGCGCATTAATTATTATTACAGTATAATTTCCAATATAATTGATTCAAATTGATAAAATTTATAACATTAGATAAAAAAAAATTAAATAATATTCACAAATAATATAACAAAATTAAAATTTTATTTGAACGTTATAAGCTTCAAAGATATAACATTTTATATGTATATTATATATAAGTATATTATATTATCCTATAAGGAACCTAACTATCATCGTTCACGTTTATACATAGCCCCATTTAGAAATGAGTAATACACGCAGAATCGCACGCGTAATCGCTTACATTCCAATCAAGCTAGGCATTCAATCATTGATTCAATTGGAGCGACACCTAATTAAATCCGTAAAAATTAACGTATTTGCTTAAAAAAAAGAAGCTAAAGTTGAGCTCGCTCGAAATATGAATAAAACGCCCGTTTTAATATCCTCGGTGTTGACGCGCTACTTTGTATTCCGCGAACACCTCCTCGACGGCTAAGCTGAGGACGGATCGAAAATTTTTCATTGCCGCGTGTCTGTCGTACCCGCCCTTCCTTAATTCCGGTAACGATCACAATCGGTGCCAAAAATACGTGAAAATCCGCTATCGCAATAAGCCTCGTTAATGAATCGAGCCAATTACTTTTAACGGACGAAGGTTGTTAGATCTGACAGAGAGCCTTTGGGCAAAATATTAAATATAGAAAAACAGCCTAATTCGTTATTTTTTTTTTTTTTTTTTTCAGCACTTTTATGTTCGGCATTTAATCTTTAAATACATGTATCAACGTATTAAAAGTTTTGAAACGTATCCAGTAATAAAAGAATTACAGACGCTCGAGCAATTAATTAGCGGTAACGTAAAATTTTAAAGAACGACATTCGCAACGCGAGCGATGCTCACAATAAACTTGGATAATCCAGCGACCTCTAAATTTCAAAAACACACATACACACAGCAGCTGTCTTTCCGCGCGTCACATCCCACCAATTCTCGCAAACACGTCGATTATACCGTTGCACTTGCAGCCGTCGTCGTCGTCGTCGTCGTCATCGCTGCAGGCTGCATATGTACACTTAGCAATGCAAATATATATAACACGCGCTACAGCAGCAGGTATACATACGGGATGCGCCGAGAGAAAAAGAGAAAGAGATATAGAGAGAAAGAGCAATACAACGTGTACGCACGATAAGCAGCGTGTTTGTAATCATTTATCTGGGACAGCCGGAACGAGGAGCGTCGCACTCGCGTGTATATATTTTTACGTATGCGTGCATAGTCCTTGCCGGCTGACATTGACCCGATTTCTTTAGCAATCGGTATACACGTACACGGAGAGACGTGTATTTTTTTTATTTTTTTTCTTTTTTTTTTTCTTTTTCATTTTATTTTTGTATACGTCGTCTCGCGCCAATTCGACTCTCATCCGTCTATAAAAGAGTAATTTTTGATCCTTCCTTCCCTCCTTCCTCTTCACTCCGCCTGCGTTTTTTTTATCCTTAATTTTGTATTTGAAAGGTAAGCCATGGAAGAGAGAGAGAGAGAGAGAGAGAGAGAGAGAGAGATGAACGTAAATTATTTTGTCTGCGCTTCTTAGAAACTCGTGGAGCCTTTTTCCTTCTCTTTTATTTAATTTTATCGCTGTTTTTTTTTCCTTTTCTTTCATTTCATTCATCTTACGAGTAAAAATATTTTTCGCGCTAATTTTTTATTTTTCTTCCAATCGTAAAATAATTTTCGGTATTATATTTTAACTTCGGTAGTATATTTTCGAGAAAAATATTTTGATGCCTGGAAAAGGTAAAAGCAAATTTAAAAAATATTTAAATGAAAAACGTGAATCAGCCGGAAATAAATTTATTATAACAATATACTCACCGAGAATACAAAAGACCATTAGATTCCTACACTATTATTCATATATATACTATTTAATTTGAAAATTGGTCAATGTTAAACCTATACTATATACCAGTAGTAAAGCATGTCGTTTAGTTTTGAAAGCATGCTTTATACCTACGGCATGATCAATTAAATCATCTTCCTTGTTCGTATTCACATCGCGTCTGGATAAAATGTTTATTACTTTTAAAATGGTAAAGATCACCTTGATACGTTCAAACATTGTATCTACATATATGCGATTATAATTCGATTATTTTTGCAGTGTATGCGTTATTAAGTATGCTTTTAGGTTTTTACTTCTTGAATGATTATAGATCAAAAGATGGGGCGATTATATAAATTATAGAAAGCAAATATTTTTGGCTTGAATTTTCTCTAATAAAGTGAATAAAAACACATTAGTTTTATGCAATCTCAAAACGAATTTCAAACCTTGTACAATTAAAATTAATATAATGAATGAGAGAAACAAAGCGTAAAATTTTTAATCGAAATATTATAATCGTATAAATTGAAAATTATTTAAGCTTTCGCATTATTAAGCTAACTCATTTGACAGGTGGTACGCATTCAATATTCTAGTTGTCTATTCGCCGATACACGCCTTAAATTGTAATATCGTCCCTGAAAAATATTTAGCGCATTGTCGCGTTTCATCTGCTACCTGTCTGCTTTCGCGTTTCGCTTTTCGAAAATTCAATATATATATAGAGAAGTCGTGAATTGGAACATCCAAAGATCCGCAAAACTAAGCGAAATGAGAAAAAATGAAACGCGTCCTCGGAAGACGCGAGAATTAGCCGTAACACTGTGCGCGTAAAAACCTGATTGTTTTTTTTTTTTTTTTTTTTTTTTTTTTTTTTTTTTTACTGGAGGCCGGAAGTTTATTTTCCGTAACATTGCACAGATGTAACACTCGCTGAATGTCTCCTTCTTATCTTTTCTAAAAATTCTCCTCCTCGGATCTTTCGCAACGGAATCGGAATCGAAACGCGTAACGCTAGGTGAGCGAGTAGTTGAAAAAACATTTTTATCCTCGATAAAGTTACGAGATCCGCCGCGAATACCGAGCCAACCCATTTGCGCTTACTGCGCCGTTATGTGTAATAAATTTTAATCTAGTTTCCCGACGCGATATTTATCCATTATTGCTAAAGTGCTTAAAGAACCCGCGAAGAATATAATCTTTTTATATTTTTAATACGCGATTAATTGAAAAATGCATAAACTCGTTTAAATATTTTAATTGAAATTGCGTAAAATTACGCGCCGTATTTAAATTAATGATTTTGTACATCCATTAAAAATATTTATTAAAAGTTCTTTTTTTTTTTTTTTTTTTTTTTTTTTTTTTTTAAATTACTATTTAGCCTATGGTATATAAAAGAAATGAGAAAAAGTTTTTAATTTATTTTAAGAAAGTCTACGAAACTATTATTTAAGCACTTAAAAATATTTATGATGAAAAAAATGTTCTATGTTAATCATGTCTAGACTACAGATCCATTAAATAATTTATCCATAAATATAATATTTTTTTATACAGAGGAAGACAAGTCATTTTAACAATTTACTTATAACTGTACATCAAATATTATATTCAAACATCGAGATTTTTCTCTCGTTTCGTTAATAATTCACCGATTATTTTGGTACAATAAAATCATTTAAAGACATTTTTCAAACTTATAGGACATTACTATCTAAAAAATTCATCGAGTGTATAGATAGATAGATATAAATGCGAATTTTTCATCGTAAAATTTTTCACTGAATAAAATAATCGAATAAATTCGATCTGCGAAACCCGTCGCTAATTTCGCACTTTGACGAGCGTCGGTTGGATACTATACGACGAAAGCGGAATCGGTGCGACGATGATGGGCTCAAGTGGCGACTGACGAGATAATGGCTCGATTCGACGCGACGTCGACGGTCACACGCATACACGCGCGGGCGCGTCTTCACGTGCAATTGCACAGACATCGGAACAATCCCAACGTATATACATTACAGAGAAATCAATTGACGATATATTGTACATCTGCTAGTGAGTTGCTAGTGGCTGCTGTTTCTCTTTTCTCTCTTTCTCTTTTTCTTTCTCTCTCTCTCTCTCTCTCTCTCTCGCTCTCTCTCACTCTCTGTACTCGAGAAGATCTTTTGTGGCCTCTTTCTTCTACAATACGATCACGCACTCGAGTCGTCGTAACTGCTTTGTTGTGTTGCGGAAAAGAGAGAGAGAGAGAGAGAGACACCGATGAGAATTGCTACAACCTCCTTTTTTTGCTTTTAAGTGAATGTGCGTCAACGATAGCAAAGTTTTTGCCTTCTTGCAAATGCTTGAAATAGATATCTTTTTTTACTTATTCTCAAATGTTATAATGATTATTGAAACGTTATAATAACAAATGAAAAAAAAAAAAAAATTCCGTGTCGTAGGTGTGGCGTGAACCTGGACCAATTATTTAATTCGTATTAATTTTATCAATATCTATAAAATTATTAAGCCGATTAAATTTTCAATTGTACACTATTAAATAATAATTTTTTGTTTTAAAAAAATGTTGAATTTTTAACACAGCGATGCGAGGATGTGCTAATAATAATTAATAGTGTTCTGCTAAATTATATGCCTTCATTTTAAATAAATTTACATTAATTTCGAAATCGATAATTTTTTTCAAATTAATCTCTGAATATAAATGCAGGCAAATTTGCCGCAAAATCTGCGATACTCATCCCTTCGCGTATCTAAAAATAAATCTGCTCTCGTTCGAAGAAAAATTATTTAAAGATTCGTTGAATATAATTTTTTTTATGATGACAATTAAGAAATGTGTTACTTGAAGGTCAAATAAATATTATAAATAATTTAATTTACACGTTAATGCCATCTAATTCTCTATCATGAAAGGTAATTTATTATTTAAATTGATTTTATACTAAAAACTCGTATAATTTAAGTAAGTAAATTCAAATATTTCTGATAGTAAAAATAATTAACTTTTAAAATTAAAACATTTATAAATTTTGTGAATAATATTTACAAGATCATTGATGAATTGGCTTCATATTACTGTTGACGGAAGTTACTTGTAAACGCATCATTTTATTGTCGTAAATGGGTATATAATTAAGTAGCAAAATAGTTTGTTTTTTTTTTTTTTTCATTTTAAACTCACAACGACAAATAATAATAAATGACTAAGACATTTAAAACTATTATTGTATTAGTAGGTCAAACGTATAAAACATGATACGCGTTACTTTTAAATTTAACTCTTTATAAAAATATTTACAAAATGAAATGATAAAAAAAATTAATTTAAACTGGCGCTAGTAAAATAAATAGTAGTAAAAAAATTGATTCGCGACAAAATGTTTTTTTAATCTCATTATTATTTATTACGCGTTGGTATGCACACGGTCGCAAATGTTGCTCGTAAATTATGTTTAAAGATCCTCTATCATTGTTTATATTTACTTGTATTCTATAACGTTTACTAATTTAGCCACGTGAACTTAACCGATAAGCTGAAATTAATTTATATGAGTAAACGTAAGATGCCATATTTAAATTTTTAATATTATAGTGTAAACAATTAAACAATGAATAATTTTATACACGCACATTAAAAAAAAAAAAAAAAAAAAAAACAGCATTTATTAAAACTTGAAAATATATTTTTAATAAAAAAAAAAAAAAGAAAACGAAAATTTTACTACTACAAAAGATTCGCGAGTTTAATAATAAAAACGTAAAGGAAACTTAGTCTTGGGTATATATTCACAGGGTAATGGAAAAAAAATTCAAAATATTTACTAATGCAAAGACGCTAAAATTTTTATTATCGTATAAAAGACATTGAAAATTGTTTTGGCAGCTTATTATTTTTAAAAAATTTTAATTAAATTTCAATATTGTATGATACAATGATGTAAATGGCAATAAAGTCAGAAGAAAATTTACGATCATCTAACTGCGTAGGTGTATTCTCTATTTTTTTTTTTCTAATTTGTAGTCAGCTTTTTTTAAAATTCAAATATAGATTGTTATCTTATTTGTAAATTTTTCTAATTTCAAAAAGTTCTTATTTCTAATTTAAATTTAATTAATTTAAGAACGCGGTCTACGTACGAAGACGTCGTTTTAATATGTTTAAGAAAAAAAAAAAAAAAAAAAAAAAAAAAGGTAACAAGTCAACGAAAAAAATCTATACAGCAAAAAATTCCCTCTCTATTTTCGCAATTGCAAATGCGCCCGCATAATCTACCCGCATGAAACGAAAAGCGCGAAATCTGCAAATTTTGCCTTGTAAAAGTAAATGCTTAGCTAATCTCGTTTAATGTATACCGTCATTCCGTGCGCCACCTCCGCATCGATAGTTATCCCCGACACATTCGCAACAAAGCACACTTACGCGCAAGTGTAGGCAGGTCGCGCGCGGCGCGCGAGAAAAGCAGTCAAAGCGCGTGGCGATATCATCGGCCGGTTTGTGTATATATAAGCTTACGCGTGCGCGTCGCACATAGGAGGCGGCATACAGCCGCGATCGTTCACTCGAAACTTTCTTGTTTCTTGGCGCGAGAGAGAGGGCAAACTCCTCGCAGGCCGTCGTCGTCGTCGCCGCCGCCGCCGCCGGCATCTATCTATCTCTCTTTCTCTCTCTCTCTCTCTCTCACTGACGCACGCGTGACGTCAATCGGGTAAGCAAGAAAACGTATAGCATACCTTTTAGCGCGCGGCCGTCGCCGCAGCATCGACCGTTCCCTCGACTTTAAACTCCTTTCTTTGTAAAGTCTCTCGTCGAAGCTCTACTTTGCACTTTTCTTTCTCTTCTCCTTTTTTTCTCCTTCTCTCTCTTTCTTTCTCTTAATGCATAAGAATGTCTCTGGTACGAGCGTGTGCGTAGATCCGTGTAAAAGAAATATGATTCAAAAGGAGGCTAATGTGCGAAAGACAAGGGATGATGTTTGGGCCTTTGCTTATATCTTGAGAACAGGCGATAAAGAGAGTTGCTGCCGTGATTACGGAGGAACGAGAAAAATTTTCTTTCGACATTGTTTCTTCATATTTGTACACGTAAAATTTACTATTAGTAATTAATTTTTATTGTTTTTGTAAAATTTCTACGTTTTCTACTTGTAAAAATATAAGTAAAAGTTGTATTTAGCTCAAATATTTTCGAATAAGCAAAGACGATGCAGAAATAGCATCGGCTTTTTTGGTAATGCTTTAAAATTTTTTAAATTTTATTTCGATAAATCTGAGATAATTATCATTATATTTTATTAAAAATTATGCGGCCACATTCTTACATCTCTAATAAATCAAAAAGTTGAAAACTTTTACGTAAAGATGCTGAAACAAAAAATAAAAAAATTGAATATAAACATGCGTACAAGAAACTTATCGTATTAATATAATAACAATTTTTTTAAATATGAAGTTAATAATATACAGATGTATATATGATTTCATTTAATATATTACACTGAATTTTTTATTCATTATATTTAATATATATTTTGAAATTTTTTTTTAAATTTATGATACGTTAATTTAATAAGCTGATAAAATTTGAGTATATAAGACTTATTTACTGTATAATTTTCTCGTTAAATTTTTTAAATACGTGAAATTTTGTTAGCCCCACTGTTACATTATAATTATAACAAATAATAGAGTAATGCATATGAAATTAAAAAAAAAAAAAAAAAAAAAAAAAGAACATGCAAATTGCCACAAATGTTTTTCGATGCCATATTTTCCTTGAACATAAAGTAAAAAACATTTTTTGTATTATGCATTGCACCGAGAAATATTTTATTAAAGTTTTATTACGTTTTTAAAACGTAATGTTAATTTTTTAACGCGTTGTTTTTTCAATTTGTTGTGGTGTTTGACGCAATAATTTTATTGCGAAGTATTTTTTGTGTTTCATTTCAAAACTGCGCAGTTGAAGAAATTATTAGGGAAAAATATTTTCTTCATTAATGTAAAAACTTATGATTTTCTTGACTTTTATTATAAGTAAAGTTTTTATAATGAGAATTTATTTTTAATCGATTTAATACATTATATTTTTTTTAAATATATATTTACGTATTTATATATAGCCACATTTCAACATGTATTAATATTATAATAACTTACATTTATTTAATTGATTGATATTAAAGTAAAATATGCAATAAATTTTTATTTCCTTCAAATTTTTTTATATTTTCAAAATTTGTTTCAAATAGTTGTTAATCTTTTTTGCTTTATATTAAACGTATTTAGACAATAATTAAAATAATCAAAAATTTATTGAAACAAGTCATTTAAACTTGATAAATTAATTTGCTCAATTCCCTTATGAATTCATGTAAATCAGCTTTACCCGCAACCGTCACAATAAGATAACTCAAAATTTAGCGATTCTAAATTAAATCTCATAATTTTCTTCCCCCCCACCGTCATAATTCACGCAATTTATTTGTTACGCGGAAATGCACAACGTGACTGCAGCAACAACATCAACGGCGGCGTCGAGAGGCCGACGAATCCCCCGCGTGATTCTTCACACGGATTTTCGTGATAAAATTAATACACGACGGCGAAGGCACGTCTTTTGGGTCGAGAGCAGCGAGAGTCGACCGCATTTCGAAAGACGCTGCTGCCGACTGTTTTATAATAACATATGGGTACATAGACGATCATAAGATTTACGGGCGTGTGCGCCTGTGCCTATAGCTATACACTATTGTCCAAGTTTTCGTGTACTTGGTAAATCTGCAGAGAAATAATTTTTAAAAATTTTTGTGACTTTAATGACGCGTGGGCGATTTTACTGGCAATAAAATTATTCGAGGCCTCAAAAGATGAAAGACAGTGATGCAATTTATGTACAAAGATAAATTTTGAAGTTTCGATGACTTTACAAATTTTGAAAATATTTTAATTATCAATAAAAAAAATTTGCATGCGAAAAATATATGACTTTCGTCCAAACGATTTTTATCTCAGTAAGGTTAATGTGTTAGAAAAATATTATCGTTATATTTTTGTTACTGTAAAACAATCAGTCATCAGTCTAAGCTTTTAAAATTTCCTTTATTTTTTTTTTAATTTATTATTGTTTCTGGTCTTATTGTTTCAGTGTATTCTTGTCACATTCATTGATTTTTCAAAAGTTTATTTCATAAATTAAAAGCATATATAATTATGAATGTATATTTTTGTTTACAAAAATTTTTAAACATTGAATCATATTTTTTTCATAACTAAAAACAAATTACACATAAAAAAATTATCAATACAGTGTTTTATGAAATAATAAAAGGCAACGTTAGACAAGCAATAAATAACTCAAATGAACAATTCACTAAGAACAATAACAGTAACGTCGAGAAAAAATTTATAGCGAGAATTCTTCAACTATTTTAAGTGCATTCAGATTACGATGCACATAAACTAACTATAAAAAAGAAAAAAAAAACTAATTAAAAAACTCAGGAAATTCCAAAATGAATGTCGTAATCATATTTTGTCATCGATAACATACATTAAAAAATATGTATACACAAACAAGGCAGAAAGTTAAAAGACGTTCAATATTTGGATGCAGGTTTTAACATTACAATCAAAACAAAAGAAGAAAGAGAGGGGAATTAAAAAATAACAATGTTCAAGGCGTGAGCGATTCAAAAATAATTCACACACACACACACTGTTTACTTTTTCCCTGAAAGCTATTTTCATGCATAATATAGTTGCATGCTCTGGATAGTCTATAATTACAATACGAATCATAATCAAACATAACGTGGTTGTGTCCTACTTAAAATATAAAGGTTCTTTTAAAATTCTAAATAAAGGGTAAGGCTGCAAAATTTTAATGTAAAATTTTCTTGAATAAAGTCAAATAAATATGTTTTTATGTTTAAAGAAAGTTAAAGCGATACCTTAAATGCACATTAGCAATTTATCAACATCATTGTTATTGTATTGTTGTAAGAGACATTTTTAATGAAAATTCATGGTAACAGATTCACCTTTCATATATATATATACGTGTGTGTGTATATATATACACACATTTTGTTACAGGACATTCTTGTAGAATATACTCAATGCAGAATTTCTGTAAATCAAAAACACATACAACTCCTATTCAAGAAAAGCATATTTACTGACTCAATCATTTTTTCTTTTTTTTACGTTCAAAATTGAGCTCGTTTTCAAGTAATCTTATTTCTCCAATTTCTTACATATATGCATAGCTGCAAACAATTTTTGTACAGATAAATGAGATAAATTTTTCCACCAAAATGTATCTGTAAGATATTTTGTGTAATAAAATTAAACTTTAAAGTTCAAAAATCAAAATGGTAGTCAAAAGGTCGAAAGTTAATATATACTCAATAATATAATTTATGTGCTTTTTATACAAAATATTTTTATAAAAAATATATATAAAATAACGCTTTTTTAATTATTCATTTATAATAATTTTATAAAATTAAATAATATTTTTAAAGGAAAAATTTTATTTTTAAAAGAATAATGTTTCACAATTTAAAAATAATCGAAACAAATTTTTACTTAAACGATTTCGGTAAATAAACTTCCATTTTTTTAAATTACAAGAGAGATGATTGTATACTTACGAAATTCTTCTTTTTGATTTTTCGACTATTTTTTTTACGTATTGTTTTTATTACGAAAAAGAAACAATTTTAAACTCCCAATAATTTGCAGTTTTACTGAAATAATTACACCGTCCACTTTACCCGTAAAGTTCATAACGCCCCTCTTTCCCCTGTCCTACGTCAGTGGGAAGCGAGCTACGCCATTGGTGAAATTGAAACAGTGAGCTAGAAAGAGAGAAAAAGAAAGGGAAAAAGAGGGAGGGAGACGGTATAACGAGAGTCAGAGAAAGAGAGGGAAGAAAAGGATAGAGAGGAAGATGAAGCACACGCGACACTATGCTGTATTACACACGATCGTTTAGACCGACTCTATACAATGTTCCTGTGGCCTGTTTTGTTTGAAAACTAAGGGCCGCTAATTGCTTTTAACGAGTTTTTCGTGTAAAGAATTTTGCATTACAATTCTTGTAAGTGACGTTATTCCTCTTGTTATTCATCACCATCAAAGTTTGTTAAAAAATATAGGTTAAATACGGTGCGTGCTTTGTTTACCCTGTTTTTTTAATACACTCTGACCAACTGTCAATCTAAAAGCGTCGGTGTAAAGGGCCTCGATTTGTAGGTTAGATTAGGGCCTCCGGGAAATGTGTTCTAGATTATTCTTTACATTCGTGATAGTGCTGAATTTTAAACGGTGACTGTGCCTTTATTAGAAAGTGATCTGCGCTTTTGCTTAGAATATTTTCATATAGACGTTGAAAAATTTCAGTTGATTTATTCAGGTATAATAACATTACTTGATGAAAATGTTGAAATCAATGTTTAAGTTTATATTACGAAAGTTTACAACTTACGAACAAATATAATAATTTATCAAAATATTCGAAAATGGTCAGTTGATAAGTTTATTTCAAATGTCAGATCATATTCCAACATGAGAAATTTAGGCTTTTGAATATTCATGTATATGTTTAATATCAAATTAAAAGAAATCTAAATAAATTAAAAAATAAAATTTGTATAATATATGATACGATGACAATTTTTTATTGTAAAATTCACTTAGTATTTATGCAAATTTTTAAAACTTTATTTTAATAAATATAAAAGAGAAAATTAAAGTAAAGATTTTAATTCTTATATTTTTCGATTTTTTAATTTTTTTTCCACTTTAATATAATTATTATATTATATTAAATATTTTTAACAATTTCATATAATTTATTAACGAACTTTTAGTTTGAAAATTTCGCAAAAGAATAACAAAATTTAAATCATTACAACATTTAAAATTCGATTTAAACGACCACAAAAAAAATCCTACTACATCATCCATTATTGAAATTTGTTGCATCATTTTAAAAAGCTTTTTATTTGTTAATTAGAAATAAAATAATTATGTTTTTAAAAGAATCAATTAATAACCATCAATTTAAATATTAACATTTTGTCTTATTTTCTATTTTCGAAGTCCCATTTATTTTAAACGAAATATTACATTTAATTTTCATTTTAACACAGTTACAACAATTATCAACTATTTCTTTATCGATGTTGTTAAAAATTTTTCTTTTAGATTGTTTTCTAAGGCGATATTTCTAATTGGAAACATGATTTCACACCCGCGTCTCAACTAAGTCGAATCGAAGTTCCTCAAAGTACACGTGTCATCCTTACTCGTCATGAAATCTAAGAACAATCGAGTAACGATGTTGGGCAATGATGATGAGCTGTCTATTGAAGCTAAGGAACAGTACGACGAATTCAATTCAAAGATAACTACGATGCCGGGAGTCGTCGCAAGATCTGCCAATAAAAGTCCCATAAGTGACGAGGGTATCGAACCTGATTCTGATAGAAAAAGGGGCTCGGTCTCGAGGTGTTGGAGTATAGATTCTGCAGTCACTAGCGAGGAAGACTTTGGACAAACAGTTCGTAGGCAAAAACAAAGGGTCACTAGGTGCTGTAGCTCAGACAGCGCTGTACTCAGCGATGATGATCAAAATAAAGGTAAATTAATTAAATTTTTATAAAATTTTTTTTTTATTTTATGAGGTCTTCTTTCTTTACTATTTGAAAAAGGTTTTTCGAATTGGGAACATTATACATTTTTTGCTTGAAAGTTAAAAAAAAAAAAAAAAAAAAAAAAAAACTAACAAAAAAACTTTTATAGGCGACAGCGTGGAGAGTGAGTCGAGCGAGGGTGGCAGGCCACGTTACTGGCGCACACCGAGCGTCGTCGTCAGTGATTACTCGGACTACTCATACTTCGACGAGCGTTTTGAACGTAGCGATTCAGAGCTCGAGAAACTCGAGAGCAATAGCGCGAGCCCGAGCCAGTCAAGCAGTTGTTCCTGCCTAGACTGCGATGAGGTGCGAGATTTTCAGGATCTCTCGGTCGGTTTCGAGAATCACATGCTTCAAGTATGCCGGCATCGTAGACACTCGGACTCGTGCTGTCTCTGTCTTGGCCCTGGTAGCTTGAACATAGCTAGGTAACCGATGCACTTGTTAGATTGTATGTTTCTTGTTCTAAATTTACGCTCAAATGAATATAACGTTTATTAATCGTAAATACTTAACAAACAACTTAAATTTTCTCAGTTTACTAAGTATATTACAAATAGTTTCAAAGTATAATAATTTAATCATTTATAATAAAAACAATGTTATACGCGTTTTATAGTAATACTAATAATGTATTCATTTTCTTTACGCGTTATAATTTATTTTATAAAATAATTATTTATTTATTAGGTACAAAAAGAAACTTTAATATTAAAAATTAGTTTTTTAAATAATAATTAAAAAAGACTTTCTTAAAACTTCTTAATGAATAATTTTTTTAAAATTTATAGCCGGCATATAAACGACGGTGGAAGTAGGCGAAATTCTTGCCTGGCCTCATCTAACCCATATTACACAAAGCTATCCGTAGCTGGCTACGAGGAGCCAACTACAACGTCAGAAGAGAAAGAAAAGACGACGGCATCGACGGCAACACCGACGTTCGAGCTCCTTGACATTCCACCGGCCCGTAAAATCTCAGACTGCTCGACGTTATCCAGTCTAAGCGGTGATGAATTCGAGGTCACCGAACTGCAGCCAGTTAAGCGCACACAGGTAAGCTTTTTATATTATGTTCGTTTACTGTTTTGAACTGCGTACGACGGATTGCTTCGCCATCTCGTGGGGAATCACGATTAATTGTAAACGTCGGTATGATAGGTTACTTTATAGACTTGTTGCTTCTGTAGATAAAAAAGAGCTGCAAATTATTTTTAATGTCCAATTTTCCAAAAAAAAAAAATATATATCTATACCCTGATAACAGCGCGTGCTGTGCAGATACGTACCCCACGATGTGCGATCACAGTGCACTCACTGTGCGATCATACAAGCACCAGAATTGCGCACGATCGTTGCGCACAACCTGGTGGCAGTGTGCCATTAGCCTGCCATCGTATGCATGTTGTTTGTCAAATACGGTGGTCATAACCTACAAATCGCCAGGTATAGAGCGCAAATAGTATAAAATAGACGAGCACACGTGCGGTATTATACACAAATTATATAATTATATTATTTAATTATATAATTATAGTATCAGTAAATTTATTAGATAAGTATATTTAATATTATATATTAAATTTATTTTACATATAATTGTTAGAAAGAAATAAATTGTTTTTGTAAGATTTTTAGTATTCTAGGTTATACATTAACCACGGCGGCAGATATTAGAAGAAAAACAACTATAAATATAAATAGTTTAATTATTTTTTATAAAGCCGGCTATTTCGAAGGACTATTACTAAAACAATAAGTGGTGACTTTTATGCAAGATATATATATATATATATATATAGAAAATTATTAGGATGAAAATATGTTGATAATTGATAAATAACAAAATTCAAAAATTATATGTTTTTAAACTCAATATTTTTATGTATTTACTTGATTTACTTTATTTTATATAAATTTATTTATTAGTTGGCCAAGTATTGTGATTCATTATTAAAAAATTCAGCCAAATTTGCATCTGAAAGATTGAAGAGACATTTGCACATTTTATTTGTATTTCAAATATGTAGATGACAAAGGTGCATTCCAAAAGTTTTATACGTGCATATTAGCTAAACGATTAATTCATCAACAATCACAATCTATGGATGCAGAAGAAGCAATGATTAATCGATTGAAATAAACATGTGGTTATGAATTAACAAATAAATTGCATAGAATGTTTACAGATATGTCAGTGTTGGCAGATTTAAATACGAAATTCACAGCAAGTTTGTGTTGGAAAGAAACGGTGAAAATCAACAATTTGAAATTGGATTTTCTGTGTATGTGTTACAAGCTGGTGCATGGTCTTTGGGGCATTTTCCATCTCCTGGACCCTATCATGTTTCTCAATGTTAGGTTTGTTAACATAACATAGTATACAATAAAATAATTTATTTTAAACCACTGTAAAACTATTTATTAATATCCAATAAATTTTTAAAAAGTTTGCATATACTTATTCATTTAAATTGAGCCAATATTTCTAAATTATATATTTGATTTATTAATGTTCATAATAAAACTAATAAGCATAAAATTCATCATATTTAAAAAGGCAAAACTTTAAAAAGATTTTTCTAATGGTTTGATTTATAATAAAATAATATTTTTATTTAATTTTAGATTAAATACAAAAAAAAAGTTGAGCCGGTAACTCCAGGCTTAGATTTACAATTACAAGAACCATTCTTATTGCATAAAAATTCAAAAGGCAATATTTATGGTATTTCGTTATATGATAAAGATGAATGAGTACAAATTTCATCAATGTCAAATAAGCTTGCAAGGAATCAGATACTTCTAATAAAGTTACATTAAAGATTAAAAAGACTGTGCAGAAAAAAGTTAACAATGTTGATATATTCAGTAAGCTGAGCAAAGCTCAAGAAGATTTCAATTCTAATAAAAGTGGTAATATTGAAAGAAATATTAGAGGAACGGACTCAAAATCTCCAACGAGTAATGCTATTGGAGAGCTTTCTGGAGAATTATCTGCAATGTCTATGGATCCTGATGTGACTTCAAAAAGTGTAATGGATTTCTTTGCAAAAGCGAAAGTTAATACTGAAGATTTTAAAGCTGGTGATCAACCTCAATCAGGTAATGCTGTTAACGAAGGGAAATCTCTTTTGGCTCGTTTGATGTCACATGCAGCAGCATATTCAGTAGAATATATAGAAAAGCAAAGAAGATCAATTACACCTTAACCAACAATTCCATTTCAAGCACAGACTGGAATGCTCTCTATTAATTATAAAGGGTAATGGAATCAATTATTATTTCAAAATTTTTTACATTTTATGCATTTTACTTTTATCAAGAATAAATCTTTTTTTTAAATCTTTTTTTAACTTTCGATGAATTTCTCTTTTCATAAATCTGTATCTATTTATGTTTTATATACATTAAGAATATAAATTGCAAATTTGTAGTTTGTATAAATGAAAAAAAGAAACTATATTTAAATGTTATCGAATTTAATTGCAATAATAAAAATAGCTACAACTTTTTATGCAAAATATATAAATATCAAAAGATTATTTTAATAAATATTTTTAAAATTAACACTTTAACCGTTACTTTTTTTTAGTTCTGAAAATTCAATTATAACGAAACTCAGAAATACAATGCCACTTCAGTTAAATGTAAATGCACCTTCATCAATCCATATGGTTGGACAGGAATATCCATCAGCACTAAATTCATCTGCATATAATGTTATGACAGAGCTTTCTGTATTGAATCCAGAAGATACAAATAGTTTCTCGAGCTTCCATAGGATACAATCACCTATAGTTAAGAATAAAAACAACTTAGTAAATCAGCACAAAAGTAATGCCAATGTTCTACCTTTTTATGAATCGCTTCAAAAGCAGAATAATTCTATAACCAGTAATGCTTTTGATTCCATGTTCCATCACAATTCAACGGTAATGCTACATTTTTAATATTCATATTATATTGCTTTTGTATTAAAAATTTCATTCTTGAGATCTTAGAATATATATATAAACATTTAATTTCTTTGTTACATAATTTTTGGTTCTATATTAAACATTAGTACATTTTATTATTTTCTTTATGTAAATAACTATCCTACTGGGGTTTCACACAAAAACCGTATCGTAGGTGGCGATATTAGTTAATAAATAAATGAAAATTTAACATTATTTATAGTTTTTATAAATAATAAATACAGCAGATTATTATTTAGCTTATTTTGTATAGTCGTTCTGATATTTTGTTAAGTATATTTGCGACATAGTATTATCATCTATTTTGATACAATATTGACTTTATTTTAACTTATTCTTGTATATTTATTCTAATTCATTCTTTAATTTGTGAAAGTTAATTTAATTAATAGAAGTTATTATTATTATTTAATTAATAAAAGTTAAATATTTTTTTTTTATTAATATTTTTTGGCAAAAAAAAAAAAATGAATATAAAAATTTAATAATTCTAACTTTCAAATTTACGCGCCTAAAGCACGTGACTACAATAGACATGCGCCATGCATGTACAATAGAAGCGCGCTAAAATTGATTGGTTTTTCAAAGAAAACCATAAGAACATCAATGCAATTAAATTATTGCAACGGTTTTTAATTCTCTTTAAGTCAATTGTGACTCTTATAGTGAATTAAATAAATTCTTCAATCATTCATTTAGTATAGAAAAATTACAAAAAAATAGTTTTTCCCTACTTTTTTATCAGCTTTTTTGTAATCAGCTACTACTTTTTATAATTAGCTGTTCTTATTTGTTGAAGTTTCTTTTGAAAATTCAGAAGGTACGAGTCAACCAGGAGATCTTCCATCAGTAACTAATTTTTTCATAATGTATTTTATCTCTTTTTATTAATATTACTAGCTGTAATTGAATTCATAGCTATAATTATTTTTATATCACTGTGGTTGGCTTCACAGAGTGGGGCGTGGTTGGGGCCCCACTCATAAAAAAACTCTAAAAGTTTAAATAATAATACATTTTGATTAATCATTTTCCATGGACTCATCTTATCACTCGCTTATCTGATTCTGTTATATCTATTGTAAGATTAGAATTATTTATAAATTTTTTTTTTTTAAATTAATAAATGAGTAATTTATAAATTTTTATAAATGAGTATGAATTTATAAAAATATATTTACTTGTTTTTCTTATAGAACAGCTCGAATGATTATTGTGATCATTTTAAAGAACAAAAAACGTTAAATAATAACAAGTCATCAGTCCAGTATAATAACTTTTCAAGTACAAAAGAAAATAATCTTATAAATCTAAACGTATCTTGTAATACACTAGTTGAATTAAAAAATTCAATCTATTGTATTGATGATTCTATAGATGCAGAAAGTAATAATGATTCTAAAAACTTTTCAATTTTAAAAAGAAAAAACACTTTGAATATTAAAAAACGAAAAATTGTAAAAAATAGTGAGCCTAAATCAAGCACTCAACTGGAAGGTTATATTGGTATTGATAGCGATGCTAATTTTGATAAATTAATAGATGATGTTTCTAGTACTGATGAAAAAAACAATTTACCAGTATTACACTATAAAAAAATATTTAAAAAAACGAAAACTATTAAAAAACCTATGAAAAATATTCTAGAAAGTAATAGTTCATCTAATTTGTTATCTGCAGAAAAAGAAATTAATTCTTCAAATAAATTTGAAAATAATTTTGAAAAATATATCACCAAAAATAAATGAAGCAGTAAGTCCTAAAAATATATCATTAAATGAATCTTTAGATTTTAATTTTAATGTAAAATCATTGAGTTTCAATGAAGGTTTAGAAAAATGGATTGATCTTACTAAAAATGATCCTTTAATTTCTTCTAGTACTTTGGCTGTAAGTTAAAATGAATAAACGAATAATATTTATAATATAGCATTGACAGTATATCATTAGTATACAATTTATTAAAAAATCATTTATATTTCAGATATCAAAAGAAAAATTAGAGGCAGGAAGGGATGATCTCAAAAATATTCAAGTAGAAATATTAAAAAAAATTGTTTACAGCTTTTGACACAAAATTCCTATCACAGTATTAAAAAAGTTTCTCAAATTTGATGCTGAAATATGTCAACGATTGCAAAGTTTATATTTATATAAGTTTATATTATATTGAAAATTAATTCTTAAGAAAAACAATGTGATACTCAAATAATAGAAATCAAAAATGAATTTCAACATTCTCACAACACATCATCGAATAATTATGAAGATTTTAATTATATTTCAGAAAAACTTACGAAAAACATTTTACTAAACAAAAACTAAGTGATTTTGATAATAATATGAGCAACGAAACTATAAATCAACATTTGCTAAATAATAGTCCTTGTCAAAATTTAAAGTCTAGTAATTTATTAAAGTCTCAAGATTTTTCACTTAATCAAAAAATAAATCAAAATGATAAAATATCTCAAAGCTCTAAAGTATTTACGACTCCAAATCAGAAAAAAAGTTGCTTTCAATTGAAAATGCCTATAAGGGCAACTATAGATCTGAAAATTTCCAAACAAATAGAAGAAACGATGAAAACAAATGACAAGGTAGGAATAGCAATTGTACCCCAGATGAATCGAATAGATCAATTTTACTAACTAATGAAATAAAATACTCAAATAGAATAAAAAGTAATCTGAAGTATAATTTTCAAGTGAAAAATTCATCTTTACAAGCTTATGAGTTTGAACTTGCAAATAATTCAAAATGAAAAAATAGAGATAATAAAGATAATAATAGTTTTGATAAAAAATGTATTGAACAAAATTTAATTGAAAAAAAACTCAGTTCGAATAACTTTGAGGCAGTACCTCAAATGTCATGGAATAATTTCGGTAATTTGATTCAAAACTTATATAGCATATGATTAAAATATATTTTTAATTTATAAAATTTTATATTATAGATGATGAGTTTAAATTTGATTCTAATTCTTATAAATTGGAGAAATCATTAACTCAACAGTTGAATGAACTTCCAAATTTAGATAAAAATGAAGTTAATATAATTACATCTCCAGTTCATAAGTTATCTGAGTTAATAAATAAAAATAAATCCTTCGAAAATTTTCAAAATATATATAAATAATAAATAATAAATGCAATTTTAATAAAAGTGAAGAAAATACTCAGTTTATTGGAAATTTTCAAAATGACGGTACATCTTGAGATTCTGACAGTCTTAATTATTCTCATTCCAGAGAAATGATGAATGTTCGTTAGCTTTTCAAATATTTATTAGTATAAAATATTCTTGATAATGAGTAAGCACTTTTTATTATAGGTTTTTCGACAAAAATTTGGTTTATATGAATTTAGACCAAATCAGTTATAAGCTATTAATGCTGCTATTTTGGAATTAATTTTTTTATTTTGATGCCAACTGGCGGTGGTAAATCTTTATGCTATCAACTTCCTGCTCTATTGACTTCTGGAAAAACAATTGTAGTCTCACCTTTGAAAAGTTTAATTATTGATCAAGTACGAAAACTATCATCTTTAGATGTAAGCTTATATTTTATTATTTATTAGAAATGTAAAATTCAATTTTGTAAATTAAAATTTTAGCATTTTGATATTTAATGTAAGAAATAAGTGAAATTTTTTTTATGGAAGACAATATTAAAATTATATAATTATTAATTTGTAAATTCACATTAATATAACAATTGATTATTATTTTTCAGATCAATATGGTCAACAGGACAAGGAGCTGTGTAGCTGATTATGTATAAATATTAAATATTATGTATTATTTATTTAAAATATGTATAAATATTATGTATTATTTATTTAATAAATAAAATAAAATATTTTAATTTATAAATTAGTTTTATTAATTTAAAATATAAAAAAATGAATATTTTTGAGGTTATGTAGGATGGCACAAAACATTTATTAGCGATGGCATCCTGCCAGCACAATGCTAGCAATTGCAATCGCAGACTGCCAGCAGAGCCTGCTAAGCAGGCTCTGCTGGCAGTCTGCCGTCCAGATGGCATGGCAGGCGGACATCCCTGTGCCATTGCGCATACTCCAGGCCGTGGCGTACGCTGCTAGCAGCGTGCCAACACAATGTTATCAGGGTATATATGAAGAAAAATGATATAAAATGTTAATTTAAAAATCGTTTTATAATTGTGCATACATTATAACACTTTATTCTTTTGGTTTTGAATCATTTTTTATCGCTTTTATATTATACACTCTAACGTGCGTTTTGTATTATTAGAATAGGTTTTTAAAACATCATGGAACGAATAAAAGATTTTATTGAGAGATTTTATTAAACATATACCATTGCTTTACATCTCGAAAAAAAAAAAAAACGCTCACACATATAGTAAACAAAACAAAAAAAAAAAGGAGAGCGCAAAAAATCAAAAGCGTCACCGTATGTCACATGGCGAGACCCATTTCCCAAAGTATGCGCACATTTATAAGCAGCATCGATGACTAATACGTTCGATCTTACTCCTCTTTTTTTCTCTCAAGACGAAGAAGAGAAACGAGAGAAAAATTATGGTATTACGATCGTTCAATTGCGCTCTCTCTCTCTCTCTCACTCTCGCGGTGTGTACACGCCGTGGCGCCGTTAATCGGCGAACACGCGCGTGTCGATTGAATTAATGCGGGAAACGGTTATTTGCGTGCGTAAGCGCAGCCGAGCACATGGCCTGCGCTTCTTGCATGTATGTATATATGTGTATTTTGCATGCGAAGTCCAGCGAGTTATCGTTTATAATGTCTGAAAGGTTTCTCCGTGTCTCTAAGTTTATGTACCGTAAAAATCTGTATTTACTATTTATAATGATGAACATTTTTATCATTTACATTTTTTTTTTATTAACTATTAATATTTTAATAATTCGTCGTTATTTCGGTGCTTGAAAATTGCAATAAAAATTTAATTTTTTTTTTTTTTTTTTTTTATAGACTTAAAAGAATCTCAGCTATAGTTTTAATTTATTTATTTACTTGTGAAATTTCTTCGAGGCAATTAGCCGCTTAATTTGATAAAACGAAGCTTCATATCGTTGCACAATCGAAATTCCTTTATTTTTTGATTCACGAAAACAATCGCACTTCTCGGACTTTTATTTATTTTTCTTTGAACGCAACCTGAATAAATAAGTTTTAAAATAGATTACTTTTACAGTTGCATAATTATCAACGATAAGCAATACATATATTTTTCGTATTAATTCATTGCACAATATATAACTATTATAACCGCATCGGTTGCTCAATTAACTTTTTAAAAAAAATTTTAATCACAATAGTCGCGTAAATATACGGTGCATTTAGCAAAACGACTTGCACATTTTAATAAAATACCAGTCCAGTAAACAATCGAAATAAAAGCACAACGAATTTCTTGCATTCACGATAAGCCAAACACTTCTAGAAAAAAAAAAAAAAAAAAAAAAAAAAAAAACAAGAAAAGAAAAACCTTGGCACTCACGTGCCCACATGCACGTCGATTGTGTGCCAAGTGACATTTACAGTGTACACACGCGCCGGTGGCGTCTTCTCCTGTGCGTCACGGGGCCGGTGTCTCTCCTTTTGTTTCTTATCGACGGGCACGTCCTGTAAATCCGTGGTTACGCAGCGCGTATTGTGTGTAAGATCGCGCGTCAGAGTACGCGTAAGGAGGACGTAGCTCATTTCGGCGCTAAGAAATTTTCTACGGTATGCGCCGATTGGTATTCGCATTGCGTGCCCGGAGGACTGTTTTGCTTTTTTGGTACTCGTGCTTGAGTTATTTAGGTTTTTTTTTTTTTTTTTTTTTTTTTTTATTATTTTGGTTATATTTGTAGAAGAATGCTTGAATTCTATCGATTGATTAAGTAGACGATTTCCCTTTATTTATTTTTAGGTGGTATATATCGATTAATAAAATGCTGATTATATGCGAATGCGTCGATTTTTTTTTTTTTTTTTTTTTTTTTTCTATCGTTTAAATTGTATTAATTTCAAAGTGGAATTAATAATTTCTTCTCGTTTGGATTTTCATCTTTTATATTGATATATAGTTGATCTCAGATTGATAAACGTACATAAATCTTGTCTCGAATGATATTACTATTTATAAATCGAGATCGTATTGTTTTTAAACGAGCGCGCGATATATCTTTCAATTAAATAAAATGATAGTAAACTGTTTAGAAAAAAACATTGGAATCGAAACTTTTTCATTCGTATCAATTATATTTCATAATAAGACGTTAACGATTTTATAGTCACGTAGTCTGAAATTTGAAACTTAACAATTTTTAAATTTTTTATAAAAATGATCAGAGTATACTTTTAGAAAGTAGATCAAATAAAAGACGAATACAAATAATTAGGTCAAGAAGATATTTTAGAAGAAATCAAACATTCTAAAAATCCAGCGAATAAAGTAAATATTTTCATTCAATTTATACTTTTAATTTATTTTTGTAGTTTGAAAGTAGTTTGAAGGAAAATAAAGACTAAATTTTTATCTCCCAAATCTCTTTATCAATACACTGAAATTGCTATTATTATTGCAATACGAAAAATATAAATTTTACGATATTCGATATGAATCTTAATTCAAGATTTATTAATCCGATGGTTGATTATGTTAATTCTAATTCCTAATTGAGTTAATCGATTCCAATAATGTGAACCAATTAAAAGACTGTAATGATCAATAAATATACATATTCATAAATAAGCAAAAAATCAAAGCAGAGTTTAATCTTCAGAAAACGCTTTATTCATAATTAATTAAAGATAAAGGGTTTTCATTTAATCATTACATTAGTCATATTTGCGAACGTGACCGAGTCACTTTACATTTGAATTTGATTGCTCTTTCAAGATTTTGAATGAATAATTTTTTTTTTTTTCTCCATAAACCGATTAAAAAAAGAAAAACTTACCTTTATCGTAAGCTTTTTCAATGTAAAAACAGTAAATTAATGACTCGTATGCGGTTGAACAATAACGTAAAAAACAAATTTTATGCTTTGTTCAGAATGATATGTTTTTTTTTTTTTTTTATTTCATTTAGTTGTAATCATATTATTGTCGTATTAATATTATTGTTATAAAGTTACGATTGAGAGTAAAAGACACACGTGGCTTATCGCACTTTGCAAACGATTAGTAACACCTTTCCGAAGTTTGTGACGAAATCGAAAACAAAAACACAAAGCGTAGATAAATAGACGAACGAAAATAAAGAAATAAATGGAAAGTTTAACAGGAATAAGGCTGCGAAGAAAAAAGTTCGCACGTGCGTGCGTGTGTATAAGCCGCGCACGCGATACGAAACGAGACGCGCGTGCGAACGCGAGGTTCCCAAAGTCCCCGAAGGCTCAGCGACCTTCGTATTTTAAACTTTTTTTTTTTTTTTTTTTTTTTTTTTTTTTTTCGCTCATTCATTGTGTATCCTCCACTAAAATCGCTTCATTCAGATATCGAGCGCAGAGGATCGAGGCTCAAACGCCGCGCTTATTGCAAGCACTGCGTAATTA
Source organism: Chalcis sispes (assembly GCA_949987625.1). Lineage (NCBI taxonomy): Eukaryota > Metazoa > Arthropoda > Insecta > Hymenoptera > Chalcididae > Chalcis > Chalcis sispes. Next base: position 12,331,653 of record OX465098.1, on the reverse strand, counting down.
GCAAAATAATGACGCGTGATATTTAAAACCAGGGCTTTTCTTTCCATGAAAAGCTCAAACACCGAAGCTCATAACGATCGATAAACGCGTTATTTATTTTCATTCGATAAATCGAGGGGGGAAAAAGAAAAAGAAAGAAACCCATAGATTTAAAGAGTGCCTTGACCCAGTCGTCCGACAAACGTGGACAATCGCGCAGGCGCGAACGACTTCCTTCGCGACGACCTCGATAAAGAGTCGTTCGCGAAAAACGAGCGACGATCTTTCTTTCTTTCTTTCTTTTTTTTTTTTTTTGTGTCTTTCACGAGCGAGAGATGCAAATTCGGATAAGCAAATCGTCGTGTACATACATACGTCGAGTATGACAGGTTTGACATGCACGCAGGAATATACCGGTTTTCGTTTAACGATTAACTCTGAAACGTTGGGGAGTATAGGAGTTTTATTTGTTTTGTCTATTTGAGAGGAGCGAAGGTGAAATTATTTTCGAGGAGATGTATGTTGGATGTAAATCAAAGGTTTTTAATTTTTTTTTTTTTTTTTTTGTCGGGAATTTAATAGGATAAACGTACAAAGTATAAATTACCAAAGTAAACAAACAAAAAATTTTACCAAATCTCTATGTACCAGCTTTCGGTGTACTAAACAAATTCAATAAAACAACTCGACCATCGTTTATACACATAGTCGTTAATTCAAACAAACTCTATCCTCGTAGAATTTTAATCTTTCCTTCTTTCTTCCCCCTCCCCCCTCCCCCTCCTTGAAAAAACCGTCGGTACATACTCGAACAGAGCGTAGAGGCTTTCGCGAGAGTCGAGCCAAGTTGGGCAAAGTCGGCTGTTAAGTAATATACCGTGGCTCGATCTTATTTCATCGAGTTGATGCCGATGGCTTTTAATGGCGATTCTCGCGCCGCTTCGGCAACTTAACTAACGCCGATTGTCGGCTTCTCTCTCTCTCTCTCTCCCTCTATTTTTTTTTTTTGTTTTTTCCTTTTTGCTTTCAAGGGACAATTTGTTTTATTGCGTTTTCCGTTTTGATTTTATTTTCTTTTTTCTTTGCGGTACACACAAGTCGACGTAATTCGTATATTTTTCCAGGCGCGCGCGAGTCGCTTTAAAGTTTTTAAATGGTAATGTTATCTTACGTACGCGCGTGTGTCTTTGTAACTTATTGACTTCGACTTAAATATAGTTTGAGATTTAAAAGATTAATGTTTGCAATTTGCCGATCACAACTTACACATCGTCGCTGCTTACGTCGATTTTAACGTATAATCAAGCAAAAATTAACTTTGATATAAGTTATACAAAAAAAAAAAAAAAAAAAAAAAAAAAAAAAAAAAAAAAAAAAAAAAAAAGCACCATCAACAAATTTTTATTTTTAAATGCCCCTTCGATTTGCCAACCCATAATTTTCTCAAAAGTGTACTTTAACGTGCCAATAATGTTCGGTATTTTTTTATTTTACGCATACAAAATATTCTTAGTATAAATTTTTTTTATTTTATTTAATAATAAACAACAAATACATAAACCCTTCGAATATAATGATTTTTCTATAATATTTTTCTTACATTTTGCGTTCATGTATATATAAACTATGCAAATATCGGTGTTTTGATAATACATTTATTTTTCATCCGTTAATTCCGTAATTGCAGCGAAATTTTTTTTTTTTTTTTTTTTTATAACTGTAATTTTTGTTTTTGCGTCACAATGTGTATGCTTGAAGGAGTTAAATTATAGGTTGTCTTAAGTCGAATAAAACGGATGCGGAAAATGAAAAAATAAAAAGGAACGACGGAATGGCCGCGCGTATTATACATATGCGCAGTCGTTCAAGTGTGGCATTTAAAATGTACTTTATTTTATTCGGGTATTTTTGTATAATTATAGGTATGGTTTACTTACTTTATTTTAGGTAATATTTTACAAATATTTTCAAAAAAAATTTTTTTTTTCTTTTGATGTATCTTAGTTATCAAAACGCTCAAAATAAATATATATTCAATTTTATCGTCATCGCTACAAATTTTTTCCCATATATATACGATAAACATTTTGCTGAGATATAAGCAATAACTAAAGATCGAAAAAAAAAATAAACTAACACATACACGTGCGCCTCTTCCACCGCGGCGAAAGTGGAAAAAGAAAAAAATGAAGCTTCACACACACACAAACATACACAGAGGAAATGCACGACAACGAGAGCATAACGTAATCGTTAAAACGTGAAAGAGCACGGCTCATCTCTACATAGAAAACCAACAACAATCGACTCTTCGAAAGCGATTGTTCTTACACAAAAGAGAGAAAAAAAAGACGTGCAAACGCGGGTCTCCGCGTAACCTTGAACACGCGCGCGCGCGCGCGTCTCTGACGTTGTGTGCCGCGTAGATCGCGGATGTATCTCTCTATTCTCGCATCTTCGTTTTACTCTTTAACTTCCTTGTTCTTCTTTTATTTTTTTTTTTTTTTTTTTTTTTTTTTGTTAATGCCATTATGGTAGCGAAAGAAACGGATACATTGTAATTTTCCAGTATTTCCATGATTTCTTTTATTCGGAGCGACATTTCTTACCGCGTCACCGAAAAATTTTGACGTTTTCCGTTTGTCGTTTTTGTTGTTAACTCGTAGGATTCTACGCTGTTGTTGTGTATATAGCGGGATAATACGCTCGATTATGATGTCGGTGGTAGTAATTGTTGTTAAATTCATGAAGAAGAATCAATAAAAAAGAAAAAAAAATAATAATAATAATAAAGAAACTAGTTTATTCGTTTACGTAACGTTTCGCGGTTCATTGAGTTGTAGTAATATTCGATAAATGAATATTGCTCGCATTGCCGTCTTTGTTAATGAAAATTATAAATTTTCAAAAATAAAAAAATAACGATAAAATTTATTGTTTTTATCTTAATAAAAGGTTTTATTTATCCGTAAATATTATCAAATTCTTTTAAAATCATTTACACGTGCGACATAAGGAATGAAGTTTTTTTTTTTTTGACAACTACTCAACTGGCAATTTTAAACAATCGTACATTAAAAGAAAAAAAAAAAGAAAATAAAATGAAAAAGAAAAAAAAAGATTATCAATTTGAATCGCGTAGCCGTAAAAACAAGATACGTTTATTTTCATAAGCTCGTTCAATTAATCTACAAGCATCCACTGACTAAGGATAAAAATATTAAACGCGCACGAGAAACTAATCTCATTCTCTTTCTCTATTCAGTATACCGACTGTCAGAGCTCGGGCCGTGAAATTTCATCCGATTGAATCCTCTCTACTACGAGTACTTACGCTTATATATATATTTATATACTATAAAAGAAGTACGCTTTGCCTGTTTGATAAATGCACATCATCATAACGAATACGACAGATATTCAATTACGCAGAAAGGAAATTCATCGATAGCGATTATCTCGTAAACAAACAAACCAACGACTGAAAGATCTCGGTTTTTTTTTTTTTTTTTTTTTCTTCTTTTGCTGTTCTCCTTTTGGTTCAAGGCTTTCCTTCGTTTATGAACGAGAGCGAGAGAGATAGAAAGAGAGAGAGAGAGACAGAGAGAGAGAGAGAGAGAGAGGAAGAAAGAGCCGCGAGATATGAATCTTTTTTGCCCGAGCGATTGAAAAGAAATTGCGCAGAAGCAAATTTGCCGGTTGATTAAAATAAAATCAGAGCCAGTGGTTCGGCTTTCGATTTTCGCCCGGTCACGTCGATTTTCAAGAGATGAAAAAATTTTGCAAACGCGGTTCAACGTTTAATTTATTCTCAGAACATAAATACGGTAACGAATGTATTCCATATTAAATCCAACGATGCGCGAAGAGTTTCTTTTTGTGCTGAAACGCGACAGTCGTGCGCGATGTGCCGTTGATGCACATCAGGTATTCCAGAACGGTCAATTGGCTTTGGCTCGACGCCAAATTTAAAAAATTGATGGGAATTTTTGACGAATCAATGCTGTGCTTTTGACTCTCCTTGAATTCTCAATTTTATTATTCGTTTATCGTATAATTTTTAAACATTATGTTCATAATTATAATTAACTTTGGACATAATTTACACGCTGTCTTTTTTTTTCTTCATCGTGGATTATTTTATCGTCGGAATATTTTATATCGGAATTGATTTTAAAAAAAAAAGTCAGTCGTTCTAACACTAGCGGAAAAAGTTAAAAATGCTCGAGGCAATTTTCTCCGTCGATCTTAAAGTGCAGCAAGCAACACTAAACGGTAACGATCACAGTCAGCAGCGGCGCGCTCATTAAACTCGGTACTTACAGCGCGCAATCGCATTATGGCTAATAACGCGCGTAATTTACTCTCTCTCTCTCTCTCTCTCTCTCTCTCTCTCTTTCTTTCGCTTAGGAGAACGGCTCTCGGCCGATGGAAGTCGCAGAGGATAAAAAAAATATTGAGACAAGTGCAGACCGCTACTCTCGAATGAGTACATACACGAAAACGCGAAATTAAACGATATTGTTTTATGGTTTTATTTATTTATTAATTCTTTTTTTTTTTTTTTTTTTTTTTTTTATGTTGCTTTCTCTTCTACATGTACACGCGTGTATTCACGCTGTTTTATTGCTCGAACATGATCGTGAGTTTGGCGCAGTGTACTAATTGTAAAGTAATTTAATATTTTTGTTCGGATCGTTATACTATAGTATGTTTTATTCGAGCGCCGCGTATAATGTCTTCACGGGTAATGATCACCGAAACCCACTTTGATCTATTTAAAGTTCAAAGTTAATGCGATGTCGCATTACGCTTAAGAGCACACGACCTTCCCTCCCGAATTTCAAAAAGACACGGGCACTCAAAATCTCAAAAGAAACGCTCTTGGTTGGTCCCCGCTTAACATATATATATATATCGACGGAAGTTGTCGAAAAGAATCGCGCGAAAGAAAAACGAGCGAAGCCCAAGGAAAAGAGAAAGAGAGATAGAAAGAAGGAAGAAGTCAGGAGCGGAGAAAAACGGAGAACGGAGCGGCGCTCTCGACTCGGCGTCGACTCGGCCGATCTCTCTCTCTCCCTCTCGCGGTTAGTCCGCCGCGGCCCGTCCACGCACTCGCTCGGCATGTGAGCGTCGCCGGCTGATTGCGCTTATACTGCGGCTGCTACTGCTGCAAAAAAAAAAAAATAAATAAATAAATTTAAAAAAATTAAAAAAAAATAAAAAAAATTGTCTCCTCTTCCTTGTGCGCGCGTGCCCACCTTCTGCCGATGCCGCGCTAAATCGTTCCTATATCGCTGCGCGATTTTATCGGTGTTTCGTACAATTTGAAGAAAAGATCCTTCCGCTTTGTTCGCCGTTTTTGCGTTCGATCTAATCGTTGATCGATTTTGGATTTTCGAAACCGGGTGTTGCAAAGTGCCGAGTGCGACAGAGGACATTCGTGTAATACAGTTGTTGAGTTTTCTTCTACAACAATGTGTCGTTAATCGAAATTTTCTTTAAATTTTAACGTTGAACGTTTGTCGTCGAGTAGACATTTATTAATTAGGAATTTATCCTTCACCACGAGTGCATAGGTTTCTACAATCAACGACTTGTTATCGTTTTGATTGTCGACGTTTGATAAAATTCCGATTAGAAATTGTTTTAATTAACGATAAAAGCGCGATTACTCCGCTAAATAAGAATATTCTTAATTGAAACATAATGAATTAATCGCTGCTTGAATAAACGAATTAATACGCTACAATGGTCGCGTAAATAAATACTTAATAAATACTTAACTTATTGTAAAATATTTAATCTGTTTCTTTGTAACTATTGCAATTGTTTAAACTTTTACTTTAGCATTTTAATTAAATTATGATAATTAAACATTCGATTTTTTCGTCAAAAATTACCAAACACACGTTTAAACTTTACTCGGGAATGCTACTTAATACGTTATTATAAATCAAAACCGCATAAATACATTGGCGATCACTTTTCAACGTAATAAATACTTTATTGAAAAATCATTTAATCTTACTATTTTTCACCAACTTGTCGATCGTAAATTATCCGCGTTCAACCAACAACCAGCAAAAAAAAGAAGAAAAAAAATAAATAAAAAAAAAAAAGAGTGAACAATTCGTCCGTTCTAGCTGAAGAAACACAAAGATCGTCCGAAAATTTTTTCAAATCGCACTCGTCTATGTACAAACGATCTACACACACGCTTATGTATACATAAAGACATATATATATATGTATATATATACACATAAATATAACAAGACAAGAGCTCCCGCAGTTCGAGCTCCCCTCCCACGCGCGAGCGCTAACGTTGCTTTCGTCAACGGAAGCGAGGCTTGAATCACTGTGTTGTGCTCGATTGTGTGTACGTACGCGCGAGCGCGAGGTCGCGTGAAGCTGAACGAAAGAAAAAAACAAAAAAAAAAAAAAAAAAAAAAAAAAAAGAAAAGAGAGAGAGAGAGAGAGAGAGAGAAAAGAAAAGAAAAGAAAAAAAAAAATGAAGAAAATTTATAACGATGAAAATTCGGACGGAATTTAAACGACGACGACGCGATTTATAAATCGCGAGTGCGTGAATTATCGTAATTCGGAGTGGTGTAAACGATCCCGGGATTTTATTTATTTCTAAACCTTCGCGTTCGCGACGTTGCGAGTACACAAACGACGGTGAATATTTATATATAGTATATCGCTTCGTTGAATGTCTAATCTATCGCTACATACGTCGAATGAGAGAAACGCGAGGAACGAAATATGTTTCGATGAGAAAAACATTGTTTACGTACGATTATACTTATATGAGATCGTTACTTCTTGATTATTAATAAACGTTAATGTTGACGTTTAATATTTATAAATGTTTATATTTTTAAAATGAGAATTAATTTTTTATCAACGTTAAAAAATAAAGAGATATATTTGTGAATTACAACAAATTGAATAATATATCGATAAGTATCGGTGAATCGTATCCTTAAAGGTTATCTTCGATTTAATGTACAGAGAATATTAAGCTTATCGGTGAATTTCATTTATGTCGTTTGCATGTTATTTAACTAGCCGTGATTTATTTTTTCCTTGAATCAGCCCATTGTCTTGAAAGCATTTAAAAATAAAAAATATATCAATCTTCATTTTAATCGAGTTTACTCGTTAAATAATAATTATTTTCTTTTTGCGCGCTCGTTCGTTGAATACAAACAAAAAAAAAAAAAAAAAATAGAATCGACGACGTACACCTACAGTGCTAAGTTCGTAACCTGATTAAATCTTTCTTTCGTCGTAAAAAAAAAAAAAAAAAAAAAAAAAAAAAAAAAAAAAAAAAAAAAAAAAAAAAAAAGTTGTAAGAAAAATCATCATGGAAGGTGAAAGCAAGTGCGCGCGTTGTCCAAAATCCAGCGCGTCGAGCGCTTCGTCGCCGGTCTCGCCGACCTTGAACCTGATGGAGCAGCTGCTGCTCGCTAAAATGGAAAAGCACAGCGTGAGCGATGATCCGCCGACGTGCGAGGAGCGAACGCGTCGTCCGAGGCCGAAGAGTTCGCTGCTGAGGACCGACTCGATGGACAGTCAAACGAGCGCTAGTACGTTTAGCTCGTTGTTATCCAACGACTCGAGCTCCGGGAATAATTTTTACTGCAGATGCGACGACTGCCTGCTCGGCATCGCGGATAAGTACCAGCAGAGCCAATCGACGCCCGGCCGCAAGAAGGTAATTTTATTCATCGTTTATACGCTTTCGATGAATTCGATCTTTCGATGATTGATCGTCGAGAGAGAGAGAGAGAGAGAGAGAGAGAGCAACTTTGAATTTCGGTAGGAATTTAGAGACCCGTGTACTACAACGTCGAAGATGATGATAATAATTGCAATTTGAATGACCTCAAACGTAACCTTTAAAAACAACGTTTTTATCTATAATTCGCCTTTTGAAATTGGTCGTGGGTACCGGATCATATATTACATGTCGTAACCTTCTTTTTCAATTTAGGGTCGAACCAGCGTTTTTTGAAATAAAAAGATAAAAAAAAAAAAAATAAAATATTGTGTAATCGCTCTCTTCTCAGTGTTACCGGCTACGCGTTCGTGAATATTTTCAAGCGCGCGTAGATCTCGATTTATTTAAAAATATATCGTAATGGAGATTTGATAATTTACTTCGCAAGGAGTCTATTCGTGACTTCGATAGGATTAAATACGCGTACACGTGAGTCGGTACTGACACATCGAGATTTCTACGCAATATTACTCGAGACGTATACGCGATACACTTTTTTTTTTTTTTTTTTTTTTTTTTTTTTTTTTTTTTACGTCATTGCGTTTATTAGCATAAAAAATTGCGCGTGCGCCTATGTTTAAAATCAATCAAAAAAAGACACGGGATCGGCTACAGGCCGAAAAGCGACAAAATAAGGCAACGTGCGCGTATGTACGAGACTCTCTCTCTCGACTTTGTAATTCGACGCGAATTCGTTAACGACGAACCCCGAGGTACCTGGTGAACGCAATCGGCCATCGATCAAACCGTAGTTTCGCTATCTACATCTTTCTTTTTTGCGTGCCGCTTTGTTAATTTTTTATCAAAATAGCGTGTAATCGCCAATAGTTGTAAATGAATTAACCCGCAGTTGCAGAAGATATGGGTATTTCGTTATAGCGGCAATTTCAAAAGAATTATAATTAAAGACGCGCGCAAGTTACAATAGTCATCGATTTATATTGAATATAACTGAAAGATTTTATTTAATGAAAATAAATTGAGTTTTTATTTTCCAATTTACAATAATTTAATTATTATTAAAATGAATAAAACGCATTAAATAAATCAAAACAAAATCACGATCGAAAATCTCAAATAGCCTAAGCCAATGTCATTATCGGACAAAAATCTTTCAAAAAGAGATCAGTCCGCGTGCCAACGAAAAAAAACAGGTTTCCTCTCGAAAACCGCGCAGCTCTCTCTCTCTCTCTCTCTATATATATATATGCATTGCATATCTATCTCGGAAAGGATAAAATTCAAAATTAAATCGGAGGGCGTAAGACATAATTTAGCAGCCGCATAAACTGATGAGAATGCGCCGCTTATGTACTTACCTTAATATACGCGTTTCGATTTACTTCGCACTCGTTCTCTCTCTTCCCCATTAGCGAAAGCTATCCCTTTTTGGGAAAGCATGTTCTTGTCGACAAGATGTACGTACGTTCGTGCGAATATTTGAATCGAAATAAAAATGCTTATTACGTGCTATTTATTTATCTCTCGACGAACCGATTTTTTTTTATTTTTATTTTTTTTTTTTTTTCTTTTTTCTTTTTTTTTTTTTGTTTATTGTGTAAGTTTAACGGACGATATTTAAAATGAAAACATTATCGTTTATAAAATTTTGTATTTTAAAAAAATAGAAGACTCATCAATTTTAAGCGTTTACCGCTTACCCAATAATAATAACAAGCACATCTTTAACAATGAAAATTGCAGCGACACTCACGGTGCATGTCCCAAAACTAAATATTTCCTTTCGCAACAATGATCTTGACGATTTTACCGTTAATCTTCGCGTTAAAAGAACAACTATAAACATTCGTATTATTTCAACATCGTCGGCTGGAATTCAACGTGTTATTTGCAAAGAAGCATAACATCGACGATACGACGAATGACCGGGTGGAGGGGAAGAAGAGGTAACCAACTAATTGTTCATTGACTCCGATGCAACGAATTTGCATCTACGTCCGTACGAAATTTCGTACGCTGAATTAATTTTTTTTTTTTTTTTTTTTTTTAATTAGTTACATTACCGTCGCGTGCATTATCGCTTTAATTAACGTTTTTTAATTTCGAGGCTGCGCCGGAATTTTAAAAATATACACACGCGCACGGGAGCCTAATTTCGTTATAAAATTCTTCCTCTTACGTGTACCAAAAGCGAAAAGATTATGTTAATGATTTTTTTTTTTTTTTTTTTTTTTTTTTTTTTTTTTTTTTTTTTTTTGTAAACATACGCAAGTAAGAATTAATCGCGAACAGATAAACTTTTAAAAAATTTGAAATTGTGTAATCATCTTGAAAAATAAATTATGTTAACATTTTTAAATTGATTTATTTAAAAATGCATATACATAAATTTTATTAATGTTTGTGTAATTGTTTCATTGACCCAAATAGTGTACGTATTTTTAAAATTTATACACAATTTACGATAATTATCACATGGATATTTAGATTGATGCATTCGTCTCTAGTGATCTTTGTTACTAAAACATTTTTATCGCGAGGTTAAATCTTGCAAATGTATGACATAAATTATTCCCTCCCACATTTTTTAAACGAACGAATTTCAAAGAAAATCAAACGCAAAAAAAAATAAAAACGTAAATATATAATTTATCCAACCCCTGAGATATTTTTATACATTCCAAATTCGTTCAATTTTACGTAATCATCGGTTCATTTAGAAAAAAAAAAAAAAAAAAATGATTAGCAAACTCGTGTCGTCCATTCTTTAATTCAAAAACTTGCGCAATTAATTATTTAACCAAATCATTAAAAAAAAAAAAAAAAAAACGTGAAAATCCAATAGATTATCCATCCAATCAATTTACCTCACGTACTAGAAAGCCCCGTGTGTGCGTTTGCACAATCGCGCGCTTTTCAAAATTTCTCACAACTCATCTGGTTTTCCGCTCCAAAGATAAGGAGAGAGGTGCAGGAAAGAGAGAGAGAGAGAGAGGGGGGGGAGAGAGAGAGAAAAAAAAATAAATAAGTGTATAGAGCAAAGAGAGCCGCTTACCTACGCCGGTAAGAGAAGTAATTATCGTCAAGTTGGCATAGCGACACGAATTCAACTCTCAGCGCTTCTAGAGAGAGAGATAATTAGCTTAATGGCGCGCGCGAGGAATTTTGCGAATTTACCTCGGCGATTGCGCGCCGCGGCGATCGCTTTAATTGTTCGCCTTTCGATCGATATATTTTTATTTAATTATTTATTTATTTATTTTTCCTTTATTTTTTTAATCGTTAATGTTGCGGCTGTGTCTCGGAAAAATTTTAATTAATTCCGACACGGCGTACGGAGTAATTTTTTTTTTTTTTTTTTTTTTTTTTTATTTTGTTTATTTTTTATTTTTTATTTTTTTTTTTTTACAAAATTATTTCGAACAAAATTGAAATATCGCGCCGATTAATTGTAGTAAATTACACGAGGAAAATTGGATGCACGTAAGAGCTGCAAAAATTCGGTGTGAATTTAATTACCCGAAATAATTGGATCAATTAACGAACGTTGGCAAATTAAGAACGAAAGTAAAAGAGAGCTTTTTTTTTTTCATTATTATTATACAACCCGTACACGATTATTTTTTCCTCTCAATCGGATATACATATTAATTCTCTCGTTTAAATTATTATTATTAATCTCCTCGGCTCGTATCGTATCGCGTTTTCAAATCGGTTCACGGGACACGTGTCTTTAACCGACCTATTTTATCGAAATCATTAATAATCGTCGAAAGTTATTCCGAGCACGAAGGCGACGCGAACGCGCACGAAAAAAAAAAAAAAAAAATTCAAAAATAGCCGATCGTAATCCCTGTATATCTTCGTTCCCATAGAACTTAACCCTCCTACAAATCATTGTAGCGATCGACGAGGCGCGAAAGAAATCCGACGCGACTTGCGAAACAATCTTCCTCGGTGCTGTGAAAGAATTCTTCTTTCCAATCGGTCAAAAGGGATTACTCGTAAAGATTCCGTACAATTTTCCATTTTTTTTTTTTTTTTTTTTTTTTTTTCTTATTCCGGGCGCGAGAATTGCGAAAAAATGCACCGGACTCGCCGTTGTGTAATTATATCGCGTCGGTTAGTTGTCAGAGAAAAAAAATAAAGAAAAAAAAAAAAAAAGATTTGTTTTACGATTTAATCGCCGCTATTAATTGACATTAATGGGCGTTTTCTTTCGCCTTCTGAAACACTCGCCGCGGATTTTGTGCAACGGTTATACGTATAAAATTTAGCAAAATAGGTTTTACGGAAAGGAAAAAAAAAAAGAAAAAAAAAAAAAAAAAACAACGTTTTCGCGAACGTGATCGGTATACCAATGATTTTCTTTTGTAGAATAAAGTTCGAGTAGGTTATAATCGCGGTGTTGCATCGTTATACCTTAAAAGACTGTTTATAATTAATTTTTATTGCACTATGGAGATGGAACATTGAAAGTGTAACGACGATTATCGTAGAATAACGAGTTATCGCGATACATTTCGTTCACTCCGTAAACTTTTAATCGAAGATATTATCCCGAAGCGCTTCGAATTGACAAACGGCGGCGCTTTGGTTTAAAAATGTCCCTATCGGTCGGTATCGTACCGGAGGTAGTCGGCACGTTACGCGCGTTTTACTCTTTGCCGTGTATTCTTGCGCTTATCCCGGATTCGCGGAAGTTTTCAGAGCTCTCGATACGTGGCGCGCTCCTCGAGATCGTTTAAAAAAAAAAATCAACCGATGCTTAGTGGATAGGTGTTGTTTTGAAGTATGAAATGTTTTGCCTTTTCGAATGTTCGATGTAGTTTGATGTTTTTTGTAATTATATTGTTATATGAAATAATAATAAAATTAAATCGAATGCGCATGAGCGGAAGCATGTAACTTGCTGCGTAAATTGTCTGTTCAAAACAATACAAACAAAAAAATCGGCTTGACGCCGTATTTCATTTTAATATTTACATTTACCAAACAAAAGCTATACCTAAAGCCAAATCTCAACGAAAGATAAACAATGATTAAAAAAAGAATACGATTCTTTTTTTTTTTTTTTTTTTTTTTTTTTTTTTTTTTTTTTTTTTTTGCCACATTCGACTTGGCATTCGCGCACTGACTGACTACACGCGCGTTAAGTAATAACGTGGCCGACATAACGACCGACTACCGGTAATTACCAAAAAAAAAAAAAAAAAAAAAAAAAAACCACTCGCGCACAAAACTTTATTATAAGTGTTTATGAAAATGCAACGAGGCAAAACGATTAAATTGTTTAATATTTCTTACGCAAAATAATGTATCTCCTGAGGTCGACGAGCTGACTCGTTAATTTTTTTCCGTCTCGTTTCCCGTCGTTCCGTCCGTGGTAATTAATTATTTTGAATGAAAGGTGGCTTATTATTAATAATAATAAAAAAAAAAAAAAAAAAAAAAAAAAAAAAAAAAATGTAAAAATAATGTCGATATTTTACATTATTAAATTAATTGACCGAAATATTATTTCGTTAAAAAAAAAAAAAAAAAAAAAAAAAAACCAAGGAAAAATCTTTTTCTTTTTTTTTAACTTTTTACCAAAGACGTTTCGTATATTTAAGGGCAAAATACGGTTTACATAAGCTACGGTTAATTAATATCGCAATCGAAGGCCATTTTTTACTTTGCGGTCGGACATTCGCTCAGATAAAGTGTACATTCAGCGACACACGAGTCGACACTTTGGCATAATCCATTTCACGGCGATCCGATGTAAATATACCTTTTTTTTTTTTTTTTTTTTTTTCTTTTTTCAAAGATTCGCTTTAAAATTTCATAAGAAAATAAACCGAGCATTACGTCACGATATAAATTACATAAATCCGCGCATTCGCGTTCACGCGATCGTTAAACAATCGTTGCGGATTTTGCAACGTGGACAAACGTTTCCTTCGTGAGTTTTTAAACGAAGCAAATAAATCCGACGATGCCATGAATCTTCATCTACGTCGTTAGAATGCAATAAAAACTATTGACTTCGATCGCATCCTTGTATTCGACGAAAATTTAATGGTTTTAAACAATAACTTGTTTATCGATTCCATCGTCGTTTCAAATCGTTAAAAAAACTATGGCTTCATTCTTGTTATATTTTGTTAAATTTCAAAGCTTAAAAATGTAATATCGATCTCAAGAAAACAATCGTTTTGCAAAAGCGAGCGATTATATGTATATCGATCGTTGCTTCGTACCTAAAACAATATAAAAAAAAAAAAAAAAAAATCAATCAATCGCTAAATGCTTCTAAACAGAGAGAAGGAAGCGTTTGTCTTGCGCTCAATTAGGACGAATTAGCGAGATTTCGCGCTAACTCGACCGTTGTCGAGCAAAGTTTTGATTTCGGAAAGTTTGCCTTCCTCTCGTCCTGGGTAGTTTTCCCTCGCGCGCTTTGCGTCAACCTTAAAGCTTAAAAGAAATATTCCGTGGTCGAACAACAAACTCTTTTGCGTTATCAAAAACAAACATTTATTTCATTCTTTCCTTTATTTTCAATTCGCGATCGTTGAGTTAGATTTTTTGACGAACTGAATTTTACAAAATGCGTTCCGATGAATTGTTTATGCGCACCCGGTTGTCGTTCATTATTTGTCCTCTCGAAATAATTATGTTTCTTTTACTTTCATCGATGGAAGATGTTACTGAGTTTTAAAAAATTTATAAAGTTTTTTTTTTCCTTTCTTTCTTTCTTTCTTTCTTCCTTAAAAAAAAATTGATTAGATTGTTTTTTATTTTATCAGAAAATCGTTGAAAGATAATTAGTGGAAACATACACAAGTTGAAACTTTACATTTTAAAAAATCATCATTCTTTTTTTTTTTTTTTTTTTTTTTTTTTTTAAACAACAAACTACGATATTTTTTTTAATCAAAGCATTATCTCAACTGCATATTTTTAAGTGTCATAGTTGGTCCACATGTGAACGATCGACGAGCTGATAATATTTATTCTTCGCTACGGTCTCAATTATTTTTTCTTCATTCGTAATTTACCAACTTTTATATAATAGACATAAAGATGTATCGAAAGTACATGTAACGAAATGCATTTTTCCACTTGGAAAACGAAATATCTATATGTCATTTCAGAATGCATCTCAACCTTCGATCCATCATTTATTATTGACACACTCAATCTCCGTATCGGCGTGAATGTTAATTTTGTTTGAAAAATGAAAAAAAAAAAATATGAAAAGCTTTTATTGACGCACGACAATAAGCAATATATGAATGGATTGTAACTCCGGTATCTGCCAACGGATGAAATACTTTAAGGCTTAATTATTTCGGATTCGATAAATATTGTCGATAATGTTAATTTAATGATGATTTTAACGTTTATGCGCCGATAATTGTAACGATCGATCGCAAGTCAAGACGAATCATGCAAATGTCAATCGGGATATTTTACGTAAATATGTTTGATTAAAACAATTTTAATGATAAATTAACGTCACCTGATTTAACATTCAAAACAAAAAAGAAAAATCTTAATGTGTATCGATAACTGCTGAGTTTACTCATAATAGTTGAACAAATAATTGAAGGCAATATAATAAAAAAAAAAAAAAAAAAAACAATGCTTAGAAATAGAATGTCTTTTATCAAGTTAAATAGTAAACCAAGGCCAATAATATTGGCGCGATCTCCACCTTTGAACGAGGCCATTATATTTCACTCGGGAAAAAAAAAAAAAAAAAAAAAAAAAAAAAAAAAAAAAAAAAAAAAAAAAAGATAAATAAAATTGTCGTAAACAGCCGTGTCGAAATAAGTGTCGTTAACTCGCGCGTCATAGTAGTCGAGAATTTTTTGGTAAATTACAACGAGCTTTGGCATATTCAATCCGTGCGTCAACGAAAAAGATGGAAACGAAATATCTGATGTTCTTTATTCGGTAAAGAAAATTAAAATTGTATCGAGAAATAAATGAAAAAAAAATTTTCGACGAAATTATTTACTAAACATGTCATGTCTCCCCGTAAGAATAGAATCGATTGAAAATTTTCATGTTTTTTTTTTTTTTTTTTTTTTTTTTTTTTTTTTTTTTTTTTTTTTTCATGCCCAAACAATATAACATATCGCGTTAATAATAATAATAATCTCGCGTGACGCATTTTAGTCTCGCGAGGATGATTAATCGGCCGTTGCGCTAACTAGCAGCTCGTGTAATCTTATATCTTTATATATCGAGCGCGTGATGCCGCTAGAGAAATCGACGAAATGAGACAAAAAATTATTAATAACTATCGGTACGCGCGGATGCGTCGTTCGTCTGAGATATTTGCGGCGATGATTTTTTTTTTTATTCGAGTTTCTGCCATGGATTATAACTTTTTTTTTTTTTTTTTTTTTTTTTTATATATATATTTAGGTTTGATAACGAATGAAATATATTATAGATAATAAATGTAACCGAGAAATAGTGTAACGATAAATTGACGGAAATTTTTGACGATATTAAAGTACCGTTAAATACCGAAGTAACCAAAAGGAAAAAGGAAAATGTATCCATTGAACTATCGTATTCATATCGAGTAATCGTTACACGTGTCAATGTAAAAGAGAAAAGTATTGAGAAAGGAAAAAGTAAGAAGCGACAATATTTTCTGCGGTTTCGTCGAAAGGAAACTTTGGTGTCCTTCTTTCGCAAACCTTTGCTCTTTTTTTTTTTTTTTTTTTTTTTTTTTTCCTTTTTTCTTTTCCTTTTATCACTTTAAGAACGAGTCTCGTGTAAAAATCACATCAATTTTTCAAATTTTCTCCCTTATCAATATGCATACTTAATTAATTTTACTATTATTATCAATGGTTTAAATTTAATTAACAGACAGCGAGTACTACAAATTTTTATTCATACACGCGCGAGTTTAATACATTTGAATAAAAGATTAAATGTCAGAAATAATTTTATCAAGGAAGAATATTTTACTACCGAGAAATTTTATCCAAGATTTTAAGTCTTGAAGACGGAATTAGTCCGGCATACGATAGATATTATCTTCTTTAAGTAGGTCAAATGAAAAGATTGGTTGGATAATGCGACTTAAGTCTACTTTATACACATGTAAATTGAGCAAAAATTTACGCACGGTAGATACGGCATTTTATCTTGCAATTTTTTTTCGACTTTTTTTAACGATATAATTTTTTATTTTGTCGTAAACTCGTTCAGGAGTTGTAAATTCAAAGTGAGCTACGATAAATTTATGTTTAAAATTTTTATCCTACGGATTAGAGGATTTCTGGTAGAAAATTTTAAATATTACCGTTTTTATAATGTTTCTTTATTCTTATTGCGTACGAAAAAATTATTATAAAAATTTTCATACCGATTTTTACAAACCAAACGCACATCAACATCGACAATTTAATCTAATTTGAAACGAAATATAATTTCGAAAAAATCTCTCTCCCTCTCTCTCTCTCATCAATCCCAATACCTTCTATAAAGTACTCAATTGAAAAATTTCGCCGAAGCTCAAAGTTTTACGCGCGAGAGGAATACGAGCAGGAGACACGTACGTTCATACATACAAAAACGAACGTAACGAGAGCGCGAGAATTGCCGACGTAAACGTACCTCCGGTACAGTCGCGATTTCTCATCGCGGGCCTTCGGGCCATCTGCTGCGTCAATGCTAATCCGTGAAATACGCCGGCGATTTATATTGAAATTTATGCTAAATTTTATTTATTGACAGCCACGTGTCTATGTGTTTTTATGTTTGTGTGACGAAAAAAAAAAAAAAAAAAAAAAAAAAAAAAAAAAAAAAAAAAAAAAATGCACGTGTTCATATAAAAACATAGTGCCATTAATTTCTTAGAGGCTCCATGAAATTCTATTCCATTTTTTCTTTGCAAAACGTTTGATTGCAATTTTTCGTTTTGTCCATATTTTCATCAATATGTGTAGTAAAAATTATTCATCATTCAATAACACTAGTATCCCTTTTTTTTTTCTTTTTTTTTTTTTTAAATAAGAATACGGACATTTTCATTAAGGCAAATTTTGACAATACTTTTTTTTCGATTTAATTTTAATTGTCTGCTTTTCGACTATCGTCAAAAACCAAACGCGATATAAATCATTTTGGAAAGTATTATGCGGTGACGTCATATGTATAACCGTAATCAACAGATCTGACGAAACAATAGAATTTAAACGTAGACGTGATAGAACTTTTATAAAACACGCTTGACTAAGAAACTCTTAAAAGCGGCAATCGAAAAAAAAAAAAAAAAAAAAAAAAAAGAACAATAGTTTCATAAAATTGTACTTTGAAGTTTATAAATTCGAAACGTATAATTATTTATCAACTAGAGTGACATTACCGCTACCATTTAATTAATGAAATTTTACCAACCATTGACGTTAATTAATGCCGTATCGATTATAACAAAGGGATCGAATAAATAATGAAAAAAAAAAAAAAAAAAAAAAAAAAATCCACCGAGCAATAAAATTTTATGTAACAACGGTGCAATTATGCAACGAAGTTGTATGAAAACGGGCTCCGGAGACTAAATAATTTATTCGCACGACGATGTATTAAAACGATTGTTATAATTCGATACATCCTATTTACTTTTGACGTCGCGTTGAAAAGGCAAACGATAAAATTTCAAGCGTTTTGTGTGTAATTAGATAAAATTTTTGTATCAAGAACTATCTCTATTCGTTTATGTTTTAATCAAATTCGTGAAATCATACATCGATAACAAAAAATGCCATTTCATATTTCCTTAAAAAAAAAAAAAAAAGAACCATAATAACTTCCTATTATACATTTGTCTATCTCTATCTCTATATCACAAAATAGTTCGCGTGCGTATCAATGCATACCGGATATAACGTGGGTATACGTGTAAGAGGAAGCCGAAACATTCCCGGAAAATAATCCATGTAAATCACCGCTGGAAAAGATAAAAAAAAAAAAAAAAAAAAAAATAAAAAGATCACCCGCGCGATGTCATTTCCTTTCCTGACGCCTTCGAGGCACGTGTGGGCGCGCGAGAATAACAATTAACGTAACGTTATAAACAAGAGCGAGCAAAGTGAGATTCTTCTTTAAACATCGTGAGTAAATTTTATGCGAAGGCGGATTAGAGATATTTGTTGTGAGATACGAACGAACGAACAATCTATCGGCGTCAATAGTGAAAATAACTTCGGGCGATTTTTATTCTTTCTTTATTGATTTCAATTTGATTCGTCGATTTATTGCGTTTCTCTCTCTCTCTCTCTCTCTCACTCTCTCTCTCTCAACGCGATGCGCGCATTATGAAACAATTAAAAAAATTATTTTTCTCCGCGCGTTGCCTGTTCAAACGTCGATTAATTTATCGTACGGCTATTTTTTTTTTTTTTAAAAAGATCGTTTTAGCATTTGAAAACTATTGGCCCCATGTTAAATAAACTAAGAAGAAGAAGAATAAGAAGACGAAGGAGAAAAAAAATTTTCGTAAACAGCCGCGAAAGCTGCCAAGGTTAAGATTAACGTAAAATTCGAATCTTACCACTTACCAAAGTCATTTAGTTAGGTGCTTCGATAAAGTTATGTTACAACATTTTATGTGCGTGTACATTTCTCATCGAGTTAAGATTTATCTCTAAAAATCGTTTAAAATTCGGCATTACAAAACATCGTGTTTGCTTTTATGAGTATTAGTTAATTCGCAAGTTGAGTAAGTCAAATATTTACTTTGCAATAAATAATATTGTATTACTTTATTTTCAATTTTTTTTTTTTTTTTTTTTCAAGCCGAGGCACTGAACAATTTCGAATAATTAAATTCGAATTCAAACAAATAAAAGAAACGTTATTTATTTCATGCAAACTATTAGCGTTAAATATAAAAACACTACGGTCGACTAAAAAATAATTAATCGTTCGTTAAAAAAATTGTAAATCGTTTTAATTGATTGTTCATGAAAAAAATTATAATTAGTTTTCCGGCAATTTTTTCGACTATAACGTATTGAAACGAAGGCGTAATCTTCAATTGAAAAACGAAAAGAAAAACATCAAGTGTTGACAGAATGCTATATATATATATATATACACACTTGCTAAGATAACGAAATCGAAACATTGCCAAAAAAAAATCACGGAGAAAAAAAAAGTAAGGACAAAAAGAGAGAAAGAGAGGGATAGAGGCAGAGAAGATAAAACGCTGAGAAACGATAAACGAGAAACTGTTTTAACCGTTGAAATATGATAAAGTCTACTCACACATAAGCACATAGTCGCGCATTACTGTCTTCGCACATACAGAAAGAAAGAAAATAAAAAAAAGGAATCAAGCGATTCTTCTCGTTTATTTTTTTTTTTTTTTTTTATTTTTTTTTTTTGTTTTTTTTTTTTTACATAATCATCTGTACTCTTGCGCGTTGACTCGTCGGAGGAAAATTTTTACGAGTAATCAGGCGCGATGATCTATTGGAAAAAACTCTGCAAATCATCGATAAAAAAAAAGAATAAAATAAAATAAAATAAAATAAAAATCGTATAAATATATTTTCAATAGCCACGTTACGTACTAAAGATTTATTAAAAATTAATTTCAATATCTATTACGATCGAGTTAGTTTATAACTTCATTCTTTATTTTATCATCTTGTCGGTTATCCGTTAGGTGGCAATATTTAACGTACGGTTATAGACTTATCAATGCACGAGGTGTAGATAACAATAGTCTTGACGTCTAATATACGTACGTTACACGTCTTGTTTAAATAGTGTCAAATCCAAGCGGTTAATACGCGTGGGTTAATATTATAATCACGTCTTTGGAAAATACTTTTTTTTTTCGTCATACGTCACACACGCGCTCGTCGTTTTAATTATTCATCGCTTAGTTAATTTTGACTCTTTGCGTCGGCTGTACGTATATGTGTATATATGTTCGTCATTTAAATTGTTCGTTTTAATATTTTTAGTTATATTTTTTACATTATTAACGATTGTTTTACTTTTGTAAAACGATACATTCCATGCACATATCGTTTAATTATAAAAAAAAATTATACATCTATAATTTTAATATTTATATTTATATAAAACTTTTAATCGTCCATTCTAAGCGTATACACCGGTAGAAGAATTAATTTGATTCAAGAAAAAGTAATTTTGAATTAAGAAATTCATTTTAGAGAAAAGTATTTATTTGACTGAAGAATTTCTGCTCTTGGTTTTTAATATCTATGGATATACATTAATGTAAAACCAAAAGCTGACATTTTTGAGTCAAGTATATACTTTTTCTTAAAAACGATAAAAATTATTTTATTTAAATCAAGCTAATTCATCTATCGGTGTATCAGATGCAACAATAAAAATCTTCAACGTCCGAAAGCGAAATCAAAATAAAGATCGTCACCGCGAAATCAATTTCCAAAGTATAACGTTAAAGGCAATTTTCGCAAAAATGGGATTTACAATCCCGAGCGCAAGAGTAAGAGAGAAAGAGGGAGACAGAGAGAGAGGAAGTAAGATCGATTTTTTTAATCGTTTCCTATATTAAACTGATTTCTGAGATTTTATGAATGCGCCGTGATTATATCAATGAAACGTCGCATCGTCGCGCAAATTCGCGGACGCTCGCGCGCATACCGTATAACTCATCGCTCGCGTGAAAGTTTACGTTTTGTGCGCGTGCGCATATACGCGTGCACTTGGTAAATTATGAATCTTTGCGAAAGTTTAAACATCAACCGGTTCTTGCGAACAAACACGTGCATAACTTTTCTTTGCGCATTAACGGCGATTTTTTATTCCGATTATCAAGAAAAAGACGAATCACAGCTCATCGACGTTAAAAACGTGCGTCGCGCGCGCGTATTTGTGTGTGTGTGTGTGTGTGTGTGTGTGACGTATTTAATCGCTTTTTTGATACACGTCGTACTTTGTAAACTAAAAATAATTTATGATTAATAATGAATGGTAATTTTTATTAATAATTATTGTGCGCGACTATCACCTTCTTTTTGTTTACATTTATCACGCGAGCGTAGTATAGTGTTCGATAAATAATATTTTGATTGAAAAATAATAAATAAAAACAACGCGCGATTTTCTTATGAATTTTGCTACCTAAAAGCAAAAACAAATTATAAAAAAATAGTTGTTTTGCTTTATTTAGAATTGAGAAACAACTTTTAGAGTTAAAAAATCGTTACCGTTTTATTTTTCAACTAATCCTTGATTTCATCGCTTTTAAGTTTCATTTAATAAAATATGAACATTTAAAAATACGTTAAAAAATTAGTTCTTTCACAGTATATCATTAGCATTAAACTTTAAAAAAAAAAGTAAGGATCGACAACATCGGCGTTACGAAAAAAAAAAAATAATAATAATAATAATAATAAAAGGTCTATGCGCGCAGCTTGCAATAAGCAATAATTCACTCGATAAAGCTTTATCTAAAAGCCATTAGTAAGACAATGAATGGGAGAAATCGATGACGAGCATCGAGACCTTTTGTGTCTTATAGTCGTTATAATGCATTTTCCTTTACGCGTTAACGTCAACAAATTATTTAAAATAAAAAAAAAAAAAAAAAAAAAAAAAACCGACCATCGCTTTCTTTTTACGAAAAAGCGAGATGATTTATCGATGACTAATGTGGTTCACTTGATCATTGCTTATTGGGAGTAAAAATAAAAAAAAATTTTTAATGGTTCGTTTTTTTTTTTTTTTTTTTTTTAATGAAAATAAATACATTATGTGCGATGTCGATATTATTTTTACAACTATTACTCGTATATAAGTTTATTAGTCACCTTTTTATTTTTAATAAGTGACTTTTTAATTTAAATTTAAACAACGCAATATCGTAGATAGTATTTAACAAATTAAACAATATTTTAATAAAAACGTTTGTGTAATTTTAAAATTATCTTTAGCAAAGTACGAATACGAATATTTCAGGCAATAATGCAAAAATCTAAACCTTATTTTTTCTTTTACCGGTGTTACATCATAACCTTTTGGTTATTATCGAATAACCAAATTAACCTTTGCATACTATAAATAGATAAGATAATAGCGCTTATTTTTTTATTAATTCAATTGTAGACAACTTTTTTGCACTGAAACTTATATACTTTATGTTATAAAAGTAAATTTGTTGCTTGTCTTTTCGTGAAAATTTTGACATAAATTATCGGTAGAGCGTAAATCAAGATTAACGAGATGTTTGGCTAAATCTTTTGGTAAAAGTTTTATTTTTTTTTTTTTAACAATTCAAAGTGTACCATAATGTTTCTCTAAATTTGTTTCGTGGTGTTATTTTGAAACGTATTTTTGTAATATATCATGTTAAATTATAAGAATAAAGCAAATGCGCCAAATAGTAAAAATAAAAAAATTAACAAGTATCGTAAGAACATTAGCACTAAATAATATTCAAGACAAAATCAATAATTGAAAATCTCGATGATGTGTTTTGAACCACGGAAGAACGAATGCATTAATCATCCTTTAAATAGCCTCAGATCGTCAATTGCAAAGTTAGACCTTTTGAAAAATAAAAAAGAGGCACGCACGGTTTCTAACGAAACAAACGTATAACGAAGATCCGATAATCGTCGAGAGAGTCCCGTATAGACTACGAAACCTCTCCTCCTCCTGCTTTCGGCGAACTATAAAAAATTGTGTATATAATTTCGAGCGGATATTTCACGACATAACACGAACACGGAATAGAATTTTTCGAATTGGATTTTTAATTTCGGTGTTTCAAGAAATCGATGAATCAACGCGCGATACGAAAACCAAAAGATCTTTTCCCAAATCGTATATGGATTTTTATTTTCAACGTCACATGTCACTTAGATTACAAATCTAAATCGCAAAATAATTCCGAGCAATTAAAACGAGAGAACAATTTTTTCATCGTCGTTTCCTTCCCAGTTTTAAAAAGTGCGCGTCCGTTCAATAAATGGAATATGTCATTTTTATAAATGCGATGAAAAGCCATCCGGCTAAGGAAATGAATATTACAATACCGTTACGTGTTCCATAAGTTCAAAAAAAAAAAAAAAAAAAAAAAAAAAATAACAGCAACTTTATCGTAAATGAACTAATAACGCCTTTATCTTAAACGCATATTCTCCTTAATAATTCACCGATATTAAGAAAAAATACGTTTAGTTTGCGTGCGTCTAAATGTATAACATTCAGGGTATTGATATTTATAATAGATAAGTATATTTCATTACTTGTTAATTAAAGGCCATTAATAAATCATTTAAACTTTAAAAAAAATTTACTCGCAATAAATGCTAATATATCTTTCAGAATTCGTTACATATATACATACACAAACTGTATTCGATATTCTATTAATAGTTATGCTAATCGTCGACCCAAATGAATCTTTTTTCAATAAATTTTTGTATCATTTTAAATAGCGTTTAACGCAAGGATTTAAACAAGTTGTCTTAGTAACGTCGATCACAAATTTATCCGAAGTTATTTATTTCCGATGAAATTCTTCATTGGACCAAGAAATAGAATGAAAATTATTTTAAATTTAAATATTTATTCAAACCCTTTAAAAGGTATTTTTCAAAAAGGTATAGCGACGAATTTATTCTTCGTTTGAAGCTAATATCCTTTTGAAAAATTAACTATTTGCTGAATTGCATTAACGATACAGAAACAGAACTTGGAATTACGTAAATACGTATCGTTACGAGCGATTATTAGATTACATAGAGTTTAATAGCAGTCGAGTTACATATAAGTGGAGTATGATGTTAATATTTGAAAAATTATCAAACTCGAATTATCGAAAATTATAGGTTAAAATAATAATAATAATAATAATAATAATAATAATTCCAATCGCAAGTAATTACATTAATATCGATGAAATAAATTTTTACTCATTGTTACACAACATTTATATATATATATATATGAACAAAAATGTTATCACGTCTAAAATCCAGTCTAGCGAATATAATCAGACAGTATTCCATCACATAACAATTGCAAGCGGCACATCAATAGCTTTAAAAGCCGTCAGCGACATCGTACATCCTCTCTCTCTCTCTCTTACTCTCTCCCTCTCTCTTTCTCCATTGGATAGTACCGTCGTCACACGCAGAGTTCATTCCCCGAAGCAGCGAACGCGCACATCATCGCGCACGAAAAACTTCAAGCGCAGCTCCGTCGTCGTCTTCTTGCGCGTCACATACTCGTCCTCTCTCTCTCTTTCTCTCCTCTTCATTCCCTCTCTCTCTCTCTCTCTTTTAACTCTGTTTGGTCGGTTATCGCCGACAAATAAAAAAGCGGCGCACGCGGTCGACTGGCACATCCAAGTCGGAGCATCGGCACGCACGCACACGTTCTATCTCTCTTTCTCTCTTTCTCTCTTTTTTATTCTCCACACCCGTTCGCCTTCCTCCTTCATGGGTGGAAGAGGAGCAAGTTAAGAAGGAGGAGCCGATCAGTCGCGAGGAGTCTCGCCATCGCGGTAGTCGCATAACGCGCGCCTCGATCGCCGCGCGACTCTCTCGTTATCGATAAAATCTATACCGATCTTTTATTTACTTTTTCTTTGCCGGAAAAAAACGCTGGTTGCGATCTACTATTTTTTATTTTTTTTTTTTTTTATTTTTAAGAATAAAAGAAGAAGAAACAAAATTTATCGGAAAGGTTGAAAAAGTTGTGTCGTAGTGGTAAAAAGAAAAAAAAAAAAAAAAAAAAAAAAAAACAATAACGAGCGTTTAACAGAGCGATAGTGTAACGCAGATATACAAGAAATTTTTTTTTATTTATCGGTTACCACTTGTGTATGCGTGCGTGTACATTGAACGAGAAAAGTTTTAAATGCTTTTTATAACATATCTTGTGCGATAAATCATCGGACCGAGTGACGATAATGTTTAGTGGAGCAACGGACATATTTAATCTTAAAAAGCGTGGCTTTCATAGCGGAGAATATTCCAAAGGATTTTTGGAAATTTTATAATATAAAAAAGAAAATTCGCCTATAAAAAAAGCAAACGAAGCGATTTCGCCGAAAACTTTTCGAAGGACGTGAGTAAGAAGAGCACCATTAAATAAAAAAAGAAGAAGAGAAAGTGCCGAGTTGTAGAAAGTGAAGAAGAGGTAAGGATCGATTAACGATAAGTTCGGTCGTATATGGTGTGGAATTTTAAGCGATTAACGGTTTTGAATACAAATTTCTCACTTTCGACAACGCAATCGAGTCGATAAATATTCGAAGGCATTCGTCAACGTGAAAGATTCACTCGTTATTCTTCAAACGCCAGTGTTAAAAATCTGCGATCGGTAAAATTTGAAGAAAGAAAAAAATTATCGAGCACGAGAAGAAAATCAAAAGCGACTAGCATACTCGACCAAATAATCGGTAAGCGAGTTGCGCAAACGTGTATAAATTTCAACTCTTTAATTTCTCGATTCAACAAAACGAGTGAAGAGAAAGAAAAAAAAAAAATAATAAAAAGAAGAAGAAGAAGAAGAAAGAAACGAGTGTCGCGCTTGTTTTTTTTTTGTCGGTCAGCTGTGTTGTCGTGCTCGTTTACGCATACGAGTGTGTTGTGAAGCAAACGGCAGCAGAAGCGGTGCACCGAATCACTTGACCCTTATTAAAGCCAATCGACGCTTTGTGCGTGTGTATGTGTGTGAGTGTCTTGCGCTCTTTCTCAAGAGTAAGCGAGAAAGACAGAGAGATAAAAAATTTTGAGACAAAAAGAATCCTTGATTGAAAGCAATTCCATATAGGAACATTGCCGCTTTTAAAAAGCTGCCTCTGGACCCTGTCTACCTATACGCGAAAGATAAACAAGAAAATGAAAGACTGCGCGTGAATTGATTATTATTATTTTACGTAAAAAAACAGAAAAAAAAAAAAGTTACCGGCTCCTTCGTCGTGAAAGAAATCTTCAAGCGGCCGATAATTTTTTTCGTTTATTCTACCAAAGATTAGCGTTGAATTTAACAGTTTATCGTTCGCAAATTTTATTACGTATTTATAAAATAAAATCCAAAGAACATCATCATAAGTTTGTATTATAAAAAAGAAATATAAAAGTCATCGAGTATAAGGAGCAAGGAATTTACGACGAAAATAAGTGAAAAAATAAAAAAAATAAACTGTAAAATTGTGGATCGTCCTAACCTAAAAAATTGAGCTTCATTTCTTTATTGAAAGAAATAAAAGAAAGTACAAAAGATAAACAGCGTCAAAATGCAGGAAATAGCAACGTGCGAGCGGGTAATCCCAAAAATCGTCTGCACTCGCGCGAGTTTCTGCGACGAGGATTTCGACAATCTCACCGAGCCCAACAACAACATCAACACCAACAATAACAACAACAACATCAACAACAACAACAACAATAACAACAGCAACAACAACAACAATAACTGCGATCCAAAGAAAAGCACAAACAGCAGCTTAGCTCGTCAAAAGAAAATCGCCCGAAGCCGCGTCCGACGCAACTCCCGTCGCATGACCCTTTCCGCCTCGGACTGCCGACGATCCTCGTCGTCCTCTCGCAGCCCGTCGCCCATTTGCTCGCCCCAGCGACAGACCACCGAGGACGAAGAAGCCAAGAATCTACGTAACTTTTGCGACGCGCCCGGCTATCGACGCTACCTCGAGCTCCTCGAAGTACCGAACTTCTTGGACAACAATCCCGAATGGAGCGAACCCAGCGGCGACGATTTAAGCTCCGAATGGGACTCGGATCAGAGCTTTAAAGCGGAAAAGATAAACGACGATGAAAGAATCGAGAATAGACCGGTTTCCATTAAGGTACATTTTCATCTCGAATTTATTTTTCGAACGATTCATCGGACGACGACGATGATTTATTTTTCCCCTTTTATCGTTACAGAACGATTGTTTTCCCGTCTATTTTTAAATAAATTAAAAATATAATATCACAATCAATTCGTAATTCTCGATCTATCATTTAAAACTAAGCTTTGAAAATTATAAAAAAAAAAAAAAAAAAAAAAAAAAAAAAAAAGACCTTAAATAACCGATGCCGTTTTAAATTATTACAATGGAACTTATCAACGACGCGCGTGCCTGAGTTGTTCCATTATCGAGTTTCGTTTATTAACGACTATTGTATTAAACACGATTTGGTCATTTTAGAGAGAATTACACATTATAGATGGCTTGAAATATGAGCTCATGTAATACACTAAATGTACATATACATATATTTTTTAGTAAAATATTTTATATTTCCTTATTAAAAAAAGTATATATATATATAATATGTTTTTTTTTATTGTCCATTTTTATCCTTATGATTTTCAAATGTTGTCTCAAACAACATCGAATGAAAATAGTACCGAAAATAACAATTTTAAAGAGAATACTTCACTAACTTCCAAGGATCGCCGATATCGAAAATCAATATTATCATAAATAAATTTCATTTTATTAATATTAAACCGTGAAATTTTTAAAGCTGTAAAAGCCAATAAAATTAATCGTACGGTTTATCGTTTTTCGTTACAGACTTCCGGCTGGAGAAAATTACGAAATATCGTTCATTGGACGCCATTTTTTCAAACGTACAAAAAACAACGATATCCATGGGTAAGTCGTCGATTTAATTTTATAATATTAACGAGAAATAAAAAAATTAATAAATAAATAAATAAATAAAATCGGGGTCACCTTTTTTGTCACAATCAGGTACAATTAGCGGGTCACCAGGGCAACTTTCGCGCTGGCCCGATGCCCGGTACGATCCTTAAGAAACTCTGCCCCCAGGAGGAGGCGTGCTTCCGACTTCTTATGCACGACGTCCTCAGACCTTACGTACCCGAGTACAAAGGCGTTCTCGACGTCAGGGAAATCGATGTAAGTATGCATATATGTGTTTGTTTTTACTGTTTTCGTTAATACGTTATGTACTCTGTTTTCTTATTTTTATTTGTTTTTCTCTCTTTAAAAAGCAATTTTTTAATTATTGGAAATAAAAAAAAAAAATAAAATAAAAAAAACGATTTCACGATGTAATATATAGCAACAAAATTTATATAAAATATTATTTCTCAAATTATTCTACGGTAGTTAAAACGACTAATTTTGTTTCTTCGTTGTTTTTTATTTGAATTATTAAAAAAATAAAAAAATATCGATGCACAACAATCATAACATCGTCAATTTTTTTTTTTTTTTTTTCTTTTTTTTTCTTTTTTTTTCATACATATTATAAAATTTTCAGGATCGGGGAAAAGCCGACACGAACAATTTGACCGACGTCTCGAACAACAAAGACTCGACGAACGACAAAGATGAGAACGAGAAAGGCACGATAGTCGCATCGTACCTCCAACTCCAGGATCTTCTCGGTGAATTCGAGCAGCCCTGCGTCATGGACTGCAAAGTTGGCGTCAGGACCTACCTTGAGTCCGAGCTTGCCAAGGCTAAGGAACGACCGAAGGTCAGTCGCACTCGTATTTCTCTCTCGTTCTTTATCTTCACTTTTACATAAAGATGAAAGGAGAAAGATGTGTAGATTGTAATAACGTAGTTCGTCGAGTCCTCGATCGCTCGGTTGAAAAATTTTCTCGATCGATCGTTGAATTGATGTTTGATCAAGCTACGATGATGAATTTATCAGTTAAAATAGCTCGAATAGATAAAAATTTAACGGCAAAATTTGATCGCATAATAATTATCACAAAGAGATCGGTAGAGATGAAAATGTTGTCATTAAATTTTCATTTTTTTTTTTTTTTTTTTTTTTTTTTTTTTTTCTCTCTCTCTCTCTCTATCTAATCGTTATTCGGTTTAATTAAATCCTTTGTATTCTCAATGCTACTCCCTACGCAAATCCCAATGTAAACATTATTAATTATTACCGAATTTCCATCTCACCTGTCAGTTTAAGATTATCGCATTGCATAATGAACGACCCGCGTAAGACTTTGTATCCGAAAGTCTCGTGATCCGTTACGCGCAATCTTTCGAAATGGATAAACCGAAATATTTACATCTTTCGTTTATAATTTATACTTGGATTATTTGCACAACTCTATGCAAATAAAAAAAAAAAAAAATCGTTCAAATAGCTCATACATTTACTAGTTATCCATCCGTTTAATGCGGATAATTAATAATTTTAAAGAAGAGCTCGTTAATATTATTTCATCCTAAATTTGTAGAATAATTATAAATTTTTTAACGACAATCTCTGATTTCGCATTTTCAATAAATTACGATAACTGCAGCTTCACAATTGAAAATAATTTCTATAGTTAGTAAATAATTGGCCAATTTTTTTTTTTTTTTTTAATTTCATGTCATTAAAATTATCTATGATTTTCTTTGAATTAAAAAAAAAAAAAACATCAATCATAAACTGTTAATTAATTCTTAGAATTTTATAATACAGATTGGCCAATAGTCTAGAGAATACATAATTTCTCAAATTACATCAATATTGTGACAAATCAAAAATAAAATAGATTATTTTAATCTTTTCTTATTTTTTTTTTTTTTTTTTCTCATCTTACAGCTGCGAAAAGACATGTACGAAAAGATGGTGCAGGTAGATCCGAGTGCGCCGAGCGCCGAGGAGCGTCGATTACAAGGAGTCACGAAACCAAGATATATGGTTTGGCGCGAGACGATATCGAGCACGGCTACCTTGGGTTTTCGCGTCGAAGGCATGAAACTTGCCCGCGGAGGCTCCTCCAAAGACTTCAAGACTACGAGGACGAGGGAACAGGTTGGTTTTCGTATTTTCGTTAGATCTTTGTTCGATCGACGAGTTTAATTTATTAAAATAAAATTTTTGCCTCAACAGGTTATGGAGGCGCTGAAACGTTTCGTCGAAGGCTATCCTCACGCGATTCCCATGTATGTACAGCGTCTTAAAACGATACGCGCGACGTTGAAAGCCTCGCCGTTTTTCGCTACCCACGAGGTCGTCGGCTCGTCCCTTCTTTTCGTCCACGATCACAAAAACGCCGGCGTCTGGATGATCGACTTTGCCAAAACTCTACCACTGCCCCAACATCTGCCACGAATTCATCACGATGCCGAGTGGCAAGTCGGTAATCATGAAGATGGTTACCTGATAGGGGTCAATAATCTCATTGATATTTTTGAAGAGATTATGGAGAATGAAGATACTACTGCGTAGTCTTGCATTTTTCGTTAATTTTTTTTTTTTTTTTTTTCGTGTAAAAAAAAAGATTTTGTAAAAAACCGAGTCTTGCAACGTAATATGTAGCAATATTATTTTAATTTATCGAATTTAAATAAATAATTTAACTACTTTAAACAGATATTTTGAAAGACTTTATTCGTTTATTTCAAATAAATATTAATTTGAAAAGGTTAATTAAAATATTTATTTGCATTCGATTAATTTTACAAATCGTTATGAAAATGATTGCGAAAAAATTGAATATGAGCATTCAGATTTAGTAAATTAAAATAAAAAGTACCAGTAGCTGGATGCTCAAAATTATAAATAGGATAGTTTCAACCTGCTTATGCAATCAATTAAACAATTAAACTAAACTTTTTGTTACCGGTACTTTAATGTGTATATAAAACGTTATAAGTTGCGAGTGTAGCTTACAAAATAATATTCAAAATAATTAACTTCAGATGATCTCTCACTACAAAGCAAAACTTTTCAAAAAAACTAAATTATTACAAAATTTAGATCGATTTACTATCAACAATTATTTTGTTGTTCAAACAAAATCATTAAAAATAGTTTAGCTGAGAGCAAACTAATATAGGTGTGAAAAAATGTTGATAATTTATTTAAATAACTTTTGTAATAAAAAAAAAGAAAAAAAAAATGCAAATGTGTTTGTTACTTAAAAAAAAAAAAATAATGCAACAGGATGATTTACTCACTGCACTTGGAACGAATAATTTAAAAAAAAATAATTTCGCTTGCTATTTTTAATATTTAATTTATTTGCGTTTGCATTACAAAAGTATTTCTTGGTGCTCATGTCTGGTATGAATGCGTGATATATATATATATATATATATATATAGCGCTTATCAAGGTCCGATGTACGTTTTTGCAAATAAAAATGTTGCTAGTTTTTGTGAAGCAACGAAGATTGCGTAGCGCACTTGTTATTTTTTTTAATTATACGAAATGTACCAAAGACACGGCAGCGATATTTTTCGTAACTGCCTAGAAAATGAAAGAGTAGCTAGATTTTTTTATTAGTTTAGGTTTAGCGAAAAAAGTTTTCGTAGATTTTAAGTTTTAAATTAATTTAAATAACGATTGTACCGATAGTAGGTTTTTATTTATGTATTTTCGTATTAGAATTATTGCAACAAACCTTCAAAATGCGTGTGCCTTTGTATTTAAATCGTATTCTCACTGTTTCTATTGTAATCTAAAGCATTTGTAAATATTGCATACTTTCAAAATGGCATTTCTTCATCATGCATACTCTTGTTAAACTATTATTTAAATCGTTGTATTATTATCGACGTTACAAGAACTTTACAAGAATAAAAAATAATAAATAAGTGTGAAAGAAGAAAAATGTATTTTAACATTATGAAAAATCTTCTTTTTTATATGTAGTTAAATAAATTAATGCGTTATTAAATTTTCTATACATCAAGGAAATTGTTTTATAAGCTAAAAATAATTTAAATGGAATAAAAATTTATTTACATATTTTTGTCGAATAAAAACACTGATATTTAATGCAATAAAAGTTTCAAAAGTTAATTTGCTGATAAAAATTTTGTGTTGTTTTTAGATGATCCTTTGCTACTGTAAATCATTTTTATTTGATTTTAGAATTAATTTACAAAAGTTTTTTGCTTTTTCGTCATACACATAAATTTGTTCAAATGCCTAAACTGATGAAAAAACAAAGATTATATTTGTTTTCATAAGTGATCATATCATTTAATGTTTGATTTTTTTTCTATATTCTATACAATATATCTTATAAAGTAAGGTTTTGAAAAAACATTGGTAGAAAAATTTTTTTTAAATTGAATCTA
The DNA here is from genome assembly GCA_949987625.1 of Chalcis sispes. Classification (NCBI taxonomy): domain Eukaryota; kingdom Metazoa; phylum Arthropoda; class Insecta; order Hymenoptera; family Chalcididae; genus Chalcis; species Chalcis sispes. The sequence goes on along the minus strand of OX465098.1, from coordinate 12,298,855 downwards.
TCTATCGTAACTGTTTTATTCATACAAGTAATTATTAACACTGTTCAAGGTTTTCGATATTTTTGAGTCCCATATATATATATATATATATATATATATATATATATATATATATATATATATATATATAATCTAAATTGTACCAAGTTGACGCATTTTCACGTATGCGTACACTACACTTACACTTTTTTCATTTTTATAATTACACACCGACACTGCATTTCTTTTAAAAAATTATTAATTATAGCAATCGATCGGCATAGTACTTGTTTCGACATTTTCTATTTACAATGAAAAAATGTTGTCTTTACGGCTGACGAAGAATACCTTGCACACTTAAGCTTTTTCACGTTGAAAAACTAACAGATATTTTATTCAAATTAGAAATTATTAACACGACGCCAAGAAAAGATGTTATTAATGAAAAATCAAAAATATTAATGTAAATAAATAACAATTACTTAATAATCATTTTTAATTAATTTTTAGAGAATATTTATTTGAATAACAATTATGTACATTTTAATGTTTTTAAAATCAAATAAGAAAATTTCATAAATAATGAAATAGATGCATTTTAATAAATCAATATCATTAAATTTAAATCGAATACGAAATATTGAATTCGTAATGAACAAATTATGTAACTTAAAAATTATGCTTGCTTTAATGCAATATTATAAATTTTCTTTAAAAAAAAATTAAATCCCACAATTCCATTTTTTTTTTTTTTTTTCTTTTTTTTTATATCTGAATGATAAGTTATATAAAATAAAAATTCAAAACACTGGGCAACTGTATTAACTATACATAAGAAAATGGTAGATCTATTTTTACATGGAATATTACATACTTTGTAATTTTAGAAATCGTTAAATATAAAATTTTTATTAAAAAATAAAATAATTTTTACACTTGATTTAAAAATTATACAAAGATAAGTATTTTGTCAATTAAATTATTCTATAAATAATTTGAAACACTGATATGTTTTATACTTAACAAGACTTCATAACGCCTTTTTAATATTCAATTTTTATATAAAATAATTAAAATTGATATAATAAGTTTACAAATGTTGCAGTTTTTTTTATTTATTAAAGATTATATTATAAGGTATTATTTATAATTTTTGAAAATATTCCTTGCAGAGTAAAAAACATATTAGCATTTTAAAATTTTCTTTACGTAATACCAACGTTTTCACTATATAAATAATTAGGTAATTGACTATTTACATAGCATGTTATATTAAGAGTATTGTCACTATACAAAATACGTGGTTTATCTAACGATACATTTATATAATACATCCTCTACTTAATTATATAGTATTTTTTACAATTTTAAGATCATCGAGATATTTATTATAATCTTTAAGAAAACTTGACCAAATTAACAAAATACTTTTCTTCATAAGTATCCTAATAACTTCTTTCCTTAGCATTATCATTAATCCAAAAATTATTTACATTTAAATTTACTGTTTAAACATTCATTATTGCAGTAAAAACATTTCGACAGCAATCTATCAACAAATAAAAAAAAAAAAAAAAATAATAAAAATATAAAAATCCACAACACTAATAACTTTGTTCGTCATCACTGCGTTCCACCAAACGGACTATTTCTTGCATTTTGCAACTGTTGCTGATGTTGACTATTTTGCTGTTGCTGTTGCACGACTACATTAGACTGATTCGTTTGTGTAATGGTAGTGGGAGCGATAACTCTAGCGTACACCGCGGCACCAGTTGTTTTTAAACCAGCTGGCGTCGGTATAACTTTTAACCCGTGTAACGCCTTAATGTTAAGCAGTTGGCTAGGTAGGATAATAGGCTGCTGCTGTTGACCCGACTGTTGTGCACTAGATGCTTGCTTGCCGAGTACAACATTGCCGCTCGTTGCCACGTTTACTCCTACGCTTTTCCCAGCGCCACTGCTTGCGAGGACAATGGGTTTGCCGGCTAGCTGAGCCGTTACCATGCGCACCGTTTGCTGAGCTCCGGTTCCCGGCTGTGATTGCACCGTCTGTTGACCTTGTGGTGACTGAGAACTCACGATTATTTTCGGCTGACCTGACGAGCTTTGAGCTTGTGTGACAACCTAGAAAATGTTTTTTTTTTTTTTGTTTGATTATTTTTATACTTGTTGATATTAAATTAATAACGAAAAAATTAATCGGACACATATTTTTATAAAATTATTTCTATTATTTAAATTATCACTTGATAAAGTTAACATTAATACATACCTGATACTGTGTCTGTATAACCTTGTTGCCTTGTCTCGCTAACTGATTAGCATGAGCAGCTGTCGTTGCCAGTTTAAGTCCTTTCTGCGCGAGCAAACTCTCTACGGAAATCAGCTGGCCCGTACCTGCGCTCGTCAGTACTTTAGCAAGGACTTTTTGCTGCTGTTGCTGTTGTTGCTGCTGCTGCTGTGGCGATTGTTGTATTTGAACAGCTATAGGCTTGCCACCAATCTGTGCAATTATTCGCTGCATTCCCGAGCTCTGTAAGGTTTGCTGTTGCTGTTGTGTCGCAGTAACGACGCGCTGCTGAACTTGTGGCTGAGATTGCTGATTTTGCTGACTTTGAGTTTGAGAGGTAGAAGGCGACTGCTTTATGAAAATTGTCTGGCCTTGCAATCCGTGACCTGTGAGAAGGGATTTTATCTGTCCGGAACTCACTGAAAAGTGATTTTAATGTATTAGTTAATGCAAATTATACTGTTAATTTTTGAAATATATTGATTTTCACCTAATTTTATCTGTGAAGCCAGTAGCGTTTTCCCCGGTAATACATGCTGTTGCGTTTGTTGTTGTTGCTGCTGTTTGAGATTCGACGTTTGCAGGATGCTTTTTCCTGCCTGTGTATTTAACACCGTTTGTTGCTGCTGTTGTTGCGCTTGATTTTGAATCATCTTTGAAGCACTGGGAAATATTGTCGTAACATTCGTTGTCGACGTTGACGATATCTGCGCAGATTGAAGAACTGAATGACCTGATAATCGAATAGTTTGTAAACCCGCGGAAGTAGATACTTGGATTTGATGATGTGGAAAATGTTGTTGATTAGATTGCAAGAGACTTTGAGTTCCACTTGACTTAACCACAGCTACAGGTTTAACGTTCATATTAGTGGTGACTTTCTTTACGTTTGGTTGAGTAATGAGAGTTGAGGCTAAACTAGTTACTGTATTTAATTCTAGAAGAAAATAATTTATGTAAAATTTAAAAGTTTTATATATATATATATATATATATTTTTTTTTTCGTTATTACCATTATATCATTATCTATTTTTTATATTAGTATTTATAAAAGAAACATACCTCTAGATGTACTCATAGTTAATTGTGATTTAGGCTCGACTGCAGTCGAAATCACGGTAACAGGACACTCCTTCTCAATAACAGGCACCGTTGCAGTACTATGTGACACTCCTTGTGTGGAAATTGACGGCAAGACCGAGCAACTTGTTGTTGGAGCATTGACGTTCAGCATTGTCTGAGCAGCAATGCTATTCGTCGACGGTATTGTGTTGGATGCAACACTTACTACCGTCATTGTTTGGGAAGAGTTACTATTTGGCATGGTTATACTCATTGAACTCGTAGACGCCGTTGTTGCCACAACGTGAGGTATTTGAGTCAATGGAGAAATCTGTTGCTGTTGCTGCTGTTGTACAACTGCAGCCAATTGATCGGATGCGGAAACGGACTGATCGATTACGCTAATGACCTTCTCTTCTATCTTTTTCGGTACCTCTTTTCTAAGGGTTTTAGAAAAAACAATTTAATTCATATTCAAATTGGCAGCTTTTTATATTCCATTAGTTTTTTTTACCTGGTAATTGTGGCAGTAGCTTGAATCGCAATTTTTTTCTCCTTTTTCGGAGTTATTTCTTTTACTATAGTCGTTGTCATTTGTTCTTTTGCTTTATTCAACGCCTGTGCCGCTTTACTTCTTGACGCTGAACTTGAACTCTTTTTATTTTTAGGTACTCCTTGAAGTTGTTGATGATACATTTCTTTGAATAGAAAAAATAAAGAATTATAATAAAATATTTCAAATAAATACATTTTTTTTTTTTTTTTTTTTCGTTTTTCAATATCTCACCAAATTCAGATTCAGATCGAGCTCGGTGAAGATATAGCCACTCCTTCCTTTTAGGATAGTACCTTACGCAAGGGTCATTCTCATAATGCAACCTATCGAGGGCGCCAGAAACGACGGAATTCAGATTGCCCTCCTTATCATTGTTAAAAATATCTTCTTGAATATACTGGGAATCTTTGAGCAGCTGGCAGATATCCGCACGAGTTCCTTCGCCATTCGGTAATCGTGCGGTAGCGTCACGAACGAGAGCTAGAATGGTTACAAAGTTTGGCCGATCCGGAACAAGAAGCGAGTGACCTCGAGCCTTCGTAAGTCCTGAACCTATTGATTGACGATTCAAAAAATAAAATCGAATTGAGTTAATTATATGCGTACCTAAGGTATGCATGAATAATTACGGCATCATATTGAAAAGTTATAAAAAGGCAGTTCTTACCCGCATTATGCTGATAAATACCCTTAACAGGACCGACAACTGACGAATAACCATGCATGCGATATGTAAAAGCTTTATGCGGAGCAGCATAACGCATGCGTTCTTGCCTACGAAACTCCTCGCGCTCTTCAGCTGTCGAGGGTCTCACTTTCCAATCGGTGGGACAGAGAGCCTTGGGAGGTTCCCATTCGGACTGAGAACTAGATGCTACTTGATCGGATAGCAGTCCGTCCACTGGAATAGGAATATCTGTGGAAGCACTCTGTGCGTCTAAATTGTTCACGCTTACAAGATTAACCTGCTGCTGTTGTTGCGATTGTTGAGGCTGCTGCTTAACAGAGATCGGTAACGCTGGTGTTGGTAGCTTTGGTGGTATAAGCGAGTCTCTGTAAAAAGAGTGAATCATTTTATAATTTTTATAAATTTTTAAACGTATAATTATCTTTGTAAAATCATTATGTTTATCTCTTACTTATAGAGCAAAAATTTTGCGCATAACATGGACAATCTTGAATCTGAATCTCTCCCAGCACCGATCCAAGCGTAAACACCTTGACCTTTATTTTCGAGATAAGGTACGAGTTCTTGATCTCCATCAAGGAGCTGATCTTGTGGATAAATTAATTCTCCGGCAAGAAAACCTAATGCTAATGGTACTAAAGCAGTCCATGAAGGAACTAAGGAATACCTTTAAGAAAATTTATTTGCAATTATTAAGTGGCTAATTTAAAAAAATTATAAAATATTTGAAATTAAAATTATACCAATCATTTAAAGGTGATATTGGATTGTCTTGCCACATCATAACGGCATCTTTCATTTCTATTCGATTCATTCGATATTCCCCTTTGGATAAGAATGCATCTCTTATTAACGAAAAGAAACACGAATGTGTTTCCTGCATCAACTCATCACCATTCATCACTATATCTTCTACGATGGAGTCTGCCATATCTTTTTCCGGTATTGTGATAATATTTTCATCTTCGCATCTAAAGAAGTTGCGATGAAAAAAATAAACAATTATATTTTATTTAACAGTTTTATATTTTTATTAAATGATTTTTTTTTTTTTTTTTTTTTTTTTTTCACGAAAAATAACTTACTTAACATCGGCTAAAATATCAATGCCGTCGTCCAATTGAATTGGCAATTGCATCATATCGATACTATCTAGATCCAATTCCTTTTTGTCAATATCCTCTTCTACTTCTACTGGGATTGACACTGTAACTGGAACTTCTTCATTAACTACTACACCGCTCTCAATCTTGATTTCGGACTCATAATCCATATCCTCGATTTCTTCTTTGATATCTATCGAGGGTAATGGAGAGGACATTTCGTTTTCACAAGGTTCAGCATCTCTGTAAATTCAAGTCAAGCATATTTTTTTAAAATAATTTAAAATTTGTTGAAATTTTCCTATACATTCTTATAATTATTCTTTACGTGGAGAATGAAATTCCATAATTTAAATAATAAATTTCAATAACGTACTCGTCCATTATCGTTGGTGGTGGCTGTGCAGCTGGTGGTTCAATCTCATATTTTTGTTCCATAGTTTCAATTGGTTCGTGCTTAATTATTTTCTCGGCTGCTAAGAGGCACTCAGGAGGTTTATGATCCGGCTGTTCTATAACGTGCTTGAGATCGTCGGTACTGTGAAGCGAATAATCGCCACTTGTATGACTGTTGGTGTCGCTTTCAAGCTTCACTTGGATTGTGCTCATTTTAACCGGTATCGAAGGTTGCTGTTGCAGCTGTTGCTGCTGCATTTGCCTTAATTGCTGAAGTTGTTGCTGCTGCTGTTCTACTTTTAGTCGTTTTTTTGTTGTAGGCACACGAGGAGATATTGTTAACTTATGTTTTTGACCAAGCTGAGCACGTTGCATTAAATCCGACAAAGCTATTCCTTGGGTATTTAACTCTGGATGGGTCTATAATAAATTTTAAAAAAATTATTAATTTTTATTACATTGCATTAAGTTTAAAATTAAATTTAAAAATTATAATATTTACATCTCTACGTCCTCTTCTTTTTTTATGCGCGATCAACATTGCTTTGTATGATTCTTCGCTAGGTTCCGATTTCATATTAATCGGCGATATCAAACTTGTTCCAACTCCCAAAGTACTGCACTCAGCACTAACTCTTTGAAGTGTTGAGTACACAGGCCTTATAGTATCATCTTCTGGGCTGCAATTTCATAGATGAATTAAAATTTATAGCAAAATAAAATCAACGTGACTTTATTATAGTTTTTATTTATCATCGGCAAATATTATTATTATTATTATATATATAACAAACACGTTATTTACATAAAGAACTGTTCATTTTTATTTTTGCATATAAAAATATTTACCTTAAGTGCATTGCTCTGGTTGCGAGAAGCTGCTGACGCTGCTGCTGTTGTGCCAAAAGAGCAGCACGTTTCTTTTTACGTTGCTGCTGAAGTAATTGTAATTGTTGTTGCAATTTACCACCGGTGCTAGCTTGTGCTGGAGTTAAAAGACAACTACTACTGCCGTCTTCGTCATCAGAATCTGAATCTGAAGGCATTAAACTAGAAGTAGAACCTACTTCAGCATTTATTGCACTAAGTTCTTCAGCATAACGAAGTTGAGTTCTTTCTTCAACTAAAATAAAATATAAATTTTTATATTTACATTATTTAATATTTAAATATTTTTGATTGAGCTTTAATAATCACCTAAAGCAGGTTTTGGCTTTCTCCAATGTAACTTTGATATTGCGCGTTGTGATGGTTGACTAAAACCTTGCTTATATGCATTTGATAATAAGTTTTCTCTAGACTTAAGAAGTTGACCGGCAAGTTCATAGGCTCTTTTTCGTTCTTCAAATATATATTTTCGTTTCTGTGCTTTCTTAACTAAATTTCGCATTTTTTTAATATCTGGCCTGAAATGTCCAGCAGAAAGATGTTTATGAAATTCATCCAATGGCGTAAGACCAAATCTAAAAGAATAAAAAACGGTTATATAATATATAAAGTTTAAAAATGCATAATAATTTATAAGTATTAATTTCAGGAAGGAAATTAAAAATCTAAATTTACAAGAAAATAATTTCATATAATTTTTCTTTTAAATTTACCTATGAATTTCCCTTTTAAAGAGCATTTCGAGTGTTTTATCTAGCTCAGCTTCAATATTACAATCTTTTGGAAATGTTGGTAAGAAACTGTAAAGTGATTCTTTTTGACTCTCGCTTAAACATTCATCCCAGAATCTAGGATAATCAAGCATTTCTTTAAATATAGATGCATGTTCACACAAATCTTGAGGCAATTTCACTTTTGTTCCTCCTGCTGAACATGTTTCCCACCTCTATAAAAACAAAATATTTATATTAACTAAAAAATAAAAAAAACTAAATATCCATAAAATTTTATAATTTATTTAATATTTGTGTAACTTTGATAAAAATTTTAAGGTGGAATAATTTTTTTTTAAACAATACCTAATTTTTGTATCAACAATTATCAAGATTTTTTTTATGTTTGTATATTTTATTGCAATTTAACACTTACCTCTTCAGGATGTTCGATCGTATCATTTTCTTCTTCCTCTTCTTCTACTGAGGTGTGACTTTCTGAGCTACTTGTAGCTTGGTCATCTGCGCTTTCTTCACCACTATCTGTTGTAGTACTGCTAGCGCTACTGTTACTACTACTTTCTGTACCAGAAGCCTGGGATATTTCTTCATCTTCGTCTTCCTCAGCTCCTGAATCACCATTAACAGAACACTCGTCGATCTAAAAGAAATGTCAAAAATGTATTTTTTCTAACATTATATAAATTATAATAGTGTACGCTATGCATATAATGTTTTCTATTTTCATTAATTGTAAATGCAGATTTGATTTTAAAGAATAAATTATTAAAATTATAATCTACTAGATTATTTAATTTAACTTTATAATGATTTTCAATGTAAATAGATATTCAAATTAAAATAATTAATAAGTAAATAATTATGAAAAAATCATAAAGCATTTGTCTATGCAGTGGATGATACTGCGGTTATAGAATTTAAAACTACATATTCATTATTTCTGAACAAATAAAAGAAATTCTTTTGTATGAAATTTATCAGGAACTTATGTAGAAACAAATCAAATACTGCAATTGTAATGCAGGCATATTTTAAACACAAAATAAGCTAAATCAGATTAGTCAAGTTGTAAACATCAATACGAATCCTTAAAAACAAATCATCAGACATTCTCATTAATACATAGGTATATAAAAAATATTAAGCTTAAAGTATGTATGGTTGTAAGTTTTCAAAAAACATATTTTAAATAAAATATGTGTGATAAAACTAAAGAATAAAGTAAACGCTGAAAAAAGCGTGCCGTCCTAACCTCCATGATGCAATTTTTAGATTCTCTTTTCTTTAAAAATCTGCTAAATCTCGAGCTCTCCGTAGACAATCAGTCGTGAAAACACAGTGAATTATCAGATTTTCTTCTTTTTTTCAAGCTAATCAGAGACTAACTTATTAAGTATACTCCGTTTATATATCGATTATATTATTATATTAGGTAATCTCGGAGCAGCCTGTCACACGGTCGCGGCGGCTGCAGACGATGATGACGGTGATCGTCCCTTTTCACCTTACAATACCAAGTGGCAATATTGAGTCGTAGCCGTGCTCGACCCAGCAGCAACTCGTTCCTCATGGCATCTGCGTAAATATGTCTTCAAAATTTCTTTTACGCGCTCTTGAAAATATGGGCTACGATATTGAAATACTGAGTAGAGATCGGACCGCCGACGCGATCGCGCGCCGCGCGCGATTATTTATACGCGATGTACGCGTACGTGTATGTGTGTGTGTGTGTGTGTGTGCGTGCGTGCGTGCGTGCGCGTGCGTGTACGTACGCGCGTGCGTGCGTGTATACTCGAGTATATACCTTCTCTTTTCATATCGCATTTTTGGCGTAATTCCATTTCTATCATATATTACATACACACAAAAGTGAAAAAGAAAATAAATACTTTCGCTTTTTAAACGCAAGTATGTAAAATTTATCTAAATATTTATTAATTTTAAATCATCTATAATTACTTAGGTTAAACTAGTTCAAGAATTACTTATTTTCTTAAAAATAAACCAATAAAGAATTATATTATCATTCAAAGTACAACTAAAATTTTCTATATTCGGTTGTGTCAATATTAAAATAAACATTTAATGCAAAATATATATTTAGAAATGGAAAATAAAATTTTAAATATTAATTTAATTTAAAAAATAATTATAATTAAACAATTATTACGTCAAAATATTATACCTTTATTATTGATATAAACATTATACAATATGTTACAAGCATGTGTGTATATATACACTCTGACAAAAAAGTATCCGGAAATTTGAAATAAAACGCAAAAATATTAAACTTCTTCAATATTTATTGAATCTCCTTCAAAATATGCTCCATTTGAAGTGATACACATGTGCCAACGTTTTTTCCAATCATGGAAACATTTTTTATAGGCGCTTTCAGGGATGGCCTTCAGCTCCTTCTGCGAATTTTCTTTTATGGCGTCTATGGAGTCAAATCTGGTTCCCCGGAGCGGTAATTTCAGTCTGGAGAAAAGAAAAAAGTCACACGGAGCTAGATCAGGCGAATAAGGTGGCTGGTCGATGGTATTTATCGAGTGTTTGGTCTTAAAATCGTTAATAATCGTGGCTCGATGAGATGGTGCGTTATCGTCATGCAAAATCCACGAATTGTTTTGCCACAAATCCGGCCGTTTACGGCGAATATTTTCACGCAAACGTCTCAAAACAGTTAAATAGAAGTCCTTATCGACCGTTTGACCTTGCGGAACGAATTCATGATGAACCACACCACGAATATCGAAGAAAACAATAAGCATCGTCTTGATTTTCGAACGACTTTTGCGAGGTTTTTTCGGTTTCGGCTCATTTTTTCCCACACATTCCGATGATTGTTGGCTCGTTTGTGTGTCGTATTCATAGACCCATGTCTCGTCACCAGTTATGATCCGTCCCATGAACGTGGGATCAGAATTCGCACGATCCAGCATGTCTGCAGCTACCTGCATCCGGTACTGTTTTTGAAGAAAATTCAGCTCTAACGGAACGAGCCGAGCGGCGACGCGCTGCATGCCCAATTGGTTCACCAAAATCAAACGAGCGGTTTCACGAGAGATGTTGAGATCACGAACTATCTCTCTAACACTGGCATGACGATTTTCGAGCACAATTTCCTTGATTTTTTCGAGGTTATCGTTGGTTGAAGAGGTCGACGGTCGTCCTGAACGAGGCAAATCTTCGACGATCTCCCGACCGTTTTTAAAGGCTTTGTACCATTCGTACACTTGGGTTTTCGATAAAACAGAGTCTCCATAAGCCTTTTCCAGCATTCGCAACGAGTCAGCACACGAAATTTCGTTCAAAACAGAAAATTTGAGACAAACTCTTTGTTCAATATTTTTTTCCATTGTAACATTCGCAGACTGCCACTGAGGTCGACTGGTTTCAACAGCTGTCGTAAACAAACTAGTTGAAAGACCGCACTCATGTTTGGCATAGTAATTACGGACAGTCCTATCAACATACAGAAACTTCAAATACTTAAAAATACTCAATGCGGGCAATTTAAATGAGAATTTCCGGATACTTTTTTGTCAAAGTGTATTTATATATATATATATATAATTCTATTTTATGTTTCGTGTAAATTACATTTTTTTAAAGCTAAATACACTCTTTGTGCAGTAAAATTCGAAAAAACTTTTCAATATAGTCACACACACACACACACACACACACACACACACACAGATATATATATATATATATATATATATATATATATGATGGTCAGATTATCTACTGTTTTTTCTTTAAGTGTTGAACAGTATACATATACAATCGTGTCATTAGTCAAATGATTGTAAAAACTTTCTGAGAAAAGTTTTACCAAAAAACATTCATTGTCAACTGACACATGAATGAAGGAAGCAAAAATTTGTATAGTTTGCAAGAGTTATCGTCCTTTCAGTGGTCGCTTTCCAATTTATCTCAACAAGGCACGTTTGAAATATAATCCATTTACATACATCATACATACAATTTATGGCGGACTCGTTCAAAATGTAAGCGCACAATTTGTACCAGTAAAAAATGTTACTTATTAGTTGTAAAAAAAAATTTTGTTTTTCTTTAATTAAATTTATATTTACTATTTGTTATATTTACATTTATACAACATAATTTACTGCTTAATTATGTATTGAAAATGTTGGCTGTAAATTTTTTCATCAATTAAAAAATAATAAATATAAGAACGATAACAATTTAAAAAAATTATTTATTAAGACTTGCAAAAAAGAAAAATTTTTTTAATTTTAAAAGAAAAAATTTCAAGCATTAATTTTTAAAAATTATTAATTTAACAAATTTAATTTTACTAAATTTTAAAAAATTAAAATTATAATTTCACATTTTTTTTTCTCTTTAAAACTAGATTGATATTTTTTAACTTAAAATCTGTGATTATATAATTACAGCATTTAACAATTATAAAAAATTAAGCTAATATGATTAAAGAAAATCTCTTTCTTTTAATTCAACTAATAAGTTCAACTGGATGAACGCTTTAACATTAAGAAAGAACATACCCTCAAATCTTATCTTTTCGCTCAACGAAATTAAAGAATTAGTGTCAATATAGAAAAATATAAAATATTAAAAATTCCTTTAGCCAAAAATCATCACAGACAAGTCTCTTACTTTCGCCAGCTTCTGAATATAACAGACACAAAAATCCTTCAACTTGTTACAATATATTGTATTAGATACATTTAAGCTATATAAATATCATAAATATACATTTACACTTATGTATTAGTGGCCTTAATGCTTTGTCAACGCGAGTCTATCGTCTCTTTGCGTTAGAATCATCGATCGGAGAAATTATAGTCAAGAAGTATACAAAGGCAAGCGCAATATTCTGTTGCATCGAAATTTTAATTTTTGCTAAAAACTAAGTTAAGAATTATTTGAAAAAAAAAATAAATAAATAAATTCAAGTGATATAAAAATATAGTACCTTCGTGAATCTTTAAAAAATGTGAATGATGAAGATGAATCCTTAACAAATTAATTATTTTATTTAATCAAAAAAAAAAAAAAAAAAAATTTCTTAATATATTTTTAATTGCAAAAATAATAATTTCGATATTACAGGACATGAGCATCTACTTATCGTTATAGGTAAAGTTACACATCACATTTATATATAGTCTGTTCATATAATATTGGTCCATATCCTAAAAGAACTTTTTCATTTTTTTAAGCACTTTAAGTTATGTTTCTTTGTACCCCGATCGACAATTCCATTCTATAAGAAGATCCACAAATACGTCTTCATTTCAAGTTCTGCAAGCTGTATATAAAAAATCATAGATTGTTCATAATTTCAAGTACACGATAATAAGTTCTTATAAAACTTTATTTTATATAATTTTGTTGATTATTTACTCTTAATGCTAGAAACCATTTGCAGTAATTGCAATATCTAAATAAATTAACAATAATAAAATTTAAGTTTAATAAAAACATTATAAACAGCATATACAATAAACTTTAATTGAATTATATATTCACATAAATATGTGAAATTTTTTCAATTATTTTCTAAAAATAATTTATGCTATAACAAGAAATAAAACATCATTTAATTTATGAAAAAAAAAAAAAAAAAAAAATAATAAAAAAACTTAGTCTTAACATATTATGATTGAATTCTCATTATTCTTAATTCTCAATCACATATAAAATAAATTATGCATAATTTTTTCCAAAGCACAAAAACTAATTTTATAAAAGAAATGAATAATCGTGTACATGAATTTATAAACAAGGCACACATCGTCCGTACGTAGAAATCCGCATGCAGATAAGTCTATACATTTTGATTATATAACCGTATTATTTCGTTGACAAAATAAAAAACTAACGAACAAACGAAAAAAAATTTATAATACTGCACCTATTATTTTTATCTACATATACACCAAACTCAATCGAATGGTGCACTATTCGTTCTTAAAAAACATAGTCCTTCTCTTACTTTCTCTATACGGAAGTCTTTGTATGTTTTACATTTTTCTTGTGTAATTGTAGAAATTCGCTTTTTCTTTTTAAACATCAAGTGAATAATATTAAATATATAAAATGAACTATTTAGCGCTAGTATTTTAATCAAAAATATGAACATTAAAGTTTATAAATATAGCAAGAATTTAAAAAATACAGAGAAGAATTATAGTCCGTCTCGCTTGCCATAGCACCAAATTGGTAGAAACGGAGAAATAAAAAAATCTCTTACGACTTGGTTAACTTCGTGAGCTTAGCAGCGACGGTTGCTAAACAAGCCAAGGCTTCAAGATCTGGTGACTCACACCATGCTGTAAAGAGATTCATCAATGAAATATTATATACATCATAAATTAAGAATCAAATTTATTTTATGAATTTATACTTTATAACTTTGAAATTCTACATTTTCTGCAGAAATTACAATATGATGTAAAAATCTATTATTAAAAGTCAATAATATTTTCATTTATGTACTTTATTATGGCTAAAATTTTTTTTAATATTAATAAATGAAAATATACACATATATAATAACTTACTCTTGCTTGGTTCTAATTGCTCTTGTTGATTAGCAATCGGGGTATCAACTGATAGAGCGTTTCTCGTTATACTTTGTTTTCGTGCTTTTCTTTTCTGACTACCAACCAATAACGCTTTATCTGACTCCTTCTGTATTTCTGTTTTTCGATTATTTTGGCCAGGTGACGTTTCACGATTGGTTTTTTTAGACGAACTTCCAACTTTTTGTAAGATTTTCTTTTTTTTTGTTCTCTGCTGTTTTTTCATAGCTTGAAATTCTTCCAAGCTTAGAGATGGTAATGCTTCGATTTTTTCTTCTAAATTAAAGTCTCTAAAATATTAAAAGAAAATGCTTATTATGTTTACAGTAATGATAACTAATTAAAAAAACTTAAAACTAATATCAATTTTTAAAATATTAGAAAAATTATTTTCAAATTCAATAATAAAACGAATACAATAATAAAATTTATATTTTTTAATCGTTGCAGAAGAATATTTTCTTCATAAGTAAATAAAATTAACTTACTCAGCTTTAAACCTCTTACGTGACATCCATGACACATTACCTTCAGCTCCTTCAGTTTCAGTTTCTTCAGGTTTTGAAGCTTCTAAATTTCCTTCAGCTCTAAATTAAATTTGGACATTAATAAATATAAAATTAAAAAAATTATTTAAAAAAAAAATTCTTAATATTTTTATTAAAATAAATTTACATATTTTTCAACCAATTTAAATAGATTTAAAAATATTAAATAATAAATTAAGTTAGTAGAATAAAGTTCAATCGATTTTTTAACATGAATTTTAATATATTAAGTTTTTATATAAAATAATACTTCACAAATTATAATTTTAAAAATTAAATTAATAAAATTAATAAAAATATATACCCTTCAACAAGATGTTCTAAATCACCACGAGAACTTGTGCCTTCGCTACTTAAAGAATCTGTTTTTTCACTAACATTTGAGGAAATAGAATTTCTTCTTTCTCTATTATGATCAGTGCTAAAAATATATATGATTGTAATGCAAAAATTTTAAAATTGATGTCTTGAAAATAAATGACATACTTCGGTAAGCCAGAGATTCGTCGATGTTTTGCTTGTTGAGTAGTTAATTGTTCTGCTAAAAACTTTTGATAACGTAAGCCCTTGCAAGTTCTTTCTCCTCGAAAAGCACCATCTTCTATTCCAGATTCTTCAATATAAGTGTGAATTTCATCATTTTCATCGTCTACATTCTAAATTATTAGAAAATCATAATAATAAGCATTAATTTATATTTTTATTTGTTGTAAAGTTCATGAAAATAATGATTAGAATAAATAAAAATATATTATTCTTGAGTTAATCATATATATTTTAAAATTAATATTGAAAATATAATTAGTACCATGAGGTGATGATTATTATTATTTGATTCTTTTTTGTTCTTTCTATCTCCAAATAAATCAGCTTTACAATCTTTTTTCAATTCAGTAGAGATAGGTAATTCTGTGTAACGTTTCTTGGGAGGCTTTGGAACTTCGGAAATTTCAATACACTCATCTTCAGAAACAAGATTACGAGCAGCTGTTTGAAAATTTTGTGAATTAACTTTTTGAGGTGTAAATAACGAGCTTAAACCTCCTATTTGAGATTCGTCGGCTAGTTTTCCAGGTTGTATTGAATCTTCATCCAATTTAGTCAAATTTGACGTAAGATAATCATTTTTCATATTTTCAGAGCTACTATCAGTTTGAATAGTATCAATTTTTTTATTTGTTGGCCTAGTATTTAATGTACGAAGTGGAGGGGCTGGCAATTTGTACCATTTGAAGTCTGGATTGGCATTTAAAAATGCATCTTTGTACTAGAATAAAAGTTCAACCATGAAATTATTTATAATTGTATAGAAGAGTATGTATTTTTTATTTATCAAATAATTTTAAAAAAATGAAATATTAATTTTTAAATAAAATTTTTTTTATATAATTTTCATAATTAAATAATTTAAGTTAAACTGAGTTTAAGTATTAAAAATTATTATTTTTATTTAATTTTAAACACTCTTAAAAATTTTTTAAAATAAATTTATATCAATATTCAATTAGTAAGTAAAATAGTAAAACTTCATTTCTGCTATCTGAAAAGATAAAGTTATCTACCTACATTTTATATCATATTTAACCACAAAATATATAAAATTAAAAAAAGAAAATAATAGTATTTAAAATTATTTCTATAATGTATATTTACTATAAAACAAGCATCTTTGAAAAAAGACACATATATTTGTTAATAAATAATTGAATCAATACAGTGCAATAGAATCCTTTTAGCTGTTTAAGAATGTATGAGAAAAAACTAAAATTTTAAATAAAAGAAATAATTACTTTTCATGAATTAAACAATTCTCTTTAGTAAGTTACTTGAATACTACAGTTAAATTAATGTTCATTTGGTAAATTATACTAAAGTAAAATGTACACATATAAATAGTTGTTATAAATAAAAATAAACTACCTCTTGAGCTAAATTTGTATATGCTTGTTTTTGTTCAGTAGAAAGCATAGCCCACCATTCACCAAGAACTCTTGTAACCGCTCGATTTTCTAAATGTGGAAACCCAGATCTTACAGAAGCTCGATGTCGTTTGCAAAAGATAAGAAAGGCATTCATTGGTCTTCTTGCATGATGAGCAGGTTCATGCCCATCCTCTTCTTCCTGTATTTATAAATAATTTAAAACTATCGTATTTAAAATTTTCAATGATGATATATTAAAAAGTAAAAATTAATTAAATCATAAAGGCTGTTGCTGTATAATTTTTAATGAGACTTTTGAATTTATGATAATTATTATTATATTATCACAATTAATCAATAGGTTGAATTAATCAATATTGTTTATTATTGTTTTGTGAAAGTTTAGATAAAGTATAAAAATTATTTTTTCCAAACTATATAAAATATTTATATAAAATTCATGTTGTGGACAGCAATAAAAATTATAATAAAATTATTTTTTTTTTAAGATGGTATTTAAAAATAATATAAGGTTTTGTAATTCAAACTATTAAAAAACAATTTAATAATTATAAACACTGTAAAAATAATTTTTAAATTAAATTTTTTTATATTTAATCTGTAAATATTTTTTTTAATTTATTAAAAAAAAAGTAAAAAAAAAATTATTATTAAAGCTAATGTATAAATTGAATTAATTTTTATTTTCAAATATTTAATTAAGATAATTATTATATTATGTGCTCACATTAAAAAATAAAATAGGTAACTTATTTTATTTTAACTTTACTTTATTTTAAATAAATAAATTTAAAAAAATCATACATTAAAAATAAATTTAATCTAAATAAATAATATAATGAAAAAATATACATCTTTTATTGAAATTGATCTTTTCATCAATTATCATGACATATGGAGGATTCAGATATGAAATGAAATAAGACCAATTAATTTTTTAAGATTTTTTTTGGTGGCTTAGATGTTGATACGATTTATCTATTTAATTCTATATTAGTTTTATCTATCTATATTGCATGTTACATTGGAAATTATACAAAATATTGATAAATTTATATTTAAAAATATTTATTTGTGCAATAATCAATAAAATAGATATATTGAATATATAATTACTATGAATATTTATAAATTTATGGTTTAAATTATATGAAAACATATATACATTAAGACTATAACAATTAAAAGTAGTTAACAAGAAACAAACTTTTTTTAAAAATATGAAGAAATATATGTAAGTTAAAATGAGTAGTTGATAACTATCTGTACACAATTTTATAAGTATGGACTTATAATTTACTTAAATTTTAAGTTAGCCATATGTTTTTCTCATTAAATAAATACCAACTAGATTCCTTCTAGAATAAAAAAAAGTCGGAAACTATGAATGAAAAAATACAAAAAAATGACTTGCATAAACGAAAACCAACAATGACGTTATTGAATCAAAACTGTAGTAAATTATAGAACAATTAAAAAAATTTTGATTCAAAAATTAATCGTTAATATTCCGTTATTAATATCTTTTATTGAAAAAAGGAAGAATTAAAACTGCACTTTATCTAACGTGCATTGATATATGTGCACTTATAAAAACAAAAAATGTCGATTATCGTTATCAATAAAAAGGTGCAGCTAAAATGACAGAAATCATATTTTTTTTAAATTTATTTTTCGGAAAATTTACGAAATAAAAAGTACGTAATTTAGTTTCGGAAAATGTCGCAATAATCGCATAGTCAAGAAGGGACAAAGAAACCATTTTGATCGTTCAGACGGAGAATAAGAGAGTGAAAAATATACAATCGTTTATTCTGCAATCAAAAAATGATCGAAACTTAAAGTTCTTTAAAAATGATGAAAGAAACAGCGGGGAAAAACTTTAGCTTAATAATAGTCATAAGCGAAATGATGCATTTTTTTCATAAGTGGCGAATTGTCACTTTGACAGCTGTTTCTTTACCGCGATGTAAACATTATCTTGTCTAAATTGTACACTTTGACAACCTCGAAAAGAGAGAAATTGAAAGTGAAGAACTGAACAAAGCCGTATTTAAGCTTCCCATGTAAATGACCTTGGTTCTAAAAAAAAATGAACGAAGTAGTAGTAGCTTATTTATTTAAAAAAATGGAAATATCGTCAACGCATCAAAACAACAACAATTTATTTGAAAAATTCTAAAAATTTAACATTTGATTGTTGAAAATATCGTATTAACAAAATAAATAAAAATTAAAGAAATCATAAGAAATAGTCGTATTAGATTTCGAAGTATCATGATTCCAGCAGAAAAGGAAAACTATAATCCAAGGTTTGCAACACGGGATAAAATCGTCGCTACTCACTTTCTGCTGATGTTCGTTGGCAGCCATATTCCGTGCGCACTGTATGTTTTGTGTGCAGTGTATATATACACGTTGTGCCTTCTCACTTTGACAATTCACTTGCGCAGACGAAGCGAGGCATAATAAATGATAAAGAGTGAATAGTCTCTTCCTCTCCCGTTTGCACTTTCGTATATGAGAACTGCTCTCTTCCTTCTCTTTCTTGTACGTATAAGCACGTACACTTGTAACAAAAAAAGAGGTCTTTCTCCACAATATTATCTCGGTCTGTACTTTCCAGCTGTTCGTGTTTTTCTCCCCCTCTCTCTTACTTTGTTTTTTTTTAACACTGCTGATGTTGTTGTTTGACTAGTCAATATATATTGAAAAAAGGTAGGAGAGGATGTTTTGCATTCTTTAAGGTTATTTTGACTTGTATGCACAATTTAGGCTTAGGGACAAAAATTATCGATTATTCTTTTTATGTTATTTCTTTTCTTTTTTAGAAAATTGTTTAAATTTTCAGTATATATAAAGATTTACACTATAGTCGCGCTAGTCACGTCACAAATCAACTCAGCGAATAACGTCACCTCTTTTCTCGCTCTTCTTTCGGATGACTTCGTATACATTGCGATATTATTACGTTAAGCTTTTTGATAGGTTGAGATTGAACAAAGTTTTAACGACATTTGCTGAACTTCTTTTCAAAGAATGATCAAAAGAAGTTACGAGATATGTTGCAGGAATTGGATTTCGTTGATGTATTTTAACATTTTATAGTTAGTGTTGTGTTGTTGTATTTTAAATTTAGAGCTTTTATTTGACATATATCGAGAGTATCGAATCGAATAATTTTCAAATTTCGATAAATTTTGAAAATTCTGCAATCAACGTTATTTATTATTTTTAATGCATTAATTTAATGAATTAATAAAATGTAATCTTTCTTTAGCATGTCATAACGATATTTTCTCTTAAATAATAATAAAATAAAAAACTTTGCTAACAAACAGATTAAACAAAAGAATATAAAAATATTACGACACAAATTTATTATTGTAAAAACCAATAATTTGATTGTGAACATTCTTATTGTCGATATCATGTTTAAATATAACTTCGTTTTTCAAAATAGCATATATAACATTGTCATTTAATATTTATTAATAGTAAAAAAATTAAATTTTTAAAAATTTTATCAAATAATGTTAAAATCAATTTTAAAAAAAAAATTATATTTTAATTATTTAATACAATACTTATACACAGATGTACAATACTGAACATTTAAATTATTATTTTCATAATTTTTAATTTATACAATTGTGATTACGAATGAAAATTGCAGAGCATTAACAAACTTGATGTCTAATTTGAGAAGCTTTCATTCTATATTCCATTTATTGCTAAATTGAACAATTAAATTATTTATTATATTGAATATAGTTTTTTGTTTCTATCTCTTATATGTTTAGTAATTGTTATATTATGTTTATAAACATTTTAACGTCAAATATTTTCTTCTGATATTTATTTTACAACATGTTAAAGCTTTAAGTTATTATAAGGAAGAAACAAAAATATTCATATCTTTTTTAATAATAAACACAATGTTCACAAATACTTACTTAAAATATAATTAACAATTTTTTAAATAATACCATTTGTGTATATTTATAAAATAGAATTTTTCTAAAATCCATTTATTTAAAAAAGATGGAATATAAAATGAGTCTGTGATTAAGACTAGCAGGGTGTTTTGCATAATCTCTGCCAGAGACTCATTTAAAATTTTCTTTTCTTCTGGTTAAAATATAATCCATTAGGTAACAATATTTTCTTCATGTTGAACCAATCTATTATAAAGTTTAAAACAATATGTCTTCATCACCTTCATCAAGCATATTAGCAACATCTCTATCATCACGTTTTCCGGCAGCAATCATTTCTTGTTTAAGTGCTTCAACCTATTGAAAATTTCATAATATTAATGATAATAAATCTTTTTTTAAATATTTTTAAATAAAATTATAGAAATTTTACATACTTTAGCTTTAGCTTGCTTCTTTTTATCTTGAATCTTCTTTAAACGATAAAACTCTTCTCTCTCAAGTTCATCTAACTCGGAAATAATATAAGCTAGCGTCCTTTCGATTCTGGGAATGATAACATGTTCAATGGCATTAACACGACGATTTGTAATTTTGATAACCTCGTCAAGTGTAACAAAACTAGTTTGTAATGAAGCCAGCTCCACCAAGAGTGTTACTGCCTTTTGATAATTCTTTTTCAATTTAGCCAGCTGTTGACCTCCTCTGGCTAAGCCAGCCAATTCATAAGTATCAGTACCATCTTGGTATGATTCAAATACTGGAAGATTGACTCCTGCTACATTGTCTTTTTTTGAGCGGATCTTGATTTGTGCTTTTGTCACATTTTGTAATACAACCTGATTGAAATCACCAGTTGCAAACTTTGCTTCTGCTAAAGAAAAGGCTGCTTCCTTCATTACTTCTCCCATGAGTGTTTTTGTCTATATAGTTAAAAATCAAATACTTTAAAAATTTTAATTAAAATTCATTATTCATAATTCATTATTTATAGTAAAATTTTTTAATTTTTCAAAGAATCAATTTAAATAAACTAAATATAAGTATTTTGTTACTTAACAAATATTATTTTTACAATTTTAACAACATTTAAATATTTTTTTAAAATTTTATGTATTTAATATGAGTATATTGTATTGTTTAAAAAAATTATAACAGCCACTTTATTTATTGCTATAAAAATTAAATTATAAATTTAAATAATGTAAGAAATATAAACAATAAATGATATATCAAGTTAACACACTTCAATGATTTTTCCTAAAATCATTCTGAAACGCATCTGCAAAGCATCCGCCTTCTTTTTTAGCAAACCATGACCCTTTTGTGCACCAGCTAACCGAGACTTCATTAACATTTGAGCACTGCAATAATAAATTATCAATAAATTTTGTTTTCTTAACAAATCATAAGTCAACTAATGCTCAAATGCATTATTAAAATCATAAATAACATAATGAAACGTATATCGTAAATATTTAAATATTAATTGTATGTAAAGAAAAAAATAAATTGATTTTGTTAATTTTTTGATCTCACTATCATAAAGTCACGAGACAAAGTTAAATTTTGCGCAAATAAATGAATTTTCCTAAAGTAGGGTTACACCCACATTTTCAAATCTTATATATGTAGTTAAAATGATATGTTTGTAAAAAATAATTTTTGACAAGTGTTCAATCATGTTTTAAAAATATTCAAACACAATTATCAACATGAAATATCAAAATACTTACCCTCGAGAGGGGAAAATAGCAAGTTTATCTTTTCCCGACATATTTTCTGGTAGAACAAATAGACAGAAATGAGATTGATCAGCTGACTTTGACGGACCGGAATGTCGTTTTAAAACAGCGGAATACGCAAAATTGAACCAAAATGCCGCAAGTTTTTAAATATAAAGCAACTAATATTTTCAGTAAAACTTGTTTCTTTTTGCATAATTTTTTATACCAATTGTAATAAATAAATAAATAATTATTAAAATTGTATAAATTTTTATTTTTAATAAATATATACATTGTAACATCTAAAAAATATATTTATACATATATATACATATAAATATTACAAATTTAATTGGCCAGGTTTCAAAACCTGTCTGACATTTATGTTTATCCTAGCTTCGGAAATGTAAGATCGTGCTTTTTGCCAATCTTCATTATTTATTGAAGAAAAATTGTTTGAATCCCATGGTGCTGAGTCATCAGTTAAAATTTTTGGTACTCCGTGATACCTTAATCTGGAACTACCAGACATTACTATAACATCACCACTCCGTAAAAACAATGCATGTGCTGGATCTTCTTGCTTATTTCCTCCAATGAGAAAAATAGCAGTTTGACCAAAACTTACTGAAAATAGAGGAGCTTCAAGAAAGATTTCTGAATGGTCGGTATGTCCAGCTAGAGTTGAATTCATTCTATAATAATTAATAATGGCAGCTTCAGATTTAAATTCATTAAAATTCAAGATATTTGCAAAATTATTAATCAAATCTGATAGATCTTCTGGCATTACGGATTTAAAATCCTCTGAATAAGCTTTGGTATTCCAATTGTGATGATAACCAAGTGTTACCCAACGTAATTTTGATAACAAATCATTATTTGGTTTTGTTCTGAAAAAAATTTAACAATATAAACATATTTTGAAAATATTTATGTCAAAAATAATTAAAAAACTATAATTTCTACCCAAAACAATTATCCCACCAAGTTTTTTCATCTTTTAGTATATCATGAGCATCAATATTTAAGATGTTTGGTTTTTTTGGATATTGTTTTAAACATTTGATTATCCACTGTTGTTGGCCCTTTGTAGTAAACGGATTTTCTATGAAAATAAAACCTAAAACAATCAATATGTTTTTCAAAATTTACGTTTTATATGCGATTTTAAATTTATTACTTAATTATAATATGATATATCTATTAATAAACCTGGTATATCAACAAATTTAAAAACATTCCAATTTTCTACAGATTTCAGGTCCAAATCATCATTATTTTCTTTTTTGCATATACCAGAAACAAAAATTTTTCTAACCTAAAAAATATACAGACTAATTATTATTTTAAACATTTTTTTAAAATTTAAAAATAAAATAATTTACAACTCTATCATTAGGAATTTTTACGTCGATCACATCTTTTAAATCTGGCGAAGGCTTCCTTGCTTTATAATATTTAAAACTATCTCTAAACATTTTTTAATAAAATTTAACCTAAATAAAGTTCGTCATCATGTGCGTCGTCTGCACATTGTATACAATATATAAACCAATCGTGTGGCAACCCGGCAATATTTATAATTTATGAAAACATCTATACTGTCAAATTAAATATTTTTTATATCTTCTATTAAAATTTATAATGAGATCAATGATCTTTTTAAAAACAAGCTAATAAAAATCTTGAATAATATATTTAAATACGTAATCAAGTTCAATATGAATAATTACCAATTTTTATGTTGGATAATTCTGTCTAATTTAAATTGACTCTTATCTTTACGTTTTAAATTCTTACGGCAATTACTGTATATTTTTCAAAAATTTACTTGGGTAAATGCATCGTGTTCATTCAACAGTAGTTATAACTTTTTATTATAAAGAGTAAAAGTTGGTAGATTTAAATGATGAGTAAGTAGATATATGTAATAATTAATGTAATAAGACATCTTAATTATTATAACATAATACGCTAAATAAATGAAAAACATTTTGAAACCGGTCAGTCTATCTGTATTTATTTTAATAATAATAGATTTAGCTCAAAAAGTAGAGGATTATTTTCGATCAAATACTTACCTTTAGCGCATAAGGAACAAAAATTGCGTTGAAATTGAGTAAACCTGCATATATTCTTTCAAGATAGAAATATACGAAATAACGGAGTAATTTGCGTTTAAAATACGTTCTTGATTTTGCAGCATTAGCATTTTGATCGCGAAATATGTCTCTTTAAATTTCATATATTCTTAGCATACGCACAATCTTACAATCGCGCCGAAATTATTTCTCTTTTTCTCCAAAGCAAAGAAGTATACAAGTAAATATACGAGAGAATAAAAAAAAAAAGATAGCCCTTCTCGGATTATAACGGAACAGAGAGAAAGAGAGAGAAGCCTCGGGCGAGTTTGTCGAAATTCAACGAAAGAGAGATAAAGAAGGCCCTGCATCTGCAGCGAGCATAAAAATAAGGAGAAGAAAAGAGGCTGGGACTGCGCGTTGTAAGAGAAGCCGCGAGGCGCATTATACATGCACGTCACGCTCTCGAAACAATTGCGCGCTCCCTCGCTCCCGCGTCTCTCTCTCTCTCTCTCTCTCTCTCTCAGAAATAATTCTCGGGATCGCATATATACGCGAGCGCGATCGCAATCGCTCGGCCTCCCGCGCTATTAATTTACGCGCCCATTCTCGAGAGCTTTCGAAAAGCCTTGAGGCATCGAGTGCGCGGTGGATATATATCGCGATCTCCTGTCGCACCGACGTGTACGTACGCTACGCGTTTCTGCATGACAGATGCATAATAACTTTGCCTCTTGTATATCGCGTTGGCATTTTAAACTAAATATAGATTCTTCTATGGTCAGTATGTGTACGTAAGGCTGGAGGCGCGCTTTCGAAAAAATTCTTGCGAGTTTTTTCTTTTCATCGCCGGCGCGGTGACCAATCGGCGATATCTCTCGACGCGCCACGAGAGATACAGAATATGTAATTCGCAAACGATCTATTTTATATTTTAAATGTGAATCTTAAATTTATTCCAAATAAATATAACGGCGATTTTTTGAAGAATTATAATAAAATACGTTATTTACGAACAACATTTACGAATGACAATCAGGTTAGGGCGATACTTTATTCGTAATCACCCAAGTGCTTATAGCGATAATCGTGTGTGCATAGAAATGAAGTTGACGAGATATATCAAACGCGCGTTCGTTCGTGCACGAGTCTATCGATGCGGATCGTTCGTATGAAATCGCGGGTAGGCGGGTGAAGTGTGATTTTAAAAAAAAAAGTATTTTGAATGGATATATAACAACGAAAATGGGTTACGTACGAGCTGCTTTCGTTTTGATATCGTTGCAAATATGCTTGCGATAAAAAGATCGATTAACGTTTGATGTATATATCTTTCAGGTGTGAAATAACATCGACGAGGTTAAATAAATTTAAAGTTTAAAAACGTGATCAAAATTGAATTTGAATTTAGTTTCTGTTTTTTTTTTTTTTTTTTTTTTTTTTTTAAATGTATCTTGAATCGTAATGATTTATTTTGATTTATTCTTCTTAAATTTCATCACCCATATATTTCAAAATGATTTTAAATTAATTTATTATAGAACGTTATGTAAGGTTGAAAATGATTTTTATGACAATACACGAGAGAACAAATGCTTAAGGTTATTTTCACGTATTGGTAGATCGAAGAAAGTACTAGACAATAATTATTTTTGTTGTTGACTCAACGAGAGTGAAATATATAATGCATTTACAAATATACAATTTTCATTTGACGTTTTTATAAAAAGTAATGAAATTTTTCGATAAAAATTTCATCAATGTCGTGAAATGAAATTTATGGTACAATATGTGACGAATACTATAAAATTTTAAAGATTTATTATAATAAAGTAATATGATCATGTGTAAATCAATGGAATATTTTAGAAAGTAAAATAAAGCATAAACTTTTACTATCGAGAACTTTACTATATACATTTTTTATCTGCATAATTTGCAAGTATATATATAAAAGTAAAAAAAAAAAAATTGATATATCGTTAACGATGCAACAAGTCTATCTTCGTTTTCATATTTTTTGTAAAAATTTAGCCGTCTCAATCCGTTAAAAATGACGACGTCGCATTAAATGTATTCACCGTATCATCGTTAAAAAAAAAACCTCAATCACCTGCAGCGCTCGCATATCGTAATCTCTCACCCAATGATCAAATCCACACATCTCTCAAACTCATCTCGCGCAAGCGAGAATCGAGCGTCAATTAACCGCGGAAATTGCAAATAATTAGTCAAACGAACGGTGAGTAAAAAAAAAAAAAAAAAAAAAAAAGAGAGAGAGAGAGAGAGACGGACGGGGAAAAAAGGTTGGCCGAGTTGGAATAACGTACATTTTCTCTCTCTCTCTCTCTCTCTCTTTCTCTTTCTTTCAAACTCTTTTTCTAGCGGCGCACTTATCGATGATTCGATTTATGCAAAGAGCGATAGCGCGCGCAATTGTTCTCTCTTCACCGTTATTATTATTGCTATTCCCTTTAGGCGCATACCGAACGCGTGATTCCTCTCCCGTATATTATTACGGATATATACATACATGTATACGTAAACACGGCATAGATCGCAATAGATTCAGGTGAGCAAAGATAACTAACGCCGCCCGCATAGTCGCGCCGTTTAATGCGTGACGCTTTACTTATAGCCTATATTGCGCTTATTGAAATTAAATCGATGGAAAATGATTTGTCGCATCGGGTGAGTTGAAGTTTTTATGGCGAGAGAGTTTGGAGCGTTGATTTCCGTGAGTCGTTTTCCACGTGCGAGAGGATGTAGCGTTGTTTATCGATATAATTTTTTTATTGAGCGCGTAAGATAAGAACGATTAATTATACAGAAAAAATTAGATTGGTCAAGTGCACAATTTAATGCTTTCTTTTATATGATATAAAAGAAATTCTTATAAAGTTATAAAAGTCTATTTCGCGAAATTTATGAGACTGGCTATAAAAATAAATATGACAATGGGCGTAATTGTTTTTAATCAGTGCTTTATTTTTTTTACAAAAAAACGATTAAAAAAGTGAGTATCTCAAAAATTATAAATTAAGATCTTTTATTTGCAATCAATGTTACATTACGCTATCAAATTAATAAAAATAATTGTTGAAATTTTTATCAATGTAATACGATTACTTAATTTATTTATTTCTTTTTTTTTTTTTTTTTTTTTTTTTTCATTGAAATTCTGAAAAATATTAACAATTTAGTCATTAAAAACGCAATAATTTTAATGAATAATTTCCGTTCTTTTTTATTCCACCTTGACTTAATCAAAATTGTTCAACATAGTATGAAAATTCTTAGAATTATTAATGTACAAGTTTTTCTCCAAGACTAAGCAATGAGAGTAGATTCTTTTTTTTTTTTTTTTTTCAAAATTTTATACTTTTAACGATAATGATAAAAAGAAGAAATAATTAGGAATCGATCGCTTTGCTACATTTTTTAAATTAATTATTTATAGATTCTTTGTAGCATGTTACGACATATGTATGTTTATAAATTTTCAGATTACATGCGGATGCAATTTTTAAAATAATCTTTAGACTAGGAATTTATAAACATTCTACATTGAATCATAAGATAGATCAAAAGCTCGAGCAAATTCAAACGCTTTTCCTCGAACGTTAAAATAGTATCAAAAGCTTACATAGTTACTGATTCAAGTTTCTTATTCATGGATTATTAGCGACATAAATATCATTCATTAATATTTAAATGCTTCGTTAAATGCATTAATTTTTTTTTTTTTTTTTTTTTTTTCGATCTACCATAATACTAAACTAAAAGAGTAGATAAGATGTAAGTAAAACGATGTATAATTTTAACTTTCATATAGATAAGAAGTTTTGCAAACTTTGCATTAATATTTATGAAAATTATTTTTTATTATAAAAACGATAATTTTAATTTCATTCGTTAAACTTTTTTTTTTTTTTTTTTTTTTTTTTTTCACAAAAATTATTGAAATTTCACGAAAAATAAGCCACACAAGGGCGTAAAATGTACAAAGTACTTAAAATCGAGTCTCTGCTACTTGACCGCGCACTTCACACGCAGTGAATCTTCGCGCACTCACACACACCCGACTTGTGCGAGTGTTTTTTTTTTTCCCCTTTTCAATTCACGTTTCTCTAAACTTTTTCTCGTTTATTTGCGAGAGCTGAGCATTAAATTCAACGCGTTGATTAGTAGAGTCATAAAGAAAAGGCTGTAATGTTGAAATATTAAATTACTAAGAAAAATTTTAATCCATTTATTCATTTTAAATTTATTAATTATATTAAACTATCTTTTTTTTTTTTTTTTTTATACGAATATGATATTTTTTGCTTTTTTAATCAAATAATGCATTAAGAGCTTTCGCGCAGACACGCGACATTCCAAGCGACAACCGGAGCATGCGAACGACTACTCGGGAAAGGGAAAACAACGGTATCGGTCATTGCATCTACTTATCAAAAGCTTAATTCGCATCTCTGCGGCTGTCATGCAAATCAAGTAGTAACGACCGCGATGAGTACAGTCACCGAGCACAAGTAGTAACATCCGCGATGGTAAGACTAAAACGCGCGCGGAAACGATTTTCGAAAAAATCTAAATTTATATACACACACACACACACACCCAAACACACATTTTATTATTAAGTTCTCCGTCAGGATTTTTTTAACGTACCGAGGACCTCGAAGCTTCTCCTGGCAAACATTTGGCCGCTGTCTCACACTCTCCTTGCTTCCTCCTTTTTTATCTCTATTCCTTTTCCTCCCTCCCACCCTTCGCCCATTCTCATTCTCATTCTCTTTCTCTCTCTTTATCTCTCTTCCTCGCTCTTTTTCTCCCGCGGTCCCTCTGCCAAGTTCCGCGCGTCTGCGCTTGCTTAGACCAATCGTTTCGCGCGCTGTCGTCACCGAGAACCAATCGTACAAGTCCGCGATGACGGCAGCCTCTAAAAATAGCCGGGGCGCGCACGTACGCGATTCTCCGCTCGGATCTAGGCCGCAGTCGCGCGCCGGCAGCCGACCTAGCGCTGACGCTCTAGATGATAAGAGTTTATCGTAAAAAGTTAACGCGCAAAGTTGACTCTTCTTCCATTTATACGCGTGTACACACATATACGGTTATCCGGCAATCGTTATCCAGTGAGAAAGAGAAATCGATCGCACACGTGTATCGCGGCCTTATCATCCTGGCTCGTGTTTTTTTCGCTCTCGAGTGTGTCTCGATGTTGTCGCTCGCGAAAAGGGAGAGTTTCGAAACGGCGGGCGCATAGTGAGAAAAAAAGAGAAGACGGCGAGAGTGTGCGAAGAAAATAAAAAGAAGTATTAGCAAATCGAGGAGACGCCGTCGGAGGAGAGTGTGGGTGACAGTTGGAATTACTCTCGTCTACTTCTTTTTCTTCTTAACTGTCGAGGAAAAAAGAGAGAAAGAGAGATAGAGGGAGAGAGAAGAGGCAGAGTGGACGTTCTCGCAGCTTCGTGCGACGGAGACGACGGGCTAACGGTTTGTTTATCGATTCACTTTACTCTTGCTCCTCCTTTTTTTTTCTTTTTCTTTTTACTTTTTAGAGCTTTAATCTTGAAGATGTGCGCCAATGTGAACTTTTACATTTTGAAACGAGGGTTTATTACTTATGTGCGTGTGTTGACTGGTACTTGATTCGAGTTTGGAATGTTTTGAAAAAAAAAAAAAAAAAAAAAAAGAAGGTATAGATCGTTGTTTCAATCTTGATGTAGGAACGGTTTTTAAATGCATACCTTTTACTTAATTTTTTTTTTTTTTTTAACTTTTAAATATTTTAATTTAAATGTTTTATTAAATCTTCGATTTGTAAGAGATATTAGCAATTTATTTTATTTTGACAAAAATATTGTTAAGAACGCCGATCGTAAAAAAAATATTTAAACTCTGCAAATTTTCTCGGCAAAGAAGTTCGTTTATAAAGTAAACACACCTTTTATGCTTTAAGTATACGTATAGTGTTTCTCTTCCAAGAAAAGTACTTTAAATCATACACAAAAAGTTCATTTTTTATTCCACACGTGCATACATATGTACAGTACTGTTATATTTTTTCTTAAAAGTTAAAAGCGAGATAACAAACCGTTGAACATATAACAAAACATCAAATTATTCGAAAAAGCTAAAGTGTATAAATTTTAAGTAATTTTTTATTTTGTTCAATGTTTCCCTTATTTTAAAATATAATGAAAAATGTTTACAAATTAAATAAATTTATAGTGATTTCACTAATCAAATAATTTTTATCATCGCCCCTAAGCTTATGCAAACACTCGTGCAAACACTCGTCCGCTATTTCATTCACACAAAATACAAGGTTGCGTTAACTCACTGACTAACGAAATCGAATTTATTCAAAAAAGAAGAGAGAGAGAGAGAGAAAGAAAGAAAAAAATAAGCACAATCTGCGCATCGCTCGAGAGAATAAAAAAAAAGAACAATAAGCTACGCACGCATATGCAAATAGGACATCATATATATCTCGATGTAAATTTTCCCCACCCGTTCTTCCTTGACAAATTACGAACAACTTGCGAACAATCTTGAAATTAAGAGAGAGAGAGAGAGAGAAAGAGAGAGAAAGAGAGAGAAAAGATATTCGTACAAAAAAGGAAAAAAAAACGAAACGCTCGAAACAGAAAGCATGCAGACTCGCGCGTACGTGTGTTTATATACAGTTAAGAAGAAGAGAGATAAGAGAAATTCCACACGTGGAGTAGACTCGCTCGGTGTCGTCTGAGTCGTTGTTGTCAGCCGGCGCAGCTGATTACAATTCGCCGTTATGAAATATACACACATACACACTCACACACAAACGGCTTTTGCACGCGATATGGCAACGAGTCTCCAGCCCTGGAAAAAAAAAAAAAAAAAAATCAAGGTAGAAAGACTAAGAGAGTGAGAGAGGTTTTATCTCGACATGGCGGCGAGAGTCAAAGGCTGGACGGAAACGCGGCCGGAAAAACGCGCTGGGTTAATCGTGCGGAACCCGAGCGCCGGCTTTTAAACGCGAGATAATGATGCGTTTGCGCAAAAAAAAATAATTTGCAGTCTGGATGAACTTTTATCTCTTGGCTCGTCGCTGCTCGCTTTTCAATGGACTTTTCGGAATAATTGAAAGTTTTAACTGGCCGCTTTTAACACGTTCAACCCGGCGCATTTTTTCGAAGTCCGTATGGTCGGCGGGCTCGAGATTATCAGTTGTTTATTCGTCTGGCGGCGCTTGTTTCTTTCACTATTTTTTCTGTTGTCAGTGGCTTGAGTCTGAAGTCTGGTTGCATGAAATTGTTATAAAGTACTTATAAAACTTTATTTACGAATTGTAAAATATATATACAAATAAAATACAAACTACGTGTGGACCACCGGTGGTTCACGCCGCCAGATGAAAGCAATGCCTGTGAACCACCGGTGATTCACGCCGGGTTGAACGTGTTAAATTTACCGAGGCTTTGTTTATCTTCCTTTTGAAACGCAAAAGAAAAAGAATTAATTGAATTCGCTCTTTTTATTTATTTTCCAACAAGTGATACTTTGATTTTGATTTGTAAAATTAAGAATATTTTATTTAAAATGTTGCCTTTGCAATGCTAAAAAACATTTTATTTACTCAAATTATGGAAGAAGTCGAACGTTCAATATTTTATTTTAAGTTCATTTTTATCGAAATTATTATTCAAACATATTTAAAATAATAATTTTGCTAGTGATCAAAAGAAAATTTTTTTGTAAATATAAGATAATAATTTTGATAAAATAATTCTCAGATAAAATAAGCTAAACTCGAGAAGATTCGGTATTTTCCGTAAAAATACAAGTGTTTCTTATTTTTTTTTATGCTAATTTGTAAGTGATTACAAAAAATAAAAAAAAAAAATAAAAACATGTAATTTTGGTCGAATAAACCTATTTTAATTATGTATACTTTACATTAGCAAATGCAAAACAAGAAAAGAAAAAAAAACGGACGTATAAGTAAATAACAAAGCATTTAAGGTACAAAAAAGTTTTATTTCAATTCGACCTTACTACCGCGTTTATTCGATTACGGCATCGAGCCATTCGTTCGCGTTATTATTCGACTTTTCTCAAACCTTTCTTTCTCAAATCTTTTTTGCCTCGCCCCCCCTCCCCCTACCCTAAAACAAAAAAAAAGAAAGAAAAAGCAAAAGAAAAAACCATGGAAAGAAATCTTCCGCATTGTGCCAGGGGATCGTAAAAAGCCGCGTATAGTTCCTCCGACGGCGCTAGCTCTACAAACCGGGAGAATAACAATACGACGCGCGAGACTCGGAGCTAGGAACACACGGTGCACACACCCACCCACGCTTACACGCTCGCGCAAACAAACACACACACACACACACACACACACACACACACACACACACACACACATACGCATACATATACGCGCACACTTCTTACGTTTCAAGGCTATACGAAAAGACGGAGCGCTATTGCCTTACGCCAGCGCTCGAGTACTGCTTACATCTCTTTTTCTCTCTTTCTTGCTTTACTCGCCGGGTTATATATACATATGTGTGTACGTGCGTGCGATGTAATTTCGTTCGAGCGCTTGAAAATGGAGCTTATAAACTGCTTTGTTCGGAATGGATTTTCGTCGCTTGGTGCGAGCGTGCTCTCGACCGTTTTAGTCAACTTTTACATTTTGTACCATATAACAGTCCGTTGGTTTCTCGCTACAACTTGGAAGTTTTTGGGAAAAACTTTTTACGATCGAGTCTATACTTATTTTTAAAAATCTTTTTCGTTTTTATTCTTGCTATTGTATACATTTATTAGCAACATTATAAATTAAAAGTGCACAATTCGAATCATTCGTTTTTCTCGTGTTTTTTGTTTCAAAGAAAGAGAAAAAAAAAAGTACGACGAGTGCTTTTCGCGCCTGCGATATCGATTCCTCCACTCCAAAAACTCTCTCGTAAACTCGCTCGACGGTGGCCATAAACCGGCGTCCGATCTGCCGTCTTTTTCTCCGGCGTCGAATTTATGTATACACACACACACACACAGACACATATATATATACTTACGCATTGGTTTTTATCGACCCTGACCTTGCGAACGAGTTTTAGAAAAGTTAAGGCGTTTACGCCGCGAGTATGCGCCGTTACTATTATACTCTCGTGAAAAAGAAAAAAAAGTAAAAGTTGCGCAGGATTTACTCGATTATAGAAATGGGAATTTAAAGAATTTTCAAAGAGATAGTGCAATCGATTAGATCGATTAATTCGAATTAATCAAACGAGCTATTCTACGAGACATTCCGATGTTCGGTCGACCAGTTTTTAGGTACCGGGCAATTTTTTTTTTTTTTTTTTTTTCTATGTACAATATTTGTATGTAAAAGGAAAATTTTATTTTATTATATGTAAAATGTTCAATTGTATTTTATGTAAAATTTTTCAACCTCTAAATAAATTTCCTTTCGAAAATAATTCAATAAAAATGAAAATAAAAATTTATAGAAATTTTATAAACGCTGAAAATAAGCGCAACTAGCCTTAAACAATGGGAACGCATTTCGTAACGATTATGTAAAATGTTCCACATTGTACATGAATTTACGAAGATGAACCTTATTAAGTTGCTAATTAACATGTAAAAAAAGCCAGACTGGCTAATAATTCGAAGAAACATTGCTACTTGGTAAAATTAATCAGTGTTCTTGTATGTGTGACCAAGTTTCTCATTTTTCGCGGCCAGCGCTTATCGCACATTTTCCTCGCCTCTCTCTCTCTCTCTCTCTCTCTCTTCTCTTATGCCAACAAATCCGATTTTTTAAATCCAGCGTTTACGATTGCTAGTCGAGAGAGAAACATTTTTAACTCAGAATCAGGGTAGCTTTTGTACGAAATATTGTTTAATCGAATTTCCACGAGAATTGCAGTTTAAATGAAATATCCGGACGATATTTCTTTTTAAGTTTAATTTTTTTTTTTTTTTTTTTTTTTTTTTTTTTTCAATCATTCGTCACGACTGAAAAATCTTGACACGCACGACTCTTCGAATTAAAAAATTATCAGCGCGCAAATAATTTATCTACGAGAACAACGGCATGCACAAGCAGCGCTTTAATAAATTTCTATTACAAACGCGCGCGAGAAAGAGTTAAACGAAAGATAGACCTTTCCACTTTTACGTAACTTTGATTGTTATTGTTGAGCGGTTTGTATGCGCAGCCGATATTATCTCTTAAATTGCAACAAAAACACGTGTGCTCCATACTTAGATTCCGTTTTACATTCCGTGGGTTTAAGTTAACTCTTCGGGCGACCTTAATTGCCGATTGCGTAAACTTAAACACCTTTATTAACCTTCAAATTACGCGTTAATATCTTACAATTGTATATACACATACACGTCCTTTTTTTTTTTTTTTTTTTTTTATTTTCCTGTTTAATTTCTTTCATTTATCCACTCGTGTATTAGCCATCTTGTCATTATATTTTCGATAAATACACGTAAAAAGCATTTATTATCTTTGAATTAATATAGCGGCGACAATTAGATCGCTCGACCTGTTATTTGAATATTTAATACGTCGAGAAATTGTATATACACACACACACACACATATCGACGCATTAAATGTAATTCTTTTTTATCATATATATTTATATTTAAATGAAAGACATTACGAAAAAAGTACGTAATTTCAAAGAATTTAAACAACTTTATATATATATATATATATATATATACGCATATCCATATGTTTAACATTTCCTGTATATCGATTATAAAAAAAGTATTCATCGATACCTGTACGTATCTCAAAACAAATAAAATAATCGTTTGAAATACCCAAAGAGCGTCGCGGAAAAAGGTCGAACACGTGCCGAAGGGAAATAGTGTGTGAGAGAGAGAGTGAGAGAGTGAGAGAGTGTGAGAGAGAGAGAGAGAGAGAGAGAGAGAGAGAGAGAGGAAATAATATACTCGCCGTTGCCCAATCAAGCTCCTCGCGTGTGACCTTAGAGGTCTTTTTTCGGTGGGCCCGCAGCATCCGACTTTCGAAAGTCATCCTCTTCGCCTTTTTTTTTTTTTTTTTTTTTTTTTTTCTTTCACTTTTTTTATTTTTTATTGGTTCTACGTATACGATGGAGAGTTGAGTTGCACAAGAATACGATTTATAACGTATGCATGTACACATTTGTGGGTAGGCTCTCATTCATTTTTTGTATATACTTTTAAGCGTGGATATTTTGTTGCGGAGAAAGCTAGTATCTTATAGGAGTATGCTGACGAATGAAACTCACATTTAGCAGTGGGTACGCATATACCATTAGAAAATAAGTAAATGCGATTCTAGCGACAAGCTTTGTTATAGATGTATGAAAGGTTATATAAATAATGTTTTCAACAAGATTGATAAAACCATTTTTTCTTAGAACGTATACAATCTTCCTTTTAATCTGAACGTTTATTCAACCTTGAGTTATTGGGAGACTTGGTACGGTATATCCGTGAAATGTTAACAAAGCGATCAATTAGTTTTTTTTTTTTTTTTTTTTTTTTTTTTTACGAGCACAAGTATCAAGTTTTTTATTTATCGCGTTTAGGAAAAATTTTTAAAAAAATTTTGAAGTAAATAAGTATTTGAGTTATCGCTTGAACCTTGGTAAAATATTAAAAATTTAACGAAGGACTTTAAAAAATAAAGTTTTTCAAGTTTTGCGTGGATAATTCGTCAAATATATCAAAATACCGAATACTTTTCAAATTTACACTTTGTTTAAAAAAAAAAAAAAAAAAAAAAAAAAAAAACCGATTAAAAGTACTCGAAAAAAATTTTCGACAAAGAAAAATAAAAAATAAACGACTAAAAATTTACGAATCGACCAAGTTGTAAATGCGAATCGTGTATAACCGGTTTTTATTTTACACATTTATTCACTCGGTTCCTTACCTTACCTTGCCGTACGCTAAATTCGAATTTTGCCAAAATTCGCGTCTCGCGACGACTGTCTTTGCACTTGCTGCTTCTGCAACGTATTTTTTTTTTTTTTTTTTTTTTATAAATTTTGTAAAGTTTCCCGCCAAGTTCATTTATACGTTACTTATAAACTCTCTCTCTCTCTCGGCATATTGACGAATAACTTCTTTGTGCCTCCGACTGCGAACCTTAATAATATTTGGCTTATATTAAATTTTAAATATCGTTTTATTATCTGGCATAAATTAAGGAGATATTTAAGTGCCTTGCTAGGACATATAACTTATTCGTATGCCTATACCTGCTATCTTCAGACAGGTCGTGTATTTTTGTCAATTTTAATGAAGGTGTATTAGGTTTCATTAAAATTCGATTAGACGTTATTATAGTTGAACACACACGTTTTCGAAACGTACACGTAGATTTTTCTTTCCTTTAAACTTAATTGATACAATGTTGAAACATCGACGTTGGTTATAGGCGTCGTTTCGAAAATTTTCACTATTTGTTTACGTAAATTCGTGAAAAATTCTTTAAAGAAAGTTAAAAAAATATATGATTTTGTTATTTGTCGAGTTCTATAATAACGTATATTATTAATGTGCATGTGTTAAATGTAAACAATTTATTATCACCGATAAAACGAAAGAAATTTATCGTTTACGGTGCGTCAACTTTCGTAATTATAATTAGTGTGATAAACTTCGTGGCACGAACGATATAATATAAACTTTATAACGATTGAATTTACCGACGACGAAGACGGCGAGGAGCCGAATGAAGCGGTTGTCGAAACTCATTGACGATTGTAATTTATGTGAAATTCTCGCGACTTACTACACTCATTAGTTCGTACACTCGATCGTGTTTTTATTTTTCTTTTTTCTTTACTTTCTTTCTCTTTTATTTTTTTTTTTTTTTTTTTTTTTTTTTTTTTTTTCTAAACGTTACGGTCAATAGCAATTTAATTCGATTTTTATTTACAAGATTTGTAAACGCGAAAAGGTATTTTCGTTCGATCATTTATGGGTAATTTTTTGGCTTTTTTTTTTTTTCTTTTATGATTCTTTTAAAAAACGTTAAAAGAGCACTTTATACTTTTACTACCGTTACAAATGCGCGCGCGTATCGAAAAATCGCTAATGTGTTGGCGATTAAATACAAATTCTTAATATACTTAATTTTATTATTTTTTGATCATTATGTAAGAATATTTTTGTAATAATAATAAAACAAAATTATTAGTATTAGTATCTAACATATTGCGATAAGCAACAAATGTAAAACGATTCGGCATATATTTTAATTATTTATTTTTAAAAATAGAAGAACCTCACATGACACATTGCAATAATCAAATCGTTCTTTAAATTTCTATATGCCGAAAGATATCTTTACAATCAAATTAGCCACTCGAAGAATACTAGAATAAAGCTATATATACGACGATCGATTTTTCGTGCAGCTGATAAAATCGTTCTTATCACGTTAATTCTCTTTTCTACGCACGGGCATCTTTATGTCTTATCTGTTCTTAAGTCAAAGAAAATACGACAAAAGTTTCTAATCGGCTGATTAAAGCAACGACCGACGCGGAAAGAGAGAATTTTTTATTTATTTATTTATTTTTTTTTTATTATACCTTGTGTAAAAAAAATTTAATCTTTGTTTACGTCGTTGGTTCGGTGTCTTTTGAAGTATCAAACTTTGGTAATTTTCTTGGACTGTAATGTTTTTTTTTTTTTTTTTTTTTTTTTTTTTTTTTTTTGATATATATAAGTAAAAGGTACAAAATATGGAGAGGTGAATTTTTTTTTTGACCATTAAAATTAACGTTAGATATTTTAAAAAGTTTTACCGAAATTATTTTATCCAATTAAATTACGAAACGGACGCAAAATTTGTCGCAAAAATTAAAGTGCTATGCTAATATTGTTAGTGTATTAAACCTGACGTGGTAAACAAATCGACTTTCATTAATACCGAAGGTTAAATCTTTTTTAACCTTTCGCGTGAACAAAAAAAGTCAGAAGTCGGTAAAAATAGTTCTCAAAAGGAAAAAATCCATTTTAATCAAATTATTATAATCTTCGAGAGCGGAATATAATCTCGGCTTTTTTTTTTTTATAACGAAAAGTGACCTTTTGCTAAACGAAGATCAAAAGAGAGAGAGAAACGCTAAGCCATTTAATTGAGCGTTATTCCGGTCTTTATAATCGGCGCTTTTACAATGTTTAGACTGTAGAGAAAAATAGAAAAAGTTTGATAAACGCGCCTTCGAGGCTTTTAATGTCTCCTTTTTTTTTTTTTTTTAATACATTTGTAATAACGAGCGATAAATCGAGATGAAATTATATAAAATGGCTAATGATTTCCTTTCAACCTCGATTCGTCGCGAGTCGCGCTCGTGTATGTGGAAGCTCTTCGGAATAAAAATTTTTCATGCAACGTTGTAAAGCTCTCGCGCGTCTGAGATGAAAATAGAATCGCAGACTTGTTTTTTTTTTTTCTTTTTTTCTTTTTCTTTCTTTTTTTCATTCACGACGATAAAAAAAAAAAGAAAAAAAAAAAAAAAATGCAGTTTGATTTTGCCGACGAGTTTTTCTTATTTTTTTTAGAACTTCATACAGTGTTTATATACGCGTGTATTTTGATGTACGAAAGATATATAGAATTTTTTTTTTTCCGGTGAAAAAAGTTTAGTATGCGCGTAATGAGATTAGTAGAAACGATCTGATTATTCTTACCATTATTATTATTATTATTATTATTATATAAATTAAACAACGAGGCTGATAATGTATTTTAATAATATTTTACATTATTAATACAGCAGCGGTCAATAAAATGTCACGTCACGCGTTTGTTTTTATAATTACATTTATAATTTAAGACGCTCGCACTTAACTTTTAATTAGCTTAATACTTATGAGAAATATTTCATGCCGATACATTCATTGATAAAAGAGAGTTATACGTACAAATTAATTTAAAGGTTATAATTTGGTCGACGTAAAAGATTTGCGAATAAATGAATGGCAACGTTTTTTAATTCTCGCGCGTTAATTTAAATATTTTGACAAATTGAAACAATTTATTCGACCTATTTTACATAATTCTATCGTGCGTATGCGTATGTAAGCATTGCCAAAATAATTTTTAAGTATTTCTTGCGCATGTGCAACTTCACCAAAACGATACATCTTGAATAAAATATTGCTTTTGAAAAAAAAAAAAAAAAAAAAAAAAAAAAAAAAAAAAAGAAAAGAAATCATAAAAGTATAGAAATCTCGACCATAAGCTCGCATTAAAATCTCATTAAACGATGTATGGTATATATTTCGCATTACCTTATGAGCGAATATTAAAAAAAAAAAAAAAAAACAATATCGCGTCGTACCTAAAAATCTCTCCCAACGCCACCGTGGGGTAATAACGTTTGTTCTTTAACGAAATGTCCGAGCACAAACAATCGCACACGCGTGGGAAAGAATATACAGTATTGCGTGTTAATATTGCCGCTAGCTGGCACCGAATGAGAATATGTCGCTTAGCGTACACACGACAATGTATAATGCGATTATGCAAATGCGCGCCGCCTCGGTTTCTTCGTTAACGCGATACGCGAAACGACGAAGTAAATGCAACTCTTTTTCGTTTCTTCTTCTTTTAAATTAATATTTTCATCCAATTCAATTTTGAGGAATATATTTTTTTATTAAACCATCGAAACTTTTTAATCATGCAGATTGAAAATTAAAATAACAGGCGACCGATTTATTAGCCGTTTTATTTTTTACAATGCCACGTGTCGTTGAAATAAGTTTTATCGTATAACGTTAATGATGTGAGGAAAAAAGAAAACGTGGTTTAATTTCGCATTACATAATTCGTAGAGCAAAATATTAGATTTAAAGATATTAATTTATTTTTTAATTTTATATAAAGAATAATTAATGTTATTTCAACGTTTCTCTTTGTACTCTCTCACAATTAATTTTATTGCACCGAGTCACGCTTTGTTGAAATTCCACGATTCGTCTCTCTCCTACACATACATATACGATTTTATAAAAACAAAAAAAAAAAAAATAACAACGGGTTACGATAATAAATCACTAATATCTTTTTTATAATTTCGACCTTCCTAATCTCTTTCCATCATCTTTCTCTCTCTCTCTCTCTCTTTCTCTCTCCCTCTCTCTCTCTCTCTCTCTCTCTCTCTCTCATGCGCTTTTGTTCGGGATCGTGAATGAATTTTATTATTTTAGACAATGTGCCATGTGACCTTTTCCTTGTTGTATGAACAAAATTTTTTTTTTTTTTTTTGTCGTTTTATTCTACGACGAGCGTTGCATTACTGCTGAATATTCTTTTAAATTATTACTCCGCTTGATTCAATGTGTGTACTCGTGGACAATTAGTGCGTTAACTTTGTGTATTTTAAGTGTAAACTTCGCGCAAATTATGGGAATTAATTCACCGCATATCGAATGTTACTTCACCGTAAAATAAACCTCGGCATTACGGTGCCTTTTTTTTTGTAACAATTCGTGTTAAAATTAAACCCATTTGCATAATTTAACAAAATAAATAGTAGCAAATAGTTTGATTATTGTGATTCAGTTAATTTAAATTTTTTAATTTTTTTTTGTCTCTTTAAAAAAGTCGATGGTTACAATTATCGTCACGGTCATGTAAAATGTCGAGTAACCAAAACTGACAAAGTTTCATTGAACTAACAAACATATTTAATCGACATTTCAAGGAAGCAGTAACGTTTTTTTTTTGTTTTTTTTGTTTTTTGTTTTTTTTTATGATAAAAGTCTATTCGCATATCGCATGTACGAATTTTTTTCTTTCTTCCGTTTGCATACGACAAAGCTCCTTATGTAATCTCTCTTGCGCTTTTTAATTGAAAGAAAGAGAAACATAGCGAGAGAGAGTGAGAGAGAGATAGAGAGAACTAGCAATTGAATTTATCGTGTGAAAATTGATTATAGCAAAGATTTATTTTTAAACGAAAACAATTTGCTTCGTAACCGGAAGTGTTTATATATATATATATATATATATATATATATATATATATATATATATATATATATATATATATACATATATATATATTTCATCAAAAACGTGTAAATCCTCTCCGAATACAATATTTATTGAAGAGTGAACAAATGATAGCTTTCAATTTGACGCTCCGCGCGGATTTATATAAATCGAATAAAGTGTTTTTAATTTATCGCTCAGGCTCGAGTGAATTTTCTCAGCGACAGACGCAATGCGTTTACCGACTAACGCATCCCAATGGAACTTGTTCAATTTTTTGACTTTGCAAAATTTTCTAGCTTATACACTGTGTGCATATGTATGTGTGTCAAACTTAAAATTTGAAATTTGAACTCGATCCATGCACGCCTACATTGTCGATGAATATATCCTCGTTGTCATAAGTTATATTTCTTCTTTAATTGCGCGCTATTAAAATAATCTCGAAACATTTTGTTAACCCGAGCGTCTTTCTTAATTTCCATAAAAAATATTGCATTTTGCAATAGTCGAAGGTTCGTTATTTTTAAAAATTATCAAAGATATATGTTACTTTTTTTTTTTTTTTTTTTTTTTTTTTTTTTTTTTTTTTTATGAAAATTATAATTTCCTTTTATTTTAAAACTATTGTAAAAAATCGTAATCAAGTCTTTAGAATCAAAAGAAAATGAAAAAAAAAAAAAAAAAAAAAACAACAACAATCAAGCATCTAGCTAAACAAACGTAAAAACGCACAAAACCACAACTACAATAACCCACCCAACTATTCGCTTCTTTCAATCGATCAAAACCAACGAGTAAAACTACTCTCTTTTTCTCTCCCTCTCTCGTCTCCTCTCTAAAATAACGATCGGCTTACTGCGTACATACTAAAAGGCGTCAAGAGTAGTACATCGCATTCCTTCTATCCCCGTGCGTTAATAATTCCACCAACGAGAGATAAAAACTATACGCTATATAAACGCGCTCGCGCGCGCGCGCGTAGTATACTCGTACACAGCAGATGTCTCTACGCACGTGTTTCCCATCGCGCGCGAGGAAAGTAAAAGGGGAAGGAGATATGAGCCCGGCGAGCGAGTAAGAGCTTTATACGGTTCTTTTTGTTCTTCTTCTGCTTCTTCTTTTCTTTTCTTTTTTTTGTTTGTTTTTTTTTTTTTTTTTTTTTTTTTTTTTACCTTCCAAAAACCGAGGTAATGGTTGTCGAGATTCTTGCGTAATCGAGCCGATGGTGAGTAGTTTCGGTCTTGCGCGTGTTTGCGTTTGTATGAGAAATTTCGTCAGTTGTTTATCGAGAATTAAGAAGAATACCAGCGGTATTGAAAGTATAAGTAGTGCTTTTCGACGATTTAATGTAAAGTAAAATAACGAAAGTTAATTTTTTTTTTTTTCATCAACGATTTTACTTTATAACAATTTTATGCCACAAACTGTAAATCTAACTTTGTTCGTTAAATTATTGTTCTTGTTTGATAATCCACCGTAAATCTTTCTCGCATACCTCGAAATTAAAAGAAAAAAAAGAAAAAAAAAAAAAAAGAAGCAACGAAGAGACGCGCGCATACATAAACAAAAGAGAAAGAGAGACAAAAACGAGGGCGGCACGCGTTCATTGTTTCTCCGCGTGTCGTTTTTAATTTTGAAAAATAACCAACTCTCATACGTACCTTAAGCACGAGCTGACAATGATTTACACACCTTGACGCATCCCGACAAAGGAATAACCGTTCATCGATCAAAAACCGCCCGACCTTCTCCTTCCTTTATTTAATTCGTTTCTATATACATAAACATACATATAACATAGTATGCATACAAGCTCCTCTTTCATACTTACTCACACGCTTTATAAATCATAATCGTTTATCTTTACCGAGCTATTATTCTTATTAAAATTATCGTAAGCCAAGATGGAAAACAATCCTTTTCGAGGATTTTCATCTCCTGCGTCTCTTCTCACTCCCCGTTCCTTCGACTATTAATTACCAGCTTTTATATGCGTATATATATATAAACGTATATAAACAATTAACGAAGGACGAATAAGTAAGTAATATGATTTTTTATTTTTCTAGCGCGTTAAAAAGACATTTGCATACTTCTTATAATCGCCAAGGCTTTTAATAATAACAATAAAGTCGATAGAGAGAGAGAGAGAGAGAGAGAGAGAGAGAGAGAGAGAGGATCGACACGATTCTCATTTAGTTTATTTATTCGCTTGACTAAATATTAATA
This sequence comes from Chalcis sispes, assembly GCA_949987625.1. Taxonomy (NCBI): domain Eukaryota; kingdom Metazoa; phylum Arthropoda; class Insecta; order Hymenoptera; family Chalcididae; genus Chalcis; species Chalcis sispes. The sequence goes on along the minus strand of OX465098.1, from coordinate 12,255,057 downwards.
GCGGCTCGTTATTAATAGTTCGACAATGAGTTTACTCGTTGTTTATTATGAATACAACGTTACGGTAAAAAAGCTGCCTTTTCTCGGCATATTAATTGCATAATTAAGATTTGTTGGATATTGAATTATGCGCGCTATAATTTTATATTTTTTATTGCGCGATTCTTTAACGGGTGTATACAGTTGCGAGTTATTTTAATTTATACGATTTTTCTATTAAGATTATGACAGGCTGTTTTTACGTTGCAAACGGTTTTCTCGTGAATTTAAAATTATTTTATAATCTCGAAAAAGAGAGAAAAAATAAACAAACTTGATTACCAATGAATTTGACGAATGAATGTTTTATATTTTACTTTTTAAAAATAAATCCGCTGCGGCATTTCAAAATATCTCGATAATATTATTCCATCGATCAAATTCTTCGATAATTTATTTATAACTTTCATTAAAATTTCTCAAAAAAAAAAAAAAAAAAAAGCAACTTGTTAAAAAAACCATTAAAAAGTCAAGCAAGCGTATCCGGTTACCCGAAGCAAACGCAACGCATTTCAAACGTTCGTTAAAGAAAAAAAAAAAAAAAAAAAAAAATTCAATTCAAACGCTAGCATATCTCCCAATGAAAAAGTCTCTTTCTCTCTGGCTTTATAACTCCCGCACAAACCTTTTCTAACTGAGAGAATTAACTACACAACCGCGCGCGCGCGTCCAAAAACCATACGATGAAGAGAAAGCTAGGAGCGGAAAGATGCGGGCGCAGCCCATCAATCTCTATTACTTGACGCTGTCGCGCCCATCAACTGCCCCGTAGACGCATTCGAGCTCGCAGAGAGAAAGAGAGAAACAGAAACAGAAAGAGAAAAAGAGAGAGAGAGAGAGAGAGAGAGAGAGAGAGCATTTGGTATATTATTGTAACCCAAAGGCGCCGGAATACAGAGCAGACTAAACATTCGTTTCCCCCTCCCCCTTCTCCGCGATCATTGATTCGTTATCGATTTCGCCGCGTTGACTTTTTTTACATTGACTTGTTTTCTCGCTTATTTTTTATCGAAGCTATTGGCGTTATTAATTTTTCTAGCTCTTTGTTCAATCGAAACGGGGAAATTTAATTGGATATCCGAGTTTTGAATATTTATGTTGTATTGTCAAAAAAAAAAAAAAAAAAAAAATGGCTATTTAAATTATTCGTTATAAAGAAAGAATAAATATGTTATTCGTTAACCAAACATTTCATCAATAACTAACGTTTAATAAAAGCTTCACCGCTATATAAACTAACGTTAAAAACATTTCCATACCGGTAACCTCCGCGAGTGTACATTAATTATTTTTTTTTTTTCATATATCGAGTTACCGTGTCAGCCTTGATCGATGCGACAAGTTTATTTTCGCGTTTTGTAAAAACATTAGATATCTAATTTTATAGACTCATTTTTACGAACGTATATATACATATAAACATCGATGTCAAACAACTCCAACTCAAACACATCCATCTTTGTAAATCTCTCACTTAATTTAAACTCCAGCTCTCTAATAAATTCGCATTAACGAAAAACGCCGAAATAATACGTCTTCGAGCAATCTATTATATAGCAAGGATTAACGAAAAATAAAAAAAAAAAAAAATAAAAATGCTCGATAAAAAAAAAGGAAGTACGAGTAACGTCGTACGTAAGTTGGCGGGGTACACACAATCGTCGTAGTATACAAGCGCAACTGTGGGCGCATTGTGTGCGCGCGTGCGCGAAGCAGGAAGCATAAATTTCAACCCGAGCACCAAATGTAAAGAGTGTATGTGAAGGAGGAGGAGGAGGAGGGAAGGAGGGGGGGGAGGGAAGGAAAAACGCGACTTTATGTACGTTTAGCGGCAACCGACTTAGCCAAACGTCCGTTACTACCGCGAAGCTGTGAGCTTTTCGAGAGCTCCTCGAACGCGAGTTATACTACTGCCAATGTTGTCGGAACGGTATTAAAAAAAAAAAAAAAAAAAAAAAAAAAAAAAAAATTTCAAATTTAATTTGATGCTTTAACGTTTTATCGAATCCGATCGTATGGCAAGCGAGAACGAATGAAAATGTTTATAAGACGTGACGGTTGATTGGATGCGTCGAAGAAATTAAAACGCGTTTCGTTTCGTAAAACGAGTTATTAAATTTACAACGGCAGAAAATTTGAAAAAGTCACGCGACGAATCGGTTTTATTGACGAGCACGCGTTTATCTCGCTTATTATTATTATTTTTTTTTTTTTTTATGTAGGCTTTTTCGACTTTTCTTTATCCGTTAAAAGGCACGGCGTTCCGAAAAAAAAACAGTTGAAATGAGTCTCCGTGAGTTGGTGATTTAATTAATGCATTCAATTTTCTTTAATAAATTTAATTAAAACCAATATTCCCTTTACATTCGTCTTGAACGTATCCTTAACACTGTAAGGTTTTACAAAAAAGTTATTTTAATTGCTTTTTAATTTCATTGACAAAAAAAAAAAAAAAAAAAAAAAAAAAAAAAAAAAAAAAAAAAAAAAAAAAAAAAATTGTTTTTATATGACGATAAAATTTCTCAGAATTTTGAAACTTTATATACGCGATATAAATGCATTTTATATCGGTTACGTTTGTTTCCACCCTTCTTAGTAGAATAACATTAATTTGAAATAAATTTCTTGATGTATTAGATATTCTTCCACATATCGGTCATTTTGACTGCTTTTGGGCAATGTAATTATATACTAAATTTCAGTATTTCTAGTAATAAAATTTTTAATTAAAAAAATTTCGATTAATTTTCTATAATATTAAAAATATACCGCACGGATAATCGAACTTTTTCAAAAACTACAATCTATTTATAAAACAACAATCTAATTACAATCTATCTAAAAAATGACAACCAATTACACGTGTTTAATCAAAACTTTAAATACGACCAAAAAAAAAAAAAAAAAAAAAAAAACAATCATCGTTTAAGTTCAACGCTGTACACGCTTATGAATAGTTTGTATACGCGTTTTCGCGTCTTGAAAATAGACGCGAGCGCGCGCGCAAAAATGAATATTATTATGTAACGCGAGCGCAAAAAGTAGGCGAGCAACGTCGACTAGATTCTAGCCGCGCGAAAGAAACGTTAAAAGCGCGGGACGGAGGCCGAGAGAATCACCTGAAATAACGAAAACTACAACGGCTAAGTTAATGAACGATTTCGGGGAAATTCGCGACGCTACGGACGAGCCTCGTTTATTTTGCCAGGAGAGCGCAAGAGTCTATGTCGTTAAAAATTTTCGAGTGCACATATATATATGTACGGGTCTCTTCTAGAAATTTTATTTTCAATGAAAATTCCTCCGGTGAAATATGAAAAAGTTCTTTTTTTTAACGAATTTCATTCATATATTATTAAAAATATAGAATAAAAATTAAAGAGCATCGATGAAATTTTTATCATTGAATAAAAATTATTTAAAGTTACATTAAAAAAGTTTACATTTTTTTCAGCATTTAGTCATACTTATAACCTTTTGATATATAATTGAAAAAATTAAAATCATGCAAATATCAAAATCTACATACATATACAACTTATTAAAATTGGATAAATCTCGTATTATAAATTCAAATAAGCTTATAAGTCGACTATATTAATTAAATAATTAATCGAAATTCAACAATCAAGCGTTTTTAGGTTATATTAATAATTTTAAAAAGAATCCATAACTTACGACCTTGCGTAACAATTACTACTTACCTCGATGCATAAAGCAATAAAGAAAAAAAAAAAAAAAGAAATAAATAAATATAAAATAAAAAAAAAGTTCGTTCGAAATAATTAATTATTTCTCTATGCCAATAAAAAAGAAAAATTCCATCTCCGTCGGGCATTATTATTTCTTCTCGTCGCGTAAATCTATTTATAACCGCGTCTTCAACTGTCCATCTTTCCCGGTGCACATTTATAAAACAAAAAAATAAAGAAGCCGTCGTGTCTTTCTGGATTATATACCTCGAAGACACACCTGTTGCGCGCGCGCGCGCGCGAGCACGACGACGAAAATGCTTCCAACGGCGACGCATGTAGGAAAATAGAGAGAAGATAAAAGATCAAAGGCGATGTGCTCTCGCGTATAGGTAGTTTGAGAGAACAAACGCTAGTTACGGCTACTACCCACCGCTCGTATTCTGTTTATTTTCATTCGCACCTACACCATCGCGTTGACGCGTGTATGTGTGTGTATATATATATATATATATATATATATATATATATATATATATATGTATACGTAAACGCGGAGAATCGAATTTCCGTTCGTACTCACGACAGCTACAGCCGCGATAAATCTCCTTCTACAAGACAGCGCACATAATGCTTTAAGAGAAAATTATGAGGGTAAAAAAATATTAAATCGACGTTTTCTCGATGTGAGAAATCGGTCGTGTTTTGTGTTTTATTACAGGAAAAGCGGTTTATTGCAATCAATTTCAGCATTTCTTTTATACATAGAAAGATAACGATGAATAAAACTCACTGGCTATTGTGAATGACGGTATTCTTTTGAACTGCACATATCGCATACATAAACATTAAAAATCAACGCGAGCCGCGAAAAATTCCGAGTTTACGCGCACAGACGAGTATATTTATAGGACAAATCGTACTTTACCGTACCAATATCGAAACGATTGCCATCTCCTATATACGTATCTATGTATATAGAAACGATTATAAAACCGCGGTGAGAGAACGAAAGTAGTAGGGGGAAAGCAACGCATCTTCCATTCCACGCATTATATACACATCTAGACGCTTTACGTCGCGACGGAAAACTGGGTCAGCTCATCGCGACGTCGTGTTTTGCCTTGCCGCGAGTCCTTTGTCTAATTTCGGACCGATGTACATCGAGTTCTCTCTCTCTCTCTCTCTCTCTCTCTCTTCCCCGTTTTTGTCTTGAATCTACCTGAGTCGTGGTTTTTTTGGATAGAGTGCGATTTTTTAGATTATGAGATTCGCCTTAGTGATTTATCGTTCCTAAACTTTCGAGGTCTTTTTAATGTTTTTGTTGAGCTTGAAACCTTAACATTTCATACATCGATAATTGCATATAAAAATTGATTAAATTTTTTACTTAATTTCTTGCACAAGTAATCAGAAAATAATAACTTTAAAGATTGATTGATCCTTTGTACATATAATGTAGCATTCAACTGAAATTGTTGCTGAATCATGTATCGGGCTCGAAAATTCTATATTACGCGTACACATATTTATGCTAATAAATGATATCCTCTTACCGTCAAAGTAAAATACAATAACGGATAATCTGGAATTGATATTTGAATACACAATCTGTCTATTTACAAACAGACTATAGAAACATCCTGATATTTGGCATAATCAAATTATCTTTCTTCAAAATCTATCAACTATCCAATAACCAACCAATCGTATTTTAAATCCACAGGTTAAATACATGCTGCCATAACGATGTACAACCTAAACGTGAACGTGAACGCGAATACGGGGGCAGCGGCGGGTCTGCTGAGCGTCGCGGCAGCGGAGGTGACGCCCCGAACGCCGGAGATCGTCAACAGCCTCATCGCCATGACGAACCCCTTCGACGGCTACGCTCCGGCGGGTAAGGAACGAAGCACGCGTGACCGAGCCGATTCCACCAGTAGCGGGGAACCAAGTCCACCGAGTATTCAGCATACCCGCAGTCAGCTTATCAAGGAAGGTAGGAAAGGATGAGTTTCGAGGTTTATTTTTTAGTTTCGTTAAAATTTTGGAGAATTAATGGAGTTTTAGAAAAATTTAGAAAAGATGACGAAGGATGTTTTAAAAAAAAAGTAATACTTATATTGTGATTTTTCGAAAAAAATTGTTTTATGGAAAAAAAAAAAAAAAAAAAAAAAAATGTCGTCAGAAAGCAGAGTCAAGAACGTAAACTGCAATTTTGAATAGATAAACGAAAACAAAGTGTCTTTTTTCAAGAGAGAGAGAGAGAGAGAGAGAGAGAGAGAGAGCGGAAATCCGGGCACACGCGCTAATCTCCGCTCGTTTTCATGATAATGTATTCGGAGCTATCCTAACCGCGCGTGGTAAACCGTTTAAAAATCTCGTCAATCACGGTGAAAGGATGAAAAAATGAAATAAAAAAAAAAAAAAAAAAAAAAAGTAAATAATAAGAAAATTATTAAACGAGCGCGACGTGAATATTCATAAAGCACTATAAACTCAACGTTACATCTTTGCTAAACTATTATATTTATAAAAGAGACCATTTTTATTTTTTTCTTTGTTTTTTTTTTTTTTTTTTTTTTTTTTTTTTTTTTTAGGTTTGAAGCTGACGTTACAGACGAAGCGTCGGGCGAACGGCAGCCTGGACGAAGGGAAGAAAAGGACGAAGAAAGAGGACGGAAGCGCCGACGACGAAGAGGACGACGAGTCGAGCAACGGCAAGACCGGCAATGAGGTAAGATCCTCTTTACTTATATCGGCTGTACTTTTTTAAGGATCGATCGTGCTTGTAAAAAATTTTTGCATACCTGTATTATGTACGCGTATAGGTGTAAACGCTGATAATATTTGTTATCTATAAATGTTACATTAAATATTTATATAAACGCAATGATTGATCGTTTTGACAGAGTGATTTTTTATTTTTTATCTATTACGCCTTTAATTATATTAAATTTAAAAATTTAATTATAAAAATTGAAAATTATAATATAATAATTTATACATATACGTTACCTTCCCCAAATTATGCAAGTTTAATCTTTACTAAATTTTCCTTTTGAATGTACATGCCCAAGTAAATGATAAAAAATTCATATAATTTACCAAGTGAGCCTACAACTCTATATTTGAATTTAAGAATACTTTTGAATTGTCGTTTGTATTTTGTTTAGGCAAAAAATATCAAATACTTTCTAGAGTCTCACTTCTTACATACACATCTTTATCTGTGTCTTACGGGACATAAAAAAAAATCTCGAAATTACGGTTACATTGAAATTTTATAAAAATTCTTGACACTTGACCGTTAAACCAAAAATTTATTATTATATTATCACGCCCGTAAAAGTTGTATATTTAAGAGTTTTAGCCATCATCTTGGCTACTCGATGACATCAAATACGTTCAAACATTCTAGAAGGTACGATATTCAATATTATTAAAAATTTCTATCGTTGATTATGTTGTGTGCTATCTATTAAGCTTTAAAATTAAAAAATTTGACATTAATTTGTATTATCTAAGCTACTTGATAACATTTGCATTGTGGAAGTTTTATGTATAATAAATTTTCTTTGCAATAAAATAATGGCTATAAAAAATACGTTAAAGAAATTTCAAAAGTTGAGAAAAATTCAAACATCAATATTTTATGACGATAAGTATTCCAAAAGTAGATTCATTCCGAGTATAGCAAGACAATAAATACTTCCGCATTGCTAGAAAAAAGAAATTGACGAATATTTCTTCAACTTTTCCTTTTTATCAAAATTTATTTGTAATTCTTATCTTTTTCTAGTCAAGAGTTGCCAAAAAACTTTTCAAAATCGCTCGTTTTTTCCAGCGTTTGAATTCATACCGATTTCTTTAAAACGCATAACTAATTAGGAAAAAAAAAAAAAAATTAAAAATTACGTAACGTAAACTAGTCCGGCATAGTTGAAAAAAAGTAAAACATTTTAAAAGATTAAACGTCGATTAATTAACGAGAAACAATTCTAATACAGCTGACACCGGAGGACGAGGAACGAAGGCGAAGGAGGAGAGAGCGGAACAAAATCGCGGCGACAAAGTGCCGGCTGAAGAAGCGCGAGAAAACCGTAATCCTCGTGCAAGAATCCGAGACCCTCGAGACGCAGAATCACGAGCTCAAGTCACAGATCCAGGAACTCGAGACGCAGCGACGTAGGCTCGTCGACATGCTCAATCTCCACGGGCCTACCTGTCTCAAGCAGCCTTCGCATGCAGTGAGTCACTTTTCTTTTTTATCGCTTTTTGTTAGAAAAAAAAAAAAAAAAAAAAAAAAAAAAATCACTAAAAATGTTGACGTTTTGCGATTCGAGATAAAAATTAATCTCGAATTTCGGTTTTTCATAACTTACAAATCGCAACAAACAAGTGCGCGATAATAAAAATTCGGTGATTCCCCCCCCCTCTCCAAAAAAAAAAAAAAAAAAAAAAAAAAAAAAAAAAAAAAAAAAAAAAAAAAAAAAAAAAAATTTGTATCGACGAAAATTATCTCGATAAAGCCAAATGATTTCCTTTCGATAATCATATATTTTTAAAAAAAAGATAACAACGCAATTTTTATTCAAACAGGATATGTCATATCAGCAGTACGCAGAGCCGGTGGCGCCACTTCCCAGTTATCAGGAGAACTTTGTACCCGCGTTGAATCCGAGTAATTCGCAAAACCAAAACGACTGTACGATCGTTTCGGACTACGGCCCCGTCAAGGTAGAAGGTTTTGAAGCGGTCGCTCAAGATTTCTTCCGACAGGATAACCTCTTCGGTACGACAACGACGACGACGACGACGACCAACTCCGACGCTAGCTGCACCGTTTAACCCGTACTTCTCTTTAAGAGAGATGCGCGACATTGTTTTATTATACATACGAAAGGTTGCCGGATCGCTTTTAAAAACTTTGAATATATGTGCTTCAACGGCTGTTTAGTTTTTTACATCGAGCGCATTATGTGATCCTTTCAAATGTTTGGATAAATCAACATTCGCTTAAAAGTATTAAAATATACTCGTTTTAAAAGATTATCGAACATAAATGATTTTTCGATTATAAAACTTTGATATGACGTGGAAAAGAAAAATTCTAGTATTCTAAACGCTATAACTCTCAGTTAAAATTTCTTACCAATAAATTTTATCTGAATAAAAATAGCGCCTTAAAAAATAAATGTTCCAGCAAGTTGTACAGTAACAAAGTCGCAAATAGGGTTATCAAGTGCCTGAAAGTTTTATCCAAATTAATTAAATGTAAATTTTGCTCTCCTGTCGTAGCTTTTACGTGTAAATGATAAAAAAAAAAAAACGTCAAAAAAAAAAAATAAATAATAATAATAATAATAAATACGAATGAAAAGTGTAAACAAGTTCTCTTACATGGGCATTGTAAGCGCGTGTAAAAAAACGCTACTAGGTTGTAGTTGCAAGATTAAGGATAAATTCGGGCAATAAGATTCTCTTTATTCATTTATTTATTTTTTATGAGCTTGCAAAACTCTTACTTTGTCAATGCTAACAAACGCACATAAATTAATATCCAAATCTAACTTAAATTAATGCCCTGAAATAACGGCAAAAAAATTGAGAGAATAAAGAAAATTTTACATAATTACACGTAATTAACTCTGCATCCGTAATTTTCTATTCTATTATAAAAGGTGCATTTGCAATATGATTGCTTTGTAAAATAAACGTAATACTTAAAAATACATAATAAACGCTTAATTATGTGTAATTATGAAAATGATCAATGAAAACTTTGCATTCCATATTAAAAGAACGGAAAACATATTACTAAAAAAAATATAAGAAGCGTCCTAGTTAGATTTGCAATCAATCATAGGCAATTTTGAAATATAAATAGAAAATCATATTTTTAAGACTGTTTCATTAAATAAACTTTTTTTTAAAAAATTTATAAAGCATATTAATATTTTAATAATAAGATGTTACCGATGTTGCCTTCGATTGAAATGCTTTTATAGTTTACGATGACGTTGACTTCTCTACTCCAAATGCTTCCCGAAAGTCGTTAAAATCTTCGGATATTCGCGCGCCTCGTTCTTGGCTCTTTCACGCAATTTAATTTTTCCGTCTTTCCGTTTACGTCCTTGACACTTTTAACTTGGGGTAATTTTCAAGTGTCGACGGTTCGGAAGATTCATAATTAATAATAATAAAAAGTGTGAAAAACTTACTCGAAAAAAAGACCCGAGTTGCGCGAGTCTTCGAATTTTTTTCTAACAATTTGTATTGTTAACGCGCGCATACATGTTCTTTTATCGTTCTACTTACTTTAACTCGCTAGCGAAGCTGCAGACGAGCGAATTATATACTATTAGACATTCCTTTAATTTTTTTTTTTCTTTCTTTAATTTACGCCGGGAAAAGCAATTTATTACTACATTGTATATGCACAATGTTTTTCTTTTTTTTTTTTTTTTTATCTAGTAATTATACATAATAACGCATTACTTTACATCGTGTGCATACTTATCAATATGAATTACTTAACCAATAGATTTAAAAGTAAAAAATTATATTGAATGTTTGATGAAAATATCATTGCAATATTTATAAAATTGATTAAAATTTTTGTGCATAACAACGGAAAAAAAATTGTAATATGAATATTTATAGGCTTTTATTATATATATGTACTTGCATAGAGGAAAGAATTTGTGCAAATACGATTAATTTTCCGGTAGCTTTACATATATATCTACTGCGACATTCTCAAAGCTTAAAATTAAAAAAGTACCCGTGTATGTACAAGTGTAGCATGGAACTGCCAGTCTCTGCAGTTTCGACGATTTAACGATTTAAGCTTTAAGTATATTATTATTATTACTATTACTATTATTATTATTCTTATTCTTATTCTTATTGTTATTATATTATTATATATTATATAAATTACGATTTTTTACGCAACTATTAATTAATTTATAAATTTAAGAAGAAATGTTTGTCGGTCAATCATATTTTTTTACGTTTTTGAAATTATATTATGGAAAAGAGCTTTATATGTCAAAATGCGTACTTCGCAGGCGAATACTGCAAGGATATTTTTTGTGTCTAGTTCGATAAAATAATAAGTAGAATGCGTTCAAAAAAAAAAAAAAAAAAAAAAAAGAAAATGGAGGATTTTTTATATAAATATGTTAAAACCTTTGTTTCTCGATGGAGTAACTAAGTGGTTTACTACATATTCTTATTTCACATGTTTTCCATCATAAGATATTAATTGTAACATTTATATATATATTTATATTTATAAATCAAAAGCAGCTACTCATTCAAAGACATGCTTTAAGCATAATAAAATATTTAATTTTATATGTTATATAATATGTATATAAACAAAAACACAATATGCATAATGTTTTAGTATATTCAATATACTTTTTATATAGAGTTTACGAAAAGCATCTACAAATTTTTATTATTATTGATCAATGAAGTCTTTTAAAAATCTATATACCGTTGATAAATGTGTTTAAATTGTAAATTAATACGAAAATATATAAACATGTGCCTACAATTGTAGATGTAATTTCTATAAATGTCTTAATTTGGAGATACATTACCCATTTAATATTTTATTACACAAACTTTTTTGTTTAAGATTTAACGATTAAAATTAAAAAAAAGAAAGATAAATATCTAATAGTCATGAATATGGTCATGTATCTCCAGAATCAAATGCCATAACTTAAAGATTTTCATAAGCAGATAACAACAAAGATATATACCGAAATATAATTTATCTCGATCCGATCTTAATTTTTTCTTGATCCGAGAAAAATTAAGTAAAGATTCTGTACATGAATTTTAGATGACAAGACATTCGCTTCTCACGATTTTCTTTTACTTATAAAAGATAAAATGACAGTGGGGAGAAAGTCCGACATACTTTAAACCAATTGTGCTTAATATAAAATCATATATTTTTTAAAACATTGTAAAAGAAAAATATATAAATACGTAGATTTAATTAAATAATAATTCAAAGATGCCTTATATGATAATGCAAATTTTGCAACTTCTACAATTTATAGAATTATTTTTGCAATTAAATACCTAAAAGTAATTTACAAGCAGTTACCTCTTATATAAAATATGTTTGCGACTGATTGATTAACATCTACCCTATTGTGATTCATTTTTTTTTTTTTTTTTTTGTGTTTTAACAGTTTCAATTCTAAAAGTAAATCCTTTAAAAAGAAATATTATGATTTAAATAAATGAAAAATTTATTTATAATAGATAGTTAACAAACACCAGTGTATTAAAAATTAAAAAGAAGAAAATAAGAAACAAAGTCTAATTCAGTTGAAAATAGAAATATAAAATGTATTATTTTTATTAATAAAAAATATCATAAACAATAAATTATAATGTAGTCTAATTTTTAAAAAGTAGTGATTCGTTAAAAATTAAGTTGTTAATATTTTTATTACCATTAACAATACTTAATTATTATGCAAAGTAAATCTATCTAGAAAAATAAAATATTTATCTCTATTAATGAACATTACCAAACAATTAAAAATTAAAAATTATGACCCGTTTTATCGATAATAATTTCTTTTTTTTTTTCTTTATAAAAGCCCGTACGATTTTCTATCCACTTCATATAAACCACAAGCTTTGTTCGCGGGAACAGCTTCATCTGAAAAAAAAAAAAAAAAAGAAGTAAATGATTTTCATTACTCTAAATTATTTATCCAAATCTTATAAAAAAATATAACCTATCATTTTTGGATAAGGTAGATTTAAATTATTCATAATATCAACAAATTCTTCAAGCGATTTGGTCAATCTGGGATTAAACTTTTTCTCTTCGGTGACACTCGTTACAGTTCGTCCACTGTAATCATGAGCGGGGTAGAGTTTGAAATTGTCCGGTAGTTTAAAAATCACATTATGCACAGATTTGTATAAAGACTCCGCTGATCCACCCTATGAATTATACATTTTTTAATTTAGCGTAATAATTTTTTGTTTTGTTTAAAAGCATGAACTTTTATATCTTTAAGCAGTAGTACGTAAAAAAACACGAAAAATGTTAAAATGCATAAAATCATTCTCCATAGTAGAGATAACTAGAATTCAATAATTTAACACTGTTTTTATAATTTTAAAACGTATAAAAAATAGTCACATTTTGCTGAAGGTTTATTTTTAAATAAATGTTAATATAATTTCAAACGTTAAAAATTTGTATCAACACGATATGTGACAACAAATTTAATATTGAATTGATAAAAATAAATTATGTTAATCAAGCAACGTCATATGAATTTTGAAAAACAGAATATTTAAACGAAACGAACGTAACACTATCGGTTGAAATAAAAAAACTTGATATCCTCTATACTTCGATATAAAATAATGATTACCTGAAAGTCTGTTCTACCGCATCCTCGTATAAGTAACGTATCACCGGTAAATGCAATCCCTTGTTCATTACAAACGTAAGTCATGCAGCCTGAAAATTTTATCATCGTGATACATAACATTTTAAATTGTATAATGCAATAATAAAAAAATCTATATTTAATTAATTTAGATAAATTCACATAAATACGCATTATTAAACGTTTAAAATTAAATCAGATAATAGTTCCAATTTGAGAACAAATGAATTGATTTTTATCACATTTATAGCAAAACTAAATTGGCAAAAAAATTTTTACATCATTTTTGCCATGAATTCAAATTATATGATTTTTACCGTGAATTCAAAGCTATAATCAAACTTATTCTTGTCTAAAACAAGTTATAATCAAACTTTTGATTTTTCGACTGATTCGATTGTTGAACATAATTTTTTTTTTTTTTTTTTTTTTTAAGAAGATAATTTAAAAAACATTTTAACATATACCGATTGTATGTCCAGGAGTTGAATAAGCCTTCAAACAGTGCTTTCCAAATTGTATTTGATCACAGGAGTTCAATAATATATCAGCTTCTGCTCCGCTTTCTTTTGATATTATAGATTTACATTCGGGTAGTAATTTTTTTAATTTTCCACTTCCTGTTATGTGATCCGCGTGCATGTGTGTGTTTACTAAAATAAAATTTTTAATAATTTATTTACGATTTAATGATAATTTATTTTTCTTCCACTATATGAATTGCAATAAATTATAAAATATTTTATAGGTACTATTTATGTTATAGTAAATTTTGAATTTTACTTACTGGCATATTTTAACGAAAGACCTAATTCTTTTATTAAATTTGAATCTCTTTCTACCCATTTTATAACTGGATCAATTAATACCGATTCTTTAGTGTCAATATCAGCTAGTAAGTATGAATAAGTGCTCGACTCAGGATCGAATAACTAGAATAGTAAGTTGTATTTTAATTTATTAAACGTAATTTTACGACATGAACAGTTTAAAATAAAGAAAATCAATTTATTTTCAGAGATTAAACAATTATTTAAATTAATGTGTTATTACAAAAAATACAGTATTCCGTAAATATAGATACATAAGTATTTTTATTATTTCAATTAGATTTATAATAGTTTTATATAATAGTAGATAATAGTTTCATCATTTTTTGATATATTAATTAATTTATTAAATATTTGTATTTACCGCTTTAATAGTTATCAGTTGTAAGAAAATTGGTTATACCAACAAATGTATATAAACGTCTATATTCGTTGATACTTCTACTTGCCAGCGGGAATCGCGCCTCTTGATATATCAAGATCAAGAGCAGAGTACAGTGACATTGCATCGGACATGCGCAGTACAGTTTTATGTTCATTATGCTGCAGAAAATAAGGGACTTACATATACTTATATACTATATATAAAAATTTATAAAACAACGGAACAATTCTAAAAATATATTTTACACTTTATTACTTTTACGAGCTATTAAATATTACATTTAATTTTTACAATGAACTTAGCAACGATGGGTATAATGTTATTATCCATTGTATAGATATAGCGTTGATAATAGAGAAAGCTAGGTTCGTACAATTTAATTTTGTACATATCTTTTAACATTATCATTCTTTCTTCTACATAATTTTCAAAACGCCAAAATATGTGATCGATGGTGGACGTATGGTCACTTTTTATGCGAGAGAACATAAGAAGAGCAAAATTAAAATTAAGGCTTGCCTACTCGATCGCGAAAAAATTTGATTGGCTGTTAATTTATTGTTAATTAAATAGTAACTAATTCACCGATTTTAACGTAACAAGGTTTTTTATTTATAAAATTTCTCCCTGCATCTGGCGTTATGAATATTTTGTGCATAAAGGGACTCGCTGTATAATAATTCTGTAAATATTAATTAATTTAAAGAATTTGTAGTAATAAAATTAAAATAATAATTTTTTTTTATAATAAATAAAATTTTGTTTGCACAGTAGATTTTATTTTTTGAAAGAAAATAAGAAATTACATCACTCCCGTCGTTAATCTATGGAAATATAGTCATAAGATTGCATTTACGGATTCATAAAATCGTAAAAAATTTTTTAAAACCTGCAATTTAATGGAAACATTTTTTTACTACATAAATTAGATGGTATTAACAACGAATATAAACGTTTATATATAGAAGAAGCATTCTAGGTTAATATTTTGTAACTAATCGTGGGTCAGAGGAGAGTTAGTTACTGACCCGGCCTCCAGGCGACGCCACTTTCTCACATATATATATCTAGATATATATTTGATAATACGATAAAAAATACAATTTTTTAAATATTTTACAATAAATAAATATAATGTATTAAAATAATATTACATTAATAAATATATATGTATATGTATTAATAATAAAAGATGAGGTTCAACTGTTTATTTAGTTTGTTCGATTCCTGTGAGACGAATCTTTTTAATTTAATATTTTTGTATAAAAACCATGAAATATTTTAAAATAAAACGATGTAATAAATTAATTACAACATAATCAAAATAAATTAATAAATTCTATTATTTTTCAGTGAATATAACCTATTATATTTTTTGATTTAAAAAATGTGAAAATAAACTTATTATAAATAAATTTATTATTCAAAATTTAAATAATTTCACTTTATAAAAAATCTGAATTATATATATTTTTATTCAAACAAATGAAATTATTTACATATGTTAATTATTAATTAATTATAAATTTGCGAAGCCCGAATTACGCAATCAGCTATTTGATTGAAAATCAAAATCAAAGGTTCATATTAACTGAGTACCGATATACCGCTCACCGAAATTCTTTAAAGGTTTTCCCGCGAAAACAGGTTGATCGCGCCGTATAACGCTCTACCTACAAACTAACAGTTTTCGGTACATCTCATCCATATGAAAAGATTCTATTTATATTTGTTGGTTATACTATATATATGATAATAATAATGATAATAATAATAGTCTTAACATAACCTATTATCATCATTTACATAAAGACATATGAAGACTAAAATGAAACCTTTTATATAATAAACATATTATAAATTTTAAAATGAGTGAAATATTTAAAAACAATACAATCAATACTTTTTATAATTAATATTGAAGATCTTCAAATTAATTATTATACATTCTTTTTATTAATTTACCTGTCTAAACAAAAAATTCGATGATTGGCAAACACCTTTTGTAACAGTTGCATAATTTTTTGATAATATATTGCACACATTTTGTGAAAATTTTGACGTAGTATACATTTAAAAAGATTTAAAAAATTTTTTTTAATTTATTGATATTTTTTCACAATAAAATAAAATATAGAATAAAATAAATCTGACATATGCTGCGCGTTATCTTTTTAACATACGGATAGCGCTGTGGCACAGAGCTACTGTTGCACAATGACGAAAGACACCTGCTGTTTGATCTTTTTACGATATATCTCCAGCATTCTGAGTCACCTATTTCAATATTCAATTTGATTATCACAACTGTAAAATCGACGAATACTTACTTTAATGAAACACTTGATTAAAACGCGACGAAATATAATTAACCATTGATGGAACTTATTTTTTATTAATATTTTTTTTTCTCAATGGAATTCAAATTTTTTGAAAAATTGAAAATATCTTGAAAAAATTTTTGTATAAAGTCATATTTTTTTATTACACAAAATTTTCTATAATATGTTATAAAAAATATATGATAAAGGATTAGGACATATCTGTATAGGAACCTCAAGGAAAAACAATTTACTTAAACTCATATAGGAGTTTTTTAATTTGGTTAGTTTTCAATTTTAAAAATCAGTTTTAATGAGATTGCATCCTTTGTAATAAAACTTAAAATCTACTTAATATTTAAAAATAAGGTTTACAATAGCATTAAAATTAATAATAAAAAAACATTTTATGCACAAACAATATCATTTACAATAATTTAATGAACCATCAACTTCACCTAGTTAAACAATATCATTGAACATTAGTACTTAAAAAAATGTGTATTCATAAAACTCACGAGACTTTAACACTTTTGTTTTGACATCACAATGCTATTGAATCATATTGTGCAAAACAAAGAACAATTGCAATAGCCAACATATTACAGTATTCATTATCGTGTTCTTTTTTTAAATAAATCCTATTTTTTCTTTAATATTCACATCATTGTGAAATTTGTAATCCTAATATCCTATAGTTATAATATACAAATTTTGAACTTGATACAACATTAGTTGCACATATTTTTGGTCAAATGCCCATATAACTGCAAAATATAAATGCACCACAGATACTTAAAATAATGAAAATAAGGAAAAGCCAAAATGGCAATGCATCTAAAAAAAAATAAAGATTTTTATGTAGTTCATATTATAAAAGTACAATTACTAATTTTTAAATAATGAAAACTTACATCTGTGTGGTATGCTATGAATGCAAATCTTGTTATCGACGGAACAGCTAATAACGGCGGCTTCAGCATTACTAGTAATAGCTGGTCCATCATGTTTAGTGGGCAAGAATTCCAAATTTGTAATAAACATGTTGTGCGCACTAGGCACATGTAATACTTTCTGTAAGCTAAAAGCTATAAACATATCTACAGTGCCAGAAGACATTGTGCCAATGGCCACAAATTTTCCGTCATCAGAGACAGCTAACTCTGATAAATTTTCTTTGTACGTCACTAACTTTTCAATGGTTCCTAATTCTGTACTCCACATTTGTAAGAAACCATAATGAGTTTTGCTTCTCATTTTTCTATCTCTTGCTGGTAATGAATTGGATAAAGTGAAAAGGTGCTGAGGATTTGCTGGACTGTCTGGTCCTATTCTGCGAAAACGACACCTTTTGAAAATAGATTTTTCACCCTCAGAAGGACTCCAAGTTAACTCCTTAGATTTTGTGCCTTTTAATACATCCCAAATTATAAGTTTGCCATCTTTGGCCACCGTGGCAAGTTGTTTACTTTTAGGACTGAAATCAATGTCATCGATTTCTTTCTCATGGCCTTTCAGTTCACGCATTCCACTCATTTGCGGAAAATTCCATAGACGAATAAATCCATCAGTTCCACCAGTGGCCACAATACTTCCATTAGGACTGATTCTAATAACTCTTTGTACAGGTTGTGGAGTTCTTTAAAATAACATACATTATATATATATATAAAAATCAATTAAAAATATCTTAAATTTTTTAATATTGAACTAAATGAAGTTTATAATATGCATTGATTAGAATTTTCAGGTCACAAGATTTATTTTAAAATAGAATTTGTGAACAACAATTTTAACATACCCAAAATCTGTTTGTACACTGTCTGCAGGTTTAATGAGGAGTTGCAATTTTTTATGCTTTGCTTTAGATTCTTCCCCTTTTATTTCTTCAATGTTTTCCTTCTTAGAAGGTATTTCATCTCTTTTCTCACTTTTTCTTCTTTGCCTTAACTCTTCTTTATTTGGAAAACCAGTCTTTTTAGGAATTTCTCCATTTTCCACAACCACTACTTTTGCTTGAATATTGTACAATTGACAATCACTTTCTTGACCTGCAACTAGCCACATTCTCTTTCCATCATTATAAGTCGCACTGTTCATAACAACATTGGGTCCAGTTTCATATCGAGTAACTTCTTCAGCAATAAACATTGTTCCATTATGAGATAACTCAAATATTTCCTGAAAAAAAGATTTTCCATTATAAATTATTCAATTTTTTATTAATATTACTGATTTTGAAATCTCTATTTAAAAATATGATTGCATACATTGTTTGTTATTACTATATATTATAAAAATTTTAATTCGTTAGAACCTATAAATATAGAAATTTTTATAACAAAATTATCTTAAATTTTTTAATGGTTTTCAGCTTCAAACTTAATATATATAAAAAAATATTAATTAATATATAAAATAAGTTCTTATGTATTAAATTAAAATAGTTTGAATTTTTTGATTTTAAATAGAAAAAAGTTCTGTAATAAAGTTGTAAATAAAGTAAGAGTTCTTTCAAATGAAATCCGGAAATTTATAAAAAAAATTTGCTGGAAATTTATTTAAAATAAGTAAAATAGAAATACACGTACAAAACCATTTGCAACACCTGTTCTGGACGAACCACCACCACCGCCGACGAGGACGTGCCTGCTGGTTAACATCTGTAACGTGTATGGTGGAAAATTGACTTTGGCCAGGAGGCCGTCTTTTCTGCGCCTCCACGACATTTTATTTTGATTATCCAGACTTTCAATTCTTATATTTTAGCTTCCGTGAGATTTCTTCGCGAAAACTTTCGTCACGTTGCTAATGTTACCTCCTGGATGTTCATGCTGTCGATGCATGACTGGACAGATGAACACTGACTTATTTTTACACGCCTAGAGCGCGCATTAATAAAAGGAAAGTTTGATAAAATATAAATCACATAGCTTTAACTAGCGTTAGTTGCGGGCTTATACTTAGTAGGAAGTGGATAATATATAAAAGGCGTCTCGAAGTTACCTCAAGTGAATGCCACATATACGGTATGTACCACGGGTATAGCATACATAACATATATTTTATGAAATTCTTTTGCGTAAATTGACGATGTAATGACACTTTTTTCGTGTACATACGAAGCGACCAGTCAGCTGACTCAGCTCCTATATATATATATATATATATATATATATAGGAATAGTAAGTTAAATATATATTATTGTTCTCATAATTTACAATCTTCTTATAATTTATAAAATTATTTCTTCAAATTGTTTTAGATTAAAAAAAAAAAAAAAAATTAATTGCCATTACTTGCAATTTCGAATAATAATTTTTTCTATAAATAAATATTAAGTTATTTTTTAACTTTTGATTATGTTTTATTTATTATTTTTCAATTTGGAGCGCTTTGAAAATTATATTTAAAAAATAAATGATAATAATAATAATAATAATTTAAGAATTGTGACCGTCATTAATTACTAAATTGAACCTAACTAAACCTTATATTTCTTACTATAATTTCCACGTAGTTTTGATTCATTCGTTAGTTTGATTATTTTGCGAAATTGAAAACAAGATATTCATTTTTTGTATCTAAATAAATTTCAATACACTTAATAATTTGAAAAAAAAATGTTGAATGCTAAAATAAATTAACATTTTTTAAATAAATATTATTGTTTGTTAAATATGTATGTTAATATTCGTATATCATAACATACAAACAAAATAATTTAACAAAAATTGGAAGACATAATTAAATAAGAAACATTTGTATTCAGTAAGTATTAATAAAAAATTAGATATATAAATAATATATTTTGGAAATTGGGATCGAATCGAAAATAGTATATGATACTATTTCATACACACATAAAATTATAATAAGTACACAATGAATACTTATTCTTTAATTTAATTTATTCTTTAGTTTAAAAATATCTCACAATGGAAACCAAAGCTGTAATAGTTTCTGGTGAAGCTCCAGAATCTGATGAAGAATCTATTAGCATAAAAACAGGTATTGCATTTCAATCAATCCTAGTATCTAATTCATGTGGAACTATGATTCAAGGAGAAGCAAGAGAATCTGATGATGAAAATAATAGTGTAAGTAGTGCTGACTATGCGGTTGATCCAGCTACTTGTTCTTATACAGATGTAAAAGGCCATAAAATTGAAAAAAGTTGTGTTAAATACAATAGTCTACTTCATAAAAAATTACGAGAATGTAATAAATCATTTGATAGAGATATTCGTGAATTGATAAATACTACCGTATCAAATGCACGAGAAGAATTAATTGATACTAACAAGCAACTTCTTAAAAGTGAATTAGTTTTACAAGATACTGTATCTAAATTGCAAAGTTCAACAATTCAATTTGAAGAAACTTTAAGTTCGTTATTTAGAATTATTGATGAAGATTTTTTTAAAACAGTAAAGTTATGATTTTAATTTAATGATAAAGAAAATCTTCAAAATAAAAAATTTAACTTAAGTTTCAATAAGTAAAACTGTAAATACATTCCTATACTTAAAAATACTGAAAGAATATTAAAAAGTTATATTTAAAATTAAATTATTATTAGTAGAAATGTGTATTGTTAATATGTATAAATTTGTACATGTAAAATGTATTTTTGATGACAATGTCTTCATTAAAAAAATTTATCAAATTTCATAATAAATGTTATATTTAAATAAAGAACATATGAAAATTTACAATATAAATATATACAATTTCCTTAATTTTTTATTAATTAATGATTTTATCACAATCTTTCCCATAGTAAAATATCAGAACCATTAGTTGCTAGAAAACTATTTTTTTGAGGATGTGCTGCTATAGAAACAATAGGGTGTTCAACTGATTTTTCATCAGATAAATGCATAACGATTTTTCTAGATATCAGGTCCCATGCCCAAACTCGTCCATCACTTGATCCAGAAAGAACTAATTTGTCTTCATAGTTAACTGTAGATTGAAGGCAAAAATCACATTTAGGTAAACCCTCATATTCTCCTAAAAGTTCACCTGTATCTTTATCAATTAATTTAATCATTCCATCTGTACAACTAACTAGTAAACAACGATTATCTTTAGTAAAACTAGCACATGTTATGATTTCCCCTATACAATCGGTAACAAGTCTTCCTTCACGAATATCATATCTTCTTACTTTAGCATCATAAGATGCAGTAAGTATTTCATGTTCTGAAATTTTAACAGATGAGATGGAATCTTTTGCTTCTGGTAAAACTTGAACAGGTGTCATAGCTCTTGATCGAATATCCCACAACATAACAGAATTATCTTGTGAACCAGAGATTATCATTGTGGACATTTCATTAAAACAAACTGCTGTCACAATTCCTGAGTGACATCTTAATCTACGAATAGGTGTTCCAGCAATAACGTCCCACAATATAACAGACTTATCAACACTACAAGAAGCTATTTGACTCTGATCACAAGATGAACAAGCATCCATCACTTCATTTCCATGACCAGCATATGTTTTCAGCAATACTTTCTTATAAGGATTCCATAATTTCACTTTTTTATTAGAGCCACTAGTAATACAATAAGCTCCATCTTCACTAAACCTCACTGCTCTAAGAGCACCTTGATTGCAATATATGCGTGATGTAAGACTATATTCCATATTCATGATTATTCATCAAATAATAATGGTTTTAATTAGACTGGGTTTTAGTTTCATGTCATACATGAATGTTTTAAATTCGCTTGTTTATAAACTTTTTAAAAGGTTAATTATTTCCGTGTATACATTGAGTTTATAATATAATTAAGCAATACTGCCAACCTTAACATTTTTTCTAGCCATTATTATGACATTTTCATAAAAAAAAATAAACATTATAAATAGTACTGCTTAAAACAATAAATTTTAGAAAGTAAACATAATAATAGAGACGATAGATAACTAATATTCTTTACTTACAAAATGAAAAAATATATTTTAACTTGCTATTTTTGAAATTGGTCTTTAGTTCATTATTTTCAGTCTTTTAATCACATGACGTCATTTGCATACTAAAGTGCGCATGCGCATTCCTCTTGATCATTTGACTAGGCTAGCGGTTAGCCTTTACATTTTTTCTCGTGATATACTTAATTATTAATTAAAAAAAATATAAAATTGATCAAAAATTTGTAAAAAATTACATACAGTGTCATTATGAAAAAATTTTATATGTTAAATTAAATGAGATAATACTGTGTAGTTTCAAGTATCTTTAATCTTTTGTGTTCATGAAGTTGTAATCGGCAAAAAGTTTGTCCACGTATGTAAAACAAAATATTTTTAAAATATTTTTCTCTGTTTTCAAATAAAAGTCGATTTTTGTGAATTTATTTATTAATAGAATTTGTATTTATGAAAATATATATCTTGATTGTGAAATAAAAGTTTATTATAAATTTTGAAAACTTTAAGGTTAAAGTAACTTTGTTAATTTTATTTGTTATTAACTATTATCGGTTATTGCTATTTCCAAAGAATTAAATCAAAAATTAATTACTACAAATAATATAAATTTATATTAAATATATATATAAAATAATTTGTTAATATAAAAATTTATTTTTCCAGACAGACAAAATAGAATGTCAGATTCAGAAGGAAGTAATTATTCTGATAATGAAAGTGAACATGGAGGAGGAGGAGGAGGTGGTAGTGACAGTGAGAACCATTCCGTTAGATCTGGAAATGCTAGTGAACCAGGAAGTCCAGCTGGAAGCGCTGCTGGAAGTGCAGCTGAAAGTGCAGCTGGGAGTCCAGCCAGATCTAGGTCAAGATCAAGATCTCCGAGTGGTTCCAGAAGTAGGAGTCGATCGGTAACTTCTCGTTCTAGAAGTCGTTCAAGATTCAGGTCTGGATCACGATCTAGATCTAGATCCAGATCTCGGTCTAGATCAAGATCAAGATCACAATCAGGCTCTCGATCAGGGTAAAAATATTAATTTATTATATTGAGTAAATTAATAAATCTTATTACAGTTTTAAAAATTTGAACCGCTTAAAATATAATATTTGTAGTTCTGCAAGAGATGATGAAGCAGAAGAAGCTCATTCAGAAGAAGAACCGGAGCCAGAGGAAGAACCCGAAGGTGAAGACTTGGACGAATATGATGAAGAAGAAGAAGAAGACGAGGAAGATGATGACAGATCTAGAAAAAAGAAAAGGAAGAAAGGCCAAGTTTATGATTTTATTATTCAAGAAGCTGAAGTAGATGATGAGCCAGAAGATGATGAAGAATGGGAAGATGGTGCACAAGAAATTGGAATTGTTGGAAATGAAGTTGATGAAATTGGTCTTACTGCTAGAGAGATTGAAGGGAGAAGGAGAGGAACTAATTTATGGGAGTGAGTATTAGAAATTGCATAGAAAAAAAATCAGTAAATAATATTTATTTCACATTAAAATTAATTTTTATAGCTCACAGAGGGAAGATGAAATTGAAGAATATCTTAGAAACAAATATGCACACGAATCAGCTGCAGCTCATCGTTTTGGAGATGGAGGTGAAGAGATGAGTGATGAAATAACACAACAAACTTTACTCCCTGGTGTAAAAGATCCAAATATGTGGATGGTAAAGTGTCGTATAGGAGAAGAAAAATCTACACTTCTTCTTATGATGCGAAAGTTCTTGACATATCAATTTTCTGGTATGTATAATTCAGCTTTTGATTACTTCTATTTCTAAAAAAATTTTTTATTTACCGATCATTTAATAATCTGAATATTAATAAATATCATTAATTATAATACAGGTGAACCATTGCAAATCAAATCTGTGGTTGCTCCAGAAGGAGTGAAAGGCTATGTTTATATTGAAGCTTATAAACAACCTCATGTAAAGGCTGCTATTCAAAATGTAGGCAATCTCAGAATGGGTATTTGGAAGCAGCAGATGGTACCCATCAAAGAAATGACAGATGTTCTTCGAGTTGTTAAGGAACAAACAGGTTTAAAGGCTAAGCAATGGGTGAGGCTGAAACGAGGAATTTACAAAGATGACATAGCGCAAGTGGACTATGTTGATTTAGCTCAAAATCAAGTGCATTTAAAATTGTTACCAAGAATTGATTACACAAGGCCTCGGGGTGCATTAAGAACTGCACAAAGTGAATCGGAAGCTTTGAAAAGAAAGAAAAAGAGGAGACCACCTGCAAAACCATTTGATCCAGAAGCTATTCGAGCTATTGGTGGCGAAGTAACAAGCGATGGTGACTTTCTGATTTTTGAAGGAAATAGATATAGTCGTAAAGGGTATATAAAAATTATTTAAATTAATTTTAGTTATATTATAAAAAATTATTCAGTTAGATCAATTATTTTTATCTTAACGAAGTTATGAATTATTTGCTTAAATAATATTTTTTTTAGTTTTTTGTACAAAAATTTCACGACAAGTGCTATAATAGCCGAAGGTGTGAAACCAACACTATCAGAGTTAGAGAAATTTGAGGAAGCTCCAGAAGGCGTTGATCTTGAGCTTAGTGGAGCTCCAGTGACTGGAGTTTCTGCTGGCAAAGAAGATCAAACAATTACACATACCTTTAGTACTGGAGATAATGTTGAAGTCTGTGAAGGTGAATTGATGAATCTACAGGGTAAAATTGTCTCCATTGACGGTAATATCATTATGGTGATGCCCAAACATGAGGAACTTAAAGAAGCCTTAGAGTTCCAAGCTTCTGAATTAAGAAAGTATTTCACTATGGGTGATCACGTGAAGGTAAGAATGAATACAAATTTTAAATTGTATAAACTACTTTTATTGTATTAAAAATTTAACAATAAATGATTACATAAATTATAGGTAGTAGCAGGTAGATATGAAGGTGATACTGGTTTAATTGTACGAGTGGAACCAAATCGAGTGGTTCTCTTTTCGGATTTATCGATGCATGAACTTGAAGTACTACCTCGAGATTTACAACTCTGCTCTGATATGGCTACGGGTGTTGATAGTCTTGGCCAGTTCCAATGGGGTGATCTTGTGCAGTTGGATCCACAGACAGTGGGTGTAATTGTACGTCTAGAGCGCGAAACTTTTCACGTTCTGTCGATGCATGGAAAAGTTGTGGAAGCTAGACCACAAGGATTAACTAAGAGACGAGAAAATAGGAATACAGTAGCTTTAGATTCACAACAAAACACGATTCAAAAAAAGGATATTGTTAAGGTTTGTTTTATTTTGTCATAAATAATTAAAACTTTTAGAATATTTATATTTCAAGTATATTTAGTTTATAATTTCGATTTAAATTTTACGATTTCTTAAAAAGGTGGTTGATGGACCACATTCCGGTAGGGGTGGAGAGATTAAACACTTATACAGAAGTTTTGCCTTTTTACATTCGAGAATGTTTATTGACAATGGCGGAATTTTTGTTTGTAAAACAAGACATTTACAACTTGCTGGAGGTAACAAGGCAAATGCCGCATCATCCATGACACCGATGATTAGTGGATTTATGTCGCCAAGAATTGCTTCACCTATGCATCCAAGCGGGTAAAAATTAACTTTGAATTTGAAACCTTATTCAAAAAAATATTTTTAATAATATTGTACAAAAACCCTTTGAATTCACAGCGGCGGTTTCGGTAGAGGTGGAGGTGGAGGTGGAGGCGGCCGAGGTCGAGGTCGAGGAGGTGGCGCACGTCGCGATCGAGAAATCATTGGCACAACCATTAAAATTACAGGTGGTCCATATAAAGGCAATGTTGGTATTGTCAAAGATGCAACTGAGACAACAGCTCGTGTTGAATTACATTCAACTTGTCAAACAATTTCCGTTGATCGGTCTCATATCGCAAATGTGGGCGTGCCTACCAAAGACGGAGGCTTCAGTAGCTATAGTCGCACACCAGCTTATGGTGGTGGTAGTCAAACGCCTATGTATTCTGGCGGAAATAAGACGCCTATGCATGGTTCACAAACACCTATGTATGAAAGTAAGTACTTAATTCAATTTTTTTGTTTTTGTTCAAATTGAACATTTTTATGCTATTTAAAATTAATTGATTTCAATGATTGCAACTAAATGAAATTAACTATTTATTTACAGCTGGATCAAGGACACCTCATTATGGTTCAATGACACCATCACATGACGCAGGTTCACGCACACCAGGACAATCTGGTGCTTGGGATCCTACAGTTACTAACACACCGGCGCGCACTAATGATTTTGATAGTTACAATATCGAAGAGGGTGGCTCACCAGGTTATGCACCTGGCTACCCGTCTGGCGGGCCTTTCACACCTCAAACTCCTGGCACTATGTATGGCTCCGAGCAAAGTTTCGGCCCATATCAACCCAGTCCTAGTCCTGTAGCTAGTGCCACAGCCAGCCCCAGTCCGGCAGCTTACGGTAGTACACCTTCACCTGCTGGTACAGGCTACACTACAAGTCCTCACGGCGCCTTTGCCTCTCCCTCACCTATGGGTTACAGTCCTATGACACCTGGTAAGTTTGATTTTTACTATTTTTCGAGATGCATGCATTTTCATAATAACAATGTATTAAATTATTTATTTAGGCGCTGCTGGTAGTCCATATAATCCACAAACTCCTGGCTCAAGTATTGAAACTCATAGCTCTGGATTGTTTGGTACTGAATGGCATACAACAGATATTGAAGTTCGCGTAAGAGACTCCAATCAAGATGCAGATCTTGCTGGACAACAAGGATATATTACAACAGTTACAGTAAGTTATTAATGCATTACTTCAATAAATTATTAAAAGTGTTTTATGCAATAAATTTTATTATATACAAAAAATTTTAGGGTGGAATGTGTACAGTATTTTTACCAAGAGAAGACAGATCGGTAAATATTATGTGCGATCAATTAGAGCCTGTGGTTCCATCACAGAATGATAAAGTGAAGGTAATAATTGGAGAGGATCGAGAGTCTGTTGGTACACTTTTATCAATTGATAATCAAGAAGGTGTATTTAAATCAAATGCTGGAGAGGTGAAAATGTTGCAACTAAGATTTTTATGTAAAATGAGATCGTCTTAATTAATTGCAAATGATGATGCATAATTTAAATCATGTAGAGGGAAATTTTATTAATGTAAGATAGTAATTGTACATTTTATAGTCAGAATGTCACAGTGATTATGTATACAGTGATTATGACTGCACTTTTAGCTATTGGTATTTTTTATTATGTAGACTATGCTGAATTTAAACATCTTTTAATATTGTTTTAATTTGTAAATTTGATAAAATATTTATCCCAAATAATATTGTACTAAAGCTGGTATTCTGCTCAATGCATCACAATATTATTTGAGATATTTACAAATTTTTTTATCAAATCATAATGAATTTTTTAGTGATTTGTTTATTTTATCAATATATTTTAACCATAAACATTTTAATCGAATTAAATTAAATTATAAATTTTAAACATTGTATACTCTTCTAATTTTTATATTTTCTAAATGCAAAAAATATAATACATAAATAATTAATTTTTAAATAAATTATCTAAAATTTTATTTTTTATTTTACATTAGTAAATTAATTCCGATATTATCATATCTTTATTATTTAATAAAATTATGAAAATTTCTGTAAGGTTCGAATTTAGATTTCACATAATAGATAGCGCCACTAAGTTATCAAAATACCAACCTTAAAAGTTTGCTAAGTATTGAATGCATTATTGCAACAATAATATATATATTTGTGAGAACTTACTGTTTCGTGAGATAGCTTTTCTTAATTCAACTGTTTTGCAAGAGAAACATTAAAAAATAAAAAAAAACAGTAACTCGTGTTGATTTATTTATTCGTTTAAGACGTAGAATTCGTGAATCAAATCAAAATTATATTCTAACCTTGATAAAAATCGGAGGATAAACGTCGCAATCAAAATAACGTCATTTAAGATACCGGTTATGTTTAGAATTTTACAAAAACAAAGACGCATGCGCAATTTTTTTGCGCGCGATTTTTATTTCTAAGAATTAAGTAGTTCACGATTATACAAAACAAATATAATATTAGACGTCAATTTCTGTTCATTTTTTTTTATTGATGTTTGAAGACTGATAAACTTTTATTACATCATAATTGGTAAGTCACACGATGAACCTATTTAAAACCTTTTTTTAAATATAATTTAGAACTATTTGGTTGTTTTATTTGAAAAGCATATGCAATAAATCATTTATCGCAAATAATGTTAAATAATGTTATTTAGTAAAAATAATAATATGTCGATTAACAATTTCACACTTGTTTCATTTACTTCTTCAATAAATAAAATTTATAAAGACTTCTTAAATCAAACTAACAAAATTATCTATACGCTTAACGGAAATTTTTGTAGTTACAAAATGAATGCAAATAATTTTAGAATAAAATTTATTTCACAAAACTGTTGTTAAACTTACATATTTTTTATAATTTGTATTAATTCCATGAATAAAAAAAATTTCTTTATAGCAAATTTACATCCTTGACTCTCATATATTAAAAAAATGTTTAATTAATATGATTCTTAATTGTATTAGATTAATATATTGAAGAATATTAAATCGAATAATTATAATATAATCAACTTATTTCCCATGAAAATCTTTTAATTTCATTTTTTTTTTTTTTTTTTTTTTAAATACAATATAATTAGAATTTCGAAGACAAAAATATATTAAATTTATATGTTCTATATATAAGTTAAAAAAATCATTTTATATAATTAGATTGTTTAAATAAATGATATTTTCTTGTGATAATAATATAAAATTTTATCAATTCTAATTATTTTAATAAACCAGTAGCCTCTTTTTATAGTTCAATTAGTTCAAACTGATATTAAATTCATTATATTTTGTAGGCAAATGTAATATTTTTAAAATTTATAACAATTACTGATAACTAAGTACTTTGTTAATTTAGCACAAAATATCTTGTTAACTCGATAATCATTAATGAAAATTATTATTTTCGGATTAAATTTTAAAAATATTTTTGATGCTCTTAAGTGAATTTATTTGATATGCTTTCTATTTATGAATATCTATTTATTTTTTATAGAAAATATATTTTTTTACATCTCAATATGTTCGAAAATTCATTAAAAATTTATATTGAATATAGGAGAAAGTGAAGTAAGGAAAAAATAATGAAAGCGTTGTTTATTCTTGAATCATTCGTTTATTCACGCAAACAATAATAGATTTTTAGATATCCGTGTGCTCGATATGATACGCGTTATATATAATTTATATATATTTAAATAGTTATAATTTATTTTAATCAAATAGGATACAATCTCCATCTGCTTCTTTATAATATTGTTAATTTTTTAATTTTTTTTTTTTTTTTCCCTATATCTCGTCGCTCGTTTCACTCGTTAGACATGCACATAACAATTGACACATATCATTCGCAATCATCATTTTTTGCTCAAATTTTTTCCGTTACACTTTTTTTTTTTTATTCTTCATTCATTAAAGATGTTTGATCGTCATCGCAAATAATAAAATAATGGTAAGAAGAAAAACGAGCGTTTGTGCATTTATCTTATATCAAATGGCTACATTATAAAAGAATTATAACTTAAAAGAATCGATAAAAAAAAAGTTGGAGAAAATTGCGTAGAATCATTATGTACACACATCATTTCACGGTTTTGTGGTTTTGAGGCGCATATAAACGGGTAAAAATTTTACATTCACAAAATAAATCAAATTTTTGAGATTTCAAATATTTAAATTTGAATTCTGCTGTATAGACCGTTTTAAATTGCAACGCCGTAATGAAAAAATAAAGATATCATCACACTTGCACAATACCCAGCGTTATAAATAAATACAAATAATATTAATAATAATATAATATTAATAATTTTAATATATGTATAAAAAAAAAAAAAAAAAAAAACAATACAAATTGTCGATTCCTTGCGACAGAAAGGTATACGTATTATGCATGTTTTTGATGTTGGCATGTCGTATCTCTTTTTTTACGTACTATGTATAAGTAAACGTTTAATACTACCGTATGAAAAAAAATACAATTTGTTATAAAGTCGGGCATAATGAAAAAAGATGTCAGATTTTCTTTTTAATGGTTGCCTTGACTACTTTTTTTCATAAATTATTCATAAATAATTTATACGGTTCGTAGGAATACAAAATTTAAGCGTCACTGATTATAAGTAAAGGAAGGCAGAATCTTTTTCTTATGTAATATAAAAAGGGAGAAAAGAAACAGAAAAAGGTTGACATATTTAAAAGTACTGGGGAAACTCTTACAGCAAATTAAATATTTTCTACTTAAAAAAGACTTCAATGCCATAATAGAATGATTAATTCGTGTCGTATTACTGAAGAGTACAAAATAAAATACAAACTAATACTTATTAATTTTTTTTTTTTTTTTTTTTTTTTATATATAATTCCATCTTCAAAATAAGTTTGAAAAAAATTAAGATGTAAAAAGTACTTGATATTTTTAATTTGCGCTCTTAATAACTTTTACAAAAAAAAAAAAAAAACATGCATTACTTATTTGTTCAAATATATTTATTAGAGTGTTAATAAATTTACCGAAAACGTCTACAGTGTTTGCTTATTAAACATTAATTATCATTCAAATCCAAAGAAAATAAATAATAAGCGATAAGCTCCCCGTATTTAGATTTAATGTGAGTTTTTGTATAAAATTAAAAAAAAAAAAAAAAAAAAAAAAAAAAAAAAAAAAAAAAAAAAATGCAGGGCTGCGTTTCTTATGGAAACAACTTTTCAATACTGATTTTGGAATGGTCCGTTATACTCTCCGTTTCTTTCACTCGCATACCTCGTATTTTCTTTTTGCACACTCTTGAGAATCATAACCGTTTTTTTTTTTTTTTTTTTGTTTAAATTATTTAACGAAAATTAACAATTTTAATTTTCTTTTTTTGTTTTAAAATGCTAATTGATTAGTAAGTTGTTTTTCTGTAACGAAATAAAACTTGAAAATCAAGTTTTCAAAGTTCTGGTCCAGATTTATACATATATTTTTTTTTTTTTTTTTGAATATTTTTAATTATTTTAATTTTAAAAAGTTAATCATAAATGTGATTCGAGAGTAAGTCAACATAATACTCGCTGTGTATAAAGACTTAATTAACGGGGGTCGTGAAAAAAATAAATAAATACTATATGTAAATACCGGGTGTAAGCAAATGCGTCCGCGTGAAAAATCAAGGCATCGTATAAATTTAAAAAAATATACTCTAAATGTTAATCTCACTGATTACTGAAATAATTTAAGGATGTATTGACTAACTAAAATAAATCATAAATAATATAATTTACTTTTTTTACAATATTTCTCAATATTCATAAATATTTGACATAAAATATTTTTAATAAATTAGTTAAAATGATAGAAAAATAAATAAAAAAAATAATCGACAATAAATTGTAACAATTGTCATTTCGTTAAAAATTTAAAATCTTACAAATTTACAAATTACAAAAAAAAAAGCAAACATAAAACACGATAAAACGTTAATTAAAGAAAACGGTAAAACCAAAAGTTCAAAGATCACGTATATTTTTTCAAATAAGATTTTTCACTCTTGTTATTTACAAAAATGTGCTTGTCAAGAAAGAAAGAAAAATTTTTATCGATATAATTTATTAAAAAATATATATATGTAACATGCTAGACACATTTGTAATTAAAAAGAATTATGCCTTGAAATTCAATCGGTGTGCATTTTACTATACTGAGTCGTTGCATTAACTAATACGTCAGCAATAGTAATTATAATAGAGATAATAGTAATAATAATAAAAAATAATAATAATAGAAGTAATAATAATAGTAATAATCGTAGAAGTAATAGTAAACGTAATTACAGTATATATGTGTATATATATATATATATACACATGTATATATAATGTACACAATAATAATAGCGACAATAGTAGCAATAGCGATAATAAAGATAGTTATTATCAATAATTAATAAACGTGCTGTGCACATGAAAGCGCCTCATGTATGTTTGTGTTTATGTGTATGGCTATGCGTGTTTATGTGAATGTATGTTTGTAGGTGAGTACATGTCTGTCTGCACGTGTATGTGTATGTGTGTGCACGGCACGGGCGCGCGCGCGGGTTTTTTTTTCATCGACTAGAATTTGTATTTATGGGATGCATGTGACTTCTACTCATTTCGCTTCTCTTTTCCTTTTTTTTTATTCGCTCGCTTTCTCTTTTTAATTGTAAAGATCGATTCGCCTTGCAAGTGTATGCTTATTGATTTTGTTTTTTACTTTTTTTTTTTTTTTTTTTTATTTTTTTTTTTTTTTTATTTTTGTTATAAGAAAAAATCGAACCGCTATTGTAGACATAATTATTTCTTTAACATTGTTTAAGAAAAAAAAAAAAAAAAAAAAAAAATTATCGTTCATCTTTATCTTTTGCATACGAAAATAATCTTTCAATTCAATATTTTTTTGTCCGGAAAACAAAGCTTGCTTATAAAAATTTCGTAAATATTATCCATTACTGCAAAAATATTAAAATTTAAAAAGTATACTTTTATTATTTATATATATTTTTTTCGTATACATAAGATAAAATCATACACGTATATTGTTCGAGTATTTTCTTTTTAACGAACTAATTACAAGCCGCCAAAGCCCTATTTCGTAATCTTTGTAAACGGAAAAACTTGGTATTCTTATACTTTTTTAAATTCATGTTTAGATGAATCAATCTTTACGTTAATAAAAATATGTATAAATACAGGATTGTATTAAAAAAAAAAATCTTGCTTTGCTCCATTCACAAAAAAAAAAAAAAAAAAAAAAAAAAAAAAAAAAAAAAAAAAAAAAATTCAATCGAAGAATAAACGATATGAATTGTGGAAATTAAAAAAAAAAAATTTTTATTTTTCCATCGACAAAGACTGCATGTGTTATGAATTCATGCCTTCAACTCTCCGTTTCTTTTTCTAAATAAAAAAAATTAAAAGAAAAAAAAAATATGTTATGGATGTTTCTCATTCGTGGCCCATCACCTGTCTCTTAGCTGTATCTCCCCCTTTTTTTAATATTTTTTTTCAAACTTTTTTGTTTTAAATATACAAGTACTTGTATCTTTCTCTTTCTATCTTTCTCTCTGTATCTCTTCATCCCTCAGCAATCATTTATCTCTTATTTTTTTCTTTATTTCTCTGCTTTTCTTGAGCTTTCTCTCTTTCTCTCTCTATTTCTCTCTCTCTTTCTCTCTCTCTTTCCCTCTTTCTCTCTCTCTCTCTCTCTCTCTCCCTCTCTTTCTCTTGTGCTCCCCTTTGTCGCGATTTTTTATCATCAGTCTCCAAGGGCTTTACTTCTTGCGGCCAAGAATCTCAGCTATGTTTTGGAACTTTTCCTTCTCGTCCTCAAGCAGCAGCGCTTGGATGCAGCTTGTAAAGTATTCGCTGCCGAAGCAATTCTGCCTATTGGTGGATGAAAAAGAAAAAAAACAGACGAGATTAAAATATATGACTTTCGAGTTAAATATGGTAAATTTTTTGGTAAAGGTTGAGAATAAACAAAATTTGTTTTATTTCAGACAAGACGTAACGTGTTATTTTAAAAACGATAAATATTTTCTATTTTGTCTTTTGTACAACAACATTGTAATGTTGTTTTGAAAATTGTTCTTTGTGTTATTCTTTATCTTATTTTTTTTTTAATAATAATGGAACGAGGATCATTTTTGGCAGTAAAAAAGGATGAAAATAAAGCACTTTTCGATAGTTTTTTTTTAATTTGCAAAAAAAAAAAAAAAAAAAAAAAATATGTATTATTATGTAATATAGGTTATATAATCACATAAAAAAAAAAAAAATTAAACAACCAAATAATAAATGTTAGGAAAACAAATAAAAATAGCATTAAATAGAATTTATAACTATTAAAAAAGAAAATTTACGTCTTATCTCAAATAGCAAAAATATGTTAATGGTATATAGAATAATTTATTATTATGTTATAATGGATATATTAGTTGGATCTTGAATTATTAATTTGAAAAATTTTTGAAAAAATTTTGCTACTCCATGTCACCCAGCAAGGGTGAATCGTCACCTATTCGATTGAAAATGAAAACGAGTTAAGTTAATAAAATCAATAAACAAAAGGAATAAATTTAGGAAAATTGGTGTTTTCTTTTATCGCGCTGGCGAGACTCCACAAATCAGGGGAAATCATGCTGACGCTATTCAAGCAAAAATCCCCAAGTTCCTTAACAAGGGAGTCTTCGTAATACCTCAGGAGGAGTTCCTCCTGGCGGTTATTACTGGGTAGCCCAGGCTATCTTGATCTATTAAAAATTCCATCTATTGAGAACTGCACATTTTGACGTGTTTAACTGAGATAAAAGATCAATTATTAATATTAATATTACCTTTGAAAATATATCATGTTGCATGCATAAACTTGTGCCCCAATAGAAAAGAGGTGCCCGTTTAACGAAATATTTATAATTAGATACGTGACAGGGCTTTAATCGAAAACTTAATTTGTAACAAATATTATTTTATAGGGGAGATAATTATAGCTGCGATAATTTAATGACAACAGTCATTATAATTTTTTAACCGTTTATGCCAATCACATTAAATGTCATCCAGTTCCGCCGCTTTATCTTTTTTTTTTTATTTCATACACCGATTTAAAACAAATTTTATTTAAATCGAGAGGTAATTTTAAGGGTGATAATTGTACTATTAAAACCTACAACAATTCTTCCAATTTTTAACCGTTTTTTGACATAAGCCTTACATTGCGGGATAATCCCGACTCTTGAACTTTTTTTTTATTTTAAATAGTGGCTTAAAATTAATATCAAGGGTGAGAATGAAATTATTAAAGCAATAGAAAATGTTTGGGCTAAAATGGTCAGGGATGTTCGGCCACGAGGTGATCTTCGAACTCGCGTCGACCTCATCGCTGCTGTAACTTTGTCGGGGAAGGAATTGCGGGGTAAAGTTGACTATTTTCATAACCTCGTCAATTCCATCCCACGAAAGGTTGCAGCAAATTTTTATGTTTGTAAATGTTGCAGTATACTTATTATTGTTATTAATATTATTATTATTATTGTTGTTGTTGTTGTTGTTGTTATCATTATTGTTATCTTTATTATTATTGTTATTATACATATATTTATAATCTGTTCAAGATTAGATTTAAGGATAGCGACATATTTGCGAATTAATCATTTATGTTTTCAATTATTGTAATTATTTATATTTGCAATAATAATTTTACCGTAGTTATTTTTTATTTATTTTGTAATAATTATTATAATAAAAAAATCATATTAATTGTTACAAAATAATTATGTTTTCAAATTTTTTTATCATTTGATCATTTTTATTTTTATTAACTTTATCAATAAACTGCTTAAAGAGATTTAACAAGAATACCGACATAATTTCGAATTAATTTGTTACTATTTCTATTATTGTAATTATTTATATTTGCAATGATAATTTTATCGTAGTTATTTTTGTTTCTTTTATTGTAATTATTTATATTTGAAATGATAATTTTATCGTAATTATGTTTTATTTATATTGTAAAAATTAATATAATAAAAAATTATATTAAGTGATTGTTACAAAATAATTATTTTTTTAATGCTTTTTATCATTTGATTATTTATTTTCATCACAATTTAATTTTTATTTTTATTAACTTTATTAATAAATTACATAATTGGATTTGATAAGAATAGCGACTGAATTTCGAATAAATTTATAATTGATATTTTTAATTATACTCGTTTATGTATTTTTATCAAAATTATTTATATATTTTTAATTATACTTGGTAACGTATTTTTATCAGAATTATTTATTATATAAATTGTTACAATTAATAAAAAACATATTAGCTTATTGTGGTAAAATAATAATTTTTTAAATGTTTTGTTATAATTTTATTATTGTTTCCATTATCAATTCGTTTTTATTCGTATCAAATATGCAGCTCATAAACGAGATTAAGAGGTTAGATAAGAATAGCGATATAATTTTCGAACGCCGCAGTCAAAATTTCGTTTTCTGCTACTTCAAATAGATGACGTTCAGTGTTGCCAACTTAACTCATTTTTATTTTCAATCGAATAGGTGACGATTCACCCGTATTGGGTGACGATGTCCTAAAAATTCAGTCTGCTCAAAATTAAAAAATCCGACGTTATTTCCTAGCGGCAAAAAATTTAGTGCTTTAAGACACTAAAAAAATCGATGGAAAAATTGTAAAAAGTGCAACGGGCGCCTTTGAAAAATCAAAATTTCTTTTCAAAATTTTGTTTAATTTCAAAGAAAAATATAACGGTAGTAAAAAAAAATATAAAAATTTAAAAAATATGGCGATAGGAAATTCCGTATATACCTTCAAAAATATGTAGTATATACTTTAAGTGAATAATAATATATATATATATATATATGTAATGTAAATTATATATAAGTCAAATGTAATACGGAATTACCTAAAATCCCTTTTAAATTCTCAGGAACTTGTATAACTTTTGATTTAACGGATGTAATACAGTGAGCAAACTTAAACAACTTGGAAAAACAAAATAAGAGATAGGCGAATTTTATAGGATTAAGGAATACATTGGGAATATATGAATTTTTTTGTTATATTAAGGAGGAGCTATACTACAAAGTCTCCAATTGTCGATACGATAAATCTTGACGTTATTTCGATAAAATAGCATTGAACGAATAAAAATACTTAATATTAATATTTTTCTATAATGCATCGTTAATTTCACAACAAATGGTCCTAAAATTTCATTAAAAATGCAGATATTATTTGTTGTTTTTTTTTTTTTTTTTTTTTTTTTTTACATAAAACTTTTATATACACAAATATATATATATATGTGTGTGTGTATAGATACGTTTGATTTAAATACTTTATTTATAATAAATATTGTACAATGTACGTAATTTAAAGTATTACCGCGGATATATGAAAGCTCTAATATAAGTATCATTCTTTATCTACGTAATTAATAACTGACAAAGTAAACTCGTATCTCTTCAGTATAGCTTCACCCGAAATAATAATTAGGAAGTTATCGAGGATTAGTTAGCGGTGCATTTTTTTTTTTTTTTTTTTTGTATTAGTAAGGTGTGAAAAAAAAATAAAAGTAAGAGATCGAGGACGAAAGGATGAAATAATAAAAATAAAAAAATAAAAAGCACCTAAACCCCAGGATCAGCTCCGTGGAGTTGCTTGATAGATGTCTTGATCCCCTCTAATTCGTCCTGTAGCAGCAGCACATCTAGGCAGCCCTTAAAGTATTCCGAGGTGAAACAGTTCTTTCTGCAAATTCCAGGGAATATTGGCCTTCGTTCTCTTTCAAGTTTAGTATAAAATATTCTTTTTTTTTCTTTAATTTTAAATCGAGTAAACATATGCTTTCTTTTCTTTGGTAAATAAGTAATCGTCAGCGTCATTTCAATTCGCTAATTTACGTTTCTCTCTTCGATGGTCAAAGAGAAACGAGCGAATCGGATGATTTTTCTTTAAAGAAAATTTCGAGAGTTTTGCGTCTCGACTTACCGATTCCTCCGTTAATCGTTTGAAGAAGATGCGAGTGAAAATGACCAAATCATCCTAATGAAAGTTGTGCGGCTCGCGGGAAAAAATGAGCAAACACCGCAGTTGCAAACGCGCCGATCAAACAAAACTTTCTAAGCAATCTAAACTCGGCTCGAGAAGAGAATGTTTTACTCGCGAAACTTTTACCGAGTCCGATGCGGCTCTCTCTCTCTCTCTCTCTCCCCATCTTTTGGCGTAAGAACTTTAATAAAAAAAAAAAAAAAAGAACCAACGATCCATAAAGGCTGCGGATAAGACAGAAGAAGACAATGTAGAGTCTACCGGAACTCTTAGAAGGCAAAAAATTTTATATTTAAATTATCGGATATAAAAAAAAAAAAAAAAAAAAAAAAAAAAAAAAAATCGATTGAATTTATAGTCTCGTAAAGCCAAGGCGCAGGTAATAACGGATGTACATTCGCCTGCTGTGTGTCTGTGTGTGCGTACGTACTTGTTATGTACAAGCCAGTAGCGGTTGCGGTAGCAGCAGCAACAGCAACACAGCAGCAACAGAGCGGATGCTATAAATAGAAGAGAAATCGCACAGTTTCGATACGCGCGTGCCGAGTTTGGCGAGAACGCGCAAGCGCAACGACTCTTCCGCGTATTTCCTGAAAACGTGGTTCTCTCTCTCTCTCTCTCGCTCTCTCTCTCTCTGTTGCGCGCGCGTGCGGACCGACGTCTCGACCTTTTTTTCCTTTTTTTTTTTGTTTTTTTTTTTATTGACTTTTTGACGCGATGTCATCGTGTCGACTACTTTGTCAATCGCTGCGTCAGAGGAAGAGAAACATTGAGAAAATTCGTAACGCGATAGTTGCCGAGATATTTCTATCTCTCTCTCTCTCTTTCTCTCTCGTTTTCGATTAACGGTATTATCAATAACACCCGGGAGCGCGTTAATTTTCTATCAATTTAAGATTTTACCCATCTTTACGATTCTCGTTATCGAATCTAGCTACCGTTCCGTAATCGTTTCCCTAGACTCTTTTATATACATCTTTGCGGTCCGGTTCCGAGTCCTGTGTATAACTTCATGAAGAGATAGAGACTCGGTTAAATTACCTGCATAACGTATGGAGCTGGGGCTCGCGGAACAAGTTGTAGCAATCCTCGCAGATGCGGTCGAGTCTCGCGAACAAGCTCTTGTCGTAAACGCCCTTACATTGGATGTCCATGAAGGAGCGCTTGCTGAACGGATGGCCCATGAGGGCGCTAGCGTCGGCGATGCCCAGACAGGAGGATACCAGGAGGAGCGTCATCGACCAGGCGAGCACCGAGAGCAAAGACGAGGAGGTGACGCTCGTGGACCACGAGAACGAGCCGCTGCTCGGCCAGGACCTCGACGAGGCGGCTCTCGCGGACTGTGACCTCGACATAGACGAGCACGATCCCTCGGTTTTTCGGCTCCTCGATGCGCCGCACGAGTTTCCCGTTTCTTGCCGGTGCATCATCTGCAAGCAAACAATTTCGGGATTTTACTTCTCCTATTAGAATCGTCAATTGGTAGTACAACGCAATTAACTCTACTTGTAGCAAAAATAAAAAAATTCAAATGACTAAAAAAATGTTTCTCATCAAAAAACGTAACGACGGACGAGAAATGTTTCCGTTTATTCTCGACTTATCGTCTTTGAAAATTCGTCAAATCCATTAAACCCTTTGAGTCTCTCAACTAAAAATAACCAAACAAACTCGAGGTAGAAGAGAACAAAAAAAAAAAACGTATCGAAGCATCATAAGCGTAAAAGGGTCAGAGCGCGCCGGCAGCACGTGTAGCACCCGAAGAAAGAGACAAAGTTAGAGGGAAAGAGAGCGGCCGGACAAGACACCTATAAATATACCGGCTTTCATGAGAGGCATAACGGATGAGGATGTAAAACAGCTCCAAACCAGTCGCACGCTCGATTTACTCGGCATTTCTCTCTCTCTCTCTCTCTCTCTCTCTCTTTCTCTCTCTTGCTCCTTGCGTGAATGGACCACACGCAGGAAAACGTCGGTGGTCGGGGGGTCTCTCTCCTCGCCCCACTCCCTCCACCTGTAATCGCCTTCTCTCAATCCCCGACAACTTCATTAACCAGGACCTCGGTGAGCCTTTTTTTTTCTTTTTTTATTTATTTCTCCTCTCTTTGCCGACCGATTGCCCGCTCTCATTTCTCTCCTTTATCTTATTTTTCTTTTCTCTGTCTCTCTCGGCTTTTTCTTTTCTCCTTACCTCCTCCTCGCGGAGATAGCGGCATAATCGCAGTCCTCTCTTCGTTGTCCTCCTCCTCCTCTTTCTCATCCTCGTCTTCGTCGCTCCCGGGTGGGATTTTATTTTTAGCCGACGATTCCCGGAAATTTTTCTTTATTTTCTTACCACGAACTCTCTCTTAAGAGAGAATGAGAGAATGAGAGAGAGAGAGAGAGATACGAGCGATGCCGCAGTGCGATGGTCCACGCGCGTAAGATGTGCCAACCGAGACTTTAAATTTCCGGCTCTTTCTTACCAGGTAGTAAGGCGCGCGTTACCTTCAAGACGCTTCGAAGGAAAGCCGCGCGCGTGGTTGTTATTGCTTTTATTTTTTTTTTTTTTTTCTTCTTCCTTTTGAGGTGCACTGCGCTCGTTCTTCTTATATTTAGAAAGACCGCGTGCGGGTATTATTAAAATGATTAGGCTGGCACGTTGTACATTGTCTGCGTTTATTGCGTGTTGTTTTTTTCTTTTTTTTTTGGGGGGGGGAGGGGGGGGAATCCCTTTACCGAATTGTAGAATAATTTGCTCGAAGCACCGTAAATTTGTTTTTTTTTTTTTTTTTTTTCGACGTTTTGAAATAAGGCACGTTGTTAAGAAATTTCTTTAATCGTTAAAATAAAAATAAAAATATTCGATTAAATCGATAATTTTGTCTATATGCATCATCCGCAGATGCGCAAGCGCAGAATCTTGCAATGCTACGCATACAATATAATTGCGTATCGAAATCAGCGGCATTAATCGGCAAAAACGAAAAGTCGCGCGCGCTTTGGAAAGGGATCAAAAAGTGTCGGAAAAAATCGGCAAGGAATAAAAGAGAGAGGGAGAGTGCGCGGTGCACTTTTATCGTTTATACATATACATACCTAAATGAACGCGCTGCAAAATGCGCGCTTATACACACGCGTACGCTCGAAGGCCGCGAGAGGGAAGGGCGACACGGGAGAGAGCACGCGAAGAAAAAGTCGGAGAGCGAACGAACGCGCACCAGCGGCAACCGGTCTCCGTTCTCTATCTTTCTTTCTTTCTTTCTTTCTATTTCTCTCTCTCTCTCTCTCTCTTTCTGCCTTTCGAGATCGCCGAGAGCTGGTCTTTTCTCCGCGAGAGCGCACAGGTGCGCGAACGATCTGCAAATCGTAACTCCAGAGCCAGAAAAAGAACGAGTATATTCCTTCGCGGGACTTTAACGGAGACGATGTTTACGCGATAATAATCTCCTAGATATCCTCGATTCTCTTTTGTAGGTATAAATTGATAACAACGATGACGACGATTGTTCGTTTTTATCTGATCTTTAGTTCCCAAAAATTTGCATAAATTTTAGAGCGCCTTCTACCTCAAATTTTCCTTTCAACAACGCGCAATCAGTCTCGCGACAAAAAACGACGATTTTACAATAAAGTTAAACCATTCGTTCCTTCTTTTTCTCACAAAAGCCAAATTCGCGCAAAGACGAAGAAGAAGAAAAAGAAGAAGTAGCAACACATCGGTTCTCTTTGAGTCTGCGTCGTCTCGCGGTCGTTTTCGTGCCGGTCAACCCTTTGATTGGCGAGATCAAGAGAGCGCGACTGCGCGGACGAATTATAATCGCTCCGAGGCGACTAAATATAGTAACAGACTTACATTAGTGCACTTTACGGCCGCGTCGTCGACGGCAGAAAATTGTCCCGCGTTAAATTACGGAAAGTCTACCGAATTAATTTTTTAAGTTATCGAGTTGTACGAGTATTAACAACGATCGCATTGTTTATCGATATATTATGTAAGGTAATAATTCACAATGAAAGATTTTTTATCATCTATACGATAAATAAACAACTCCGATTTTGTAAAGTCAACTTTGCGAATGTATAAGAAAGATCCTTTGTCATTATCATAAAATAAGCATCTAGTCTATTTGTTCATTGAATCGTTAATTACAGCTTGACGGGTTTTCGTTTGAGTTGTTATATACAGACTCGTCGATCGGTGAAATCTGATTTATTCAAAATAAATTATCGAGAGTGATAAATTAAGCAAGCGTTAAGGATACATATTTTCTTATTACCATTATTTTAATATATATATATATCAAATTTCTTAGGTGTCATAAATAATCCTAATGCAATAGTTATCAAAATTTTTTTACATCCCTTATCTCGCCACAGTTAAACGCTCGTTGAGTTGTTGGACTATAAGTTTTAATATTAAGATTTATTGGTTTCAAAATAAAGAGAGACATTTTATATTAATTTTTATAATTATTGGATTTGCAACTGTTAATAAATTAGCGAAACTTTTTATGCATTCGTCTTATTTATATAAAAAAGCTTTCGAGAAAACAAAAGAATAAACCGAGCGATATTACAACGGCGACGATAACAAAAAAGCCATTATCCGCACAGCTGTGTACACAAAACTCGCAAGCCAAAGGGACGATAAAAGGAAGCGAAGAGATAAAGGCGAGGAATAAGCGAAAAAAGCGAAGAGTAATAATAAGAAGAGAAGGTGTATATCGAGTTAGAGATCGACGTCGTCACACACATATATATATATACACGTATCCTTTTGCGCGGCAGGTGGTCCCTGTAGCCGCGAGAGCTCGCGGGGACGACTCGATGATCGTGAGAAGGTAGACGCTCGACCGCCCGAGAGAAAAGACCTCGTCCTCGCGAAATTCGAACGGATTTATAAGGAGACGTGTAAAACCGCACGTACGCGTGTCGTCTCTCTCTCTCTCTCTCACTCTTACTCTCACTCTCTCTCACTCTCTCTCACTCTCTCTTTATGAAAAAGAAACTCAATTTTACGTTATATCTTTTCGTCTTCGTTGTTCAAATTTTGACAATTAAAGTAATTGCTAAGTTAAAATATATCTCTTAAATTTAACGCGTCATATCTCGTATATATTATAGGAATATATTTTTATGAATGTTGTAAAAAAATTTGATTTGATTTAATCGTTTAATTCGTGTAATAATCACACATCCGATCGTTGATTTTACATAACTCTAAAAGCAATGGAAAATTTCGAGACGATTTTGTAAAATCTTGCTAATTACTACCGCTATACGAGAACTTAAAATAAACCGATAATTTTTTGCCGTTACGAAAGAAATAAAAAAAAAAAAAAAAAAAAAAAAAGAAAAAGGAAACGAGTGTAAAGTCCCGGTTAATAACGAGAATAAGTAAATGAAAAAGACGTGTAAAAGAGAAATTGAAAGGGCTCGTGTGTATTCCTTTAATAAGGCGTTTGGTTGAATTTGTAAAAAAGAATATATATATATATAAAGAACGAACGAAGAAAAGAAAGAGGCAAGTAGAGCAAAATTTTTATTAAGTCATTTTTGTTACTTAATCGTTTGGCGATTATAAATTTTTTTATCGTTTTAACTTTTAGAAGGATTAAAGAAAAAGATAAATGGTAATGTTAAAACATGATCAT
Organism: Chalcis sispes; assembly: GCA_949987625.1. NCBI lineage: Eukaryota > Metazoa > Arthropoda > Insecta > Hymenoptera > Chalcididae > Chalcis > Chalcis sispes. The sequence continues at coordinate 12,211,008 of OX465098.1, read as the reverse complement.
AGATGCATTATTTTTTGTTTTGTTAAATAGAAAATTTAAAAAAAAAAATTTTTATTTTTATTTTTAAGCAAACTCGTCAGTTATATTTTTAATACTTTGACAGGTATTCACGTGTACCTATAGAATTGTTTGAAGAAAAAAAAAGGAAGAGGGGGAGGGGAGAACAAAGAAAGCAAAATATAAAGCGAGTCTGTATAAGTTTTCTAAATTTAAAACGAAAAAGATCAGCGATATGACAGATTTAAACCGTTGAACGTTATTTTAAACCCTTTAAGTTGAAGCGATTTACGATGGGGGATATTTCGAAATGCGCGTACGTTTCGAAGAATCATAGATTTATTATGCAAACATTGTCTTAATAAACATCAAGATAATTTTCATATTCTCACAATATACCGTTTAAGCGCTGGTTTTATTAATCAAGCGTTATTAAGAAACTTCTGTCATAACTCAAACATTGTAAATATATTTTTAACCGTAAACGTTATAAATACACGTGAAATATTTCATTAACGCCGCACAGTTAATATGTTACAAAGTTCAGGCAGTATATATTCATTAAAATAATAAAATTGAGCAGCACATCTCTACACGAGAGAAAGCCGAAAAAAGGAGCTCGAAACGCGCGCGCGCGCGAGAGAGAGAGAGAGAGAGAGAGAGAAAGCGACAGAAATATGGATTGACTTCGTAGAAGGATTTAAAAGAGCGATTACATCATCAACCATAAAAATTATTCGCGTATCGCTGTATGTGTGTGCGTGTGTGCGTGTGTGAGTGAGAGAGAGAGAGAGAGAGAGAATTCAGACGATATTGTCTACGAGTGTTGAAGATGTAAAAGGGGGTTGGGAAACGCGTGCCCCATTAAAATTAAAGACTGAACGGCTCGTGTATTTATATACGTGCGAGCGCGCGCGTGAGCGTTTATATTTTTAGAAAATTCCCACGTTCCAGGCAATTAGACTCAAAAACGTCCCACGTGCCTTTCTTGGAAGTTATTTCTGACGTAGCCGCGACACGCGCCTTTTCCACATTATCAACGGCCTTCGTCGATTATCGACTCTATTTCCTTTCCACTTTCAAATCTTTTTCGGATGACTTTTTTTTTTTTTTTTTTTTTTTTTACTTTTATCGGGATTTTTGTGAATCGTGATAGTGACGTACGTGATAACTACCGCGTAAGATCCGAATCATTTACTTTTTATTTTATTATTATTTTTTTTTTTTTATACGACGAGATGATCGTTGACGAACTGCACTTCGAACTGTTGTGTAATGGTTTAGTTTGTGACGTATATAATGCGAGAATCTTGCAAGTCATATATCGTTTGATTTATACTGGTATGATTATTTTTTACTATTTAATTCTTAAAAATTATTATAAACCTTTTAAGGAGAAAATTTATAAATAATGATTAAAAAATTGTTATAACTACACTGTTCAAAAAGAAAAAAAAGAAAAAAGGTAGATTCACGATGACAAGTGTTTGCACGTACAATGGCTTTTTAATTATGCGTCATACAATTTAAATTCAGGCATCATTTCTATAAATATTACATAAAGCGATATGAAATCCTTTGCTACGACTATTTTAATTGAGGAATATACATAAATCACGCGTGTCCGAAAGTTCAAAGAAAAATCATACCGCGCACGAGTCATTCATACCCATACAAAAAAAAGTTAAGTAATTTATCATACGAAGAAAAATAAAATATTATTTATCGTTGAAATGTTATTAAATTAAGCAACTTACAGAATCAGCTCTAATTTTTTAGAGAGCAACATCTTTTTTGTTTCTTTTTTCTTCGACGTCGCACGCGTGGCGCTCATACAATTTCGTAAGAATCGATCGTTTCGATCACCATTTTTTTTTTTTTTCTTTTCATAGAATTTTTTTTTTTTTTTTCTTCTCTATCAAAGCGATTCACTTTTTTTTTTCGCGCAGCGGTCTTTGAGACAACTATCTTGATAATAATTTATAAAATGTATATATTTTATTTGAAAATGAAAAAAGGAAAGAAAGAAATGAAAAAAGGTACATGATAATATCTCGTTAAATCAGAGATATTTTTATCGATTTTTTTAATTAAATCTGGGTAATATATTATTAATGGTAACAATGCCGCTGTCTAGGAGATAATAATTTAATTATACGATAAACTTCACAGAAATGTATTAATTTGGCTTCTTGCAGGAAATTCCATTATTAGCCGTGAATGTGTCTACATATCGTTTAAGCGTGACGTAACCATTAAACTTTGGAATGGAAATTTATTATATTAATAACACGCTTCTCTGATCAATTTTGCATAAAACGATTTTTCATCGGACTTTTAAAACTTATATCTTTTCGCGTTTTCAATCGTTATATGTAGATGTTCATAACTTTTGAACGATGAAATGTTTACCAATGAATTAGAAAGAAAAAAAAAAAAAAAAAAATAAAATAAAATAAAGAAAATAAAACGTTCTAATTGATTAATTTCGCAGATTGTATATTCAACGCGAGTTAAAAAAAAAAGGCGTGTCTTTGAGGAAAGAAAACGTCACCGAAATCGCTGCCATTACTTCCATTCCATCGCTTTTTTTACGCATGTAGTATATTATAGAAAAGATAGAAAAAGAATTCTGTATGTAATCGCAAGATACACATAACTATTCTAAATAAATATTTCATAAGAGCTTATATAATAAAAAGAAAAAAAAAAAATATGTACATAAAAAAGAGAGAAAGAGAGATAAGAGAAAGAGAGAGAAAGAGAGAGAGAGAGAGAGAGAGAGAGAGAGAGATAAAAAAACAGGAACGTTAAGGCATCTCTCGAGAATAAGAAGAAACGCTCTCGCGAGGGAGGGAGAGAGAGATAGAGAGATAGAGAGAGAAAGAGAGAGAGAGAGAGAGAGAGAGATAGAGAGAGACGGTAGGAATCTTCTTGTGTTTTATTCATTTAGGTCGAGAGCGCGAATAAGTATCGGCGAACGCTCTTGAGTCCCGACGCGAGTTACGACAATGTTAACATACGCGATGCGCGTCGTTTATCTCTCTGCGCGTATGCATTTAATTTTTCTACCCGTCGGAGATCTGTAGCATCTTTATTTAGCCGTGGACGCGGGAGCATATATGATGCACTTATTTTACTTACGATCGAAACCTTTTTTTTTTTTTTTTTTTTCATTTTATTTTTGTTCATTGAATAATGTTTTGTCGCGAGAAATTTCTCGGTTTTTAAATTGTTGAAAATCGTTAGAATTATTTAATTTAATACTGAGAGTTTCACTTGAAAAAAACAGAAGAAGAAAGAAACCGTTATAACGAACAATTAACGCGACAACTCGTGAAAAATTTCATCTGGCGATTTGAAATATTGAGCGATAGAGTGATCGAGTCTAGACCTAAAAAAATAAAAAAGCTGGAAACAAAGCACGTATCTATAAATAATCATTCAAATTCCACCCAATTTCCCGTTTAGTCGTCGCGTCGTTAGTGTACACAGCCAACAAATGTCAATAACCAGACGTCATTCGAATACACGTGTATTATTACGTCGTCGCGTATGTGTATAGCTTTACGTAAAACGTTTTTCGTGAATGAGACATTCGCAGTCTCGTTGAGGAAAAAAAAAAAAAAAAAAAAAAAAAAGTAAAACTTTTCTCGCGCGCTCGCGCGCACGTGCAAATAACAGAGAGGCAGAGAGACGAAGGGAGTTTTATATATTTGCATCGATAAACGTACCCCGAGTAGAGAAAGAGAGAATCGCCTCGCGTCGGCTGTTTGCGTTTTTCTCTCGTCGACGGCTATTTTGAGACGCGGTACGACCTTGGTTCGCGTTCGAGCGCGCTCATATATTTATTAATGAGCACATGCCCGAGTGGTGCGCAAGACTCCAACAAAGGATGTTAATGTTTACGGGGAGACTTTTTTTCTTCCTCCCCCTCCTCCTTCGCTAGATTGTTATCTTTCTCGGGAGGTGTTGCAGCTGCGAGTCACATCGGGAGAGATAACATTCCTCGGAGTCCCTCGCGATTACGGACGTCGGGCCTTAATTTCTCGTATACGCGTCTGCGCATGTGTTTATATGCTTTGCTATAATTCGCCAAATCGCGCCGCGATATAAGATCGGTTATAATGTTTTCACGTCTAGATCGATAGTTATATCATCCCGTATACTTCTCTCGCTTTTTAAAACGAAATATTTAAAAATATTTAAAGCGTCGGTCTATAAGAAATTACGTATTTATATGTGTACAAGTTCTAAGTTGGATTCGAATTAATTCACGTATATTATGCAAAGGAAAGAAATGTTTATCATTCGTCGATTAGAATTGAATAATTTATCCATGATTATAAATATTAATGCGTATTTTTAAGCCCGAGCGTAAACTGCTTTTACGTCACTCCTCTATATTAATTTTCTCAACTGTATAATTCAAACGCATCGATTATACGATTAATTATAATAATAAATGCGATTTTAACTTATATTCCACGAGATCCAGATTCGGGTTGAGCGACGATTTTGAATATTTTAAATTTGTTTATCACGGCATAACTCATGACTCGTTTATTGATTCGTATCTTAACTGGATGTAAAAATTTTATCTCCTGATTAAATAAACGATACGCTTTTTTTGGGAATAAAATTTCACGGTTTTTTTTTTAAATAATAACGAAAGCGAGAATTTCCCGTACAATGGCAAACGTTTATTCGAGATTAAACACCGACGACGACGACGACGACGACGACGTCGATGGATAACGAGAGTGCCGAGATGGTCCTTCTTGACGATTAGTCAACTGTTATTACCGTTGCCTCTCTTCCTCTCCCCCCCCTCTCTCTCTCTCTCTTTCTCTCTCTCTTTGCTAGCGGTTAACAACTCGCTTGCGATGATTACGTCACGAGGTTACCTCTCTCGCGGTATATGTAGTTCGAGCCTCGGAAAAACGACGCTTTGTGCACAGATATATATATAGTATATGCGTTTGTACGTGTATGAGTAATGGACCGATGCGCGTTCAACGTCCTATGTTTAGCTGAGATTTCAGCCGGTTGGATAATAATTATACCATTGAATTTATCGTTATGTATATTATGAGACACCTGTTGCGAGAGATGAATAAATAAAACTTAAGGTCGTATATGTGCGCTAAAATTTTGAAGAAAATTAAAAAAAAATAAAAAATAATTGTCGAGGGTTCTCGAGTTTTAGCGAGTCTGAGGAGAAACGAAAAGACTATACATACACACACAAACACATATACATAGCGTATATACGTCCACATGTGCAGCGAAAGAACGACGACGACGACGACGACGACGAGGAGGAACGACGGCGGCACACCTGTTGAACATTCCTTCACGAATACCGCCGCCATCGTCGCTTGGAGAATGAACTTTGCACGCGCGCGCCATGAATTTTATATATATACATATGTATAACTTTATCCCTGAGAAATTGTCCGTCGATATATAAAGCCATTAATATATTTCGTTATATTTCGAAAAAGGTCCATTGTCGAGGAAATTTTTTCGAGATCGTTCTCTCTCGTTTTATCCAACTTTACGCGTCTTTCGTATATTTAAATATATTTAAAAATAACTCATTTGTTCAGAAGAAGTAGCTAATTACGCAACGCGACGTTTTGAGGTAAGTTTACGCGTGTAAAATAAAGCAGCCGTCATTTGCACACGTACGATTTGTAAACGTGAAAATGACGCAGCCGCAACAGTAGCAGCAGCAGTAGCAGCAAATGAAAGTTCACATGCGAAAATCGTTGGGCACACTTTCGTAATTTCCATCCACTCGGTCACACTCACACACACACACACACACACACGCGCGCGCGCGCGCGCACACGCACACCAAAGTCTGCGATCTTCCTCGGCTACTTTGGAGCAGTCGCGAGTTAATCGTCCGGGAGATGCGCTTTCGAGTACGTATACACACTTGGGTGTATATATATATATATATATATTTAAGATGTACATACGGATATACATAAGCAAAATTGAATGAGCAATATGGAAAAAAGGACAGGGGGTTTAACGCAGTCATTCAAGTATACATCGTAGCGAAGGCACACGTGAGACAGAGAGAGAGAGAGAGAGAGAGAGAGAGAAAGAGAGAAACATGTGCTCGCGTCCGCTCGGCCGCGAGTTCACGGTCTCTCACAGTGGAGCCTCTGTTTTTCACCGAGCAAGCGAGATTAAACCGAACGCGTAGCGGCGCGTACACACAAACATACACACGCGCGCGCGCACGCACGCACGCACATACAAGCAAGTGTAAGAAGGAGAAGGAAAGCTTTCGAGAGCAAACGAACGTAACTCACCCACAAGAGGACGAGCAAAAAACTTAACGCGAAATCATCTCGTGCTACTCTTTCGACGCGTATATATGTATACGCATATGTACACGCGTTTCGTTCCGTCTCCATGAAAATCCTGTCTTTTTTTTTCTTGTCGTCTTTGAGATAATTCGGTGAAAATTTAAATTTACATTGTATACATGTGTACGCGTGTTTAAACGAGCGTGAAAAAAAAAAAAAAAAAAGAAAAAAAAAAAAAAACGACAAAAATAAAACGCGCATCGTAGCGCGTCGCTTCAAAGACGTTATTGTATTTTGACTATATACACGCGTACACTTGTGCGTAAGTGAAAAATTGCTTGGTTTGCTTTTTAAGAATACCACGGTGAGAGCAAAACTACGGGTTTTGCGCGTTACTAAAAATATATATTTCATCCGTCAATGAGTCATAATCTACACAGAACTCTCTCTCTCTCTCTCTGTCTTTCTCTTTCAACAAGCTGAAAAATCTTTTATAATTATGTGACGCGCTAAAGTTAGCAAAAGTAAAGATTGCACGAAGATATACGCGCGTTTATAACTTATGTATTCGAAAACGTCGTCCTCTTTCGTTTTTTTTTTGCTTTTAAAGCGCGAAATAAACTTTGTTTTTATTTAAGTTGTACGAGATTTATGGTGATCTCTCTCTCTCTCTCTCTCTCTCTCTCTCTCTCTCTCTCGGGGTATGTATCTCAACATTAATAAATATCGCCTGTGTCGCGTTACGGATTTAACTCCATTATATTTTAAACGCTCGCTTTTGTCGAACAAAATTAAAATTTTTCTCAGGAAATGAAAAACAATAAAGAATCTATCTTTAAAATGTAAATAGACTTATCATTTTTTGTTTGGAAAAACGTACGAGTATAGGAAAATAATATTATTCCTGATAATTTAGAATGATTTTGGATAAAATTTTATAAAAGGGACGTTATTTAATAATAATAAAATAATACATAAATGAAAAAAATTGTTTTTATGAAAAAACAAAAAAAAAAAAAAAAAAAAAAAAAAAATTATGTAAAAGCATTTTGATCGGATAGAAAGGCAGCGCGATTCACTTTCCGAGGGAACGCGCGGATAAATAAAAGGCATAAGAAAAGAGATAGAAAGAGAAAGAGAGAGAAAGAGAGAGAGAGATCGAGATAGAAGCGCGCACGCGATGCATAAATTGAAGTGCTCCTCCGATTCGCCGTCAAAAGTCGAAAGAGAGTCGAGCCTCTCCGCCGGCGGCTGCGCTCCGATGGAAGTGCAAATGCGCGCATGTACATATGTACGCATATACATTTTTGTGTGCGTGTATACTCATGAAATGGAAGAGTGTGTGAGAGAGAGAGAGAAAGAGAGAGAATAAAATGAAAGAAAGAAGACGAGCGAGAGAGAGAGAGGAGTAAGTCCGACGACGAGTGCGCGCACATAAGCCTCGAATAACTCGTGCGTGTAGACCGCGAGTTATGTAGGACAGAGGAGGTTCTGTACGAGCGAAAGAGCAAAGAGAAAGAGAGAGAGAGAGAGAGAGGATGATATTCCTCTTTTTAAACATCGTACATACACGCACTCCTATCCCGTCTTTCTCTATATATCTCGTGGAATCCTATGTCACTAGTGTCGTTGTCGCCTATGTTGCGCGCAATACGACGTTTCTTCACTTGCGACTCGTTATTTGAATTTTTATTCAAAATGATTATTAATTAAAAAATATTGCGTTCGAGGCATTCGTAAATAGGAATTTTGATGAAAATATATTTTTTTTTTTTTCAGGAGTAGTTTTTTTAATGAAAATAACGCGAGCGTGTACGTTGCCCGATAAGTTTAAGGACTTGCACAGATAATTGTTGTAAGGAATGGAAGAAATTTATATAAAATTTAACGATAAAATCGAAACAATGTCGTACCGAAAAATATATTTATAATGTATGAAAAAAAAAAACATATTTTGAATCTTCTACGAACTTCGAAATCGTTCAAAAAATCTTATACTTCTTTACAAAATTTTGCATCTTTTCCCATACAACACCGGAAAAATAAAATGGCTGAAGGCTTTTTATACATATAAATAACAATAGAATAGAGTGCGCGAATAAATAAAAATAGTCATTGTAATACTTGAAAGTCAAAAAAGTAAGATTGTTGTAGTCGACATCAAATGTTTTAGCAACGCGCGGCTATTATCTACGTTAAATTGCGGCTCGTCTCCGCGATCTATGAAAAAGAGTATGTACCGAGTGTGTCTCTCGTCTGTATAAAATGCACACACACATAAACATGCACGCTTGTACTAGAGACAATCACTCCCATCGGTGAGAGCACGCCGAGCAGCTCTCTCTCTCTCTCTCTCTCTCTCTCTCTCTCTCTCTCTCTCTCTCTCTCTCTCTCTCTCTCTCTCTCTCTCTCTCTCTCTCTCTCTCTCTCTCTCTCTCTCTCTCTCTCTCTTTCGGCCTGTAAATTTATATTTCAGCGAATGTGTATATGTGTGTGTGTGTGTGTGTATGCATATATATAGACGCACTCGAGCAGCGTGACTAGGTGTACCAGCGCTCGAGCAAGAGAGCCAACGAGAGCTCCGTCTCTTTCTCTCGCGGACGAGCGAACGGCAGCAGTAACAGCAGACAGCTTGGCGTCCTGAGAGCGCGCGCGAGCGACTCGTTCCGTCGGCTTCTCTCGCTTTTACCTTCTCTCTCTCTCTCACACTCTCTCTCTCTCTCTCTCTCTCGCTCTCTCGCTCTCTCTTTCTCTCTTTCACGAAGAAAACGCCGAGAGCGGCACTTTGACGCGTTTTCTTAGCGTATATATAACTGCTGCTCTCTCGAGTATCCCCGCGCGGTAGTATATGTATACACCGTTCGGCCACCTTTTGCCAGCTTTGAGTCTGTAACGTGTGTACGCGAGAGAGAGAGAGAGAGAGAGAGAGAGAGAGAGAGAGAGAGATAGGAGGAAAAAATATCGATATTGCCTTGGAATTGAATATTTCTTCGGCTTTTTTTATTCTTCACCGACGCAGCCGACACCGGCAATATTTAATACGGCCTTTTTGTCAAATATAACGATTATTGGCCATACTTTTTAATTTTAAAATATAAAAAAAAAAGAAAACATATAAATTTACCCGTTTAAAGCCCGTTGTGGATTAATACATATATACAAAAACAATACCATATTATTTTCTACATTTTTTTTATTCAACCTTACACGTAAAAGAAAAGAAAAATAATCGATTGAAAAACCAAGCTAAAAAAAAAAAAAAATATCGCAATTTAAAAAAAATGCATGTGTGCCCATACGCGATACATAAAAATATCTTATATCCGGAAATTAACTGCCGATAAAAACCTGCTGGCATTTTAATCGCGCTATCTTTCTCATTCTCTGGTTCGCCGTCTGCTCTATTTTTTGCGAGCCGCTGTCTTTGTTCGCGTAGGGCCGTTTTTAATCTCGTTATATATATCGATGCCCTCGGCGAGGGTTAAGCAAACGCGGATCTTGCGGATTTTTCTCCGATCGACATTATTGCTGATGCAATTTTCGCAGCGAATGAAAATACCAACGCGTTTGTGTGTCTGTGCGCGCGCGCGTGTGTGTGTGTGCGCCTGTTCTCGACCTTATTGAGTATTAACATCGATGGCCTCGACGGATACGTCCAGCATTGAAATAAAGAAAAAGAAAAAAAAAAAATTGTCGGCGTGTACATTTTAAAATTAGTGCTAAAAACTAGCATTTAAAATTCTTTCGTTAGCTTGAAATATTACAACCGATGTATGAATAATTTCGTTACATACAGGAAAGTTTTTTGCTTGTTTTTGTATTTTTTTTTTTTTTTTTTTTTTTTTTCATATTTCCTTGGTTCTCCGCGATAGTTTTGACTTTTTTACGTAAGACGCCTATACGCGAATACGTAACGGTACAATATCGCGTTATCTTATGGAAATGTCGAGAGAGCGCGAGTTATTTTTCTAACGTCGGATATAAGTTTGCAAGACGACTTCGTAACGCGAAGCTTGTATACATATACGTATAAATAAAACTATGTCATCATCTCTTCGTAACGCTTTTAATTGATACGCTATTTATACGCTGAATTTATTTATATACATTGTATTTAAATTATCGTAAAGTAAATTAAGAAAAATATCCTCATTCGATCTCTCAAAGAGTTTAATTTATTTAAATTTTAACGAATCGCTTATTTGTACATTTACAACGATTAATTTTTATTAGTAATATTACGAATTTGATCATTTTTATGTGAAATAAATGACAACTTTTTTTAAATTATTAAAAATAAAGTCTTCGCCATTTATCTCAATATATTCAACATTGTTTATTTTATACTTTTCAAAAAAAAAAAAAAAAAAAAAGTCGAAATCACATTAAACAACAGCAACATTTAATCGACATACTTTATTATCTCAACATTAAAAAATGTGTACATAGATACAACATATTAAAATTCAAACCGACCATAAACCCTTCGTCTCGTGGTGCCCTCGGGGGCTTAGGTTCAAGGATCCGCGATGTATTCGCGTCCTTGGCTCGGTTCACGGTCCTGAGCGGCTTTGGGCGGGCAACGCGCGGGCCGAAAAAAGCCGAGGCAGACGCCGTGGTGCGATACTCGCCTTGATCGTTGCGCGCACACCTCGTTATTATTAACGAGACAGGGAGAAAGGAGATAAAGAACGATAGAATCCCGTGCGCACGCGCGCCCCCTTTTAAATTATAGGGGGAGGGGGGGAGGGGAACGTTCAAGGATGTGTCGTATGCTCGAGAGCTAACGGAAGCAAAGCGTTACGGAAAAGCGTGCGCGAAATAACGCGATCGACGATCGCTGGTGTTGTTAAGGTCTTTAAACGTTAAGCTGTCTCTCTCTCTCTCTCTCTCTCTCTCTCTCTCTCTCTCTCTCTCTCTCTCTCTCTCTCTCTCTCTATCTTTCTCTCTATTACTTACGTTCTAACGTTGCGATGTACAATCAAGTTTACGGGTACGACTATTTGATTTTATAGGCTCTACTCTGTTTGGGAGAGTGTTTAAAACAACGTTTTATCTGTATTTAACGACACTTTAACGACTTTAGTTTCGTTTTTTTTTCTCTCGCTTTTAAAAAATTAGTCCTTCGTTCGCTTTACACGCAATATACATTAAACCGATCGTTTGTTTTGTAAACTTTTATAGCTTTGAAAAAAAATTTATTAAAGCCCGTAACGGAAAGTGAAACGAGTCGAAAAAAAAAAAAAAAAAAAAAAAAAAATTAAGGAAAAGAAAAAAAAATCGCATCAACAACTTTGATCACTTTTACTTCTCCGATGCTTGAGCTCGTTCACTTCGTGGTTTTTGTCAATTTTTTCAACCCGAGACGAACATTTTGCGGCATCTCGTGTTTCCCGACACGTGTTACTTATATTCTATATAACTAACAACTTCGTCGTATATGTACACGTATAATATGCGTTACTTTTTTTTTCTCAAGCGCATGCACTATATATATATATATATATATATATATATATATATATATAATTTTTTTTTTTTTTTTTTTCCTTCATTTATTTATTTCATTTTGTATTAACTTTTTTCCCCGCGATTTTTCTGAACTACTTCGCGAGTGACGCAATGGTCGTATACCTGCGCGCGGTGGTCGATACTGAATATGTGAAAAAAGCCGATGTCGGTTATTAATATGTATTCTTCTCGACAATCTATTTAGATGAGTTAAAGAACGCGGGTTATTACTTTGTCGAGATTGTGTAGCTTCTCGGTGAGTTTGTTTTATATATATATATATATATATATATATATATATATATATATATATAAATATTCATGGATCTGAAGTTTGCAACGTTAGAGTACAATGAAATAATTTTTCGCATTTAAATAAAGCTGCTAAAAATGTACAAATTATATTTAAATTCGTATCTGAATATTTGGTTATGCTATAAAACACTAAAACTAAAAAACTATAAATATAAATTTTAAATAAAAACAGTTTTTCTAAAAATTCCGTTGGACTCCAACGTTGGAAACTTCAAACCCATATATATTTGTTTTATAAAGAAATGCTATTAACTTTATTTTATAGAACATTTGAATACAACATTAATAAATGATATTGTTGAAAAAGTTTTAATAATTTTCATATCTTGTTTTTGGAAAAAATTAACAACGTCAAATTAACATTAAACAAATAAAAGTAATTAATAAAGTTGTTTAACTTTGTAAAAAACGGTTCATTTACAAATGGTTAATTAGAAAAAGTAAAAATGTGGAACGCACCTATGAATAATTAAAGAAATAATATTTAATAGAGCCACGATGGAAATAGCAGCGAGTAAATGATATATAACACGCCAAGATCGTATTGAATTTAATCGTTACAAAAAATTACCTTATCAAAACGATCTAATTAACACAATAACTGATAGCAATTATAATTTTAAATTTCTATTATTACCACAGAAGAGTATAAATAAATGCTTAAATTAAAAAAAATACAAAAAAATTTTCTTACTTTTATAAAAGATTATGCAACAGCATTTATACATATATAACTCACTCTATATCTCTGTCTCTTTAAAAATTGCATAATATCGATTCTTACTTTTTTTTATTATTTTACAATAAACCGAAGCAATGCTACTTAGTAAATTAATGAATAAACTCACAATGAAATAAGCTAAAAGGATGCTTGACAGCGCGTCGTTTATAAATCAATGATAGGCATTTATCGATACGTAAGTGTTTAACCTCGAATTTTTCAAAGTTATTTTAAATAAAGTGAGATAAAATAGTATTCGTCACGTGACGGATTGTTGTAATAATAATATGAATACTCAAAATTATGATATTATAATACGTAAAGAAATAATTTTTTTTATCGTATGAGATTTAAAATTAAAAATTTTAGAATATTAATTATTCATTGAATATATGATATATGGCAAGTAGAGATAAAACGCAATGTTAATATCGAACGACAATTAGAGAATCTTCGTTAATAAAAGAAATAAAAGTATAATAAAAGTACTCACGAGAAAATAAGTAATTCTAATAAATAATCGTTCGATGAATTTATCTTGTAGTTAAAATAAGAAAAAAAGAATAAGTATATACATATATGTATGGGAAGAGGCGTCAAGCACCGTTGAACTAAACTCGAGGGGCTGCGGTTCACCGGCTTTATACGATTTCACGAAGGAGGCTTGGCTGGTGCGCGCCACAGGTGGCAGGGCAGCTCCTCCCCTACGACTACCGTACGCACGCTCGCCCGGAAATACTTGCCCCATTCTCTCAGTCTCTCCCCGCTTCTCCAATAGCTTCTCTCTTGCACCTCCGAGCATTTGTTTTACTATAGCGATAAAGTCGTTCGTATACGTATCTCGAACTTCCCCCGCCCCTTTGGAGCTCGTTAAAGCGCGAGCGCGAACTTTGTAAAGAGATAAAAAGAGGAAGGGAATTGGAATTTACGTTGCTGTAATTCGGTAAATTTTCGGTGCTATTTGTCAATCTGTAAAAATCGATCTGTTTTATGCAGATAAGACTTGATTTTTTTTTTTTTTTTTTTCATTAATATTTATGATTATTACTATGGTAATATTGAAACAATATTGTTTTCATATTACACACAAATTTAAGTTTTGCAAGATGTTCAATTTTTTTAAATATATATATTTATGCTCAAATTAGTATTAAAATTTTATTAAATATTTTTGCTTGGTATCTAATGTGAACAAAATAAAAAGAGAGAGAGAGAGAATTTTAACAATTTTAATTAAAAAAAAAAAAAGTTAAAATTTTATTATAGACAATATTGCAACAATTGTGAAACATATTTATAGAATTTGAAGAATGCAAAGTGTAGAAAAGTTAAAAAGACACGCACAAGTGCCCGTGGACAGGTGTGAGTAAAGTTTATCCAAGCAGTAACGCAACTCCAGAGTTGTGCCAACATCCAAGACACGGCAAAAGATCCTCTCTCAATGGGTTCTAAAGATAGACGGCCCTACCCTCGCACCGATCTTGCGGAGCCTTTCGCCTTACTTTCCTTTCGCTCAATTTATTATTCCCTCCCATGCATTCTCTCATTTTCTTGCCTACTCATACTCTCTTATTTACCGAATTTATTTCAATGGTTTTATTTATTTATTTTTTATTTTTTTTTTTTTGCATCTGCATTTTAAGGTACTTATTTCTACAACGTATTTTTTTTGCCTTTTACTTTTAATGTTGAAACAATGTTAATTCAATATTATCGAATGTTTACACAATGTTAATATACAATTTAAAACTTATAATATATTTAATGATTTATTATTTAAAATAAATTATTTTATTATTTTATTATTTAAATTAAATTAATTTATTAATATTAATTTTTACTCCAAAATTTAAATCATTCGTTTTTATTCTTCTATGTCATAGATTTTTCATATGGGTATTACTTTTACTCTCAACGTTAGTACAATGTTTTTTATTTTAGAATTTAAATACTTTATTTATATTGACAAAATTAAATTCTTTTTTTATTTTAATTTAATTTACTGTATACTACTTTGAAAAATTAATTTTATTATTATTATAGTGTAATTACTAATTTCATCGCTGTTTGCAAATTAAATATTAATTTTCTTTTCTTTCAATGACAATTATTTTTAAAAAGTTAATGATTTGGAACAATTTTTGTTATTGTCATTTTCAACGACTCAAACGAATTAATATTTTAAAATAATGATTTGAACATAATTTTTCAACATATTGATGTGAAACATTAATTATAAGATTATAATAAAAATTAACATCGCGGAATGTGCATACGAAAGTTTAAAATTCATACATCATAGAAATAATTTTCAAGTTTTAAAATAACTCTGGTCGTGCTTTTTCTCATTACGAAATTTGTGGAAAATAAAGTGTATATAGACTAGTTTAAACTTAAGTACAAACTTTAAAAAGAAAATTCATGTACGGTTAAAAGTATTTGAACGTTTACGAAACAAAAACTGAAACGTTTTAACCGAACGTTTTAAATAAAATAAATTTCAAGTAAAAATTTTAACTTATAAAGTGATTTTAATGGAATATTTATTTATTTATTTTTTTTTAACATCATTGTTAAAATATATTAATGCTCTAATAATGTATTTAAAATTATGTCTTAACCCCTTGAGTGGAAATGACGGATCTCGCCCGTCAAGATTTTCTGTACTAAATTCGAATTTGACGGGCCTCGCCCGCGGTATATTTTAATGTTTAAAAACCATATGAATTTCTTTAAACATGTAAAAATAAAAATATTATTATTGTTGCACATGGTCTTTTTTATATTCTACCTAAATTGACCTTATTATAGATAACGGTTTTAACAGTTTTTTTTTTTTTTTTTTTTTTCAATAAAACGTTAGTTGCACTCATTGAAATATTCTACGAGTTTACTTCAGTTCTTTAGCTAAAACGCAATTGTTCGGGGTTGAAAAGAAGTTTTAACATTTTATTAAATTCAATTCGTATAAAATAATCCTAATAATGTCCGAAACAACTGAAAAGTTATTATACGAAAGTGATGTTTTTATTTTTCAATTTTTATTTAATATTATCATTACTTTATAAACCTGTAGTATTACAAATGAAATAGTTTTTACTTTTATATAAATATAATAAATAAAAACAAAAGTATTTAAGTTTTATTTTATGATAATTCCACGCATTGAATTGTGCAAGTTTAATTGTCTGCACGCGTACTAATCTTCGAGATTTAATCGTGAGGCAAGGGGTTAAAGAGGCATCGAGCATTTTTAACGGAATAGACGCAAATTTACCCCGACATTATTTTAAAAGTTTGAGATAAAAAAAGAAAGGAAAAAAAAAAAAAAAAAGTTTTTTCTCAAGATTTAACATAGCTTCTTCTCTTCCGGCAAGTAGATCCGCGCATCGGCCAACGCAAGAGTCGAATTACGTATCCTCGCGGGACTCTCCTCTTTCTCGTGCACTTTTTCCGGTCCTCGTTATTCGCCGTACGCAATTACATACCCCCGAGCGATATGTGAGCGCGTATTAAAAATAGCCAAGCCCTAAGGTTTAACGTCGAATTGAAGATATAATAAATAAATAAAAATAACTGGCAGAGGTAGCGTGGATTTACTTCTCTCGGTGCGCGAGACCCTCTGAATGATAAATCTTTGGGTAACTTCGAGAGAGGATATTTTATCTCAATATTGGGGGTGTATTCGGGAGTAATTAATAATTTTATTTTTACAACAAATTTAGATTTTTTGTTTGCTATTTTTTTTTTTAGTGCAATTTAATTTTTCTTATTATCGATGACAGCTTTGATTTTCATTTTGTAAAAATAATTTAAAAAAAAAAAAAAAAAAAAAAAATACAAAACATTTGTTTATAAAAATTGTTTATTCAAGTATTCGGAACAAAACTATGTTGGCGTTGACGCCCGCTACTGTGTTTACACAAACGTCAGCGACACCGAAAAAATATTTTTCCCATATATTTTGACATTCGCGCCTTGCGTGTTTCTTTATATCCGCAGGTGGCGCGACGCTGTTTCGGCGAAAGTCAAGAGTCGACGGGTTTCCGGAAAATCGGTTGTTTGTTTGGTCCGAAGCGGCATTGAATGATAATACGAAATTGATTTACAGCTACAGAAGAATAATTTTCGAGTTCAATTCTTCAGTTTTAAATTTAATTTTAATAAAATTGTAGAAATAAATTTTTATTTTTTTCTTTTAGTTATGTTAATTTTTTTTTTTTTTGCTTAGTGTATTTTATAATAATTACTTGTTTTGGATTAATACTAATTTATGTGTTTAAAAATATATTTACCATCTAGTAAATGTTAAAATGTTTTTAAAACAAAACAATTTATTAAAATTTACTATTACATTTTATTATATGCTTAAAATAATAATTGAACATAAATAAAATTCAAACTAAGTCCTATATCTATAGACATTTATTATTCTTTATATAATTGTTAGAGGCAAGGTAAGTGGTCCTTCCTATTTTGTTAATCAAAAAAACCAACAAAAAAAAAAAAAAAAAAAATTAAAAAAAATTAAAAAAAAAAAAAAAAAAATTAAAGCAATTATCGACATAGTTGTTTTACAATCTCTAGATAAAAAGAGTATGCGGTGAACATATAACAGCTGATGACAGGTAAATGACTTACTTTTTCACCTTTTTCAATCTCTTCTTCGTTCACGAGAGTGTGCAGCAACGTTGAAGTTGTCGTTGAAAGGAAGTATGTAAAGATCACTTTGTAAGCGCGAGTGAATTTCTTTTTCTTTTTCTTTTTCTTTTTTTTCTAAAAAAGTAACAATGTTTTCTTCGATTCTCTTCTCTAGGTCACTCTTCTTTACGATTTCTCGTGGGGTTCATTTGACGGTATCCCTCGTAAAAATGATACGTATACAAGATGTATTTAACGGCTGCGCCTAAATACGCAATAAATTGTTATGTTATAGGTCACTGGCTACCCCGACGTGTCGGGGTATACAATAGCACTTGTCTTCAACAACTCCGGTGGGATGTCTTGCAGGATATATTTTGATAACTCGCGCAAAAACTATGGTATTTTCCTTTGCACCGTGTATATCCGTAGATAAGAATTTTTCCGAAATTGGAAAAATGTGCTTTCGGTGTGAGGAGTCGACGGAGGATTAAAAGCGTGCACCGTAAACAACCGTAGGCGCGGTGACACCGGTATTAACCGATTAGTGAGTGACTCTCGTAGGGTGAGTGGGGGTAACGGTGAAAAAGCGCGCGAACTTATTCAAAATTACGGCACATGTACAAAGCACGCACACACACACACACACACAATCACGGAGTATAGACACACAGAGAGGTACTATTGTGAAAGGTATCGACGAATAGATAGATTTATATGTGGCTTTGTATGTCGATGTGTGCGTGTGAGGTATATAGTTAGTATGCGCGTATATATATGTGTGTGTACAGAGAGAAAAGAGATGCGTCTCTCGTGGAGGTTCAGACTAACATTAACTAGCGCGGAGTGCAGTCGCTTATAATATGGCCGAGGCGCTAACCAATCGCCGTTTGTTCCTTGCTGCCTGCCTTCCGAAGCCCCCCCACTATTTCGCGAGTTGGATGCCGTGGCCACCAGCGACTTCTCCCACTCCGACTCAAACTCTCCCTCTTGGTTCGACTCGAACTCAGGGCAGAGCCAAACACACACATATACCCACACACACACACGCGTGTTGTGTGTTTGCACACATACACGCAAACACGTCGCTCTTTCACGCACGTCACACTAAGGAGACTCGCAGTCGTATTCGCGACTGAGAGAGATAGAGAGCGCGAATTGCGTGCGCAATGCTTTATGTGTGTGCGTCTGTGAAGAGACAGAGAGAGATGGATAGACCCCCCGCGTCTTATTCTCCCGATCGCACGCGCGCTGCGCCGGCGGCGCGGTCGTTTCTTCTTTTTAAGCCTCTCTTTTTTTCCCTTCCTTTTTCTCTCTCTCTCTCTCTCTCTTCGTGGCCTTTTTTCTCTTTCCTCATCCTTTGCTCTCGCATCTTTCCTTCTCTCTCTCTCTCTCTCTCTCTCTCTCTCTCTCTCTTTCTCTCTCTCTCTCTTTCTCTCACGCTCGTCTCGTTCCTTCGTGATCTTCTTTTTCCCTTTAGTGGTGACTTTTCTGTGCATGTGTTGCCCCGTTGCTGCCGGTCTCTTTGACAGTCTCGTTAAGTTTCTTCCTCTTTTTGCCGATCTTTTGTTGACTTTTTTTTTGGCTTTTTCAATTCGAGAGCAGCTCTTTTTCTCGTGGATTTATCGATGGTGTGGGAAGAGGTACAGAAAGAAAAGAATCATCATTTTATAGTTTACGTTTGAATTTTTTTGCTTTGATTAGCTTGATTTTTCCAATTTTTATTATTTTTTGTTTAATATTTGTGCATACATCATCGGAGTTTTTATCTACTGCAGCTACATAGAAATTTATATTAATTTCATAAAAATTTAAAAAAATTAGTCATTGTTAATATTTTTGTACAAACCATTGAAAATATTGATTATTTTTTAAAAATTAATAATCGATGCTGATCCTTATTAGTTTTATTTAATAAGTAACTCATCGAAAAATTCTATTTGCACCAAAAAAGAACAAAAAAACAAACAAATTAACAGCTACTCATCGAGTAGATCCAAGAATTTTTCGATGCCTCGCGTCCGCACTTGGTGTGTTCTTTCCGGCACTAATCCTTTCATTGCGCGTATTATAATTGGTTCTTCAATTGTAATTGCTGGCTCGTGTGTTCCATTCGTTCCTTTTTTTCCGCCGCTTGTCGATGAACCGCGTCATGTAATTTTCTCTCTCTCTCTCTCTCTCTCTCTCTCTATCTCTCGTTCGTTAGCTTGCCATCCATTCGGTACGGTAAATAAATGACGAAACAGATAAAATAAAAGAAAAAAAAGCAAGCAAAAGATGCTCGAAAAGTGTACAGGGACGGTTGAGGGATCGTTTGAGGCGCTTGGCCGATTCATTGCGCGAAGCTACTGGAAGTTCCCGAGATGTTCATGACGTCACCGTTTCAGGGGGATAAGATTGAAATCTCCAAGATTTTTCCTTCCTGCGCATTTTTGCACGAACCCGATTAGAATGTTTTTTTTTTAGAAACGATGTATTGGAAGATTTATAATTTGTTAAATTATGTTTTTTGCTTCTAATTTATCGATTAAAAATGATCTTTACTTATGTATCATTCCTTTCAATCAAGATAGAATGTACATGAAATTATAAAAGATTTCTTGGGGAGAGCTGTTTTTATTTTGATTTTCAATGTTATTTTCAATCAATGTGACGATTAAAATTAAACAATATATATATACATATATAAACACATACATATTTCAAAATATCGTCAGATAAGATGAAAACAAAATTTTTCCAATTCCAATAATTATAAATTAAATTTGTTATCTCATTAAAATATAATTAAGCAATTTTAAAATTACGCAATCGGCATTGAATATAAAAATTTCGCCGATTAAACAACGAGGCATAAGTGTCAAATAAATCAACGGTTGTCAATAATAACAAAATAACAAAACTTTAAAATCGCCCGATGGGTTTTCCCAAAAACTCCTACAGCTCGACATACCGACCTACATCCGGCGGTATCTCACCTCTCCATCGGGTCAATTATACCGATCGCGGTACCGATTACCGGCGTACTTTAACGCTTGCTCGCTTGTTCTCAAAATAGACGTGGACAATCGAGTCTCTTTCTCTCTCTTTCTCGTATGTGTTGTCCGTTTCACCTAATCTAATCGTTTTATAAAAGTTGTGCGCGAGTTTAAAACCAAAAAAAAAAAAAAAAAAAAACAGTCGACTTACGACTGCACACCAAAGGTGAAAGCCGCGTTTCTGTTCTTTTACGGTGCTCGATAGCTCGATCGTTCGATCGTTCGCCTTTTCTTCGTGTCCAGCGAATGAAAGTCGCAAACGTTTTAACGCTCGATAGACTCTCTACGTGTACACTTCTCTCTCTCTCTCTCTTTTTTTTTTTTTTTTTTTTTTTTAATAGACAGGAATAAATGCAAAAAAGAATAAACAAAAATTGGCGAGTTACTCAATCGTCGTTACCGCGATTTCTTTTCCTTTGTCTTCCTCCCCTTTTTCGTTATTATTTTACGAGAGATTTGCAAAACACGCGGGAAGCTCTTACGTCGATGGGACTAGACATCAAAGATTTTTAAGCGCTGCAAACGCGAGATAATGTTGCGTCAACCGAAAGCCGAGAGAGCTCCTCTCTCCCTCTTGGCCTAACCAAATCCGACATTCTTTTCGACTGACTCGAAAATTTCGCAGACCCTTTGGATGATTTTTATG
Source organism: Chalcis sispes (assembly GCA_949987625.1). Taxonomy (NCBI): domain Eukaryota; kingdom Metazoa; phylum Arthropoda; class Insecta; order Hymenoptera; family Chalcididae; genus Chalcis; species Chalcis sispes. The sequence continues at coordinate 12,189,810 of OX465098.1, read as the reverse complement.
CCGTATACGTGGATGAGTAACGCACTTACTTTTTCTTCTTTTTTTTTTTTTTTTTTTTTTTTTTTTTTTTTTTTTTTTTTTTTTTTCTCTAAATTATACCGTTTAACAAACGAAAGGTTCCTTGTAATTAATCATCGACGTATGACAAATTAATTTTTAACCGTAAAAATATCAAGAGATTAGAATTCGTCTATCGGATCTCGACAATCGAAATAATTTGTTTTTACGCGTTGTTTACTAATCGAACGATAAAGAATATTTTTAAACGCAGATAACTAAAATTTTATCAGAATGACAGTTTTAATTTCGTGTATTTCGTCATGATAGTTTTTTTTTTTTTTTTTTTTTTTTTATCACGTGATACTTATTTTTTTCTCCTTTATTAATTCAACAATTGTAATTAATAATTATTCGTACGAAATGTTTACTCGCATTAAATTCAAAAATATAAATCAATCGCGGTAGAATATTTTTTTTTTTTTTTTTTTTAAGAAAAGCCACGCGAAAAATGTTCTCTCAAAAATTTAACGCTAAATCGACGTTATGTAGCGGTAAGCTTAAGATCCGCAATTGTTTTGAAAGGTCAATGCGCGCTCGTCAATTTTCGTATACGAATGATTTACTTTGGCGGCTTGCCATATCGCGTTCAACATTCCGGTAATAAACAATTCGCGCGTTGAAATCTTTCGTCCATAATTCATTTTACACTTAGGCGTTATGTATACATTTAATAAGAGAGTTTGTTTAAATCTTTTGTTATTGTTTACATTCAATTTGTCTTTTATTAAACAAATTATTCATGGTTATTAAATCTGTTAATTATTTTTATCGAGAATTGTAACTGATGGGAACGGAAAATTTAGAAATTTTAACGTTTCGCTGCTAAATCTCGCGCATAGTTACATCATTGTAATAATTATAACTCAATTCGCGGTATGAGGTTTTAAACTAGAACGACGTTTTATAACTGGCAGAGATAGAGAAACAGAGAGCAGTGGGGAAACTAGGAAAAGCGAGCGAAAAAACCCAAAATTATAATACGCCGATTTGTCAATGAACAAACGTTATCCGAGTGTCAAAGTGACTTTGCACTTTTGGTAATAAGTCAATCACGAGTAACTTACGTACTCCATATGTTGAAATAGAAAAAAAAATTAGACAAACTGCGCATGCGTTAGCGGAGATGAAGCGTTTGGGTGTTGCTAGCATAGAGATAATATACATAGAGTGAGCGAGGTATGGGAACTCGTGTAAGTGGAAATGTCTTACTCAAAGAAAGAGAAAGAGAATCGGAGGCCCCTTTTTTTTCTCTGTCTACTCGCTTTTGATTGGTTATTGACGACTAACACTGCTGTGAGGGGGGAAAATCCCGCGAGCTTCAAAGATCATTCTGCAATCAGCTTATGTATAACACACATATCTATTTATTTTGAGCATAGAGAAACACAACAAATAAATGAAAATGACAATATACTGCATTTTATGCAAGAAAAAGCGTATTGCTTACGACAATACTCGGAGTTTTCACAGGTAAGTTTAATATTACATCTACAGATAAATTTGTAAAACATTGAATTTTGAGGTTAGTTTTTCGATCAAGTGAGCCTTTATTTCTAATGAAATAACATTATTATTTAATTAAAAGAAGTTTTTCAAACTTTTGTATTTTAATTATATTCATTTTATAGATTTCCAGCCAATCGCGATGTTAAAAAGACATGGATGGAAGCTATAAGCGACTGATTAAAAGAAAATGTATTTTTTTATTATCTAGATGTTATTATCTATAGACATTGCAATAATGTTAAAACTATTACATTAAAAATTTATCAAGATGTGACTTAAACATGTAAAAAATAGTATAAAGTTGAATAAATCAACTTTCTAAGAGTAAAATCTATTTATTTAGTTGTATTAAGTTTATTAAGTAGGTATAAAAAAGAACTGGTTAATTACATTATAATAAGTTGATTATTTTTAAAATGGACTGATTATATTGTAAAAAAATGTATTTTTTTTATTATATAGGCGTTGTAAAAATTTACAATTTAGATGTAATTCTGAAAAATGTTAAAAATAGTATTATGTTAAATAAATTAATTTTCTTACATTAAAATCTATTCATTTAGTATCTCTATCAAATTTTTAATATGTTTTGCTCTGAACATTATTTTCTCTGATATTTAATTTATATTAAATCTTTAATATTAAATTTTGAATTAAAAAGAAAATTTTAAATAATGATAAACTAAGACTATAAAAAATTTAGTTACTCATTTTTTAAATTAATTTTGCTTATCCTGTTGTAAATTTATACGGATTTTAGCAAAAAAAATTTAATATTATTTTTGTCTGAAATTAAAAAAATACCAAATATATTTTAATTTTGAATTGTGGAGACTTCTATATAATTCTAGATAATTGTTCGAAAAAATTTTTATTTCTTTCAAATTTTCGCTATTACAATATAAGATAATAAAGGTGGAAATTAAAAAAAAAATTAAAAAATAAAATTTCTTTTATTTCTTTCTAACATACTATTGTATGTATGTAACTAACAAAACGTATAAAAAAATATTTCAAACGAAAAAAAAAATTACTATTGGGATTTGCACACCTAACTACTTATTTAGGATATTTTAACCTCATTTCTATACCGGTTGAGCTATTGTAAAAAGTCTAAATTGAAATACAAATTGTAATATATAAGTTGTACCCCTCAGAAGTTTATTGTTTTAATTTCCCTCTCTATGCTTTGTCATTGCTCTGCCCATAATTGTAGCACCAATCATGAACGAGTAGACAGAGAAAGAAAAAGGGATCTCCGATTTTCTTTCTCTTTCTTTGACTAAGACAGGATTGAAGTCCGTTCGCTCACTCTATGTATATTATCTCTGTGGTTGCTAGGCCCAGTCGCGAGTTTGTTAGTATTTTAGAGTCCGCGCGATCGAAGCGATAACGTTAGCGTGTTAGGCAGCTAGCTGCGTGTGCATTTATTTTGTCGCGATAGTTTATGATTTCAATTATTTTTCATTATTAAATTTATATTAAATAATATTAACCTTTTATTAATATACATCTTTAATGATTTAATTACACAGTGTGTCCCATGGAAAACGGACATTTTTCAAAATAAAAACAAAAACTAAATATTCTGGCAAATCTCATTTATTTTATTTAAAATAGTCTCCTTCCGCATCAATACAACGTTTTGCACGATCAATTAACATATCGAATGAGTTTTTGAGATCATTTTTATCCATCGACTTTAGTATGTCGCTCGTCGCTCTTTGGATGGCCTCTATGTTGACATAACGTTTTCCTTTCATAGGCAAGTGCAATTTGGAGAACAAGTAGAAGTCGCACGGAGCCAAATCCGGCGAGTACGGTGAATGGTTGATGGTTAAAATGGAATTTTTGATCAAAAAATCCGTGATCAAGTTCGATCGATGAGACACGGGGCATTATCATGCAACAAACACCAGCTCCCTTTTTCACGGTATTGTGGCCGCACACGACGAATACGGCTGAGCAAACGCTTCATAACACCAAGATAAAACACAGCAGTAATTGTTTGACCAGGTGGAACGAATTCACGATGAATAATACCCTCCGTCCGAATCGTAGAAACAAATCAACATTGTCTTCACTTTTGACTTTTCAAGACGACTTTTTTTCCGGATTGGGCTCGGTTGGGTGCCCATTCCATTCAGCACTTTGACGCTTGGTTTCGGGATCATATTGAAAACACCATGTCTCGTCACCAGTCGCAATTGAATATTTCAAGTTTGGGTCCTTTTTTGACTCTTTAATCAAATCCTTACAATGTTGAATTCGGAGCAATTTTTCGTAGTCGGTCAATTTGTGTGCAACAAATCGTGCACACACACCTTCCGTAGATTCAAATGATCGGTCAAAATGCGATGAATTAAATTTTTGGACATATTCAATTCCATTTCCATGTATCGCAATGAAGATTTTGGCTCATTTTTTATAAATTCACGCACTTTTTCAATGTTACTTTGAGTAACCACGGTATTCGAAGGACCTGGATGTTCGTCGTCCTGAATGTCTTCACGACCTTCCTGGAACCGCTTATACCACTCATACACTCTGGTACGGGATAGACAATTATCGCCATCAACTTGTTTCAGCAAATTATGCATCTCAGTAAAGGATTTACCGAGTTTAAAACAGAACTTAATATTTGCTCTTTGTTCGAAGTTCATTTTTCGGCCGATGCCACAAACACACTGTCACTTTGAGCGCGATATTTTGGTTTCCATTGAACCAAATGTCATACAATTTTGACAGGATGTCAGTTGAGAATGGACCTTTCCATTGCTAACATCCACCAATAGGTGGCGCCAATATAAATCGATTTTTTGAAAAAGTTCCGTTTTCCATAGGACACACTGTGTATATTTAATAAGTTTAAATAAAAACAAATATATCAATTACTACGACTTGTATTTAGTAAGTTACCCACAACCTTCCCGACAGCAATAATCTTTTGACTATAACTTTTAAAAGCTTAGTTACAATAATGTAAGACATACTTTAATAATTAAATTCCTTTAACCTTCTTTATCTCTTATTGAATGTATTAGTAAAATTGATCGATTATTCATTGAGATTTATTCAAAATTTACAATAAAAATTGACGATTTTGTGACTTTTTGTTTGAATTTTGCAACTCATGTTATATACGAGTTATGGGAAGAAAAAGGAAAACCACCTGAATTTTTGTAATGCGACAATCGTGAGGAAATAAGAGGAAAGGTTAAACCACCTCGCTGGAAATATTTTACAATGTAAAATCGTTTAGCGGCGAAGGAATGGAAAATATGATTCACTCTCGGGGTGCAAAAAAAAAAAAAAAAAAAAACGACAGGACATTGCGCGCGTGAGTTCGACGCGCCGTTTATCCTCCCGCACATCAAATTCTACATATATATATATATATCATACGTTTGTAAATATGTATTCCTCGCATACATACACGTATACAATGTGTGCTTAATGGTATATCGCGTTTGAGCACGAGGAGAAGCCGATAGCGAGCTTCGTAACTCGCAAGAATTAACGATGTCGTAACGTAAAAATTGACCTATTTTATAGTGAGTCACGCGCGTGCCGGCTATGTGCCTTTCTCGTGCCTCGAATTCTTCTATACGAGACACTTTCGCCCTTTTCCAAAGCGTATATTGACCGGTTTTTTCTTTTTTTTTTTTTTTTTATTTAAATGATAAGTGTACGCATATGGCCATTATCATTTTTTTTTTTTTTTTTCATACAGATGCAGGAATGTTTAATTTTATTTTTTCGAGAAAGACATTTTTATAATTTGTTTGAATTTATAAATTTATATTTACTCGTATTTACACGGTTGAATAAATTGATTTATATTGACATGAAATAATTGATTCAATTAATTGCGAGTTCATTATCGGTATATAATAAATTAAATCAGTCACGAATGAATAATGATTTATTTTCTTAAGTTCAAGTTCATCGTTACGTGATTTTTACAAAGTAAAAGAATTTCGTATCGATAAGTAACGCGACCGTAAAAAATATATGCAAATGTCGATTAAAATCCGTGAAATCCAGTTTCACATTATGAATAACTAAATATTCAATAAGTAATCAAATAAATAATTGTTTCGTTGTAACTGCACGCGATATATTAGAAACAGTTTTTTCAATGAATCGATTATATATTCCTTTGTCGAATAAATTTTAAGAGTATATTTGGCAGGTGATAATTACCGATTTCATTTCCTTCTTCTTCGACTATTAACGAATCAAATCTTATTCGTATTAATTCCCCGAATAAAAAAAAAAAAAAGAAATTAATGATCCAACATCTTGTGCTTTAAGCAATTTTTATTATTGGAAAATGATGTAAGGCATCGAATGCTTCCAATTATTTTAATAAAGCGTATATAATTTTCAATTAGAGTTTATGTACTTATTTTTAGATTATTATTAAACCATTTAAAATTTTATATATAATCTAATTAATAAACTGTTGCAATACATGTATATACACTTATTCATTTTTGCGATATAAGTTTTTCACGTTACATTTTACACTGTACATTAATTTTTTTTTTTATAATAATTACCCTCAAGACGAAAGAAATGATGAATCGTTTAATGCATCATTTGATTTACAGAAACTTAAACCAATCGAGAAACCCGAAGGAAAATTACAAAATTACGTATTTCAATCGATTAACCGCTTGGGATATATAAAGTATAATGATCCATATAAAATTAACTTTGTTTTATTAAAAGTTACGAAGCTTACAGCGGTAAAAAAATTATATAAAATCATCGATATTCGCTTGTAGACCTAACATTTTCAATCTATTATTAATTTCGTGTAATACATCGTGGAATTTCTCGTTTCTATCGCGTTTACACACGTAAGAAAGAAAAAAAAAAAAAAAAAAAAAAAAAAAAACTAGATCTCCGTCTTGTGTGTCTTGGAAATATTACAAGATGGAAAACTGCCTCGGAGCCAATTAAATCGCACGATTTATCGTAAAAAAAGTTGCCGTTGGAAAAATCGAACCGAACTTTTCGATAACTCGTATACCAACGAATTTTAATTGAGAAAAGATAAAAAAGATTAACGTTACCCGTCGTCGAGAGTAACGTACGTAAAAGTATTAACTACTCTCGGCCTTTTTTTTTTTTTTTTTTTTTTTTTTTTTTATTTTTTTTTTGCACGTGTAAAATTCTAATCGGCAAAGTATTTATGCAGCGGATTATGAATTTCTGTAAAATTTAAAATCGATTGCATGGACGACTTTTTTGCCGTTAAATTCTTTACAGCTTAATATAAAATGTAAATCGCATTACATTGTACGTAATAATACCTTGCCGCTTTCGATCGAGCGTATAAAATGCTTATTTCTATTTTATTTTTAAATTTAGCTAAAGCTTTATCAAATTTTCAACTTTACAATGTGTAAGTCGATGTGCACTTCGACGAGTCCCAATCTCGGAAAGTTCGTCTCACGCGACTCGATCTCAACCTCGTCAACGTCGATCGCAAGCCTCGATCGTCTCGTGACTAATTCTTGCTCGATTTGTTAGTATAAATGTAAGCGGACATATATACATATATATGCGGTGAATGATGTCGAGTTTAGTATATAAGCGCACTTCTATCGTACATTGCACGAATTAGATTCGTCGATTGAGAGGAATAATGAAACTTGCTTTGTTAATTATATGGATTAACACGAATGTCGCAGTTTCGCTCTCAGACTATAGTCTATTATTAATATCCATCGTAAATCATTTTTCATTAAAGCAATAAATGAAAAAATAAAAAAATGCTTTTCAGTCACTGATAATATATATGTATATGTAAAAGTTTGAGGAGTTTTAGAAACGAGATCTCTACGGATTTCATGACTTATTGCAATTTCAATTTTACAATCTCTGTTATAACGTTAACATTTATTACTTCCTACATAAGTTTTATTTTTCCTCTTTTGCACAACAGATTTCAATTAAACTTTTGATGCGATATTATACGTATTGAGATTTTCTTTTATCGCTAATTTACCTAATGTACCTTTATTCGGTTTATTAATAACTTCTTCTTTTCGTGTATTATATCGATATTTGCTTGTCGGCGCACGTATATAACGAATATAACTTGCGTTTACATTATATAACAGTGACAAGTTTTATGCTTTAAAACACCGTTTTATCTACAATGTGACGAAGGTGTGTGCGAGAAAGATATATATAAATATATATATATGGTGAATGCGCGATACCTAAATACTTAATTTGTCCTTGTGAATTTTTCCTTGCACAACTTTAAATTACACCTTGCCACGAAAAAAAAAAGAAAAAAAAGAAAAAAAAAAAGAAAGAAATAAAAAATTTAAGAATGTTCACATTCTCTATATTCTAAAATTACCACCATATGCTGTATTTAATGTAAAACTATCGGGCGATCGAAAGTATTCATTACTATATATTTTGCGACTGAATTAAACGAACGCATTACATGCCTATTTAAATTAGATACTACTTTTTACTCGGTAAAGTTATCGTTTCGTTATTTATACCAATTAAACGTGTAATAAAAATTTAGTATTACAACGCGTTCCTTTATCGGTCAAAAACTCGTAAAACTTCAGTTTTGTAATAAATCTGTTATACTTTTAAGTTAATAGTGAAAATTTTCTTTTTTAGAGGCTGAAAGAATGAACGAAGAATGGGGGATAATAGAAAAGACAGGCGTGTATCGAATGATCGGATAACGTTAGGGAATATCTTAATTTTCATAAGTCAATTATTTCCCGAGTGCCGTAGACATCGCGACGACAGTGACGAAGGAAGAAAATAAGGAACAGAGTTAACATAAGAGCATTAGCCAAGACATTAGCCGAGAGAGAATCGACTCGTTTCTCGCGATACGCGATACCTATACATATGTGTGTGTGTGTGTGTGTGCCGCGTGCGCGGTTGTTGTGTATACATATAACTCGGGAGCGCGAAAACGCGAACGACACTAATTAAAACGTACTTGACGGGCCCCGTCGGCTCACAATTGCAAATTAACTTTCACGCGAGATCAGACCATAACGCTGCAACTGCGCGCTTTTTACGTAAGACTCTTCGGCTTCCCTCTCTATCTCTCTCATTCTCTTGGTATGATGTGCCCGCGTTACGAGAGAGAGAGAGAGAGAGAGAAAGATACTTTACCGGGAAGATATAAGTCAGGAAATGCGCGCGCTCGTATCTCTGTGTGTGTGTGTGTATCTGCATATTAAAAGACCGGAAAAATAGTAAATACTCACTCGCTGATTTTCCTCGATTGCGAGTGTGATGCAACAATGGAATTATTCTCGCTTCTCGTTTTCTATGATGTATGGATTGCATGTGCGCGCGCGCGAATTTTGATGAGAGTACATGACGTGTAAAGTTTTCGTATTATAGATACTCTACATATCTGTTCGTCGAGCGATTTGTTGTGCCGATTTCCAAGCGAGCGTCATTTAATTTCAGCGCTCGTCTTTTGCATCTTTGATTAGCTCAGGATCGATTACGAGATATCTCGGATTCCTCGAAATAACGTAACGCAGCGTGTTGTTGTCAATGGAAAATGTATTGGGAAATTGAATAGTACGATATGACGAGATTGAGAGACTTTGTTATGAAAAAGCGTTATATTTTGACGCAAGTAAGATGCTGGCAATAGTTTTATTTTATTTATTTATTTACTTTCTTTTTTTTTTTTTTTTTTGCTTTTCATTTGCGATATTCCGTCGATAGTATGTGTATTATTAATAATGTTCGATTAATCGGAGAGAAAGCGTGAGAATTTTTTTAACAATTCGATCAAACATTTCTTCATCGCGATATTTTGTCATTTGAAAAAAATGCATTTATGTTTATAAAATTGATAATGTGCTTGAAAATATTTACATTTGCGATATTTCATCGATGCGCCAATAAAGTAATTCAATGCGCTTTTCATTGAAGCTCCTTCGGACACATCGAGCGCACTCCTGTAATAAACGTTGCGAAAACAACGGCAAATATATAAGAGAAGATTGCCAGGGTAATAAACCAACATATATTCGCCGTTAACTTATCTCGAGTACAAAATTCACACATCGAAAATACCAAGATCAATTTGTCTCCGGGCTTATATACACCACTCGGCTTCGATTATAATAACTTCGAATCGGTTATTATATTGGCGATGATTAAAAATCGATTAGGTCAGCGCTCGTATATAGAGTACTATACGATCTTAAACCGTAGTCAATTCGTTTTTTGTAGCCTTGATGTCATTCATAAAAGCCAGTTGTCGTTTTCTTCTTCTTATTCTCTATTTTTTTTATTCTTTCTCTCCCTCCCTTCCCCTCCCTCCCGTAAAAATAGCGCTTGCCTCATCGCGCCTCTTGGATACCGTGACTTTTATCTTCGCCCGTAGACTACTAAACTTTATTCCCCACTTGTATTTTTACCGCGAAAGAACTTTGAGAGAGAGAGAGAAACGTTCTCCCGTTTAGCTCGATCGTTTAATTAGAAAGGTACCTATAACCGACGTGTCACTTATTGCTCTCATACCGTACGTGTTTCGTTGCTTTTATTTTATCAATCGAGTAATCATTCAAATTAATTACTTTCTTCTTTTTTTTTTCTACTCAGTTATGTATTAAATTTTTTTGGGAAAAGTTGAAAAACTAATTTCAAAGTCATAAAACAAATTAGAATAGCTAAAATAAAATAATTCAAGCATGTTTTGTTAAATTGGATAAATAATGGTAATTGGTTTTATTGGATTAGAGTAAAAATGTTATCAATACAATTTATTTTCAACTAATTTATTTATGAGAAAATAATGCAATGTGATCTAAGAATACTCTGTTGCATTACGATCGGGGTATCAACGATTTTCAAATTAAATTTTATCGTTTAGATAGCTATGTCACTTAATAATTTTATGGCCACGTTCGCCAAGCTTGATCGTTAAATTTTAATTTTTTCATACGAATAAAGAATCGTATTTATAAAAGTGTTTTAAATTTTTTGACATTTTTTTATGATTTAGTTTATCTTGTAATATAAAGTAATAAAACACAATGACGTATTTATTTTTAATAATTACAACTAGTCTTGTTTGTTATTCCCATTAACTCTTTAAAAAAAGCTAAATTGGAAAATTAAATTTTTTTTTTTAATTATAAAAAAAACGAAAAGAAAAAAATAATTAAAGAAGAAGAAATATCAATATCGAATCCAATTTGTAAATCTCCCCTCTCGATGTAATTCTAAAGCTGTAAGAGCCATAGTCTGGTTGAGAACACAGTTACACGACTTACCCAACGAAGCGGCCCGAGACGCCTCGCCTTCCTGTCCCAGGCGAGTCTCGCGAAAAAGCTCGCTCCCTCCTTCCTCTTCTCTCTTTGTCTTTCACTCTTTTTCTCCCTCTCTCTCTCTCTCTCTTTCTCTCTCTCTTTCTCTCTCTCTCTCTCTCTCTCTCTCTCTCTCTCTCTCTCTCTCTCTCTCTCTCTCTTCCAAGCGAGGGTCTCCCCCGTACACTCTCTGTCTCTCTCTCTCTCTCTCTCTCTCTCTCTTCCCTCGCTGGGCTCGTCGATGGGCGCGCGGTACTCCGCGCTCTCAGCCGTTCTCGCTCTCAAAGCTCACGTAGCAGATCATGAACTTGGCCAACCGGCGCCCCATGCTAATGCCCCGACGAATCATCGGTTCCGTTCTCCTCCACCTCTCTTTATCTCTCTTTTTCTCTCTTTTCGATATATATAGATATATATAGATATATATATATAGATATATCTCACTTCGCGCACTTTTTATTGTTTTACTACACACCAAGCCTTCGTGCTTATCCCAAATGTATCATCCAGTCGATTTATTTTTTTAATTTTTCTATCTCTTTCGGTACTCGGAATTAACGAGTCGTAAGTCTCGTGGAATTTCCGGTTTCTCTGCGCGGCTATAAATCACCGCTCCTGTTGAAATTCTTAACGAACTACGTTTTCGACGCTTCGTTACACCCCAAATCTGGCTTCTTAAATGCTTCGAGTTAATTTAAAAGAAAAGTTCTACGCAATATTTTGGAAACCTTCATTACAATGATTTTTATTTACGCTATAGCAAGCTTTAAAGATAATCTTTAACTCCATACAACAGTCTTTAGTACTCTTATAAATACCTAAGAAACTTAAATAGTCCTTGTAAATATTTTAAGCTTTCTTTTTCGCTTTTTTTTTGTCTTTTAAAAATTTTACTTCGCGGCATCGACGCGACACTCACTTACAGGTTGCCTTATTTTCTTAAGTCGAACGCGAAAAATAAGTTTAAACGAGTTATGCTTCGTTAGAATCGCGCGTATACGCGCATCGTGTATAAGTGTACTCGAAAAATGCAAAAGTTACAATATGTAAGTACTAGGTACATGTTTTTTATTCAGCAATTTCCAGCTAGTACAAAATAAAAGGATTTTCGTAGCAAAGTGTTCTTTTTTGCCCATTTGTCAATCTTAAATTCTATAATAACGTAGCAAACACTTCTTATCATGTAATTTCGATAATCGTATCGTCAAACATTCGAACATAACGAATTTCTTTCACTATATGCACTTTTATCGACGTCCCGAACCATCGCGGCACAGATCCCGGAGGTCAAAATTTTCCATGGACTATCGAGCTGGCATCAATCAATTATCTTGTTATTAAACTCGGCGAAGCTGTATATACATGCCATCCCACTTACTTAATCAAATAGACATTCGGGGATTTTACAACGGAATAGATCGAAATTTTAACCGATGGAGAATTTCGGTAGTCAACGCTGATCACTATTTATTAAGCTTTACCCGACTATCTCGACTTTTAATCCTCGGTGAACTGTCGGGGTATAACGGCTTCCTTTCCGTCGTTTCGTTCGGCTAATTAAATCGTATCCCGTTAAATCAGTTATTACCAATTGCACGATACAAAGATTGTTTGGCCATTTATATTTTCAAAAAAAAAAAAAAAATATAAAAATAAAAATTAAATAAATAATAATAAAGTGAAAGAGAGAGAAAGAGAAAGAAAGCAAACGGACCGAACGAAAAAGAGGGATCAGACAGAGAGAGAGAGAGAGAGAGAGAGAGAGTACCGAGGCCGGTTAACATAAAGACGAGAGAGAGAGAAAGAAAAGAGAGATAACGAGGCTGAGTAAGCTGCGTGCGAAAGAATATGTATATATATATATATCTCGGACGGTGAGCGAGAGAGCGCGGGTTCGCATGTGCGTTGGCTGCTATCCGGCTGATGAGTTAATGTCCGTATCCGTGCCAGCCGGGCCGCACGCGATCTCCGTCCAATCCGTTCCCCGATCCGCACACTTACGTACGCGCGTGCCGATGTTCCACCACCTATACCCACCACTGGCTCTCTATATAGCCTTAGATTTTCTCACGCCTTTCAACGCAGCTCCGAAGCCTTCAAGTTGATTCTTTTTTTTTTTTTTTTTTTTTCTACCGCTCCCACAGTTTATTTCTATCTCTTTCTCTTTTGTTTTATTCGTTCCTGCTTCTTCTTCTTCTTCTTCTTTAATCTTTCGTTTATCTACAAGGCGTACTTTGAATTTATCTTTCGTCTCACCTCTCGATGTTAACTGTGTTTACCTTCGAATACAATGCGATGAAAAACATTTTTTTTTTTTTTTTTTTTTTTTTTTTCTTATCGTCGACAAAATTTTCACCGATGTACGTTTCAAGATCAGAGTTTATGTTCGATTCATTGAAATAAACTATCACTGATACCTCATGCGAACGATAATTTCGACTAAAGTTCATTCGATTTAATCGTTAAAAGAATTGCTTTCAAAACCAACTTCATCGTCGATCCATTATCGTTTAATTAAACGATATTTGAAATCAAGTTTGTCCGATCATCCTCGAAGCCAAGATCGAACTCCGCATCGCCATTGACGCATCGAATCAATTAGCGCACCAATTTTTATTTGATGTATTTTTTGGAATCTCGTACACTTCGCTAAGAGTTAAAAGCAAAATTAAAGAAAACAGAAATCAATCCGTTTCGTGATAATAGAATATAAGAGAGCAGCACAAAATCCCTACTAGACCGTATGCGTCGCATCGACCGACTGGCCGTTATAAACTGACAATTTGCATAGGGCTCTGCTTCTCCTCGGCCAAACCTAAATGACACTAGACCTGCCTCTCTCTCTCTCTCTCTCTCTCTCACGCTATAGGTCAGAGTATATACGCTGCGCTCGTATGCGCAGAAAGAGAGATAGAAAGATACCGAAAGAGAGGCCGTCGGTGTGTGTGTGTGTGTGTGTCTGTGTGTGTGTGCAGGTATGTACGCAAACACGCAGTTAATGCGGTTAAAGAGCGACCCTCCAACTCCCCCTCCTCCTCTTCTCTCGAGGATCGAGCAGTCCCCTCGGTTCGTTCGTTCATTCATTCATTCGGTCGTTCAGTCGTTCATTCATTTCGAATCGACGACGAAGCGCTCGAGGATGTGCTTCGAATCTTTACCATCTCCTATATATACAGGCTATCTTTCTTTTCCCTCTTGTTTTACCATCGGCGAGTACTTTTGCCTTCTTTCTCTCCTCGTTGCGATGTCAGTGTATGTGCGTATATATATATATATATATATATATATATATATACACACACCGTTATATTCATATAATAGAATAAATAATTTATTTAAAAACACAAAAGATTAAATGTATTAAAACAATGCAACAACTTGAACAATACAACAAATCAATAATACGTCAATTCATTATAAAAACTTGAGACAAATTGATTTATTCATCAAAAACTATGCACGTCGTCAAGCGTTGTTGATGTACATTTCTTGTAATATCTATATGTTACGATTTCGGACATAACAACGTGAAATAATATTTTCCCGGGATATAACAATATATATATATATATATATATATATATATATATATATATATATATATAGGTGCGCGCATTGTTACGTCCTTATTGGTGAAAGAGTTATTTTTTTTATTTGTTATTTCTGCTATACGAGATTCTTATTTTAATGTTAACGTTTTGTATGGTTCCTAGAATTATAGTTATCTTGTTATTGTTAAAGTAATCTTTAACTAGAAATCGTCAAAAAATAGATATGTATACGTAATGACGAAAATAAAGTCATAAAGTTGAAACGAAAATTTTTTTTCTCTCTCCGTCGTAAGATAAGAAACTTCCGTATCTATTCGATATGAATTATTTTTCGTCATTAATTGTTACAACATATGGTGAATTGAGTATGTCGCTGAGAAAAAAAACAGTCGACTTAATCGCTGACAAATTAATTCATTAAACGACGATATTACATTCTTAAAAATGTTTTTTTATAGTCTAATTAAATGCGATGTTTGTTTAATTCATAATTACCAAGAACCTGCACAATAAATTCATTATGTGTATACTATGTAGGTGTGAAAAACCGATACATTTGAACTTAACTCGATTTCTCGCGAAAAACCCCGAGATATAATTAATTTACTAACCTCGAACTTATTTTGTTTCTTCCCTATTTGGATTAAGAACATAATAGCACCTTCGAATTACGTAGATACCCGGTTATTACTTTATTTTAATCGATGATTTCATCGATTTGAATGCATTAAAACTTTGTTCTCGTTTGCAATAATGATAGTACTTGTTCAAAAGCTCATACACTTTATTGATTAACGATACGATCAGTTGGAGTTACGATCAATTACGAATGTTAATTTTGTGCAATTGTATCTCGGTGATGATCAAATACTTTATTTTATGAATTTTTATTATAAACTTTCTAGTTTTAAATTAAATAATCACGTTGTCTGCATTGGTAAACTTTAAAACAAATAAATAATTAAAATTTATTGGTTTCATTGTGAGGAAAAATTTTTTACTATAAATAAATATTCTTTTTTTTTTTTTTTTTTAATTTAAAAAAATTTTTTTACAAATATTTGTGCTTTAGATATTTATAACTTTTCGGGTTAAATACCAAAGTTAACATTTGTATTACGAGAATACACAATATAAAAGAATAATGTTGCAATTACATATGAGAATGAATTATTATACTCATAAAAATGAATATATAAGATATTGTGATAAGCAGTCTCCCGTTTATTATTTTAAGAAGATCTGAATTTAAAACATCGACATACGATGTAGTATAATAACGAATAAACTGTTTCGCTAAAACCAATAACACATGCACAATGAATTATTATACTCATAAAAGTGAATATACAAGATATTGTAATAAACAGTCTCCTGTTTATAATTTTAAGTAGGTCTAAATTAAAAACATCGACATATGACGCAGTGTACTAAGTAAATTGTGTCGTAAAAACCAACGACACGCGCCTGACACACACACACACACACACACACACACACACACACACACACACACACGACTACAGGTGAAGACGCGCGCATCTGAAGAAGACGAAAAGGGAAACGTATAGCTTTGACAAGAGGAACCATGGCCAGCGGCAATTAATAGAGATGAGCATTTTTCTACAAGAGCAAAGCACGAATAGACGCGCGCACGCTCAAGCGTCCACACGGCCTTAGCCGAGGCATAGGACCCAAGGCGATGAGGTAATGAGTAAGACAAACAGGTATACACATTTCGCTGTTAATTAGGTGATTCATAGGACCCACGAAGACGCGCCGAGAAAAACAATAGCGGTAGAGGAGCGAGTAGGCGCGCATGCGAGCTCGAAAAAAGGAGAAGAAAATTTTAGAAAAGAGGTCAAAAGAGGGAAGCCATAAACGGCAATTTATTTTCTTGGGCCCGAAATTAGTATTTTAAGGGTGACGAAAACTACAGCAATTCAGTTCAGTTCAGTTCAGCAATCAGTTCGGTCCAGTCGACTCTATTTGAGTCAAAGCTTCAGTCGTGTGAAAAGTATAAGTTAGTAACTATAGTAAAAAAGTATAAGTCGGTAACTGAAATAAAAATATAAACTAGTAATTCAAAGTAAAAGTATTATAAGTCAGTAATTTAAAGTAAACAATATAAGTATCGACAAGTGATTTAAAGATTGAAAATGTAAGTCAAAAGTATCTTTTAAATCGTTAAAAAATATAAAAATTGGGAAAGTAACCCGAAGATAAAAAGGTAAAGGATTGCAACCAGGTAGATTGTACCTGAAATCGTCTTCATGCTCTTCGCACCGATATCATCCGGCTATCGGCTAACACCCGGCGCAGCGCGCTCGCCTACCTGTCTAACTATAAGCCCGCAACGACGCCGGAGACATCTAACACTCGTTGGCGAACGTAAGATTGAGATATCACACGATGCAGATTGTATTTCAAATGAATAAATGAATTTTAGTACTTTAAAATTTGGTCTCGAGTTATTTCACTCCTAACATACGATATTTCCTTTCTCTGTGGCTCCCGCGTCCCGGAGGCTTTAACGCGAAAGCGTTGACCAACAAAAAATTAAGGGAGTCCAGCACGTCGAAGCTTTAAGCATTACACCTGCTGCGTCTTTAACTTGTACATTGTATGCTTGCGATTTCGGACGTAACAGATATCATTAATTTTATCTGCAAGCTTTTCATTATTATATGAACGTAAGCTCAATATTATTCAATACATCCAAAGAAAATAGAAAGTTTTAACTTGAGATAAAATTTATAAATATATATCAATATTTTTTTTTTTTTTTTTTTTTGTATTTTTAGAAAAAATTATTAGACTTAATTTCAATTTCTTACAGGATGAACAAGATATTTAAAATAAAGCGAGACATGGAATAAAAAGATTTGAAATGCGACCTCGAATTTTCTTATTTCCCGTTTACTTTCTCTTGCGTTTAAAAGATTCTTTATATAAAATAAAAAAAAAAATAAAAAAAAAAAAAAAAACTTTTAAATTATATAAAATTGATCTATCATCGAAAAAGGTCATCTTTTAAGCGAAAAATTATTAAAATTACAAAGACTATTATCGTCTCGTTCAAGTAATAAAAAGAAAGTAACTTACGCTATTATTTTTAAACATTTTTATCTTACATTATTCGATAAAAAAGTCGATAAGAATAATAAATAAATCGAATAATTCATAATCTCAAAAGCTGGTAAAATCATACGTAAGAGCAAGTTCAGTAGTGCGATTATGTTAATCGGTAAAATTTAATGCATCGTCAGTTTTTACGGTAAGTAGATTAATAGGTGTAACTCGTACGATTTAACTCTCCGTCTCTTATCGGTTATATTAGCTAATTTCTATACCGCGATTCTTTATTTAGATAAAAATTCACAACGGTTCGTTAAAATTAAACCATTGATAATTCGCATAATTTCTTTAAGACGAAATCAATCAATCAGTTATTAACGATGTTATTCAAAATTTACACGGCCGATTATAAACCCATTAAAGTCGTCTAAATATTATACATTAACATTAATCAACTCGGCGCGCAGCCAACGAATACAATATTACGTTTATTTCAATTTTTTTACGATCACGAAAGTGCCATCGGGCATCTCTCACGCTCACCGGAATAATCGGTTAAGATCGCGGCGAAGACTCGAGAAGTGCGCGCGCGTAAAAGTCGACATTATAAGGGAAAGGCCGCGTGGAACGACGATCTGCTTTTATCCGCTGCGTTTCTTTTTACCCGCACCGACTCCTCGATGCATATCGCTCTCGAGAACTATACTCTTTCTCTCAAGAGAGAGAGAGAGAGAGAGATCTGTGCTCTATAAATAAAAGCACATACATACATACATACATACATAAGCCTCCAGGGGGGCCGTGAACGGAAAGTCGCTCGCCTTGTCTCGAGAGTGAACCGAGAATTCCCGGGATCTTAACCGAGAGCGATCTCTCTCGCGCGCGCGCGCGTGCGCGTGCGCCCGGTAATTAATCGAGTGCGCGCAGGTGCAGTAGCGAGCGCGCATGCGCACGCTTTACCTTTCCCCCTCTATACTCTCCTACTTCTTGGTATACCCCGTGAGAAGCGATCGTGACTTCCGCGAGAGAGAGAGAGAGAGAAATCTCTCTCTCTCTCTCTCTCTTTTACTCTCTTAATAAGTACGTCGACGAGTGACCGATTCGGAATTAAAATTAACCGGGAATCCGAATGCCGAGAGATAAATGTCTTGCCGATTTCCGCCTATCTACGTGTCTCGTACGTTCACGTACCGGTGGGCTTCCTTTTTAGCGCGAAAAGTCGAGTTTTCGTAGCAAAACGAACGAAAGTGTAGAAAGATAACGACACAACTGCCGTATAAGTACAATTTTTACGATTTTGTTACACACGGCGCCCATAAGGAGTCGTTCGTTCAGCTTTGGCAAAACCGATTTCGTTTGCGCTTTACGGAGAGAAATCGTCGCGCTGCTCGGACACTTTGTGTAGGAAATGAATGTAGGAGAAAGGGTTATGTATTGCACGTTACGAGAGAAAAAGAGAAGAAGGAAGAGCTGGGAAATGGATTTTTTCGCTATTTTCAGGAAGAAAATTACGACTTCGCGTCTTTTTTCAATGTCACGGAATGCATTTTAATATAAATTATGAATATTATGCTGTAATTATGATAAATGACATTGTTAATTTTTCAATTATTAAAAGATCGTTAAAAAATCTTTTTTGCGATTTTTCTTTTCTCGATAATTTGCCGTTTATCAATTTTAATAAATTCAATACATAAAAGTTTGTATTAAAATTTAATTTTCTCGATTTTTTTCAAATCTAATTTATTTACGGAACTTTATTTTTTACTCGTATTGTAAACGACAACATCATAAATTGCATTGGCATTAAAATTCACCTAAACATATAATAATCGCTATGAAACTAAATGAATAAAAAATTACTTTACATTAACTTTAAATTAACTTTTATCACATATATTTATAACTTTGTTGATCATTTATATGTATATACATATATGTATAAACGAAATTATCGATACAAAATCAAATGAAAGATCGACATAAGCATTTATAAAGATTAGTCATTGACGTCATTCTCAAGTCTCACAAAATAAACAGCAAAACTACAAGAAAGTTTCCATCGTGCAATTGCGTCATCATCGAGCAAAAGTACACAAAATAAAGACTTTTATTTAAAGCCGAACTTGACCGTTCATCCGAAGCCTCGAAAAAAAAATTCTTCGCAGGTGCGCTATTCTCGCACGTTTTCTACGAAGCTCCTCGCACAATGACGCGGACTATTTATTCCTTTTGCCGTTTGTTATGCCGAACGTCGGCTGGGTTATTGGATTTAGGATGCGAATCGATGGCCGAATGACGGGAAATTTGGCTTATTCCGAATAATAATTTTCGATAGTTTTATAAATAGTCTCTTACTCGAACGTTAAAAAAAGTATACAAAAATTGTTTGTTATTATTTCAAAGTATCTCAATGGCTTCTCTAAATTTCACGAGCGTTTAAAACACAAGCGGTTAACCGTTAAAACAATCGCTAAATTTAAAACGACGCGAAAGGATACGAAGCTTGCATAAAAAAATAGAATTCTTCGAAAAATACCGGCGCGTTCGCAAAGCTTGCCTTCTCTTTTTTTTTTCTTTCTTTCTTTCTTTCTCTCGTCCTCGAGAGAGAGAGAGAGAGAGAGAGATTCCCGCTCGCTTGGCGAAGTTTAAGTAGTATATCGAGAGCGCAACCGGCGGTTACCGTTCTTTTCGCGCCTCTCGCAGACAGCTCGACGCTCTGCTTTCTCGATTATGTATAGACCTACTTACAACTCGACGCGATGTGCGCGACGTTAACTTGAGACTCTTTATTGACAATCTTATTTTTCAAGCTCTTGGTAATTTTACGAAGAACGTTTTTCGTATCGATCGAGTATGATACATTTATTTTTTTATGTTCATTAGCCTATCTTTTGATCTGTCTTATAGATATATAGACGAGGATTGTCATAAAAACGTACAGCTATCTGGTTGACAAGTTGCTTTTATAATAAAACATGATTCACTTGATAAATATTTTAAAGACATAAATAGATATAACATTTGATTATTACTATAATTTAATCCCTTAATATTTGATAAATTAAATGATTATATTAATTTTCAGAATAAAATTTGATAAATTTAAACTATACATATAACACTTTGAAAATTTTATATAAAAAAAAGTACTTTATCATTATGTATAGTTTCTCTACAATGTGTGGATAAAACTTTATCATGTTTGAGTTGCAATTTTAATATAGTCAATATTTATGTCCAAAGTTATTAAATCGAGGACTTGATGAAGAATGTAATAAAAACTTGTATACTTTTAACTTCAATATTTTAAATTTTTTACGAGTTAAACTAAAATATAAAATTATTTTATCAATTTTATATTAAATTTTTAAAGCTTTTATGGCAATAAAGAAAAAAGAAAGATTTTTTCGCAAAATATTTCATAAAATAAGAAAAACTATATTAATATCTTAAATAAATATTGTTAAAAAAATTAAAGAAATATGCGAGAGATTTAAAAAAAAAAAAAAAGGAAAGAAAAAATCACTCCCGAATATATATTTTTTTTTATTGTAAAGTTTTTCGGCAACATTAAAACAATAAACACTGGAGAAAAATTGAAGAATCGTACCTTGTAAACAAATCGTCGTTCTCTGTAATACGCTTTTCAAATACGAATCGTTAGAAAGTAACCCGTTGAAAACTCTCCAATCTTCTTTCGCCTTGTTCTCTCCAAAAGCGAAATAAAGTAAGCCAGCGGCGAGGTAAGATTAGGCGTACGAGTCGTCGTCGTCGTCGTCGTCGTCGAGAAAGAAAAATAGCGCGCGTGCAGATAGAGAAATAGAGAGTCGGCTCCTCGTAGATAGTCACACCGTGGGGGTGGTTCGCGTACTTATGCTCGAGGCGTCGCGATGTCCGGCGTCTAATATACCGTTGGCGACGCAAGCGCACCTCCAGGTGCGTCGTTCTTCTTCCCCTTCTTATCCTTTGCCCTTTCTTCCCTTCGTCGCTCGTCCTGAGATGGCAAAGGAAGATCATCATAAAGAAAGAGAGAGAGAGAGAGAGAGAGAGAGAGAGAGGGGAAAGTTTTCCAAGTCTCTCGTTTTCTAGTTCCGTCGCCGCCGCCACCTATGTCGAGATGTCTATGTCCATGCGTGTTGTGAGTTTCAAACGTGACCGCTCTCTCTCTCTCTCTCTCTCTCTCTCTATCTTTCTCTCTGTCTCTGTATCCGCGTTGTTCGGCTTGATTATGCGAATATTTCTCATCCCCCTTTCTTTCTTTGCTGCATTTCTAAGCTATATTAATCTCTTTTATATTGCGTTGTAGTTTCCCCCCCCCCCTCCTCCTCCTCCTTTTTTTTTTATTTTAACGAAGCTGTTAAATAAAATTTTTAAAATTTTTCCGATATTATTATTATTTTCTTTGGCCACATCATTTTAGGATCAATTTTTATACGGGAAGATTAATTTTTAAATCGTTACGTTGTAAAAATATTGACCGAAAATTTTGCGATAAAAATAATATTTACATAATAAGATATTCAAATTTGTCAAATGCGCTTATATTTCGTTTATATGCGCGAAATAAATTTTTTTCTCCCTTGTCGCTAAATTATCATAGAAATATCTACGCAAATATCCATCAAAATTATCGAAACGCGTATTGACAGAAAAGGGGTTTTGCTTTTCTTCAAAATTTTTCGCATTACCACATAAATCGAGTATCCGTAAAACATCAGCACGCAAACCCTCGTAAATTTTCATCCCGCTGTTGAATCGGAAAACTTTTTTTTGTTTTCTCCTACTATTCCCCCAAATATATGTAGTCTCTTCAAACTCTCATCTGGAATCTCATAAGCAAAAAACTGAAAAATCCAAGTTTCACACGTCGATTCTCATTTCAACGCGACTAATTCTCAAACCCATTCATTTTTTTCGTCATTTGAAGATAAACCACGAGCCGAATGATATGTCAATTGAGGATGTCGACATGTGGAGCCTGCAATCATCGTAATAAGTAGCCAAGCTGCCACGTGAACTTTATATCGTTCATGTGCGACTCGCCGCCCCCGACTCGTTAAGAAAGTTCCTTCGTCGCGTCTCTTTGCTCTCTTGAATATAAATATATATATATATCAAATAAAATGTGGAGCGCGCGGTGGTTTTATTTATGGAACGTTTCATTTCGCTTGTATAACTTTACGTGCTAGAATTTTTTTTCTTTCATTCTATTTTTGCGTAAGCATTTTTAGCATAAAAATTAAAAAATTTCCTTTTTATTTAAAATTTTTATTAACAAATAAAAATTATGATTCGTATTTAAATTGATTCGTATGTTTATTGTGCATTTATAAAGAATTATTTCGTTTATGAATTTTGTTTAAAATTAACCGTAAGAATAAAGAAATAATAAAAGTTTATTCCAAATAATGGAATGAAAAAAAAAAAAAAAAAAAAAAAAAAAAAAAAAAAATTACGATAAAACGAGCGTGAAAAAAGGTAAAAAAAAGCTTATGTGAAAGATAATGCGTTACGATAATTCGCAAAAATTATCAACGCTTAATTTCATTTTTATCCAATGACTCGTTTTATCAATCGGCCGATCAGACCCACACGCGTTCGATTTCCTCCTTTCGAGATAAAATTTCAGCCAATCAAACGAATCCGGTGGTCGCGATACACCTCGCACAGCGATTCAACTCCAATCGAGCTTACGCGAAGATAAAGAAAGCAAAGAAGAAACGAGAAGCCGAGGAGAAAAGAACAAGGAGAGTAGGTAAATCTCGCGCGCGGAGCTTTGAACGACGGCACGTGCGGCTTTTTTTCCACGTGCGGTAGGTACTATCTCTCTCTCTATCTCTCTCTCTTTCTCTCTCTCTTCGGAAAATTGCCAAATATACCGTCAGTACGCTTTCACGCACATTTACACACATATTTGTGCGCTTCTTATTCTTCATCGCTATGACGTGTGTTCTTTCACCGCCGACTGAGATTTCCATAGACGATGACTGAATGCTTGCGCTGGTTTCTCTGCGAAATTATTTTTTTAGTTCTTTATTTTGTTTTTTCGACAAAATCGAGATTGCTTAATTTTTTTTGTTTTTTTTTTCGTTTGTTTTGTTTGTTTTGTTTTTTTTTTTGTTTTTTTTTTTTTTCTTCAATAAGAGATGTTATAGTTGTATAACTTGTGGTGTTATTATTTCAGGAATTTGTCTTTTTTCAACCTTTTAAAAGTTGATGTCTCCAATTTGAGCTTGATTTTATCGTCGCGATTTATATGTTTATTATATATTTTTTTAATTTTTTTAATTATATTTGCAAATATTTTTTTTTTTTTTGAATGATAAAAAAAAAATGAAAAAAAAAAAAAAATTCAACCATAATTATTGAATAAAATTCAAAGATACAATTTACGGCCGTTTACCAAAGGTCAATTCATTACAAGCTACATAGATCCGAATAATTGCCGATCGTCAGTCTTAATAAAAATTAACTGCAACTAGATCATATTCGTCTCCGCTACAAAATTTTCATTAAGAAATATTTATACATAGGCGGAGGTTATCAATAGCATCGCGCGACAAGTCTTTTATATACGCAATTCATGTGTGTGTGTGTGTGTGTGTGTGTGTGTGTGTGTGTGTGTGTGTGTGTGTGTGTGTGTGTGTGTGTGTGTGTGTGTGTGTGTGTGTGTGTGTGTGTGTGTGTGTGTGTGTGTGTGTGTGTGTGTGTGTGTGTGTGTGTGTGTGTGTGTGTGTGTGTGTGTGTGTGTGTGTGTGTGTGTGTGTGTGTGTGTGTGTGTGTGTGTGTGTGTGTGTGTGTGTGTGTGTGTGTGTGTGTGTGTGTGTGTGTGTGTGTGTGTGTGTGTGTGTGTGTGTGTGTGTGTGTGTGTGTGTGTGTGTGTGTGTGTGTGTGTGTGTGTGTGTTTATGTGTGTTTATGTGTGTTTATGTGTGTTTATGTGTGTTTATGTGTGTTTATGTGTGTTTATGTGTGTTTATGTGTATCTAAAAAGAATAATTTATTACATCTGGAGTAAGTTAACGCTCCGTTCAAGATGCTATCACGCGGTTAACGAGAAAAGAAAAAATAAAAAAGAGAGAGAGGGAGAAAAAAAAAGGTCGACGATGGAACATTCTCATTAATTCGAGCTAATTCGCCGTGCAATTGTTATTTCTTCAAACAATCCACGCGCGCTTTTGGGCTTTTCCCGTGCATCAAACGCCCCGAATAGAGAGAAGAAGGAGGAGGAGGAGGAGGAGGAGGAGGAAAAAAAACTTTCATCCCCTTTCTCCCTTCACCAAAAGGGATATATAAATTTCCTAGCGTTATTATTAGACTGAATTGGCTCATCATAACCGAGATAGAAAATCGTAGGAAAATAAAGAAGAAGAGGAGGCCTTTTGGAAAGAAATAAAAGGGAGACGCGTTGGTTTTGTGAGGTTAACGAGGACTACGTTACGAAGGATTAGAGAGAAAGTACTGGACCTTTATACAAGGATAATACAGACGCGATTTCCTTCGCTTTATTCCTTTCGGGGATGATTACAGAGAGAGATGCTCCTTACTTTTTTTTTTTTTTACTTTCTCTACTTATTAATCGAACGAGATCTTTGAATATTCTTCTGCGTTCGAGCAGATGAACCATCGGTTGAATCGGCGTATCTCGTCGTCGCTTGTTCGCTGGTTTATAATTATATTCGCGATCCGTTCTCGTAATCCTAAACTCGTAAAAAAAATTCAGTCTTGCTTAAATTTGTAAAATTATTCATATCAATCACTTTCAATTTATTTGACCCGTAAATCTGTTGTAGATCGAAGAAGAAAAAAAAATTCAATATTTTATAAATTCGCACTTATCGCGGGTATAAAATTGTATCTTTAAATTACAGTAAAAATGCTTTTTAAAATTATATTAATGTAAAAAATAATTTCGAAAAATTAATCATTCAAAAACCAGTATTATTAAATTTAAATAAAAACACTCGATATTCTCAATTTTCGAGGAAAAAATATTTCATAAAATTTTTTATTCTCAAGTATACTTGTACGAAATACCGTGAGTAATATTATCTTTGGTGTTTCAAAGTAAGTCGAAGATGCGAGATTGTTCTACCGAAACTAATTATGTTTTGAGAGTTTGCTTACCTTCCCCTCGCGTAACACGTACGCACACATATTCTTCTAAGTATAGAATTCGAGTGAATTCCAAAGACGATCAATTTTTATCGATTTTAAACAGCTGTAAATTTATTGACGATAAATATTTGATCGTTCGTTGAATATTTATCGTTTACTTATGGCTATATTTATTTATTTTTTTTTTTTTTTTACCAGATAGTACTGCGATATTAATTATAATTATAATCATTTGCACCATCTTTATCCTTGATGTGTGTATATATATATATATATATATATATATGTATTTTTTTAAATGCTTTCAACTGCTGTAATGAAAATTCGAAATTCAATTTAATCAATTATTTAATATTTTATTACCAAAAGTAAAAATACTCGATCGAATGTTTTTTCCTTTCGAACACATTAGCTTTTAATCCCCGTTGATAAACCTGGTCGAACGGAGAAATACGTATCCTATGTAGTTTTCAGCCATTTTTCCGCAAATGCAACAGAAAGCACTCGGCGAAATGAAGTCGACGCATCTCGCGAATGACCAAAACGTTTCTCTAAAAAAAAGAAATAAAGGAAAAAAGAAAAGTGTCGCAAATTTATAGAATTCGGCGCACGTATAGATATCCAACGTAGTAACCATCGGAGAGAGACCACAGGGACGCTTGACGTTTACCCACCGGAGACAAGGAAATCGTGCCAAGAGTACACACACACACGCGCGCGCGCGCGCATACACCTCACTCACTTAAAGATTTCTCGCTTCGCGCTCTGGCTTACTCTCTCTCTCTCTCTCTCTCTCTCTCTCTTTCGACGCATGGAAAATGCACACACACACACATATATATATATATATATATATATATCCACGTCGCGCAATCGAGATCGAAAAGAATTCGCGCGCGCGCCTCATTCGTAGATGATGAAATTTTAACCGTCGATTGCCCCGAGAATAATTCCATGGCTGTAAGCGCAACCTTTTTTCTTTTTTTTTTTTTTTCTTTATTTTAATCGTTGGTTTGGATTTGTTTGAAAAAATTTATTGACAAGTATTTTTTTTTTTTTTTTTCTTTTTTTTCTTTTAATAATCCGTTAACTTCGCCGTTCATTATTTATGAAAATGTATGAAAAATCTTAATAACACGTACGCTTGCGTTTAATTTACCTAATCTTTACACTGCATGGAGTCTTGAATAACTTTTTTATAGAAAGCCACCAAAGCTGCTTACAGCTTATTAGAAAAATTAACCAATTGATTATACTCGTACATTTTATGAACCATCTTCGATAACGACACTCGAATATTCAGATACGTACGATTACTCAGAAAACGAGACCAAGTCGCAAGTGCGAGGAAAATAAAAAAAAGTGTCGATTCATCCAACGATTATAACGAAGGGAAAATCGAGAATCGACGTCGTATTTAAAATATCGCGTGTTAATAGCTCGTGGAAGATTTCCGAGTCATAGCGAAACGCGACGGCGTATTGTACGAGGCTTGCGTATGAGAGACTCACGGCAAACGGCCAATTTTTCCGTACTATTCCGGCTCATTTGAATTCCGATGTAACCGCGATCCTTTCGTTATTTATTTATTTTTATCTTTTCATCGGATGAATAAACGTTTCAGCTTTTCTCGGATTGGTGCGTTCTCGGCATTATCTTTCGTGCATCTTTATTGTAATTGGGAGGGGTGGGGTTAGGGGGGGGTGACGCGCGCCTCTGGAAAATTATCCGTTGATCGCAATTTGCGTCGATTAATGAGTCATAAATATAATTAATCAGAATGAAGGTGCGTTGCTTACATAAATAAACGGTGATAATTCTAAAAAATCTCTCACGTTTTAAACATATGGTATATACCTATTACTACTAAGCTTTTAAGCATTTAACATACAATTTTAGATGCTTTCAAAGGTTTAAACAGACGCCGAAAACTACAACAAGAGCGACATAACGTCGAGGATTATCGATTTAAAAATCGTCCCATTAAAATTTCACCAATAATTTACCAAGTTTCACAAAATAGCGAAATAAAAATATTCTACCTCATTTAAAAGAGAGAAAAGTCGGGAGAGTCGTACGCATAGAGGCCCGTCTTCGGTGCTTGAAATTCATCGTGCGGAACACGCGCGCGCGATAGAAAGAGAAAGACGGAGAAGAACTATATATACGAACGAAGGGAGGAAGAAGAAAACGCACGCGGCCGAGGCCGTACACCAAGCGGTTTTGTATATGCAAGAGTCATTCGCAGTTGCGCTCTCTCTCTCTCTCTCTCTCTTCCTTTTATTTTATTTCGCGCGCGTCGCGCACGACGCGCCAACGCTGCCACGCTGTCTAGCTGAGCTTACACGCTCGATTCGCTCTCTTTATCTCTCTTTCTCTCTCTTTTCTAGCCTCGCCTACGCGAAAGCGCGAGCGAGTAAACGATGCCTTTTCGCGATTCTCTTTCGTATTCCCTTGGCTCTATCGCGATGCGTTTGGCGACCGGCGACTTTCATACCTATAAACCTTCGATGGTTCAAAGACTTTCGTACTTTATTTTACAGAGTCTAGTGTCTCAGACTCACCGTCTGAGTAATGCGGCTTGAATGATTCGCTCTTTTAAATTTCTTGTTGATAAACTGATGGAAAATTTGTTGAAAAAATCGGTTGAATTTTTATCCATATAAATCTCTAATTTATCGTTCGATAATAATTTTCGATTCGATAGCAATATTAAAGTAATCTTCAATAAAAAGTTTGTTACATTATTTTGAAAATGTTTGACACGCCGTCAAAAAGAAGTTTAAAAAACACGTGATAAAATTCAACGTTACTCAAAACTTTAGGAAACAAATAAAGGAAAGAAAATATTTGAGAATGAGAAAAAAAAAAAAAAGGAGCGATGACATATTCTCTTTTCCTCTCGAGGTACACGCGCATACATATGTCCACCTCTAATTCCTTTGTATGTGACTCTTCTCCATCTCAACAATCGAGGACTGCGCAATATTGTAACGCTTCGCATAAATTCCACCCAATTTGGATCATCGTTCGCCGCGTTCCGTTCTCATATTTCACACTTGACTTTCTCTCTCTCTCTCTCTCCCTCTTTCATCGTTAATATTTCAGGATCGTCGCTCTCTCGTGTACAAAGAATCGCCGACTTTTCTAGATCGTTTCGCGCGCATCATCGTTTCTTTTTTCCTCCTCCTCTTCCTTCTCTTTCTTTTGTTAACTTGTTTCGACTTCTTTCCATTGTCGCTGTACCAAAGTTAAAATTACGTTGATTTTTTTTTATTTCAGCAAGAGAGCTGACAGAGAAAAAAAAATACAAATTGAGATTCTTGGAAGTGAATCACAAGAGTTGCATAATCGATGCAGTTTGTGTTAATTGCGATGCATTTCGAAATGCCTGACTTTTAAAGTTGTATGTGTGTACTCGCAGTCGCGCTGTCAGATTTATCAACTTCTCGTGATCTTTTTCTTTTTGTATACGAATAGATCAGATAAACGACTGACAAATAAAATTCGATACTTTCGTGGAAATGTATATAAACGATTTTAAAAAATAATTCGGTTATACGTTGTATAGAAAATTATGTTTTACGTTGGTATAAGAATACAAAATTCACGTGACAGTAGATAATTCCGAGTATGGACGGACGCTTTGAATACTCTAATTATGCGCAATTGTTAATTATCATTTTATACAGTTATAAAATATTTAATCAATATTTAATATAAATTTACTTAAAAATATACTTGGTTTACCGATAAAATGTTTTATAATTACGTTTATCCTTGATAATATTAAACGAATTTTATTTTTATTACTCGAATAATACTTATATATAATCTTCTAAGAAGTTGATGAATTTTTTAGTAAATTAATAAAATAATCTTTAGTTCTTTTTATTATCTGAAAATAAATTAAAAATTTACTGAAAAACTGTTTAAAAAATCGACAATTTCTCGTTAAGTTTCTTACGCAGCGCTATATCCGAATGAAAAACATGAATAAACTTTGCATTGCATAAAATAATAATTTAAAAATAATTTCTATCGTTTAAAAATATCAAAATTTTAACGTTTACAATAACAAGATTTTATTGTACATAAGATGGAAAAAAAAAAAAAAAAAAAAAAAAAAAAAAAGATGGTCAACATACCCAATCTCAAAAACGTTAACTCGCCAACGAATTCGCGGCAACTTTCCGTCTTCGACAGCACACATCCCCGGTAATAAAAAGCACGAACATCGCCCAGCAAGCTTCCATCGACTTCTCGTCCATCTTCTTATCTATCCGCTGGTTAAGGCACCGCGCTCGTCGAGCTTCTTGGTATACGCTTACATACAGAGATAAGAATCGCGAGAGACGCACCTGCACCTCGGTTAAACGCTCGAGAGAGAGAGAGAGAGAGAGAGAGAGAGAGATGATTACACGATAATACACGCGTCGACGAGTGTGTGTGGGTGTGCGTGTGTATGCAGCGAATGTCGCGCGACTCCTGCGACGATCCTCGATTAGGTTGAATGAACTATGTGTGTGGTTGTGTGTATTGGAATTTTGATGTAGAGAGAGAGAGAGAGAAAGAGACGTCGATGCTGTGACTTTTGTTGGAATATGTTGTTCATTTTGATATTTTATTTTTAAATTTTATGCGATTGCTTTACAATAATTATCGACCTTTAACAAGTTTTATTAAATATACGTACGCATATTTAGAAAACTAGCTATTTATTCAAAAAGATTTAAAGGGAAGATGAAAGATATTTGTCCTAATAACGTTATAATATATATTGTACCCAAACATACGAATTGAATCTTATTCCTTTTTCTTTTTTTTCTTCCTCCTTTAAACGTCATACATTATGATTGTTAAACGAAGACGCTTTTTAAGGAAGCGCCTGACTGAACGCGACGTCTTACTACTCGCAAAGAAATTGAAACGATCGTCTAAAATTTACCAAATATTATCGATAAATTTTTTTAATCGTTTTTTAAGTTTTTTTAACAATAAGATTAATTCATTAGAGATTAGATTGCGTTTTTTATGTAGACAATTTTTTGTTTAACCTTAAAAATGTCAATAAATAGATATTACTAATATCTTTGGTAAAGTTTATCGTCTTAAAATATTTGCTTAAATTAATTTTAATAAACTTGAAATAAACTTAATTAACTTTAAAGCAGCTTTAAACGCAAAAATCATCAATTTTCCTCCTACAAAGATAAAGATACCGACAAGATTATCAATTCGAAAAGCATTTAAACGATAAAGACTAGCAAAGCCTACTACTCTCCTTTTCCCTCTCTCTCTTTCTCTCTCTCTCTCTCTCTCTCTCTCTCCTCTCTCTTTCTCTCTAAATCACAAACAAGTACAGCCGTATAGCATAAAACAAAGCGCGAGAGCTCGGTCTTCGTCGCCTGGTAGTCTCGCCCGTTCGGGTAATCGTTCAATGGCGACGATATATATCGGCATTCAGGCCGAGTCTCTCTCTCTCTCTCTCTCTCTCGTCGTCGTCGTCTTCTTCTTAGTCTTTGTAAACGATCGTTGTCTCTCTCTCTCTCTCTCTCTTTCTCTTTCCCTTGTAGCTGGCTCGCACACACGCGTGCGCGCGCGCTGGCGAGAGGTGCCAAGCGGTCTAGCGATGCGTGCGGGCAAAAACTAGTCCAACGGCCTGGTGCGCTCGCTCGCGAGAGAGGGACACGCCTTTTACTACTACTCGCCGTACACACGCGCGAGCATGCGAGCGAGCGCTCGTAAAGAGAGATACGAAAAATGTGTATACTCGAAACGAAAGAGATAGAGAAAGAGAGAGAGAGAGAGAGAGAGAGAGAGAGAGAGGGGAGAGATATTACAGGCTTTCGGACGGACGAATAAATTACGGAGATTAGCGACGCGCGAGCGCGGCTTTTCTTTTGCTCGCAAAATTCCCGCTCTCTCTCTCTCTCTCTCTCTCTCTCTCCTCTTTGTCAGTGTGTGTGTGTGTGTGTGTGTGTGGGGTAACTTTTTTGTTCAGAGCCGCGCGCGCCGCTCATTTTTCCAATTTTTCATCATCTTCTTATTCTTTTCTTCTTTTCTTCATCATCTATTTTTGCTTTTTCTTTTATTTTTCCTCCTCGTCCATCGCGGTGCAACAACAGCAGCAGTTCTCTCGAGGTGCGCAGAAGCGAGCCTCGAGAATGCGAGAGTGAGGAGTGCGAAAGAGTATGATTAATGCCGAGAAACTGGTTCGACGCCGTTCTGCTGCTGCTGCGACTGCGACTGCGCGCTTATATTTTTCGAGCAATTTTTTTTTTTTTTTTTTTTTTTTTTTTTTGCTTTTTCTTCGCTTTTTCACGTTGAATAACTTTCCAACTAGCGCTAATTTTCACGTTGCAAACGTTCTTCTTTGTCTCTTTGGCTTTAACGATATGTTTTTAAAAATATTCCGGTTAGCTCGCAACAATATAACGATACTTTAAAATTTAAACCGTTTCTTATTGTGTTTATATTTGTTTTGTGTAGAA
Source organism: Chalcis sispes (assembly GCA_949987625.1). Lineage (NCBI taxonomy): Eukaryota > Metazoa > Arthropoda > Insecta > Hymenoptera > Chalcididae > Chalcis > Chalcis sispes. Next base: position 12,157,663 of record OX465098.1, on the reverse strand, counting down.
TCATCGTTAATTTATAAAATATTGTCGTTTTTAAGATTTTAACTTTATTTAAAAGATATCATTATATTTTAAAATAATGTTTGTACTTATTTATACGTAAACGTATTCTTAATGAGTTACGTTTTTACGTAACTTAACGTTACTCTTGAGTGAAAGTGTATTGGCAGGCGTTTTCGAGAATATTAAAAATTATTTTTAAGTAAATTCGTTGCTTTGTTATTATACTTTGGCTTTATTTTTAATTACACCGACAAGGTTTTGAGAAAACTGCTCCGAAATCAAGCAACCATTCATCATTTTGTTTAATAGCCGTAAAATCAACTAATCTAAACGCATATTTAAAAAAAAAAAAAAAAGGAGAAGAAAAAAAAATTTCAAATTATATTTATGTTGTTTATAAAATAAAATGAAATAACTAAGAATTTAAATCGAAATACACTATCGAAAATACACTATATTTATATAGACACACATACGTAACGATAACGCAATTATTTCCAGCTATAGATACGAATCGAAAATTTATCGTAGAAATGGTATGCGATAAAACGATAAAACTTACTCAAGTGTAACAGCTCCCGCATGTAAAAAAAAAGAGAAAAAAAAAAGGAAAAAAAAAAAAGGAAAAAAAAAAAAAAAAGAAAATGAAAACCGTTTTCTATAATTAAAACGACCTTATTAACATTCCAGCTGCGAGCAAATTTCCACTTTATTAAAGTATAACTTGACACCGCATGCAACGTCACGAAGCTTACATCACATACATAAGCATCGATATACATAAGCGCAACACCTCTGCCGTACTCGATTTATTACAACGAATATCTTGATCGTTCGAATTATTACCATTACGATTAAACGAAATAAATAATGCGCGCATGGAAACTTTCGTAAATAAAGATGTACTAGTCGTACATCTCGATCGCGTATCTTTATATTATTGCCGCTTTGCTCAATCGGAGAAAATAATAAGGCGGATGCGCGAACCTATTTATATGCAAGTTCGTATATACGTACACACAGACACTTATGTGTATACATAACGTGTATATATATACATATATATATATACGTTCGAAATCAAGCGCGTAAAGAGATCCGTCGATCACGGTCGCGATACCGATCTCTCTGTCTCTCTCTCTCTCTCAAACTTCTACTCTCCTCGGGTATAACCTTTAATACTTAATGCTTACCGCAGTTGAAAAACGTATTTTTTCGCGTTTCAGCGCACATCAACGGTATTGGATCGTTAGCTGATCGTTGTTTTTTCTTTTTTTTTTTTTTTATTTTTTATTTTTTTTTTTTTACGCGAGACGCACAAAGATTCGATATGACGAAATTAAAATTCATTTAAAAAGAGAAGAAAAATTTTTATTCTTAATTAATATAGGTATTGATTTAATTTTTTGTAATTGAAACTCGATAAATTATAAAATTTACCGATAAAATTCAATAAATTGAAATACAATTCTTTGACTGCCGAAGATACGTAATACGTATACGTGATCTTACACGTTTATCATTACTTGCGTAGTCAAAGAATTTCATTTCTCACACCGAACGAACGATAAAAAGAAGTTTATTTCATTAATAGAAACGATAACTTAACATTCCCTCCCTCCTCCCTTAACGATTAGAAAACAAAAAAAAAAACGTCTCAACTTTATTGAAATTTTTTGTAAACAAACCGACGATACAATCCATAAAGATCGTTTTTAATAGATAAAATTTAAGGGAACATCTATACGCATTAAAAACCTCTTGAATTCCTCATTTTTATTTCAATATGTAAATCCGATAATCACGAGCGCTAGCTATGATGTTCTACGCGAATGACGTTTGCGCGCACGAGTAAGGAAAGTGTGACCATTTATTTTCTTCTTTTTTTTTTTTTTTTTTTTTTCGTTTTCACCATCGTTTTTTTGTTCCCGACCGTAAAATGCACGAGGCTAATAAAAAAATATAAAGAAATCGAAAGCTTATTAATAATCGACAGCGAATTGTTGTAAAAAAAAAAAAAAAAAAATTAATAAATAAATAAGTCGATCGCGTTTTTTAAAATTTATGTATTTTTAGTATATTTGTATTTAAATTTAATAAAGATCGAAGTTAATAAACGATAATTGTTTACGTCTCGTGCAAATTTTACTTTGAATTGTTGCCTTTTTTTTTTTTTTTTTTTTTTTTTTAATCGATCGACCACACATTTATTTAATTTATCGGTTATAAAATATGTATATTTAGTTCTTTGCATTATCATTAAAATAAAATCATATCGGAATAGATAAACGTATTTTTCAAAAATTACAATCAATTTGTATAATTAAAAAAAAAATTGCCGATCCATATCGATTATTAAATTATTTGATAAGCAGTAGCAAGGATTTAAAATTCAAAATTTAATTAATGTGTAATTGATTGCTGCAAAAATGAAACTCGAAAAGTCAAGATTTCAAACGAATTGACAAAATAATAAAAAAAACTCAAATGCACGCATATTTCACATGTACATTAGTACATTGATAAATGTCGTTTGCGACATGTCGGGAAAGACTTATGCGAGGAATTTATCCGCTTGCGTATTTGACTTATATCGAGTTTAAATAAAGTTAATTAAAACAAATTTTAATTTTACAAATTTTAATTTATACGTCGATTTAAAGACATTTTTTTCCGCGAATGAAAAATCTCTCTCGCGTAATCTTTTTAAATAAAAGTTTTAAAAATTTTGTCGGCAATTCTTCGTACAATCCCTTACCGTTTCGGAGTACGACAAAAATGTAAAAGTTACTCCCATACCGCATTCTCTTAAAACAAGGCCGCGGTCATTTTTGCGCGGCGACAAAACAAAGCGACTAGCATGCATAAGCTTAAGGAAAAAAAAAGAAAAGCTATAAGCGACGGCTCGCAAAAAAATCAAACAAACAAATGATCCGACGTTTAAATAAAAAAATAAAGGGAAGAATAAAAAAGAAAAAAAAAAGTCAGAAAAGGAGAGTAAGAGAGAGTAAGAGGGAGAGAGAGAGAGAGAGAGCCTTGCGCGAGAAATCACGCGAGCAAGCAAATCGTCGAGTCGATTCACGTGCCGAGGCGTTGCAAATTCTTCCTCCCTCCCCTCCCCCTTCCCCTTCCCTCCCTCGGTTACTTCGAGCCCATGCAATATGTATAGCTCCCGAGCTAAAGATAACGATGAGTCAACCGATCGCTGCCCGATTCCGCTCGACTCGCGCTGCCCTCCAGGCCTTTCCAATCTCCTCTGCTCTCTGCTCCTTCGTACGCGCGGTTATTTCACTGAAAATTACGCAAAGCCCTTACTGCATGCATCCACTGGTCTAACGTACAGTACGATACACGTAGCTGGATAAGTTCCACTCAAGATGAGTGGAATAAAGTGACGAAGAGTCGATCGTCGGTCACCTCGCGAAGATATACAATGTTACGAATGTGTATATATACCATACTTGTATATACATAATCGAGTTAATATATCGAATAACGTTAAACTCAATCGAGGAGCCATAACTTAAAGTCGCTCCTTGCAAAATGCCTCAGCGCGCTCATAAATCCATAAAACATACGTCGACTACCGTATGCCGACCGAACAACTGTCGCTCTCTATTCTCTTTGCCCGAATGGATATTAACCCTCGAGCGAGCGAGACGGAGAAAGAGTTTACGTTCGCGGCCTGTCAGCGCCGATATAACGATCTATAGTATTTATATTATATATATATATATATATATATATATATATATATATATATATATAGTATTTATTCTACTAATACTATAGTATTTATTTTATCGTTTCATTCTTTTTTTTTTTTTTTGTTCTCGTGTAACGATCCCGCGCTCTGCGTATGTGTATACATCGAAGCGAAAATTGTACGAGTCACGGCCACGGTTTTATTTATATGACGTTTTTAGCCCGCGCGATCTCGCTCGTTTCTCGCGACTCTTGTTGTGCGTCATCGTTTGAAGCGAGTTTAATAAAATGTATTGATGTATAGCGAGCGATTGTTAAATATGCGTAAATCGGAGGAAGATATATACGTATAGACGTCGCGCTTGTTTTGCTCTTCCTTTACGATTTGATCGTTTAACGGGACGTAGGCCAATGGCGTAATTTTTGATTATACTCGTATCAGTCTACGTATTCCTGATAATAAACTAATTTACAACGGCAATCGATTCGTTAAAATTAAAACCCATCGATATATATACATTCTGTCAAAAAAGTACCGGGAATTGTCGATTTAAATCTGGCGGGGCAATTTAGGCAGGTAAAATTTTTTTTTCTAGGTTCGTACAACTGACCTTAATGACTATGCCAAATTTAAGCGGAATCTGTCAACGAGTGTGTTTACAGTATCTGATTAAGTCAGTCGATGTCAATAGTGCGTGCCGATTTTTTACAATGGGTGATTACGTTGAACAAAGAATTTGTCTAAAATTTTGTGTTGCGAATAAAATTTCGTGTGCCGATGCATTGAAAATGTTGCAAAAGGCTTTTGGTGATAAAGCACTATCGAAAGCCCGTGCGTATGAGTGGTACAAAGCCTTCAAGGAGGGTCGTGAAGTCGTCGAAGACTTGCCTCGTTTCGGACGCCCATCGACGGCCCATTCGACCGCAGATAACGTCGATAAAATTAAGGAAATGGTGCTTGAAAACCGTCATACCAGCTTGAGAGAGATAGCACATGAACTTGAGATATCCCACGAGTCCACACGTACGATTTTAATTGATATTTTGGGCATGAGAAAGGTGGCCGCAAGACTCGTTCCAAAAGAGCTTAATTTTCTTCAAAAACGCTATCGCGAACAGGTCGCTTTGGACATGCTGACAAACAAGCCAGCAAGCATCGGAATGGGTGGGAAAAAACGAGCCGAAACCAAAAAAACCACGTCAAAGCCGCTCAAATCAGTGAAGGTGATGCTCATTGTTTTCTTCGATATCCGTGGCGTGGTGCACTACGAATTCGTTCCAGAGGGTCAGACGGTAAACAAAGAGTATTACCTAGGCGTTATGAAACGTTTGCGTGAGCGTATCCGTAAGAAGCGGCCAAATTTGTGGGCGAACAACTCGTGGATTTTGCACGACGATAACGCGCCGTCTCACCGAGCTACGATTGTGACCGACTTTCTCGCCAAAAACTCAACGAACACGCTTGAACAACAACCGTATTCGCCGGATTTGGCTTCCTGTGACTTCTTTCTCTTCCCAAAACTTAAATTGCCGCTCCGTGGCACCCGTTTTCAGTCGATTAAAGCCATAAAACAAAATTCGGCGCAGGAGCTGAAGGCCATCCCGGAAAGCGCCTATAAAAAATGTTTCGATGATTGGAAGTGCCGTTGGCATAGATGTATCGGAGCAAATGGAGCCTATTTTGAAGGCGACCCAATAAATTTTGATTATTAAACGTAAAAATGTTGTTTTAATTTAAAATTCCCGGTACTTTTTTGACAGACAGTATATATATATATATATACACACACACATATACACGGGTTTTCGAGGTTGTTGATCACGAATTTTTTATCAGAATTTCGAAATTCAAAATGGCGCAACCAAGATGGCGGTTTAAAGTTGAAAGGAAGCAATAAAGTCAGATGGAAATGTATGTGCTGATTTTTAGTTGCTCGATTCGTCGAAATGAAGAAGGTTACTCGGTTTGAAATGCAACATTTGTATCGTCGATTTGCCATCCTGAAGATGTTACTAACTCTCACCGCGGGGAGGTTGACGATTCGGAGACTTTTTTTTTTGTTTTTTATGTTTTTTTTTGTTTTGTTTTTTGTTTTTTATTTTTTTTGCATTTCGTCTTTTCGTTTTTTTTTTTTTTTTCAAATTCCAATATATTTTCGTTCAGAGCCTCACTTCCCACCATTTTCCTATATCTACTCGATAACATGGAGATTAAAGCACGCTTTACATAGAGCCATGTTGCAAGTTTTACAGTATTTGTTGGTTCTAGTAACATACGAGGTCTGGCTATTAAATAACGAGACTGGTTACGAAAAAGGGTTTTATTATAAAAATTATTCTACATTCGAATGCTCCCCTTCAATATACTCCCCTTCCCTCGCCACACACCTTCCCATACGTTTTTTCCATTGATTGAAGCAGTGCTGGAAGTCTTCTTTGGTGAGGGCCTTTAGGAGCTCGGCCGTTTTTTGCTTTACCGCTTCCATCGACTCAAATCGGGTCCTTTTCAAAGCAGATTTTGTCTTCGGAAACAAAAAAAAGTCGCACGGTGCCAAATCTGGCGAGTACGGCGCGTGTTCGAGCACTGGAGTGCCCTTACCGGCCAAATACTGCTTCACAGATAGCGCATTATGGGCAGGTGCGTTGTCTTGGTGCAAAATCCACGAGTTGTTCTTCCACAACTCGGGCCGTTTCTTACGAACTCGTTCTCGCAGTGTTGCCAAAACTGACAAATAGTAAGTCTGGTTGACAGTCTGACCCTCTGGAACCCATTCAGTCATCACAATACCGTTAACGTCGAAAAAAACGATCAACATTGCCTTGAATTTTGATTTGGACATCCTTGCTTTTTTGATTCTGGGCGATTCAGGCGTCTTCCAATGCATCGATTGCCGCTTTGTTTCAACATCGTATTGAAAAATCCACGTTTCGTCGCAAGTAATAATGTTTTTCATCAGTCCGGAATCTTTTTTTAACCTTTCAAGGAAATCTGAGCAGACCTATTGACGCAAGAGCTTTTGGTCAGGAGTCAGGTTTTTTGGCACCAACTTCGCACAGACTTTTGTCATATGTAATTCCTCGTGTAAAATTTGTCTAACCGTTTCTTTATCGGCGTTTACAGCCTCAGCAATCATCCGGATGCTCATTCGACGATCTGCACGCACAATTTGGTTGATTTTGGTCACTATTTCCGGAGTTGAAACAGTGACAGGGCGACCTGGGCGTTGGTCATCTTCAGTGCTCACTCGGCCCTCACTGAAGCGCTTACACTACTCAAAAACATGCGCACGAGATAGAGAATTGTCCCCATAGGCCTCTTGCAACAATTTACAGCACTCAGTCGGAGTTTTTTTCAATTTAACGAGAAATTTGAGATTGATACGTTGCTCCTGTTTTTCGTCACACATGGTTTTCGGCACGAGAAAAAAACACGTTCGTTTCAAACCGCTACTGCACAAATACAATAATAGTGACGAGAACGTGTTTTGGTACGTGCATAGACAAGATATCTAGATACCCAACGCACTACTCGTTTTTTCCCCCACCCCTCTACGGCGCCCTCTAAGCGCGCAGTCTCGTTATTTAATAGCCAGACCTCGTACTTATCTGAAGAGCAAACCACTAATTTCTTGTAAACTACAACATAATCTCTCTTTCTTTTTCTTTTAGATCTGGCAGAATTTAAATTATGCTCAGCGATTGTCATAGCATAATCTTTCATACTTGACTTCGACTTCTTATCACTTATTACTGAATCCGACAAAACAAAAGCGTTGATAGTAGCACTCTAATTCATTCTTTTAAAAATAATCCATGTCTATCTCTTCATTCTGAATGATGGCAACAAGTAATTATAATAGCCATCGTATATATCGACTCTTGATTTCTGTGACGAACTCTGTTATATTGTTGTAATGGTTTCAACGGTGTAACGCCAGCAGCTGTAGATACTATGGATATAATCTTTGAGTCCATAATAGATATATAATTTATTCCGTTGTTTACATCATGTTTTACTGTTAGTGTTTCCCGTGGAGCCTTTTTATCAATATCATTCTTCTCTTTGATTCTATTTTCTCGACATATACCAGTAGATCCCAAACCTAATCTCTTCAAGTGAAGAACCAAATCTAAGTTCGTAAAATAATTATCGAAATAAATATGATATGACAATCGATTTCCATATTTAGCTGTAAAAAGGAGAGGTTTCAACAAATTCATAACGACTCGAGTACCCAAAGCACATTCACTTAGTTTCTCTTCGCCGGTGTTACCATTCTTTCCACAATATAAGTCGAAATTTAATAAAAATCCATCCGTTGTACACAATCCCATAATTTAATTCCAAAACGAATTGGCTTACCTCTTATAAACTTTTTGAGTGAAGTTTTCGCGTAAGACGACCATTATTTCATCAACACTCAGTTCAGTTTTGAAAAATCCATATTTCATAGAATTTTTAAAAAACTCATCCATAAGATAGCGTTCTCACTAACCTTTATCTTTTTCAGTGAAATCCTCTGGTTTCGAATAGTTTATTTTTTATTTAATCTCTTCAAATCTATCGCGAGACATTGATGAACTCTCAACTGGACAAGATAAATAAGGGTTATTTGACCAGTAATCCCTTTGTGCTTTTCTTTTATTAAAAGCTGATAGAATCAAGATTCCTATGAAAGTATCGAGATCAGATAGAAAAATATCACAATTATTTAATTTTTTTTTTTTTTTTTTTTTCATTTATTAATAGGCCTTTCAAACCCAGATATGGGTTTATTTCAGCCCTACAAAGAGAGAGTGTACAGCATATGTTTACATATTTATTATCGCGATTTAAGTTACAATGTACGTATTATAAATGAACGCTCCTAAAATGTGTATAAGCTAAAATTGTGTTACAGAGATGTTACATATTTATAAATTTATTTTACAAAGGTTTAGAAAGTTGATGATATATTTACATGCTTGAATGTTTGGCTTTGCTACAATTGATTCTATATTGAGCGGTGGATATAATTTAATTTTTTGAAGATTTCGGAGGAGTTTCTGTCTGTGTTCTTTGTACAGCTCGCATTGCCATATGATATGGTTAGCATCCTCGTCCTCATTACCGCATTTACATGTAGGGTTACTGGTAATATTTACTCTGGCAAGAGAGGACGCAAGATTGTAGTGGTTGGCTCTTAGTCTACTGATTGTGACAACAAGTTGTCTAGAGAGTGCTTTTTTGTTGAACCATGGCAAGCAGGAGTTTTTGTAAAATAAATCAAAATATATGTTTCCTGTTGAAAGGCTTTTTTCTTTTAAGTATTTGGCAGTTTTTTGTTTAGCTTCAGATTTGACAATGCTAAGTAGGTCAGTAAATGGAACATGCGGGATGTCAGAAATAGCAAAGAGTGTAGCTTTTTTTGCATATTTGTCAGCTAATTCATTGCCTTCTATGCCAACATGGGCAGGGATCCAATAAAACAAAAGTTTTGAGTTATTATTGAGATGGAACTTGTTATATTTTTTGATAATTTCCAGGACGTAATAATTTGTTTTGATGGAAGTTTTTAGTGATTGGAGCGCTTGAAGTACACTTAAGCTGTCTGTGAAAATTGAAACATTTCGATCCTTATGTTTTAGAGCTAGGTTTAAAGCATCATTTAGGGCAACGCATTCGGCTGTGAATATAGATGCGTTGTTGTCTAATCTGCGCTGTATGACTGAGTTGGTTTCCAGACAGATGCAGGCAGAGCCAACACCATCTGAAGTTTTACTTCCATCCGTGAAAAAAGCGAGTGAATTGTTTTGAGAAAAATAAGCAGAAAAGGAAGAATTGGCATGGTCGGAATTTTTAAGATGGTTGCCGAAATCAGAGTTGAATTCGATAGTAGTTGTGAGTGTAACATAGTTGTGTTGATAAATATTGAAGTTGTATGTGGAATTAATTATTGTAGAATATTTATTTATGAAAGATAAGCATTGGTCAAGAATATTGAGGGTTTTTCGTTGGGTAGTTTTTTGGGGTCGTAGATGCTTCTTAACTGTAGTATTGGTCAGACAGTTTGTGTTCGAAAAAACTTTTAATAAAAAGGAGCATCCCAGTTGAAAGGCTCGATCTTTTAGTGTAGTTAAATTCACTTCTGCAAGCATAACATTTAACGGAGTGGAAATTCTATAGCCCAAAGCAAAGCGAATAGCAGTGTGCTGTATGCTTTCAAGCTTTTTTTGCAAACTTTTAACATTAGAAAAATATATAAAACTGCCGTAGTCAATAATGGACCTTATGTAGCTTTTGTAAATCGTAAGCAGAGTTTCTGGAGTGGCGCCCAACCATACACCGCATAGAAATTTTACTATGTTTAGTGCTTTGCGACATTTAATAATTACTTCATTTATTTGAGAGCGAAAAGTCATCTGATAATCGAACACTAAACCTAAAAAACGTGCGGAAGGGCAAGACTTGATAGTAAGATCGTTGACCTTAATTTCCACTTCGCCAGGTTTTATTTTTTTATTGTTAAAGTGAACTAATTTCGTTTTATGCGGAGTTAATGTCAGTCCTAGATTATGCAGATTATTGTCAATTTTTTTTATTGTTTTTTCAACTAATCCTATTCCTCTTTTTAAAGATCTAAATTTCGTGTAGACAGCAATGTCGTCAGCAAATTGTGAAATGTGTACAGTACAAGGAGAGTTATTAGTGATGTTAGAAGTGTATAAGATGAAAAGTAGGGGACTGAGTACTCCGCCTTGCGGAACTCCTTTGAACACTGACCTTGTCATTTGGCACGTAACATCTGAGAAGATATGTCTTTCTTGCATTAAAAACTTAACAAATAGAATAAGGTTACGAGGACAGCCAATATCTGCTAATTTAATCAGAAGAAGTTTTATACAAACATTATCATATGCTCCTTGAACGTCAAGGAAAGCGGCCATAACTTCAGCGTTACTTGCAAAAGCATCTCTAATTGTTACCGTAAGGTTTGTCAAGTTGTTTATACAGGACCTGCCTTTTCGGAAGCCATTTTGGTTTAGTGGCAATAAATCATTTTTTTTCTGCCCACCATTGTAGCCTGTTTTTGACAAGGGTTTCAAAGAGCTTACAAATGCAGGATGTAAGTGCGATTGGACGTAGGCTGCACCCGTCGAGCTTTGTAATGAGGTGAATAAAAGAGAGTCTCCAGTTATCGGGGTATTCATTCTTAGAGTACATACCATTAAAAATATCAAGTAAAAGGAGTTTGAACTTTATGGGAAGTGTTTGTAAAGTTTTGAAGTTGATGCCGTCCGGTCCAGGTGCAGAATTCGGATTTTTTCCTTGTAGGGCAGTATTAAATTCTGTAAAGGAGAAGCTTGAGCTTAAATATGCATTTTCCTGAGATTTAGGAATGAAAGAGGGGTCAGATTGAACCCAGGGTGGACTAATCTTATTCAAGGCAATTACTGATTCTTCAAGAGTTTGGAGGTTTTGGTCGTTAGATGATTTTGTTGTTTTAACCCATTTATTTTTAAATATTTTACATTTATCCCATACAAAGGTGGGGTTCATGTGTAGATCGATAGACTGCGCGAATTTTATGAAATCCTCTTTTTTTTTCTTTTTAATTGTTTTTTTAAAAACTGCACAAACTTTCTTATACTCAATAAGGTCGTTTAAGCTGTGAGAGTACTCCCATTTTTTAAAAGTGGTACGGCGCAACCTTTTAAGCTTATCTAAGTCAGCGTCCCACCAAGACACAGGGTTGTTGTTTGTATTAATAGTATGATTGTGTTTTTTGGGAGTAGAGTATGAGATTGCCTGGACGAGAGCTTGAAAAAAGTAATCATATTTTTCAACAATATGAAGTTCTTCATACTCAGAAGACAAGAAGTCTACATAGCGGTTGTCGAGCGCTTTAGCAAATTTATCCCAGTTTGTACGTACCGAGGTTAATTTAAAGCTTTTTTTAACATAAAAGTTTTTTTCTACATTGAGTTCGATTAGTAGAGGGAAGTGGTCAGAACCCCAGGTTTCGTCGTAAACGGAGACGTTAATTTTATCGCTAATATTAAAGGTGGAAAGTACAAGATCAATGTTTGATTTGACGTTTCTGTAAGAATCTAAATGCGTAACAGTGTTAGTATTATGAATGTACATATCGTGATAATCAATAGATTGAAAGAATTTAGAGCCATTAGAATCAGTATAATTACAATTCCATATGTTATTGTGAGCATTAAAATCGCCAATGAAAATTACGTGGTGATTTTTGTTAACATTACTTAAAATTTTGTGCCATTGTTCCTGTGAGAGTGAGAACCCTGGGGTTCTGTAGCATGCAAGAATATCGATACATGGTGTTATATTATTTATTTGAATCCCACATATTTCCACCGAGTCGTCTGGCGATTGTATGTCTTGGATTTATCTGAAGGCAAGGTTATTACGAATTAAAAAGATAAGGCCTCCTCCTCTTGAATGAGGTCTATCCATTCTAAAAATGATAAAGCCAGTAATTTGGATGTGATCCTTTTCATTAAACCAAGTTTCAACACAGATGCAGATGTCAAATTCATGTAGTTTGGATCGTAGTTCATATTGTCTCTGTTTAAAACTGCGAATGTTCCAGTACAATATTTTTAAATTCATTGTATAAGTGTCGTGTGTATTAGTATTGAGAGCCATATTTATGAGTGTGATTTGTATTCAGTGTATGATTTTTGATTTTTGGAAATGGATCGAAAGCTACAAGAATTATTCTTCTGTGGATGAATCGGCAGTAGAACTTGTCGTATCTTGACCTTGTAGTTTTCGTATTATTCTATAGGTACGATGCTTTAGTTTTTTCTTTGGGAGATGTTCATGTATTTTTTTTAGACTATCTATTAGCGAGGGAATAGGAATAGACAGTTCTTGGGCGGTTGCTTGTAAGTCAGTTTTACCGAAAGAGTTGAAGAGGAATTGAGCTGTTGTTGAGAAATCGATGACAGGTGTGATGTTATTTTCCGTAAAAAAGGCTGCTGCTGGGTTTAATTGAGAAATAATTTCTTCTAAAGTTTCTGGAGTGTTAAGTTTAGATTTTTTCTTTGGTTGTTTGAAATTATCTTTGTTTTTATTTATGCTCAAGTTTTCATTATTATAGCTTAATTGAGCATTTAAAATTTTATTTTCATTGACTGTAGTTTCACCTGGGAGAGGGTTTATAGTATCGCTAGGTGATGAAGTTGAGGAAGGCGGTGGTCGCTTTCTGCTTACAATCGCAGGTGTTGGAGAGTTTTCAATAATATTTATATTTACATCTGAGGAATTTACGACTGACTGTTGGCTTTTATTGTCTGGAATATTTTTGCAATATCTCGCTGTGTGTCCTTCCTCTTTGCATAGAAAACAAGACATCTTATCGCAAGAAAAATAGATCCAGTACGTTATGTCCTCATATTCAAGTTGACACGCTTGAGGTATTTTTAGTGCATCGTCAGGATCGACATATACTTGTCTTCTGTGACTGAGAAGATGCGAATAACCGATATCGGATAATCCAGTTTTCAATTTCGTTATTTTATATTTAAGAGGTATATTATAGAATTTAAAAATGGACTCGATTGCAGCATTTGGAATAGCTGTATGTACATTTGAAATTAAGATACGTTTAGTTTTATTATTAAGCGGTCTTATTTGCAGTACATTGTCGTTGATAGTTACGTGCTTATGTTTGTTTACAAGTTCGTCGGCCTTAGCTATAGAAGTTACATATATACATACTCGATTTTGCGAGATTCTTGAAATTGAAATCATATTACTTGGTTCGATAATGCCTCCTATTGCAAGAGCATAATCTCGGATAGTGATACCTTTAATTGCATCGATTACTACAGCTTGATCTCGTGATGGGCACACTTCTGTTTGAGCGACAGCAGAGTATGTAACTTTGTTGTTTGTAGGAACTTGAGTTGGTTGAGAAGCGGTGGTGTTTAAATGAGTTTCCCTGTTGCCAGAAAAACTCATGGTGCAGGTTTTTTTTTTTTTTTTTGTAGGGGACGAACCCCTACAAATGATTAACTAAACAGTCACTTAACTAGCACAAATAACTCGTAAGATAGCGAATTTCACGAACTCTATTTAGCACACGATCGATCACGTAAACAGTACAACACGTGTTGACGTATAATATGGTTCTTCATGTCAATGGAAAAAAAAATTTTCAAAAATTTGAACGGGGGAACTCTCACGAATAACTTGTTTTTGTGAAGCGGTCAATAGACATCCATTTATGATCACTTCGCTATGTTTTTCCTCATCATCCACCCAATCATATTTGAAAATATGATCAATTTCTAATTTTTTTTGTTTCTCGTCATAACTATCGTATATTTTTTTTAAACAGGACTTTCGCATAAGTCATCAACACTACCATCATCATCATCAGACGAAGAGTTACCCGAATCACTAGAATCATGCGGATTGGATATGTATATGAAGTCATCATGTTGATCATGAGCACTATGATTTTCGAACTCGATGTCAGATCTTTCGCACCTTTTTCTCTTTCTGAACTTTGATGCCATTTTCGACTTTTTGGATATGATAAGTACAATGGCTCGGTTGCACGAAATTTTTCAATGTCGCGTCGTGATTCGATATTGCTGGGCTGGCAAATTATCAAAAGAAGGTATAAAGAAAAGACGTATCACGAAATGTTAAGGAGTCATATCAAAAGTGAGAGAAGAACTAAAAAAGTATAGACTTGATTATTTAACACTAACGAACTGGAGAAAGCGATCGAAAGAGAAACAACAAGTAGAATCTCGAAATCGTTAACCTCCCCACGGTCAGAGTTGGTAACATCTTCAGGATCGCAAATCGACGATACAAATGTTGCATTTCAAACCGAGTAAACTTCATCGTTTCGACGAATCGAGCAACTCTAGAAAACTGAACATACATTTTCATCTGACTTTATTGCTTCCTTTAAAATTTCGACCACCATCTTAGATCCGCCATCTTGGCCAATGCAAAACCCAGGCTATATAGGATAAAACTAACCACGCCAAACTAGACTTCACTAAAAAATAAAATACCTGTGTTTTTTGTTTTTTAATTAATTGTTTATTCCAAAATTGTTTAAACAAATTAGTACGAAACTTGGAGAAAGAATGAGAGATCCTTTGTGTAGAGTTATTAGCAAGGGGTGCGCGCATAGACAAGAGAAAGGGAAAAGGAGTTCTCTCTCTCTCTTTTTCCTTTTCTCTATGGGAATGCACCTTCTTGCTTTGACGAGTATTACGCATGCGTGTTACTGACGCTCATTCCCGCCAAAAGTCTTGGAAGAATAGATGAACGGTTGGATGGTTTTGTCAAGGATATTTTTTGCGGATTTAGAGGGACAGAGAGGATTTTTTGATTTTCTTTGAAGGCGATGAGAAAGAAAGTTAAGTGAGAGAAAAAAGTTTTTTTTCGATAATTAACAAATGGGAATGTGGATCTTCAAAGAGATGAGAATAGAAGATAATACTTTTGTTATTGAGATATCATATATTCGTCATTACTTTGAAAATATTATAGTATAAATATTATGCTGGAAAAATTTGTATTTGTTTATTAATAATATTTTATTTAAAAAGTAATTATTTTCAATTTCACTGATAAACGAATTCTTTTTTAATTATGTAAATAATACCTATGTTTGAAAAATAATCTTACCTATGAAATTCAAAATATTTCTTTTTTCTTAAATAATCGAGCATCGAATTAAGTATAAACTCCACAGCATTGCGTCACCCGTCATTTCATACAAGTAAATCTTTTTGTTTCGCGTAAAATAAAATTTTGAGGTGGCAAAGCAAACGATGAATCGCATGCATCGATATCCGAGACGACCTGAATTTTCTGATTATAATGAATTTCAAAATTTCTTTTGTTGACATCTGATACTCTATTTCTTTTTTCTCCGTCTTATTCTACGCACTCTTTCTTTTTTTCCCCTCTTGACTTCTTGATGCAAAAATGAATTGGCTATAAAGGGAAATGTTTTTGGTGCATTTTGAAGAGTTTGTACAATGAATCTCCAGACACTTGTCAAATGATTTCGAATTTATGAAGTTAGACCGACATGATGTTCAATCATATTCTACTCTTTCTATTTTGTAGATATAAAAAGATATTTCATTTGAAAAATTGGTTTGTTTTATGAAAGAATTGTTGATTAAGTTGTACAATAAATTTTTTATAAAATTATGTGTATTTTTAATACTCGTATATGAAAAATAATTTTTCAAAGAAAAAAATTCGTTTATCATTGATATTTTGAATAATTTTTTTTTTATTTTAAATAAAAATAAATTTAAATCTTTTACGCAAGTGTAACGAGTAAATATAACCAGTTAATTAAAATACTATTCTGCACTTTCACATTCATTTTTAAAATTCAATATTCTTATTATAATTAGTTTAGAGCTAAAGCTAAAAAAGAGAACCTTTTATTATAATTCCATACAAAAACTTATAACGAAGTCAACCTGTTTACCTTTCTACGAAAATAGCAAGAAATTCCACACTTTATAAAAAACAAAAAAAAGCACTCAAGAAGTTCTAACAAGCTTAACTTCAACTTTTCATAAACAATACAGTTCACGTTTTGGGGCAAGGTGATCTAGAGCAGTTCAACCATCTGGATGTTCTTCGCGCTTTGTCCTTTTGATACGCGAAGTAATATACCTATAGGGGGATTAACATCATTTCTAGGCGCGTATATACACATAAAATTGACGAGAGAGAAAGAGAGAGGGTGTGTGTGTGTGTGTGTGTGTGTATGCGTGTGTGTCTATTTTAAGTATATTTTATAATAATTTTTTAAAAAGTTATTCGTAAATGTCAGGACACTTGCAAGTTGAAATCGTAAAAAATGGAGATTTAATTTCTACATCTGTATATATTTTTTAATAATATTTGAAAAAAGTTATTCCAAAAAGACACTTGCGTCTTGAAATCGTAAAAAATAAAGATACAATTTTCCACGTGTAAGCATCTTTTGTTGCATTTTAATCCAAAACATTTTAGAAAACCACGTTTTGGATATATATATTTTGTCACGTCATTTTGTCTATAAAAAAATTATTCGAAAGTAGTAGAACGCTTGCGTGTTAAAATCGTAAAAAATGGAGATATGATTTCTACGTATATTTATATTTAAAAAAAACCTTTTACAAAAGGTAGAATGTTGGCAAGTACAAGTTATTTTGCATCTCATTTTAAAAACAGTATTTTTCAATTTTTCAAACATACAATTTATAGATAAAAAATTTGTATAATTTTAATATAACCATATTTTAAAAATTACTTTTTATTTTTTACATATTTGTACTATTTCATCTTTCATTAATTAATTGTATATTTACAAACTTAATGTCGTAACATTTTTTGTAAAAGGTAGATTTTATAATAAATGTTTAAATAATACAGTTGTTCTTTTGACTAATACAGTTTGACAGATCACTTGGATTTATAAAAACTTATATTTTACATTTTTCCTTAATTGATGATAAAATTATGGCTGCTTAGTGAATTTATTTTTAGAACTTTATGTATAATTTTATAATTTCACCTACTGGAAGCTGTGAAATCAAAAAAATTGTCAAGTATTGTTTTCTTAGTTTCACATTTTGCACATTGTACCATGTATTACGTAACTTTATTTATACGATCCGGCTTCCGAATTTTAATTATAATTAATTAAATAATCTATTTACTATTTATTTGCAATAATTTCTAATGTAAGTGAAGCAAAGTAATGAAATGTTACCATTACCAAAATTCAAATTTCAGCTAAAGAAGATTGTGAAATCTGTAAAAAAAATTGTCAAGTATTTCGATTTGCTTTTTCTTTAGATCGAAAAATTGATGTATGTAATACATTTACTATAGATAAGCTATTTCATTTACTAAAAACATATTTAGACAAAAAGTCTATGCAACTTATCAATAATTATATCGATAGCTGATAAATAATTAATAGATATATGGTATGTAGATGTTGAGTTTGCATTAAAAAAACATACAATAAAGAGTATTGATATTAAAAAAAAAGAATGATATTTAAAAAAATTTTAAAAATCATATTTTAAAATTTCACTAAAAATTAATATAAGTTTAAAAAATATTTAAAATCAATATAATTGTTGCGAATATATAATAAATGCTTGACTATTAAAAACTGTTGGTAAACTAGCGTGACAAAATGTATTCAAAACGTGGGTTTTCAATACGTTTTAGATTAAAATGCAATAAAATTTAATTACACGTGAAAAATCATATCTCTGTTTTTTACGATTTCAACACGCAAGTATCCTACCATTTTGGAATAATTTTTTTAAAAATTTATGTTAGACATATGATTTTCCACGTGTAAGAATATTTTTTAATAATTTTTAAAAAAGTCATTTGGAACTTCTGAACACTTGTGTATTGAAATCGTAAAAAACTAAGATATGATTCTCCACGTGTAATTAAATTTTATTGCATTTTAATCTAAAACTTATTGAAAACCCACGTTTTGAACACAAGTTGTCACGCTAGTTTACCAACAGCTTTTAATAGTTAAGCATTTATTATATATTCGCAACAATTATATTGATTTTAAATAATTTTTTTAAATATCATTATTTTTTTTAAATATCAATACTCTTTATTGTATGTTTTTTTAATGCAAACTCAACATCTACATACCATATATCTATTAATTATTTATCAGCTATCGATATAATTATTGATAAGTTGCATAGACTTTTTGTCGAAATATGTTTTTAGTAAATGAAATAGCTTATCTATAGTAAATGTATTACATACATCAATTTTTCGATCTAAAGAAAAAGCAAATCGAAATACTTGACAATTTTTTTTACAGATTTCACAACCTTCTTTAGCTGAAATTTGAATTTTGCTAATGGTAAAATTTCATTACTTTGCTTCACTTACATTAGAAATTATTGCAAATAAATAGTAAATAGATTATTTAATTAATTATAATTAAAATTCGGAAGCCGGATCGTATAAATAAAGTTACGTAATACATGGTACATTGTGCAAAATGTGAAACGAAGAAAACATATACTTGACAATTTTTTTGTTGTCACAGCTTTTTGTAGGTGAAATTATAAAATTATACATAAAGCTCTAAAAATAAATTCACTAAGCAGCCATAATTTTATCATCAATTAAGGAAAAATGTAAAATATAAGTTTTTATAAATCCAAGTGATCTGTCAAACTGTATTAGTTAAAAGAACAACTGTATTATTTAAACATTTATTATAAAATCTACCTTTTACAAAAAATGTTACGACATTAAGTTTGTAAATATACTAATAAAAGATGAAATTTAATTATTAAAAGATGAAATAGTACAAATATGTAAAAAATAAAAAGCAATTTTTAAAATATGGTTATATTAAAATTATACAAATTTTTTATCTATAAATTGTATGTTTGAAAAATTGAAAAATACTGTTTTTAAAATGAGATGCAAAATAACTTCTACTTGCCAACATTCTACCTTTTGTAGAAGGTTTTTTTTTAAAAAGATTTCATTACTTTCGAAGAGCCTACAGGCTCCAGGCCTATCACCATGTCGATAAGCCGCTAGAAGGTTGCACCAGCGTAGCTCAGACCATACGGCATTTGGGTGAATTGGAAGAGTCCGAGCCCGGGCACGGTAAACGCCTCGAGAGGCCTCGACTACTTCTTTAACCGTATTTGGTGATAGGCGCTGCTAAGGTCGAGCGTAGAGATGTACCTCGCCCTCTGCAGCTTGCGCAGGATGCTATCCATCCTAGGCAGTGGATAAGCATTCGGCTTTGATACTGCATTGATCTTTCTGAAGTCAATGCAGAATTGATAACTGCCGTTTGCCTTCTTGATCATAACGACTGGGCTCAACCAGCCGCTACGTGACGGCTCGATGATGCCGCCCTCTAACGTTTCCTTCGTTTGGGCGTGCATCTCCTCCTGGATCTTCGGGGAGTACGGATAGGCGTTCTGTTTTATCGGCCGAGCATCGCCGACGTCAATGGCATGCTCGATCCAATCCGTACACTCTAGGCTAGCTGGCTCCTCGGCCAGCATGCGATCCAGGAGCCTCTGGAGCTGCTCTCGCTCCGAGGGCTAAACGTCAGCCAGGTCTATGGCTGACACAGCTGGATTACCGGCAGTTTCCAGTGAAGCCAGCTCCAAAGCCAGCACCCTTCTGGCTTCCTGTAAGAGCAGCTGGTTCTTCGCTGGATCGAGGATCGCATTGAATCCCCGAATGAAGTTGACAACGAGGTAACAATCTGCTGGCAGAACAGGCAAAATTACCACCTCGATGTCCTTCGTCACGCCGACCGCCTCAAAGGTTAGTTGGACAAATCCAATTCTGGGAGCGTAATGGCCGTTTGCCACAATCGCTCCCTTCCCTTGGCTCGGCGTGACCGGGCGTCCACACGCCATGGCTATCTGCAAGCCTACGGCACTCATCATGGTGTGTGACGCGCCCGAGTCATATAGCGCGCGTAGGGTGTACCCCCCTACGCACACCGGTAATCACCATCTAGCACTTTTTGGAGCACCCTGTTCCGGGTGATCCAGCGTCGGCTCAAGCGCGAACTTGGCGCTCACGAGCTCATTGGTGGCCCCATTCGTCTTTTATTATATAATATCCGTCAACGTTCTTAAGATAAATAGACTGCGATTTATTTGCATTTGTTTTTCAATTATTAATTATTTCTTACATTTTGTATATTTTATTGTTTTTTTTTTTTTTTTTTGTTTTTTTTTTTTTTTTTTATTAATTGGGCAATTGATAATGAAATTTTAGAAACTATTAGTAGAAGCATATTATTTATTAGATAATTTTTTATTAAATTTGTTCGAAAGAAACGATATTTTATAGATTGAAAATTTAACAACGTAAAACAAAATGTTCCTTAATTATTTACAATATTAGTATAAATATAAATTGTTACTAATTTTTTATATTTTGCAATTATTCATAAGATCATAATTTATAATTTGAATAATTATTAAAAGAAGCATATTATTGATATGTTAATGTTAAAAAGAGCACGAAATTTTACATATTATAACTGTAATTGTATAATAAAAATGAAAAAACATTTAATTTTTTCTATGAAGCATATCGCACAGTAGTTTTACAATGATTTACGTAATTAATCTTTAATTTACAATACCTGGGACAATTTAGCTACTGATGTGATAATAATCTTTTGCAAATATATGTGTAAAGATAAGATCACGCGCTAGAAGTCTTTTTACGCGATTGGGTATATATAGTAAAGCCAGTACCATAGTTTTTATTAATTCGTGAACTTAAGTTGATCATAAGTACATCGTTTAAAAACTACTAAATCAAGTAAAATGAAAATTTCATTAGTACTGTTACTAATTGCGATCATTGCACTACATTCGATTAAGGTAATTATTTTTTTTTTTCCTTTTCGATATAATTATTCGAGTTTAATAAAGAAATTATAACCCTTTATAATTTTATATATTAAATATTACGCCTAAAAAATTGTTATATATATATTTTAAATGATAGTAATGATTTAATGTACATGTTTAAGCTATTTGATCCCTACGATATATTTTAATTTTTTAACATAAAATATGAAAGACAACTTGGTAATAAAGATATATAATTACTGATTATTGGCAACAAACTTCTTTTTATTAGCAGACCGAAAGCAGAGTTTTATCAATGTGTGAAGACTCAAGTTTGTATTGTAAAAATAGAATTCGAGCTAAGAAGTGTAATGTATGGATATATTTTCTTTTATATAGCTTTTGTAAGTTTATGTGTAATCTTAATATTGCGCAATAAATTATTTCAGAAAATGCAGGAATGTTTTCCAGTTGTTCGTCCCAGAAATATAATGTATACGTAAGAAGGGTGCGAGTTCGTCAAGGCAACAGGCATTATCCTGCGGCTTATTAAAAAGTTTTGGGAACTGCATAATTATCATTGTTTTTTAATTTTTGTTATATACTTGTATTATATATTAATGTAATTATTGCGATACTTGGAAAATGTCTAACTCATTGCAGTTATTAATTTAGATCATAAGAAGCCGTTATAACACTCGCTCTTAAAAAAATTTCCTATGTAAAACGGTATGAAACTACACGCGTTTCACATAAAATTAATAATGCTAATGTCAAAAAATTAAAGTTGTATTATAAACGCTACAGGACACTTAATTAATAATTTTTTAACAAGTTATTCGTAAATGTCAGGACACTTGCAAGCTGAAATCGTGAAAAATGGAGATATAATTTCTACATCTGTATATATTTTTTAATATTTAAAAAAAGTTATTCCAAAATGTTAGGACACTTGCGTCTTGAAATTGTAAAAAATGGAGATACAATTTTCCAAGGTAAGCATCTTTTGCATTTTAATCGAAAACATTTTAAAAAACCACAGTTTAGATATATATATTTTGTCACGCCACTTTGTCTATAAAAAAATTATTCAAAAGTAGTAGGACGCTTGCGTGTTAAAATCGTAAAACATGGAGATATGATTTATACGTATATTTATATTTTTTAATAATTTTCAAAAAAATTATTCGAAAATGGTAGGACACTTGCGTGTTGAAATCGTAAAAAATGGAGATATGATTTTTCACGTGTAAGCATATTTTATTGTATGTCAATCTAATATAGAGACATAAAATTAAAAAATATTCAAAAGTTTAAACATAATGTTTATATTTTACATAAAATTTGAATATTGAATGAAATTTAAATATTGAAAAATGTTATAAAATGATAAAGAAATTGCTTTAATAAAATAAATAAATTCTTTATGATAATTAATAATGTTGTAAATTATTTATTATGATAAATAAAAATAATAATTTTTTAATAGAAAAAGAAAGTGATTTAAGTTTTTCATGGTTAACGCTTACAAGTCGATTAATTTATTTATAAAAATTTTTTTATAAGTTGTTGCAATTTACAACTTTCATCGGTAGGTTTATTGGGCTTCGAGCTTATGGTTATCTTTTTTCATTTATAAGACATTTGAATTTTTAAACTATTTGCTGCAACGTTTTCATGTTTAACGCTTACAAATCGAGTAATTTATTTATAACAATGTATTTGCAATTTTTAATTTTCATCTCCAGGTTTTTTGGGCTTAGAGCTTATGGATTTTTTTTATTTATAATAAAAATATTTAAAATTTCAAGCTTTAGTACTTAGGATTTTTATATTTAATGCTTATGATTCAATTAATTTATTTATAACTAAGTATCGCCATTTGCAACTTTTGTTTCCTTGGTCATTGGGTTTAGAGTTTATGGTTTATCATTTTTATTCATAATAAAGACATGAGAAATTTAAATTTTTCGCTCATATTGTCTTACTTACGACGTCTCTCTTTCTTTGATTTTTTCGTAAATAAGCGCTAATCC
This sequence comes from Chalcis sispes, assembly GCA_949987625.1. NCBI lineage: Eukaryota > Metazoa > Arthropoda > Insecta > Hymenoptera > Chalcididae > Chalcis > Chalcis sispes. The sequence goes on along the minus strand of OX465098.1, from coordinate 12,134,519 downwards.
TCTACCTTAGCGGCACACGGTCCCCCCATTTGTTGTCAGAGGCCAATTTCTTTATTAAATGTACAGTACACAATCTAAGTAAAATGTTAGTGTTCGTGTGTGTAAATGGCGCAAAAGTATACAAGCGTAACACATCGTTCAATAAGTCCCGAGACTAACAACGAAAACATTTTTTTTCAAAAATCATTTTTATTCATCAATATAATCTCCTTTTAGAGTGATACAATCTTTCCAACGCCTTTCCAACATTTCTATACCATGTTTATAGAAGGATTTATCCTTTGCTTCAAAATAGGCTTCAGTTTCGGCAATGACCTCCTCATTCGAGCCAAATTTTTTTCCCTGGAGCATTTTTTTGAGATCAGCAAAGAGCCAGTAGTCGCTGGGGGCTAAATCTGGCGAATACGGGGGTTGGGGAAGCAAATCAAAGCCCAATTCGTTCAATTTTGCCATTGTTTTCACGGACTTGTGGCATGGTGCATTGTCTTGGTGAAAAAGGATTTTTTTCTTCTTCATGTGCGGTCGTTTTGCTGCGATCTCCTCCTTCAAACGTACCAACAAGTCAATATAATAATCACTGTTGATCGATTTACCTTTTTCCAGGTAGTCAATGAAAATCACGCCATGTGTATCCCAAAAAACAGACATGGCCATGACTTTGCCAGCAGACTGCTGCGTTTTTGGACGCTTTGGGCGGCTTTCGCCAGCCATGCGCCACTCAGATGATTGCCGATTCGACTCCGGAGTGAAATGATGTATCCATGTTTCATCCATGGTCACGTATCGACGCAGGAAATCCTTTTTATTGCGAGTAAATAGCGATAAACAGCTTTCTGAATCGTCGACTCGTTGCTGTTTTTATTCCACTGAAAGCAATCGCGGCACCCACTTGAAAAAAAACCTTTTTCATGCTCAATTTTTCATGAAGGATTGTAAATACGCTTCCAGATGATATCTGTGTCATTTCTGCAATCTTACGGACCTTCACTTTGCGATTTTTCATTACAATTTTTAACACTTCACTCACATTTTCCTGTGTAACGGCTTCCAATGGCTTACCCGAACGTTTCGCATCGTTTGTGTCCGTACGAGCACGTTTAAACTCAGCATACCAACGACAAATCGTTGGTTTGGATGGAGAGGAGTCTGGGTAATGTTTTTCAAGCCATTGCTGGGCTTCTACGGTGTTTTTACCCATTAAAAAACAATGTTTTATCAACACGCGAAACTCGCTTTTTTCCATTTTTCAAACAAATTACAAAGTGACTTTACTCTAACCTCGATAACTCTGCTGTCTGTCATCCGATCGACGTGAAATTTTTACACGTTTCATGTAAAGGTTCGCACTCTATGGAAACGTGGCCAGTTTGGTACTACTAGCACCATCTCTGGGTTAGTCTCGGGACTTATTGAACGATGTGTTATACATGTATGTGTGGGAATAAAGTATGGGAAAGAGACTTAAGGAGAGCGCGTTGATATCTAGCAAGGATTTTTGGGAGAACAGTGTCGGATTACTTACGTGCGGCGGCGGGGCATAACGCATTGAGTATTTACCCCCCCTAAGTAAATGAACGCTGTACATCGTTATCGACGCCTATTTGTTTTTGTTTTGTGTTATAAGTCCGGCTACTTTTCTTTTTTACGCTACAAGCTCGGCCTCCCTGACCGTCAAGCAATCTGATTAGCTGTTAATTAATTTGTTAAAATAAATTTATTTGCAACCCCAAGCAATAATGAAATCCACCAAAATTACTTCGAAGGTTGCATTTTATAGGGTGGCGTGGTTGATCGGAATGCAAAAGCCGCTCACGTTGTACTATTTTTCCAATTTAAGTTAATTGCATTTTAGTATTATTTATTAATTTTCAACTATATCGATTTTGTTATTATAATATCGTTATTAATTTTAATTTTGTATATACTTTTAATTTTAAGTATAATTTTAAGAATACTTGTGTAACGGGGTTTCTTTCGGGTGCACGTGCGGGGCTCTCTCGCGCACGTACTCACTGTTGCGGCCGCAGCTATCTCTCGGTGCGGCCTCGAGTGCCGACGGACGTTAGCCGTCGTGCAATGGCACTCGCTTGCAGTGCCGATCCACTTACAACGTAGGATCATCCTTGGATCCTACTTTCCTTGGTGTGTGCGGGGCCTTACTTTCACTAGCCGGTGCTGCTCCTACCGGGCTCAACTACTCAGTTTGCGTTCCAACTGTAGGTTGGCACGCCCGCGGAGGCGGCGGTATTCGGGATAGGAACGCTAGAGAGGGCAAAAGGATAAATAACGTGCACCCGTACTGCGCAATTAACTTTATTAGTGTCAAACTAGCTAAAATTATTTACAAAGTTGGTAATTATCTTTCTCAGGCCCTCTGCCGAAGGTCGCAATTAAATTTACGCTAAGCGCAATAATTTTACGCGAGACACGCACTGCGCATGCATGCCGACCACTCGCCTTGCTGTATTCACGCAGCAAGGCGTGTGTACCAGCCCTAATGCTCGCGGGCTGGTTACAGGCGTGTGCGCCGGCCCTATCTTTTCGCGAGCTGGCTGGCGGTTAAACGCGGCCTCTCGCGGCCAACCGGGGACTACACGCGCGTAGTCACACACGCGTACGCACACACACACACCCCTCTCACTCTATATATATATATATATATATATATATGAGTGTGAGTGAGAGTTAACCTCTCACTCACCGCTCGCACGCATAATATAATCTTGCGACCGCGCGCCTATAATAAGTCGAGAAAAATTTAATCTTCGCCAAGTGGCCACTTACTAATTTGATTTAGAGGGTTATCCTTTCGAATCTTGCTTGGCTTCGTGGAAAAACGGTTAAACAACAGCGGCAATCTCGATGCGCGTGGCTGCTGCTTGGCAAGCAAGAAGAAAAGAAGGATCCCCTCTTGCCAGTTTCGCATCGCGGCTCTCGCTTTATCCCGCGCTGCGCCATTGATTCTTGATCGGTGGTGCCGCGTGTAATCGTGCCGCGAACTCTTGTGCCTTTTCCCGCGTCCCGCCATCGATTGCTTGATTTATGGCGCCGCGTGTAGTCGCGCCGCAAACTTTTACTCGCACCGCATGGCAGGTGACCTAACCTTGACGGACCACCTGTCACATCCCTCCCCCAGTCGCTTCTAGGCTCTGCTAAGCAGCTATTTTTACCCGCCCTCCCAGGATTTAGGTAAGGGCGAGGATAAATGAGCGATGACACCCATTTTTTTTTTTTATTACAAAATACAAACTTTTTTGTTTCTCATTATAATCTGGAGGTTCTAGCTCCTCCCTGCCAGGGCTCCTGGACGTTTGGAGGCCCTGGCTCTTTATTGCCAGGGCTCCTTGAATTTCCAGTACTCGTGCAAGCGAGGGCACTGGCGGCTTCTCTTGACTTCCTTCTGGCCGCGCATGAAGCAGCGGGATGTTCCCCCCTTCGCGCGGCGCGCCTCCTCAAGCCTGTTGGCCTTTTCTGCTTCATTTTCGGCCATGGCCGCGCGGACTTTTGCCGCTCGCACTCTCTCGGCGTCGCGGGCTGCCTCCTTCTCCATTTCCTGTTGGAGACGCTTTATCTTCTCTTCGCGGGCCCGCTGACGCTGCACTGCTGCCGCTTGCTCTTGCCGGGCCTGGCGGGTGGCTGCTTCGGCTTCTTGCCAGCGCTCCTCCTCCTTTTTGCGAAGGCCTTCCGCCGCTGGCGGCGTCGCTCCAGCTCTAGGTCCTCCCTCTCGAACCCTACTCGCCATGCTGACATTGTCAACGCAGCGTCGTCAGCGTTGATCCGGCGGCGGAGGCCCTCCCCTGCCGCCTCGTTCCAGCGCTCCGCCCGCCTGTAAAGCGCTTGGAGACGCTTTCGCATGGCCTTATGGGTGCTTGTGCTTTCCCGTACGAGCGCCTGAATTTCCTCCCAATTGGCCACCGATCCGACTGGGGTTGGCTACGGGGCGACGCGCGGATCCTCGCGCGCGTCCTCTTCGGCCGTCCTGGCCTCGGTCCGGGTGGACTGGTGGGAGGCGGGTACGTCTTGCTTGGCTGGCTTGGCCGACTCCTCCGAGGCCTTTGGTCCCGCGTGGGGACGGCGCAGCGGTGGCGGTGGTGGGGTGGAAGCGCGCGGGGCCTCCCCGAGCGCATCCTCTTCATCGGGGTGATCCTCCGTCTTCTCGATGATAACGGTCGACGGTTCACCGTTCGATGAACTCGTCGGCCTTGTGGCCGATATCCATCACTTTTATAATAGTTGGGCCAAGGCCGTCACCAGCGCGTTCTTTGCCTTATCATTTTAGCTTTCAGGTGCCACTGTAACCAAAGGAGGGAAAGATGATTAATACAGGCAGTGGAGTGGCGATTACGAGTTCGCGCGCGTCTTTCGGGGCGAAGTCGGAGCGTTTTCGCCCACACCTTTCGCCTTCCTAGTATCCGGTGGCCTTCCCGGGCCTCGCCTTACGTTCGCATCTGCGTTGGGTCGAGCCTTTGGTGACGGTGGCTACCTCACATCAACTGCGGGACGCCTTACAACGCAGACCGTCTTCCGAGGCCGACCGCGGTTTCTGGCCGGCGCAGCGGCCACGCTGTCGCACTGCGAGGGTCCCCCGCTAGGGGCCGGGCCTGCTCCTGGTTGGCTCGCCAGGAGGGGTCGCGTCGAGAGTACGGCTTGTCGTACTCTCGTCCTCTTCTGGTACATTCGTCTCCGTTTCTCAGCTCGTATGTATTGCTGCCCAGGGCCTTGCTGACCACATAAGGTCCTGCCAATTTAGGGGCTAACTTCCCCACTATCTCCTGGGCTAGGAAAGAAAGCACCTTATTTTTCTTCCACGCCCAATCGGCTTCCTGGAATGAGAGCTCTCTGCAGCGTGCGTAATAGTAGTACGCCTGTCTCTTCTTCTCTCTCGTGGCGATTACGGATGCGCGCGCGTGAAGCTTTGGTAGCGTCCGCACGCGTTCTGCCCAGTCCCGTACTGCTTCCGCTTGCAGTACCTGAGCTGAAGCCTCACGTGACCTCCTGGCTTCGCTCTTCGGTGGGGCGGGCTGGCGGCCGTAGTTGAGCATCACCGAACTCGTTCCAATGGCGCTCTGCTCCAGCGTGTTGAATGCGAACACCACTTCGTTAGGATGTTCATCCGAACGGTCGTGCAACTCCTCCAAGCAGGCCACGATCATGGTTTTGATCGTCCGGTTGGCTCGCTTGGCCGGGTTTGATGCCGTTATCGTTCAGGAGCACTTTCGAAGAACCGAACCGAAGCACGACACGCTCGACCAGTGCCTTGGGCATGGCTTCGGCCCTTATCTTTCGCAACGGGACGCATTCGACCCACCTGGTAAATAGATCCTGGAATACTAGGGTGCATTTGAAGCCTCTGCGGATGCGGAAGAATGGTCTCATAACGTCGGCAGCTACTACCTGCCATGGCCGCTCAATGAGCCTCCAGCCCATTAAGCCGGCCGGAGCTTTCTGCTTCACCTTGCATTGTTGGCAGACTTGGCATCTACGCACGTAGTCTGCCACCTTAGGCCAGTAGTACTGCTGCGTGACTCTGGAGTGCGTCTTCTTATGACCCAGATGTCCTGCCGCAGGGTCTTCGTGGCACTCCTGGAGGACTTGCTTCCTCCGTTCGGCGGGGACGACGACTTTCCATGCGTCGTCGTCTCCTAGAGCATTCTCGATGTTCTGGTTTGGGTCGTATTTGTACAATTGACCTCCAACCACCTTTAAGCGAGAATGCTTTGAGGGCTCCTCCTGCACCTCATTTAGTAGTCGAAGGTACCATTCGTCCTTGGTACCGTCTGCCCAGGTCAAGGCCGCTATAACTGGCCCCTCTTCTTCTTTCTCGAATATCCTCGAAAGGGTATCGAGCATGTGATTAAGTGCCCCTGTCCGATGTTCGATGGTAAAGCTGTTGGAGCTCCAAGGCCTACCGCGCCAGCCTTCCTGTCGGGTTGTGGAGACTACTGAGCCAGCGTAAGCTGCTGTAGTCAGTTATGACCCTGAACTCATAGTCCTTTACATACGGCCTGAACTTTTCGATGGTCCAAACTACTGTGAGACACTCTCTTTCAGTGACACTGTAGTTTCTCTCAGCTGGGCTCAGGGTACGACTTGCGTACTCTAGCGGTCGTTCTTCCCCATTGATAACCTGGAGTAACACGGCTCCGACCCCCGTGTCACTCGCGTCCGTCTGGATGACGAACTCCTCGTCAAACCTGGGACTTTGTAAGATGGGAGCAGAAGCTAGCAGGGCCCTCACCTGCTTGCTACTACTTTCCATATTTGTAGAGCCGCCCCTTCTTGATCAAGCGTGTGAGCGGTTCGACGATCATGGCCAAGTTCTTAAGGAACTTACGATGCCACGACGCCATGCCTAAGAATCTGCGCAGCTGTCGCAGATTCTTGAGTGTTGGAAAGTCGAACATTGGAGCAACTTTGGCTGGATCCGGGCGAAAGCCTTCCCGATTCACCAGCACTCCGAGGTACTTTGCCTCGTCTTAGCATAACGCTCTCTTCTCGCAGTTGATTGTCAGACCGGCCGCTCGAATGCGTCGCAACACTTGCTCGAGCCGCCGCAAATGTTCTTCGAACGTTTCCGTGACGATAATAACATTGTCAAGGTAGGAGAACGCGAATGACTCAAGCTCCGGGCCTATCATCATGTCGATGAGTCACTGGAAGGTCGCAATAGCGTAGCTCAGACCATACGGCATTTGGGTGAACTGGAAGAGTCCGAGCCTGGGCACGGTAAACGCCGCAAGAGGCCTCGACTACTTCTTTAACCGTATTTGGTGATAGGCGCTGCTAAGGTCGAGCGTAGAGATGTACCTCGCCCTCTGCAGCTTGCACAGAATGCTATCCATCCTAGGCAGTGGATGAGCATCCGGCTTTGATACTGCATTAACCTTTCTTAATTCAATGAAGAATCGATAACTACCGTTTGCCTTCTTGATCATAACGACTGGGCTCAACCAGCCGCTACGTGAAGGCTCGATGATGCCGCCCTCTAACGTTTTCTTCTCTTGGGCGTGCATCTCTTCCTGGATCTTCGGGGAGTACGGATAGGCGTTCTGTTTTATCGGCCGAGCATCCCCGACGTCAATGGCATGCTCGATCCAATCCGTACACCCTAGGCTAGCTGGCTCCTCGGCCAGCATGCGATCCAGGAGCCTCTGGAGCTGCTCTCGCTCCGAGGGCTAAACGTCAGCCAGGTCTATGGCTGACACAGCTGGATTACCGGCAATTTCTAGTGAAGCCAGCTCCAAAGCCAGCACCCTTCTGGCTTCCTGTAGGAGCAGCTGGTTCTTCGCTGGATCGAGGATCGCATTGAATCCCCGAATGAAGTTGACACCGAGGTAACAATCTGCTGGCAAACCAGGCAAAATTGCCACCTCGATGTCCTTCGTCACGCCGACCACCTTAAAGGGTAGTTGGACAAATCTAACTATGAGAGCGCAATAGCCGTTGTTCCGGATGATCCGGCGTCGACTCGAGCGCGGGCTTGGCGCTCACGAGCTCATTGGTGGCCCTTTCGGGAACTCGAATTCCAAACTCGGAGAGGAAGGGCGTAGGGATCTCGTCTACGCTCTTCCCTGGTCGTTTCCCGAGCAGTCCGGGCAGAACCTTCGAATCATATTCGGCCTGCTGCAGCCGTGACAGCTAAACTCCTTGTTCTGCTTCGGCTGCTTGTTCTGCTTCTCTTTTTTCTTCTCTCCCCTTTTGGGGGACTGGGGCTTTGGCTGCTTGTTTTGCTTCTCTTTTTTCTTCTCTCCCCTTTTGGGGGACTGGGGCTTTGGCTGCTTGTTCTGCTTCTCTTTTTTCTTCTCTCCCCTTTTGGGGGACTGGGGCTTTGGCTGCTTGTTCTGCTTCTCTTTTTTCTTCTCTCCCCTTTTGGGGGACTGGGACTTCGGACTGCTCGGGCGGGAACGTGACCTCGCCGGCCTCTTCAGACATACTTTTGTTGGCGGGCTTCTCTTTCTATCTCGGCGTTTGTTGCCCGCTATGAGGCCGTTGTGCTGCGCGAAGATCGCCAGGACCTGCGTCAGCGCCTTAGTCATCTGGTCGATCAGCAATGCCGGCCGATCGACCTTCGCAGCAGCAATCGCTACTTCGGTTACGCCTACCTTCGCGCCGACCTTCTGCTGCGTGCTTCTTGTCGTAGTCCTCGAGCAATAGGCCGCCTCCGGCACTATCGCGTGATTAGGGGGAAAGAGCGTTCTGTCGCCTCATTCCCTCTCAAGAGTCAACTCGGCCTTTGCCGCACAGTCTATCAGTTCATCGACTGTGCGACACTCCATGCGAGTGACTATCCTTTTTATCTGCGGGAGCAGATTGTCGTGAAGATTATTCACCATCTGCTCCTCGCTTAATGCCGGTGATATTTTTAACCCCTTGCCTTACGATTTAATTTCTAACTGTGCGTACCAAAAGTAACACCAAGGTCGGTCACGCGTAGGGACATAAACAACTTGGCTGAGAGTTCGAAATGGTACAAATCGCAAACATTCTATGATTTTTATATACATGTGCACGACCGCCCCACCACGCCTCTGAGACGTTCTGTTCATGTTTGGCCCGGTAGACCTATCACGTCTCTGAGACGACATTAACAGAATTCTAATTTGCAGAACACGATGTGTATTCCTCGAGAAATTCTAATTCGGTAACGATTTTTGTACGTATTTTTAATTTTGTCGATTACAGCGACATCTGTCACGAATCTAAAAAATGTTCCGAACAAAATTTCCATATTTTTCGACGCAGAATCAGAATCTGTAATATAAAATTGGGGTAACCATTTCAGATTTTTAAGTTAAAACTGCTCCATACGGGGAATTAGAGAGGGGGGGCGTCGATTGTGGTGTCATTGCATGTCCCCTATCCAGATTAACAAATTTTCCTTTTCTATCTTTTATATGCGTAGTTGTTGAGATATTCGCATCGATAGATTAAAACTGCCGATTACAGCGCCATCTGTCACGCATCGAAAAAAATGTTTGAGACGAAACTTTCATATTTTTCGACGCAGAATCAGAATCTGTAATAAAAAATTAGGATTTCTATTTAAAATTCGCAATTTGACCCTCAAATAACCTTCAAATTTGACCTCAAGGTTAACGCCAAGGTCAGCGTTGGATGACCCTCTTCAACTCCTACAACTTTTGTCTGAACATTTTTTGATATAACCATCTCCCTTTGAAGTTATTTCAACCGATAGATTAAAACGGACCACCCTGTATAATACATTTATAATTTATTATTTGTCTTTGTTTACGTAATACTAAATTCTTCTTACAATATGTAAACACTTTAATTAACAAGATAATTCGTATTTTTTTTTTTTTTTCCTTTACTTTTTCCTCTTTGACCTTTAAGATTATATCTTTCACTCATTTTATAAATAATGAAAACTGTTATTAAGGTTATGTTATGCTTACTGCTAGAAATCAGCTATTGCACTGTCTGCACTACTGTTCTTTCTGCTCTTTCAAACAACGCGTTTGCGCATGCGCTCAACAGGAGGAAGAATTACACTAATAAAAGGAATAAATGCATACATTTTTTATTTTGTGTTTCGATATTTTATCTTTCTAATGAGGTTTATATTTTTAAAAATTCATTTTATTATTTTAAAAATAAGTAGTTTATTAAAAAATCAACTTTCTGAAATTTACATTTATAGCATACATTTGACTTGGGATTCGGGTACGAGCTACCTTAACAACGACTAAACTTTTATCCAATTTATCTACAATTTTTCATTGGTGTATTTAAAATATCAATAATCAAGCTTAATTTAAAGCGTTACGTTCTGTCTCTTTATTATGTTTTTGGAATTTTTTTTTTGCAGAGAGTGCTGGAGACTATGGCATCGGTAATAGATTTAAGAAAGAAGTCATATTTCCCTTTGGGAGAGAAGTTCTCGTAAGATGCGGAGAAAAAGTTATCGTAAGAGTTATCGAGTTTCGAGTAAAATTCTTCTCAGTCAGTGCGTATAGATTTTAGTTTCAATGACTTTTGCTCGTAAGATTTTTTTTCTATACCAACGTTAATAAAGATTGGAAAGTGGTCTGAGCCCCAGGGGTCATCGTTTACTTTAGTTTGAATTTTATGTGCAATATTAGTAGAGGACAGAACAAGATCGATGTTAGACTTTGTGTTTCTATTTAAGTCGATATGGGTGTATGCATTATCGTTGTGTAAGAATAAATCGTGTTTATCTATTGATTTTTCGAATGTTTCTCCATTTAAATCTGTGTAACTACAGTTCCAGTTCTTGCTGTGTGCGTTGAAATTGCCTAGAAGTTAGCAGCTATTGTTTTTGTTTACGTTACTCGCAATTGTGTCCCATTCATTTTGTGTGAGTGTAAAGCCAGGTGCTCTATAGCAGATGATTAAGTCGAGATGGTTCTCTAAGCTGTTAATGTTTAAGCCGCACATTTCGACCTATTGAAGTGGCGATTTTACTATATATATATGTGATATTTCTTGAAACAAAAGGTTATTTTTTATGAAAATGACGATACCTCCTCCACGAGAGTGAAGTCTATTTCTTCTAAAAGTTGAAAATCCTGTAAGATGTATGTTATCGTTTATATTTAATCAAGATTCAACACAAATAATGATGTCAAAGTTGTTTTTTATTGTTTGTATTTCCGGGAAACGCTGTTTAACACTTCTTGAATTCCAAAGTAATAACTTAATAGGGTTGGTGTGTTGATTGTTGGAAGGCGCCATTTTTTTTTTTTTTTTTTTTTTTTTTCTTCAGAAGTCTGTTTAGCTACAGCTTTCGGAGAGGGAGTCATCATTATTTTCTAGCAGTTTTTTTCTTATGCGGATGAGTCGATGCTGGAGTTTTTTTTCTGTGATATTTTATTTAATATCCAAAATCATTTTTATTAAATCCGGTAAGTTATTAGTGTAGTCTTTCGCAACTTCCGTAACATTGTGTTTTCCAAACGTTGCGAAGATTAAGTTGGCTGCGTTTTCGAAATTAAGTGGGTAGTCTTTCTGGTTTCTCATGAATAAATCTTTCGAAGGAGTGATTTGAGTTGTTATTTCTTCTAAGGTGGTGGATGGTTTAACTGTGATTTTAGATCTTTTTAGTATTTTTTTAACCTTGTCTTCTACACTCTTTGTCGAGGTTTTTTGGCTTAAGTCTTGATTTGTTTCGTTGATTGAGCTGATGTCAGAACAAGTACGTGACAAAGGCCTTTTTGAGCCTTTTGGAGGAGGCATGTGAGATGCGGAATCTACCTTACTGTATATAGGGGTGTCAATTGCATTTTTTGTAACGAGTGTTGGAAATTCGAGTGAGTTGGCAAGACTGCGAGTATCTTCTTGGTTTGTTGCGTGTTCTTCATTTTTACAAACTTTCGCAACGTGTCCCTCTTCCTTGCATCGGAAACACATTAGTTTATCTGTTGAGAGATATATCCAGTAGTCTGTACCTACAAAATTTATTTTGATGAGCGGTGGAAGCTTAGGAACATCGTTAGGTTCTATGTAGATCTGTCTGCGAAAACTCATAACGTGATTTAGTCCATTGACACCTGCTTTGATAAAATTCATATTCGATGTTAATTTTATATCGTGTTTTTTCAACTCGTCAGTAATGACGGTGTGAGGAATAATCGGGCATACGTTTGATAAAATTATTCTTTTAGCGCTAGATATTAATGGCCTTATTTCTAAGATGTGTGCTCCAATGTTTACTTTTGTGCAATTGTTTGTAAGTTTGTCTGCCATTTCCTTGCTGTTGACGTAAATACAAACACGGCTGTTGGAAATTCTTGATATAAACTTTATATTTAACGGGTCTATAACTTTTGCCAAGCTGATAACATAGTCTTGTATAGATATTCCATCGATTGCATCTAAAATAATTGCTTGTTCTTTTGTTGAAAAAATAGTTTGTTGAGCCATTTGAGAGTATGATACTTTGGAATAAACGCAAAAGAGCGTGTCGCTTTTAGCGTTATTTACACTACAGAGCACTGTGTTCACTACGCAGCACGATTTTGTAGACGGTATTACTAGAAAGCTCGCTCTCACTCGTAAAACACGTCTGTATCGGACAACGGTTTAATCGAAACTCTGTAGTATATATTAATGTAATTATTGCGATACTTGGAAAATGTCTAACTCATTGCAATTATTAATTTAGATCATAAGAAGCCGTTATAATACTCGCTCTTAAAAAATTTCCTGTATAAAATTGTATGCAACTACACGCGTATTACATAAAATTAATAATCCTAATATAAATAAATTAAAGTTGTATTATAAACGCTAGAGAGAACATTTGATAATAAAGAAAAAAATATACTGCGCTAAAGCGAGCAGAGTGTAAAATTTATTGTATAATATTCCGTCTCTTATTGTATAATATCCGTGAACGTTCTTAAGATAAATAGACTGCGATTTATTTGCATTTTTTTTTTAATCATTAATTATTTCTTACATTTCGTGGATTTTTTTGTTTTTGTTTTTTTTTTTTTTTCTTTTTTTTTTTTTTTTATTAATTGGGTAATTAATAATGAAATTTTAAAAACTATTAGTGGAAGCATATTATTTATTAGTTAATTTTTTATTAAATTTGTTCGAAAGAAATGATATTTTATGTATTGCAAATTTAACGACGTAAAAAAAAATTTTCCTTAATTATTTACAATATTAGTATAAATATAAATTGTTACTAATTTTTTATATTTCGCAATTATTCATAAGATCATAATTTATAATTTAAATAATTATTATAAGAAGCATACTATTGATAAGTTAATTTTAAAAAGAACATGAAATTTTATGTATTATAAATATAATTGTATAATAAAAATGAAAAAACATTTAATTTTCTCTATGAAGCATATCGCACAGTATATTTTTATAATGATTTACATAATTAATCTTTATTTTACAATGTCTGGGACAATTTAGCTACTGATGTGATAATAATCTTTTGCAAATATATGTGTAAAGATAATACTACGCGCAAAAAGTATTTTTCGCGATTGGGTATATATAGTGAAGCCAGTACCATAGTTTTTATTAATTCGTGAACTTAAGTTGATGGTAAGTACATCGTTTAAAAACTACTAAATCAAGTAAAATGAAAATTTTATTAGTACTGTTACTAATTGCGATCATTGCACTACATTCGATTAAGGTAATTATTTTTTTTTTTTTTCCTTTTCGATATAATTATTCGAGTTTAATAAAGAAATTATAACCCTTTATAATTTTATATATTAAATATTACGCCTAAAAAATTGTTATATATATATTTTAAATGATAGTAATGATTTAATGTACATGTTTAAGCTATTTGATCCCTACGATATATTTTAATTTTTTAACATAAAATATGAAAGACAACTTGGTAATAAAGATATAGAATTACTGATTATTGGCAACAAACTTCTTTTTATTAGCAGACCGAAAGCAGAGTTTTATCAATGTGTGAAGACTCAAGTTTGTATTGTAAAAATATATTTCGAGCTAAGCAGTGTAAGGTATGGATATATTTTTTTTTATTTAGGTTTTGTAAGTTTATGTGTAATCTTAATATTGCGCAATAAATTTTTATTTCAGAAACTTGAGGAATGTTTTCACTTGTTCGTCTCAGAAATATAATGTATACGTAAGAAGGATGCGAGTTCGTCAAGGCAACAGGCATTATCCTGCGGCTTATTAAAAAGTTTTGGGAACTGCATAATTATCATTGTTTTTTAATTTTTGTTATATACCTGTATTATATATTAATGTAATTATTGCGATACTTGGAAAATGTCTAACTCATTGCAATTATTAATTTAGATCATAAGAAGCCGTTATAATACTCGCTCTTAAAAAAATTTTCTATGTAAAACGGTATGAAACTACACGCGTTTCACATAAAATTAATAATGCTAATATAAATAAATTAAAGTTGTATTATAAACGCTAGAGAGAACATTTGATAATAAAGAAAAAAATGTACTGCGCTAAAGCGAGCAGAGTGTAAAATTTATTGTATAATATTCCGTTTCTTATTGTATAATATCTGTCAACGTTCTTAAGATAAATAGACTGCGATTTATTTGCATTTGTTTTTTAATCATTAATTATTTCTTACATTTCGTGGATTTTTTTGTTTTTGTTTTTTTTTTTTTTTTTCTTTTTTTTTTTTATTAATTGGGCAATTAATAATGAAATTTTAGAAATTATTAGTGAAAGCATATTATTTATTAGTTAATTTTTTATTAAATTTGTTCGGAAGAAACGATATTTTATATATTGCAAATTTAATTATATAAAAAAAAATTTTCCTTGATTATTTACAATATTAGTATAAATTAGTAAAAAAAAAAAAAAAAAAAAAAAAAAAAAAAAAAAAAAAAAAAAAAAAAAAAAAAAAAACGGTAAAGACAAGCGTTTTTCTAAATCTTAAAAAAAAAAATTATATTAAAAGCATTATAATTCATGATAAAAATCAGCGTGGGAATAATACATCTCAATTCTCTTTTACTTGTGAATAATATCGCATCGCTCGTATGATAATTTCAGCCAATTATGTATTCCGAGGTTCCAAAATTATCTCTAAATTCGCAGAACTTTTAACGGAGCGAGGAAGGGAGGAAATAAAAAAAAAAAAAGATGATAATAAACGTATTATTCGCTCGAATGGAGCAATTTTTCCTTAATAATTATCGGTTCACGCACATCGCGCGTCTCATACGGTACGCTATTTTATCCCGCGTATAGTCTTTTACCATATACGTTTCGTGTATTCTTCCTCTTGCCGATGTATAATTAAAAGCGACGTGCTGCGAGTCGCTCGCTTTCATCGGGAACGATTTTTTTTTTTTCTTTTTTTTTTTTTTTTTTTTTTTGTCTCTTTTCAGAGTTGTGGATTGTCTTTCGCTCTGTGTTACGATCGAGAGATTAAACGATCGTTTTATAAATTTGTAGCCGTTTTGGCACACATCTTTTAACATTCATTAATTTCTTCGTTAAACGATTATTTTTCTATTAATGTTTATTCTTTGAATAAATTTATTATTTTTGATCAGCGGTGTAGGATACCTTAAGGGAAGGTTTACCTTTTTCTGAACCAAAAAATCGATTTTTCTTTTTTTACATTTTTTTGTAGTTAATTACGTGTAGAATATATTCCCAAAACCGTTTGGTCGTATCTATATTTTTTTTAAAGCTATGGAACGAAAACGAGACCGATCTTTAACACAGATTAATCGTTAATCAAATCTTTAAACGCGTTTTTCTCGAAACCACGTTTTTCGAACTGTTGGCCACGATTACTAAAAAACTACTCGATGGATCGCCTTTTTTTTTTTTTTTTTTTTTGTAATTTAAGTATTTATCGGAAAGTGGACTACAATCAAGATGATATATGCATTATTTTTATTTTTAGAGTACTTTAAAGAGTAAAAAAAAACTCAATAATGAAAAAAAAAATTCAAATGCCCGCCATTTTGTTAATTTTTGATTTTTAGCGATGATTGTAGATCAGATGCCGACTACACTCATATATTTTATAAAACTTTTTCGATTTTTAATTTTCGTTCATTTTTGCAGGTGCTAGAGTGGCCAACAGCGGGCCACCTTTTTTGGAGATGGTCACTTTACGGAGCGTGCCATTAATTACCGTCACGATATTTTGTCATAAAAAAAATTTTTTTTTTGTACTTTTTATTGTATTAAACAAGTAGCAAACAATTTGAGTTGTTTATTAATTTCCTTCTATGAAAAAAAAAATTCCAAAAAAAATTGTTGTTTTGGTCAATAAAAAGGTAAACCTTCCCTTAAGTTTTCGAAAAAATTCGGAAACAAAAGTATAACAATCGGACGCGCGAGTGACAAAAGGTTAACGCTCGCTCGCACAACATAAATTGACGTTTATATATTCCCTTTTCGATCGATTCAATGAAAGGTCGTTGCGTCTCACAAATGTCGACTAAACTTTCGTAGAATACCTTCTTGATATGTTTTATAAACGTTCGCGAGGTGTATTTCCATATGTATCTGTAAGCGGCGTTGAGTGGTTTAATTTTAAGCGAATTTATAAACTTTAGGCTGCATTTAGTTACGTCGCTCGTCGATATTAAAGAAAATTATGTTAAAAGTAACTCTACTCTAATTTAAGTAAGAAAGGGCGAGGAAAGATAAGAGAGCGCATAACATTTTTTTTTTGCGACAAAAGGGATAATGTTTTTACTTTCAACTGAAATAACTTAAAATTTGAATAAAAATAAGAAATCGTTTCAATCGATTATTTTTTTTTTTTTTTTTTTTTTAAATCGTCAATATTCCTTATTCCAAGAAACATACATAAAGCAGTTTAACGAGCTCTTAAACCGATCGAAAACAAACAGTTGATACGAACCTCAATTTTCACAAATATACAAGCGAAAATTTATAAGAGCAGCAGCGAGTTAAAATTTATTCAAAAAATCGTTGAAATTAAACAAGTTTTTTGATAAAAATCAATTATAAAATAATTCATAATTCATAATCCGAAAATTTTAACAAATTATCATTTACAGTCGTCGCTAAACGCAAAAAAAAAAAAAAAAAAACCACACGAAGCGTTTGAAAGTTTAGAAAAAAGATAAAATTTTGAAAGATCTAAAATAACATTAAAAGTTCGAATATCGACTGTATAACGAAAATGATAGAACGGCATGTGTACGAGCGTATGACGCCGCTATACTTATAACGTATATATCGAGAACTTAATCTTCTCCGCGGCGCGATGTGTATAAATTGGAGCGAATTGAAGTCGGCCAATCGAGATCGAACGTTTTGATTATTGCGTTCGTACGTCCGTCCGCGTTTCTTTCTTCTCTTTCCCCCCCCCCCCCCTCTTCCCTCTCTTCCCTTCACCCCTTCCTATTTTTTTTTTTTGATCTTTTCTCGGCTCATCGCAGGTTACTGGGAATTGTGACGCGCGTGCATCGACGACGGAATCGATCCGCGTGTATATATATATATATATATATATATATATATATATATCGCGCACGCAACCCTTTTGATCCTCGCGATGCGCTTTTGATAATAGTTGTACGCATGACGTTTGATTTTGCTGCCGTTGCTTCCTTTTTTTCATTCTTTCGGAGCTCGAAAAAAATAGTCGCGATTTGATTATCGGCTATCGTCGAGGGCTTTGTTTCCTTGATGATAATTATTTATTTTACCATACGAAATAATTCTTTTTTTTTTTTTTTTTTTAATGAAAATTTTAACGATTAGAAAATGTGTAATGTTTGTATAGATTGGAGTTTATGGAGATAATTGCAATAATTAACACATTGTACATTAATTAATTCTCAATGGCAAACAAATTTCTATTATCATAACGCACTTTTTTTTTTTTTTTTTTTTTTTAGCTTTCTACTAAACCTAGCCTATACAGTTACACCGGTGGGTCAAAAAATGATCGAGGAACTTTGCAGCGTCCTGGTGTCTCACCGGTCCACGGAAAAAGCACACGGTGACGCTTTCGGAATCTCGGGTATTCTCCTCTCCGACCAATGGATCCTCACCCACGGCGCGCTTTTATCTTCGGACTTGTTCGAGGAGTCCGAGATATTTCGTTTTCTGATGGATGCTCGAGATGATCTTGAAAAGGATTTGCTTGTGTTGCCGGCGAAACTCGCCAAGTGTATGAGCTTTAAATTGAATTACACACGGCGAAATTGGTAGGCGAAAGCATATTTCTCGTTTGATTTTTTTTTTTTTTTTTTTTTTTTTTTTTTGAGATTTGCCGATAATTTTGATATTTTTACGGATTTTATTTTTCGTTTGCTTTAGGGGGCCGCAAGGAAGAATCGCCTTGGAGAAAGACTGTACCTTGAGGATAATTTGGAGATGCGAACTTTTGCGCAAAACCTTCAATGATCTCTTGTTTTCCTGGAGCTTTGAAAAGGTGAAGAAATTCGACAAATCCTTGCTTTCGATGTTTCTCTTGCTCAAAATCGACGATGGAGACGGTAGACTCAGCGAATACGACGCTCGAGATGCCAAAAATGCTTTATGGTATTCTAATCTATGTTAGATGACATTTACTTAAAAAAAAAAAAATAAATAAATAAATAAATAAATAAATAAACAACGATTTATTGATCATTTCTTTCAGGTCGTTTTACTCAGGACACTTGAAGCCGAGATCAATGAACGAACTATCGCTGCAACGCGGTACACCGGTGGAGATAGAGTACGCGCCATTCGGCAATCCGTCATTCCTCGACTCGGTGTCGCGTGGAGTCGTGAGCAACGTGCTCGGGGAACGAGGCTGTCTCATCCTTAACGACGCCAACGCCGTGCCCGGCAGCGAAGGCGCGCCTCTTTTTATCCTCGACGCTGAATCGTTGAGTATACGCAAACATAAATTTTTTTTTTTTTTTCTTTATTTTAAATCAAAAGTATACTATAAAAGCGTTGGACGATTTTGGAAAAAAAATACGCGCGAGTTTGGGAAATTAAAACGTTAAGATATTTTTATTACGACGAGCAAATTTTATTATGCGGCATATCGTCGATACTTGAAAATGTTAATTAAATTGAGGAACGAATCGTGCTCGTTAAAACTCCCTCGGCAATATAAAACTTAACGTGGAAAAAAAAAAAACAAAAAAAAAAAAAAAAAAAGCAATTAAAAAGATAAAAATTAGTAGTTTCATTAGTCGGTTAATCCCAAGATTTAAATTTTAAATCGTAAAAGAATCCACTCTCGCGTAACGGTATACCCTCTTCGATTCTCCCGGCACTGACGTAACAGCCCGCTGTAAAAGCGAGAGCAAGGGCGGCGATTTATAATCGCTCCTCGGGATGTTTCCAGCCGGCGAGTTCGAGGCCTGGTGATCGCGCCTCTCTGCTGGTGCCGAGGCGAGTGGGTCGATTACACATTCGCCGCGAATTTACGGCCCTGTCTTTCGAATATTCTTAAGGTGAAGGAGGAACGATTCGGCAACTCGATTTGGATAAAGCCAGGTGATTGATTTATGCTTGCGTATTTGTTTTAACCAGTTAACTGTGTCGCTCTGTTTGTCAGTGCGCATATCTGTGCGTCGCGAAAATTGAACGATGACGAGTATAATCGTCAAGCGTAGGGTAAGTGTCGCTGTTCAAATATTGCACGAAACAGATACGTTTATTTAATAAAATTGCGACTTTTATTATATGTATACTCGTCATGACAAAAAATTCCGCCATTTTTCCATAACGAGTATACTCGTCAAACACAGTTAATTGATTAAAAGGCAAAGACGATATTTTTTTCATTGTAAATGGATATAATAATCCAATTTATATTTAATTTTCGTATCAAGACAATTAACGCTTTAAATTAAGCTTGATTATTGATATTTTAAATACACCAATGAAAAATTGTAGATGAATTGGATAAAAGTTTAGTCGTCGTTAAATGCGGCTTTGGCTGGGGTACCGGAGTTATTATCGACGTACCTACGGGCACTGTCATCACTTGTTCTCACGTAGTCCGAGAGGTAACGATCGTCGTTTATAAAAACTAATTTTTATTTTCTTACATTGTAATAAATATAAATCAATGAAATTTTTTACCAGGCAATACAGGACAGTTGCGTAACAATCGCCTTACTGGAGAACGACGGCGACGAGGCGCAGGTGTGGGCGCGTTTGGTTTACAAAACTCGCGAGGGTAAACCGTATGATATAGCGGTGCTTAAATTCGAGCGACCTCATAAAAACCTGAAAGCTTTGCCGCTTGCGAATTTTATACCGGATAAAGGTATGCATGATATAACTTATGTACTGTGGGATACCGAAACGTCGGCGTTTTTTTGTTAAACACAGATCAAGCTTTGTGAATTTTTTTTTTAACAATCAAAGTCAAAAGGTGAGCGAATTAAATTAACCCGTGTAATGTTTGTTGCGTTCTTAAAAAAAAAGTTTAATTAAAAAAAAGAAATTGAGGTCACGGCGATATCGGGAGACAATAGATTGATATTTACTTTAATAAATTAAACAACAATAAGTACAAGTGCTAGAATATAAGTAAAAACGTATTTCTATCGGAAATAAATATCGCATGTTTAAGAACGGTACATATTGTTCTGTATCGAAAGATAACTAACCCTTCAATTAAAGCGCCGTTCACGTATAGGATATAACCTCATTCTTACCCTCTCCGGTCAATTTCACCAAGCGCATCGGCTCTCTCTCTCTCTCTCTCTCGCTTTCTTTTCTTCGCGCCGCTCATTTTTATTTTCTTATAATTTTTCTGCGCGTTCCATCAAACAAACGAGTATTGCGTCTCTCGCTCTCAATGAACGTTAACTGTTTAGCCAGCAGTGACGACATAGCAGCAGCAGCAGACGACGAGGCGACTCGATCAATTCATCGCCGAGCGAATTGAATCTCGCTGTGCTCCTCTCGAGTTTACTGCGAGCTTACTTACACGATCAATTTCCAAGAATATCCTTCTTTTCGCAAGCGAGTATATTAATGTATATATACATGTATAGCTTTGAAAAATTGTATAGCTCACTTTTATTCCTCGAATATAATACAGCGCATTCGCCATCGGTAATCGACCACATTCGCGTTGTCGACAATTACGCGATTGCATATATCGACGTAAAAATTCAATTTCGTTCGATTTATCAAACAGAGAAGAAAATAATATTTTAAAATTACACCTTATCGATAAGTAGTAATGTACGTATTGAATTAAAATTGTATCTATACACAGGTAAGCAAGTGACGACTGCGGGTTTTCCCTTTTTCGGCGGATCTACCGCTAGCCTCAGCCGCGGCGTCGTATCCCGCTCGAGCGAGTGCATGCTGCAAACGACATGCTGCGTGCAGAGCGGCGCGAGCGGCGGCCCCGTCCTCGACCTCGCCACCGGCGAGATGCTCGGACTCGTCGTCTCCAACGCCGTATCCTCAGCCGGCGAGTCTAGGGCTCTCTATCCCCGCTTCAACATGGCTGTACCTGCCGCGGTGATAAAGCGACCGCTTGTCCGATATATCCGCACCGGAGGTACGTTGGTAAAATTTAAGTTACGAGTTCTGTTGTCCTTTGATTATTTATATTTGCTAATTTTTTTTTACCAACGACCTTTCTATGATTAAAAGTTTTAAAGAAATTCGATTTATTTTCATTTTCATCGTTATGTTTTTTATTTCTTTTATCAGCGACATTGTCCAAGCAAAACCCTTAATTTTTTCCATTATCTTATACACGTGAAAGTTTAAATAATCATTTTATCCGTTTATTTATTTATTTATTTTCTTAAAACAATCATTCTTTACGAAAAACGAAAAACGATCCTTTAAATGAAAAGTTGAAAGTGAATTATGTGTGTATATACATATAATGAATTAGTCACAATCGTTTTTATTAATTTGCAGTTTTTCCTTTACAATCTTTTGATAAAGTTTAACAATTAAGCGCATAATTATAAAGAATTCGAGAAAATTTAATAATCGAGATTCGAGCAATTATAAATTTTTCTGAAAATATATGTTGCTGCAAAACAATCTTTTATTCGATACAATCAGTCGTTTTATAAAAAATAAATTCAATCTCTTATTATAGATACATATACGAGTATGTGTTAATCGATTCTCGCAACAGCTCGCGAACGAGTTTATCAATTTGAGTATAATAAAAATAATTGTAGGAATGTTTATCCAAAATTTTTCAATAAAATTGTACACAGTGTGTCCCATGGAAAACGGAACTTTTTCAAAATACAGACAAAAAACTCAATATTCCGGCAAATCTCATTTATTTTATTCAAAATAGTCTCCTTCCGCATCAATACAACGTTTTGCACGATCAATTAACATATCGAATGAGTTTTTGAGATCATTTTTATCCATCGACTTTAGTATGTCGGTCGTCGCTCTTTGGATGGCCTCTACGTTGGCATAACGTTTTCCTTTCATAGGCAAGTGCAATTTGGAGAACAAGTAGAAGCACGGAGCCAAATCCGGCGAGTACGGTGAATGGTTGATGGTTAAAATGGAATTTTTGATCAAAAAATCCGTGATCAAGTTCGATCGATGAGACACGGGGCATTATCATGCAACAAACACCAGCTCCCTTTTTCACGGTATTGTGGCCGCACACGACGAATACGGCTGAGCAAACGCTTCATAACACCAAGATAAAACACAGCAGTAATCGTTTGACCAGGTGGAACGAATTCACGATGAATAATACCCTCCGAATCGTAGAAACAAAGCAACATTGTCTTCACTTTTGACTTTTCAAGACGACTTTTTTTCGGATTGGGCTCGGTTGGGTGCCCATTCCATTCAGCACTTTGACGCTTGGTTTCGGGATCATATTGAAAACACCATGTCTCGTCACCAGTCACAATTGAATATTTCAAGTTTGGGTCCTTTTTTGACTCTTTAATCAAATCCTTACAATGTTGAATTCGGAGCAATTTTTCGTAGTCGGTCAATTTGTGTGGAACAAAGCGTGCACACACACCTTCCGTAGATTCAAATGATCGGTCAAAATGCGATGAATTGAATTTTTGGACATATTCAATTCCATTTCCATGTATCGCAATGAAGATTTTGGCTCATTTTTTATAAATTCACGCACTTTTTCAATGTTACTTTGAGTAACCACGGTATTCGAAGGACCTGGATGTTCGTCGTCCTGAATATCTTCACGACCTTCCTGGAACCGCTTATACCACTCATACACTCTGGTACGGGATAGACAATTATCGCCATAAACTTTTTTCAGCAAATTATGCATCTCAGTAAAAGATTTACCGAGTTTAAAACAGAACTTAATATTTGCTCTTTGTTCGAAGTTCATTTTTCGACCGATGCCACAAACACACTGTCACTTTGAGCGCGATATTTTGGTTTCCATTGAACCAAATGTCATACAATTTTGACAGGATGTCAGTTGAGAATGGACCTTTCCATTGCTAACATCCACCAATAGGTGGCGCCAATATAAATCGATGTTTTGAAAAAGTTCTATTTTCCATGGGACACACTGTGTATATGCAATTAAATTAATTATATATTTTACTATTGAAAATTTATAATTCATAGAGAATGCATTTAATTTTTAATCATATAGATTTTTTAAGTCAATTTAAAATTTTATTTTTTTATTTTTTTTTTTTTAATTTTATTTTAAAAATAATTAAAAAAATAAATAATATTATTGAAAATAATTTTTAAATTATTATTATTATTTTATGAACTATATTATCAAAAATCCTAACAAATGTTAATTTAATTTTAGATGTCAAGTACCTACAAGACTTAGCCAGCAATGATCCAGCTATTATCAAAGCGTGGAATTTTTACTTAACACCAAGATCTAAAATTTAAATAAATTACAAACAAAAAAAAAACAAAAAAAAAAAAAAGAATAGTTTTATCATTAAAACAAGGCATAATTTTTTATTAAAAAACTATAAAAACAACGAAATAATAGCGATGATAAGCTTTATATATAAATAGTTAAATGACATTGTCGCAAAGATTTAAAAGGTAAAATATTTTTTTTTAAAAAGTCAGAGTGCTATTTTATAATAGCATTAAAATACATCTATCGGCAATGATAATTCTTTTACACGATAATTAAACAAAAATAAATGAGAAACAAATCTTTAAAAAAAATTAATTTCATTTGAAGTATATAAACTTATATATAAATATTAAACAAATACCTTTTCAAAAAGATAAAATGTTGGCAATAGAAGTTTTTTCATTTCCCATTTTATATTTGCATACTTCTTGCACATTTGTATTATTTCATTTAATATTAAGTAATTATATATTTACAAACTTTATGTCGTAACGTTTTTTCCAAAAGGTTCATTTAATAAATCCTTAATAATAAAATTGTTGTTCTTTTAACAAATGCAATGTCACGGGTTATTCACATTTATAAAAACTTATGTTACTTTTTCCCTTAATTATTGCTAAAGCTATGTTAAGTTTAATAAATTATAAAATTGTTTAATTAAATTATTTTGAGAGCTTTATGTATTATTTACCTACAGAAAGTTGTTGAATAAAAAAAATTGTCAAGTATTTCTTTTCTTAATGAGTTTCACATTTTGTACATTGAATCGTGTTACATAATGAGGATGAAAATATATTTTATGCATAATAATTTTCCTAAGTCTAACATATGTGTGCCGAAATTTTTAAAGCGATTATTTATGTTTTCATGTTTACATTGCGATTAAAAAATTTAATAAGCACGAAAATTTTACGATAATATTTAAATTCAAGAAGATTTAAATTCAATTTTTAATTGGTGAAATTTAAACGGTTTATGTTTGAATAATAAGTGTTTTTCTATATCTTTTAGGAAAAATCGATTGGGTTTTGCTTAATATTCTATTTATAATTATATGATTGAATATATGTTGGAGATAAAGGATTTGGGCGTTATAATAGATTCTAATTTGACTTTTAATCCTTATTTAGATTGCATTATAATTACAGCCTTTAAGAAAATAATCTTTATAAAAAGGTTCGCTGAATATTTTAAAAATCAAGATACTTTTAGATCATTATATTTTGCGATTATTTATCCTACTTTAACTTACTGCTAAGTTGTTCGGCGTCCTTATTTAAAATATCAAATTAAGTTTTTAGAAGGTTTATATCATATTTTTCTTAGATATGTGGCTTTTGGAATAAACGAACTAATACGTTTTAATGATCATGATTACACAAATATAATAAATATTATTAATTTATCTGATATCGGAAAATCATTTGAGACTATTGATTTTATCTTTTTGTATAAATTATTAAACAACTTACTCGAATATCTACAGTTACCTAATGAAATTTATTTGAATAGATTATTAGACTGTTAAGAAATAATGAGATGCTTGATGTGCCAGTCATCACAAATTTGCAGTTTCTACATTCTTCATCTATTAGATCGTGTATGATAGGTAACAAATTTTTTAAGGATATTAATCTATTCAATATATCTTTATTTCAAGCAAAAAAATTTCAAAAAAATAGTAAAAAATAAATATTTTATATATTGCTATTACTTAAGTTGCGCTATTGTTATACGATATTTTTTGTATATTTTATAAAAAAAAAAAAAAAAAGAAAAAACAAACGATTTTCTGTCGATTGCAATATAATGACGAGTCCAATAAAAAATTGTTGCGAATGGATTGCAAAATTATTAGCGCAAAAATAAAGTTCAGTACAATATATTTGCAAAGCTTAACAATTTCACTAAACATTCAGAAGATTTACAATTTAATTATTTATTTATATCTAAAGAATAAATCAATGTTATTCAATTTTTATTTTAATAATCTAATGTCCTTTTACTAATGTTTTTCAAAGGTCTTTCTAATTTTCTTCCATTGCCTAGGTACTCCTGAGCCTGGCTGTCCACGGGCGGCGGCTCGTTCTAGCCGTTCCTTCATGTCCTTGACCTGCCTTTTCATCGCGACCTACTCCTGCCGGGCTTGCTCTTCCAGGGTCTCCTTCTCTTTCCAGGCCTTCGCATGGAGTTCCCGGTCCCGCTGTCTGTGGAAGCGGGTCGCCTGCAGGAGGAGCTTCTATTCGGCGGGCTTGGATGATGGTATGCGCGTTGGCTCTCCTGAGAACTACTACTACCTCCACCTAGCGTGTAAATAGGTCCTGCAAAATCAGGAGATATTCATGGCTGCCTTTCGACTTTGGCAGTGGGCCCATGATATCTCCTGCCAGGACTTGCCAAGGCCTTTCGATGGTCCGTCCACCCATCAGGCCTACCGGTGTGAGCTGCTCATCCTTGCACTGCTGACACATAAAGCACTTGCAAACATACCTTCTGACGTTGTTAAAGTATCTTGGCCAGTACATAGTAGTATTTGGACACTCGGTCGAACGTCGTCTCTTGACCAAGGTGACCGGTCACAAGCGAGTCGTGTCACTCTTCGAATACCTTCTCTCGGTGCTCCAGGGGCATTGCCAGCTTCCACGCGTCATTATTGCCCAACGTTTCCTTTACCAGCTGATTCGGGCAATAGTGAATCAGCAACCCGTGTATCACCTTCCATCTCGGGCAATCTTGGGGATGGGTTTCCACCCGCTGGATCATTTCCTGGTACCACGAATTCTGGGTCTTAGTTACGCAGGAAACAGCGGCTATTCCGAAGCTGTCTGCTTCGTATATCCGTGACAGAGCGTCAGGGACATGGTACATTGCTCCTTTCCTGTGCTCCACGACGAAGCGATGCCCTTGTAGTTTCAGGGTCCACCTGGAAGCTTCCCAGTGTGGTTGTGCAGACTACTCAACCACCGGAGGCTGCTGAGGCTGGCTATCACCTTGCGCGTATTCTTTCAAGTAGAGTCGAAATTTCCTGATTGCCCAGACCACTGTCAGCCATTCCCGTTCAGTGACGCTATAGTTTTTCTCCGCCGAAGTCAACGTCTGGCTGGCGAACTTTAAGACGCGCTCCTCGCCGTCTACTGTCTGCCTAAACACGAGAGAACGAACATTTTCTAAAAATCGGGCCGTTGTAATACCGGGGCCACTCTTATTCCCTATCCTTCTTGGTTAGACGAGTGAGCGGCCCCGCAATCGTAGTAAAGTCTTGTAGGAATTTCCTATAACACGAAGCCATGCTTAGGAACCGTCACAACTGGTTGAGGTTTCTAGGCTCAGGGTAGTCTTTGCTGACCAACACCCCGAGATACTAATTCACTTCAGTTTTACCGAAAACGCTCTTCTCTTGGTTAATGGTAAGTGACGCTCGGGTGATTCTCTGGAGCACGTATTCGTGCCACCTCACATGCTCCCCGAACGTTTCCGTCACCACGATGATGTCGTCGAGGTACGAAAAGGTACACGATTTGAATTCGAGACCGATCACCCAGTCTATCAGGCGCTGGAAGGTCGCCGGAGCGTAAGATAGATCACAGACCGCTTCCGTTCGGTTTTCAGCGAGGAGGCGACAGTTAATTTAAAGTACTTATTTTGCTTTTTCTTTCCGTTATAATTTACCTAATTTTAACTGCTTATTTTGTTTATTTAGAGGTCTTCCGACGCATTGAAGAGTAAAAAAATAATTTAAAAATAATACATTATTTTTAAAAAAATACTTTGTGTCGGAGTTTTCTTTATATCAATTTTAAAACCCTGGCGAGAAAAGTTTCAAATAGCAAAAGATATTGTTTTAAATAAAAAAAAAAACGAACCATAAGCTCTACACTAAATAAGACGAAAGTTTCATGTATAAAGATTTTGTTATAAATAAAAAGTATTCTTTAAAAAATAACGTATTATTTTTAAATTATTTTTTTACTATTCAATGCGTCGGAAGACCGCTAAATAAACAAAATAAGCAGTTAAAATTAGGTAAATTAAAATGGAGAGAAAAAGCAAAATAGGTAAGTACTTTAAATTAACGTGAAACAAAAATTAATGCAACAAAAATTACGTATATTGTTTATACATATGTGATAATTGCAGAAGAACAGTAAAATATTATACATTTAAATGAATTTTTTTAATTAAAATGTCATTTAGTTATAGTTCTGTTTTAAATTCAACTCCTAATTTTAATTCCTTATTTTGTTTATTTATAATGGTCACCTGCCGTATTTATAGGTTAAATAATTATTTCGAAATAATAATAATTTATTATTTAAATATGATTATGGCGCGTCATATTATGTGCCGGGTATTATTTTTTATGTAAATTTAAAATTTAAGTTTTATTTATTCTACTTACTTTTTATTTATTCAATTTAAAATTAGAAATTTTATTTTTTTACAAATATAAATTTTCTTTAAGTTACAATTGTAAGTTTTCATGTTATTAATTTCGATTTTGTAACAAAAAATTCCATTTTTCCTGACTCATCAAAACCGCTTTACGGAGTTTGTGCACAATATTGTGCGTTTACACGCGAAACGTGCGTATATTCTCTCTTCGTCTAACGTGCGTTTACTTCGGCTGCTAGACTACAAGGCGGCGGCGCCTTTTGACGCGCAGAAGTTGACTCACCTTTTTCCCGATCTCTTGCAATCGCCCGATGCATCTCTGCTTTTACTTGCCAGCGGGGATGCTGTCGCACCCCTTGATTTAAAGAATTAATTTTAATAATAATGGACTAAAATTTAAATGAATTAAGCCAAAAAATATGAATTAAAAACATAATTTTTTTATTTAGGTAAATATTGATGTATATAAAAAAGTTTACATAACAATCGCAATGATGTATTACGTCATTTTATTTTCTTTAAAGACAAACACTCTACAAAAATAGAAAATTATATGCATATATATATTTTTTTAAATAAATCGTTGGAAATTTTTTAAATAATTGGCGGATGCTTTAGAAACACGCTTGTAAGCAAAATATTTGATAAACATACGTTATGAATTAAGCATGACATTTTCTCTTATTTTTTTTTTTGGCATAATACACGAATAATAATACAGTTATAAATATATTGCAATACTATTATATTTTAAAGAAGGATATAATAAATTGTTAATTAAAATCAATGATACTTTTTCTCTCTGCTGGGTAAAGAAAAAAAAAGCCGCATAAACTTTGCCCTTCATTGTTTGACTTTTAATTTGACATATCGGTTTTTATTTGAATTTCATTGACATCTAAGGTAATTGCAAGGAAATTCGATAGTTTTTGAAGCTATGAAAGTTTGCAATTGACGTTTTTATTTCTCTTATTATTATATTTTTACGATTCGTTTGTAAAAATGATGAAAAGGTTTCAATTTATAAACCAGTTTTTTAGTAAACAATATTTCTTTTTAACTTCACATTTGTTATAACCATATATAAAACAACGATTTTAAGTTAAAATTAGATCATTACGGCAAATTAACTTTTCTTTTTTTTTTTTTTTTTTTTTTTTTTTGTATTACTACATGGGAAGAAAATGATAAAAGTTGTATAATATTAAAATACTCGGAAATTAGCATTAATTGTATAATAATAATATATAAAGCGTAATATTATTTAGAATTAAAAACTTTTTTAATTTTCTTTCTTTTAAATTATAATAATTATACAAACGACTTATTTTACGGTGATATTCTTATAAAATTTTCATAATTCGCCGTAATGATACATTTTTTTTTTAGTTTTGTTTATTTACTTTATTTATTTACTTACATATACACATATGCGTCTATACATATATGTAATGTAAATTCTAAATATGTTTTATCTCAAATTTACTTTAATAATTAAAATTTTTAGTATAGTACAACGCGATAAAAAGTCCTAAGGACTTTATTATGGAACTTAAATTCCTTGTAAGTGATCTTATACAAAATTCATTTATATCTGCTCACTCAAGTAATGCAGATATTAGTCACTCGTAAAAATGTCTCCGCATTGAATTCATCTTTTACACGGTAAATCGCAAAAAGATGTGTAGAATTATTTTATTAGAGATTCGTTATAAATCGGTTCAAATTATAGGTACAAAGCATATTTCTTTGAAATGAAAAATCAAACATACATTGCGGGACGGAGTCAAATTCGAGCCATCGACTTTGTACTGAGAAAACATTTAAATAAATTATAATTATATAATTTTTAATTTACTTTTACCGTATACTTTTAAATTATTATTTCAATTGTTTTCATAATTATTTAAAATCTTGATATAAATTGACATAAATTTTTTTTTCTTAAGCTTTAGAATCATCATTTCAATAAAAAATAAAAAAAACAACTTTATTTGTTATATAAATAAAATCGAGATTAATTAAATTTTCCGTATGATAATTTACATTTTCACTCGCCTTGTTACTCTATAAAATAAATGAAATTAGTATCCAAAGAAAATATTAGTCTAACATGGTCTCACATAGATTTTTACTGCTATTTAAATGAGACATATACTTCCATTACAATTAATAATTTAATATTTGAAATTGTATTATTAACAAAATTTCTTGGTAAAAATTATACTACATTATTAATTAACCAAAAAATTTATACATATTTAACAAAAAATTGTACACAATTTAATTTTGTTATTTAATTATCTACAAAAATGTGTACATATATTTATATTATATTGTATAATTTTTTTCATTCGATTGCTCGTTAACTTTTTTTCAAAGCATGTAAAATTATATTACTTTAATAAATGGCAATATTTTTTAGTCAAGTTTTACAATGTTATATACCCTGATGTAGAGTAAAATCTACGTAAGACTAAGACAG
The DNA here is from genome assembly GCA_949987625.1 of Chalcis sispes. NCBI lineage: Eukaryota > Metazoa > Arthropoda > Insecta > Hymenoptera > Chalcididae > Chalcis > Chalcis sispes. The sequence goes on along the minus strand of OX465098.1, from coordinate 12,104,325 downwards.
AACAAATTATGAAAATAATTATTAATATAAGGTACTGGAGTCCTAATAAATAAATTTTCCGTAGTTCTTGAAAAAAATAATAAAATTTGCCTAATTCTGTAATATAAAATAAAATTAAAAATAAATTTTACAATATCGATATAAATATTAAAAAAATAATTGATGAGCTTTTGTATACTCATTCCCTTCCAAACGCAAAAATTACTTTTCATCTTCAAATTTTTATTTAATTTAAATTAAAATTTTTTTTATTTTGATTATTTTTCGACAAATTTTAAATTTATTTAAAGAAGATTGAATATAGGTAATCGATCATATATCGATTTAATCATCGATATAAATATCGATCTAAATACTCTGAAATTTTTCATTATTAAGCAATCAAATTTTTTAAACAAAATTAATACAATTAATACTGAACATAAAAATAATCAAAAAAAAAAAATTTCTTTTAAATTAAAAAAAAAAAAAAAAAAAAAAAACGTTCTTTTAAATGCTCTCAGCTCTTTTTTTTCATTCGTGAATCTTTTTTTTCTTGATGTACATGCACTTTCGCGTTCATATATACATATATTAAATAATACGCCTCTAAACATTAAGAAAAATTTGCTACTCCGACGACTAGAAATCGTTCAGAGGCTTTTTTCTCTTTCTTTTATCTTTTTTTTTTTTTTTATTTTTTATTTTATTTTTTTTTTTATTTTTTATAAGTTATCTTAATCAACGCGGAAACTTTAGAGATTATTTGTTAATAATTACTTCGTCGTGTTAAGTGTCAATCGGTCAATTATGAAAATCTAAATTTTTCAACTTTGTTACAATCTTTGTTCAATTTCGTTACACTTCATTGAAATCGAGAAATAACTGAATAATATCTCAATAAAATGAGTAAAAATTTTTTAACAAATTTATTATTGAAATATCATATTTTTATCAAAGTTCAAAATTACTCAAAAGAAATTGAAATCTTAATCTTTTTTTTCTCCTCTGAATCTTTACATTTTTCAATCGACGAAGAAGGTAATACGTAAATTTAAACTTAACGAATATCGTTTCAGTTTCGAGCATACACAGCCACCTTCGTTAAGAAAAAAAAAGGTCGTTTTTTGCTGATCAAGATACTACGAGGAATTTTAAGAAACGATATTTACTAATCGCAAAAAAAAAAAAATGATATTGCGCGTGGACGATTCCCCGCAGCTGTTCTTCTTTTATTGCTGATATCCGTTCGCTTCTTTTTGCGTCTGCTGCGTGTCTTGGCCGTTGCTATCTATGCTGTAGCCGGTGATGCTGTCGGGGCTTTGGAGAGAGGCGGCGTACAACGGATTCACCGGCGTCGAGTTCACGTCGAATTGAGTCGAGTCGTACACGCTGTGATTCTGTAAGCAGAAAAACATAAGGAGAACTTGCAATTTTTTTTTTTTTTTTTTTTTTTTTTTTTTTCATTTACGTTGCATTGTTCTTTGCGATTGTGGAAGTAACTGGCAACATTTGCTTCTAATGTAATAAAAAAATGATTCGATAACATTCCAAAATTACGCTTAATTTTTTATTTCTTTATAAAAATGTAGATCTAAGTTTTATTGCTATATCATAAATGATGGAATAATGGTAGAAAAAATGTATTAAATTTTGAAATATTACCCTATCGTATAACTATCTATGTTGCAAAGTGCAATTAATTTTTCTAATTTTTATTTTACACCAGTTTACTAAAGCGATTTAGGGTAAGTAACAAGATCGAAGCATTTTCAAGTGTAACAAATTGTTTATTGTCTACACTTTAATTTAACGAATTATTCTTTGAATTTCAAATTTTATAATTTTTTATCAATTCTTAATGTTTATTTTTTTTATAATTTTCATTTTTAAAAATAAATTTAATATCATCATTGATATAAAAAATTATTTAAAAACATAAATTTATTACACAATCAATTCCCTCCATCAGATTTTAAATAAATTAAACAAATTACATTTACTACAATAATAAACGTTTAATCAAAAGTTTAAAGATTAACTAAAGTATTTACAAATTATTATTTAAAAAAAAAAGAAAAAAAAAAAAAAGCGGGGCAAGAATTGTTTCATCACTTCGTAAAAAATTATTCGATTGTATTAAGATATTACTAAACGCTATTTACAACGATAAATCGAAAATTATTCAAACTGTTTTACAAACAGCAATTTTCACTTATCATTAGGATATCACGTAACAAATACCGTTTTTTTAGTAATCAATAATTTTGATCACTTAAATATCCAATGTGCAAACTTCACAGTGTATTTTGTAACTGAATTTCTTAATTCAATTGCCATATTTATTCTTGTAATGACCAAATTTGTTAATAAATTATTGAAAATATTTTTCATTGAATATTAAACGATGATAAAATTTAATTTATTTTCAATTGTTTTTGAAATATATTACCAATTTTTCTTCATTGTTAGCAAAATTATTGTAATTTTTTAATTATTATAATTTTTTTTTATAATTTAATTATAATGAGTTTTATTGAATTTAGTTATTATTCAATAATTCGCGTAAGAATGTTTTAAATAGTGAAACATCGTAATTGGTCATTTTAGAGTAAAGCAGACTAGAATATAAGAACTCATTAGATAACAAAATTTTAAAGATACTGCTCAAATTATAATTTATCAGTCTTTAAAAAATGATTCACAGCGCTTCACTTTGCGAGGATGAAGAAGAAGAATCCGGGGAAGAATTTCTCAATTTCTGCGAAAGCATCTTCACTTCTAAATCATTATCATTGTCCTCGTTAGAATTGTTACTCCGCATATGTCTTAAATATTCGCTAAAACCAGCGGTAGATTTCTTATCCTCAAACTTTTCCGTTTGGCTCTCACTGCTATCCCAAATACTTTGTAGACTACTTTCAATTTTTTGAGAATTATTCCCCTCTTCCTTCGTTACCTCTAGATTGCTGGCACTTTTGTCCACTGCCGCTAAACTACAGTTACTTTTACTCGCAATTTCTATACTACTATCATACTGGTTATCATCCGATGAAAGAAGATTGACTTTACTGTCATTAGTCTTCGACTTAAAAACTAATTTACTAGCAGTACTGGGAGATAATAATAAATTCGATACACTTGTCGTAGCTTCATCATTGCTTTTTTGCTTTCTAGGTGTGATACCAGACGTTGAGCACATTGTCAAATCAGGGGCACTTGTTTGAACGTTAAAACGAGGTATGGGATGCAATCGCCTTTGTGTAGTGTATTCATGATAAAGGAGAGTCGCATGAGACGAGCTGTCGGCTAATCTCGCGTTTGTTGATTTAGGGAATGGTTTTATTAGGCACTGGGAATGAAATAGTGGAGCATAAAAGCACGGGGTATGGACCTGATATATGTAATCGCTGTCCGTTTTCAAGGAAGAAAAACTCTGCTGATGTGGCAGGGACACCGTGTCTTCATCCATCGCATCGTCCACCTGAGCCTTGTAAGAGAACATTATCGGAGGTTGCGAAACTCTGAAACAATATAATTTATACTGCATATTTTTTTCTTTTTACTTTCAAATATATTTTCAAAAAATCATTTTGTAGCTATCATACGTTATGTTATCATACGTTACACATATTTTTATAAGAAGTAAATTATTTTTTTTTACTTTTATATTTAATAAAATTTATGTTTTAAGTTATTTTAATTATTAATGAATATATTTTTCTGCAACTTTAATTTCAAACACTTCTATAAACTATAGGCTAAACTCACAAAAATTTTGAATAGTAATTTAAAATAAAGTTTTTATATAATAAACTAATAATTTGTAAATATATCTTTGAAAAATGAAATAATTTGAACAATAGAAGAATAATTGAATTAACAAATTTTATACATTTTGTTTGAATATATATATATTTTAAATCAGGCTTAAATTTATCATGAAGAAGTTAAATTATGAAAAAAATTATTTAAATATATTAATAAAAGAATACGTAAAATACTTCACGCACCCGAGACATTCTGAAAGAAACGTATGGTAAACCAAAGGTGTAAATAATGTCAAGTACACTGCAGCAGTCAAATCAATAACACACAATCCTGCAGGATTTTGAGTGTAATTTAATAAACCAGCCCCTATCGATTGAACTAAATCCAAAATTGCAAGAAGACTTGCATATACATAAAAACTCTTACGATCTAAAATAAAAATTATGTTTGTCAATATATTACTTTATATCATTATTTATATGTGAAAGTAATATAAACATGCATTGTTTTTGAAAAATATAAATTTTTATACAAATAAAAATATGAATATTTATAATTAATGTTAACATGATAAATTTTTGATAAACATCATTTCTTTAAGAAATGTATTAATAAGTCAAAAACTTACTGGGAAGAGTAAGTCTCTCTCGTAATCTTGTATAAGGCAGAATCAATATAAATAAATAAATCTGCAATTTAAAAAAAAAAATACATATATATATATATATATATTATATAAAGTGGTTATTTAAAACAAAAATTCATAAACTTATAAAGAATTTACTCACCATAGTAAAAACGATGCTACTACAAAACCAAAACATTATTCCACCATGACCAAAGACATAAAAATCTCTGCTTGGTATATGAAATGTATCATCAGGCAAAACTAATTCAAGAGTCCCTTGACTTATTGTAAAAACCAATGCTATGAAAAATGTTGCTAATAATACTCTACGTATACTTGAACGACTATCTAAATGACCTAAAATTTGTTTGTAAAATATAAATATATAAATGTTTACTGCATTAAAAAGATTAATCTTAAAGTAATAAAAAATGTACTTTTGTTTCAAACTTAAAATATTGATTGTATATTAATCCAATATTAAAATTCTTACCAAATGCAAGACTAAATATTACAACACTCATTTCTGTAGACAGTAAGAAAAATCTAACTGTGACCCATAACACTTTATCAGTTATACCACCAACACTTGCAGCAGCATTAACTGTCATTGACACTATACAACGAATAACTGATATCACAACACTTAAAATAACAAGGCCATAGAAAGCCAAATATATAGGACTACTTGTTGCTCGTAGTTTGAGCCTGGCTCGATTAAATCTTACAGCAATAAATAAGAGGAATAGAATATTTGGTATTAAAATTACCACATCCCATATTCTTACCCTAAAAACAAATAAATTTATTATTAACGAACAAGATGAATTTTTGAGATTTATTTTAAATTCTTTTAATTTAAAATAAAGTCAATAATTATAATTAGAATATGAACCCAGAATCTCTTATTTCCTTATAGAGTATTAATTTACAAAAGTGATCTTCATCATGAACAGCGGAACTAATATTAGGATCTGTCGTTGTACTCAAATCTCGAATCTGTCTCCATCCTTCAGATACCTCAAGTTCCCCATCGCCATACATTTTGAAACTTCTTAAATTTTTATGCTCTCTCACCTCATGATATCTTCAAATAACTCTGTTAGTCAAATTAAAGAACAATTTTATTAAGTATAAGTATAAATTAAAAGACATTAATATTATAAATGTTAGTATCTTATTTTTAAATAATATTTTGAAAATTCAGTTATCTTTTCCAAACAAAAATAAATTTTGATTTTTAATCAATTTAATAACAAAACCTACTTAAATTTAATTCATATCAATCATTATATATTATAATAATAGTATAACAAGAAATATTTTTAAAATTCAAGTTAAAATTTATTGCATTATAACTATAACTTGAAAAAGTAATTAGGTGATAATATTAATTGTAAGTATTGATAATATTAATAGAATTTTTAAAAGTTATAACCATATAGAGATTTCTATTTATAAGCTTAATATGAATGGCAATATATTGATTTTTAATCAACAATTTACAATATGTAACCTCAATATAAACACTATTAATAATACATTGACTTTGTGTAGATAAAAACATAATAAAAATATATTAAATAAAACCAATGATAATGAATTTTCAAATAAAATGCAAAATTTGTTTTTTTTTTCTATAATTACATCAATAGAAATATACACAATATAAATACTGAAATGATGGTAAATCATTTATGACTCATACTATAGCATAACAGCTTTGAATTCCTATAAATTGCATGTATGTTTTTTCAAAATTGATTGATTTAATATCAAACGATACTACTTAAGCGCACAAAAAAGAAAAAAGTCGCAAGTGCATTGTCTTTCTTACTTTACTCTATATACTAAAGATACCTAACAGCTACAGATGTAACTAACGTATATGTAATAGACATCATATATACGTCTTATTTGCGTAAAGTCCATTATTTTTAAGTAGACAAAATCTAAGCTCGCTTACAATCATATTGAATTCATTAAGAGTTCTAAGCTGTTAACAAATGACAACAAAACAAAACAGAAAAAAACAACAAACACATACACAAATAAATTTCTGTTATCCTGCATAACCTAAAAAACACATCTATTCATTGCAGATTACAGAAGTCCGAGATCTCACTAAAAATGGGCCAAAACCATTAGATCTTCTTTAACTAAAATACAAAGAAAAAATATCAAGGAGAATAAAAAGGGCGCGTCAAATAAACATTTCATAAAATTATGTGGAATTGATAAGCAAAAAGAAAGAAAAACTAAATAGCTAAAATAGTATAGCTAATGATCGATGAGACAGAAAAAATCTCAGGGTCGAAGAATCTTCCTGACAGCTTTTGTATAGCGTCTTACCAATTTCAGGCTAAGCGTTCACTAGCAAACCATCCGTTTAGCGCGCTCAAGGCCGTTGCTCGTCTTTACGTTCACTACTTGTACGCCAGTAATAGATGCTCCAGATTGTGTACTTTACGGCGAAGACGAGCAGCCAGACACGCACACCCCGAGGCATCGCATTATTTCTCTTTCCCTTCGACGACTCCGTTTTGTTCACTAATAGCGTGAGGAGAAAATTTCTCTTATATTCGTATATAGTATTTCTGCTGCTTACTACTGCTCTGCTGCTCTCTACACTGTCCGTTCATTTTGTTTCTTCACCCCCCTTCTTCACTTTTTATTCTTTCGTCCTCACTTGCAGATCCGGAGTGGGGGTGTGTACCTATTCTCGTGTTTTATTGTCAAACGTGCTGCGCGCATTATATCTTACTTAACAACAATAATAAAAATAAAATAAAGAACGCTTACTTTTGTTGAACGCGCGATTTTGCAACTTATAACAATATCTAATTTGTAGCAGAATTGTAAACGTATATATGCAGTATATCGTGCACATGTACATACATAAATTTTAAATTGTTTAAATTAATTTTTATTTATTATTATAGATATAAATAACTATATAAGATAAACTACAAAAAAATAATAAATTAAAACAAATAAATTTTAATTTTAATTTTATTAATAAATTATTTCTGTATTTTCTAAAAATATTTAGATACATATTTCAGATACAGGCTAAATGATCTAGAATCTAACTAGATTTCGTTTGATATGATTGAGAATGAAAAATCCAGCTAGATTTACCAAGGTGTAAGTCAATATCCAATTGAATTTTTTATGAATTAGGTAAATATTTTCAATAAGAACCCAAGGATAAAATATAAAGAGAATTTCGGGTTATAAAATAAATAATTTTTAATAAAATCTGTTACATTATTTTTATTTAACTCATATAAAAATTTTATAAATCTCAATCTTTCGATTAAATCATAAAAATATTATAAAATTTATCGTGTATAAAAAATTTTATATTTAATAATTCTATATATGTGTATATATATACAGAATTATTAAATATAAAATTTTTATTTGTACAATACATATATATATATATATTGTACAAATAAAAATTTTATATATTGTACAAGTGGTAGATTCCCGACAATAATACTGCTTTACGGAGCGTTTAACATTTTAAAATTTTCTATACAAAATCGCAATTTTTTTTTTTTTAAATATCAACGATAAAAATATTTATTTAAATTTACTTACTACAGTTTTATAAAAATATTTAATATTTTAATTTTCAAACACGTTAAAAAAAAAAAAATAATTAGAAAATATTTGTATATTTGATTTGATTATGAATTATATTTTGTTTCCAAATACAATTTAATATTAATATTAATCTTAAACCAACAAAATTTTTATATTTTAACGATAATTAATTTTTACTATTGAAATAATTTTGCAAATGTTTAAAAGCACTAAAATTATATTTACTTAACATTTTATCTTATAAAATATAAATACTCTTTTTTATCAACTCATTTCTATGAAAAAAAAAAAAAAATATATATATATATAATCAATTAAAATATATTTTTTAAATGTAAGTACACCATGCAAGTAATACAAAAAAAAACAAATGTTTAAACTTTTTGTATAAAAAATTATTTTTACATTCGAAAAGTTTAATCGCGAGAGATTCTTAACTAAGTTAACTTAACTTAAAAACTTCACTAAGCTTAATGATTAATTTTATTGCCGATACCGTTGCTAAGCGTGAATACCTCGTAATCGACAACGGAAAAGTAATAGTCGCCCATGAGTATGCAATTTGAGGCATGTTCACCATCGTAACTATGGGGCAGGTTACTGTAGCTATCCATGTTGATATTGCAGTTACTGGAAATGAGGAGATCGGCACCAGCGCCGAAAATCGGACCGATATCCGGGTGATAGCAAATAGCGAATGGCTTTTTCACAACGTCGTACTTTGTAGGTGGCGTGTCTTGATTGTTGATAAGAGTAAACAAAAATGCTTTCTCCGACGGGATGTACTGATGCCCTTTGCCGCTCGTTTTACCCCAAGGTATATCGCTGAAGCCACCGCATATTTCACCTCTAGTACCTATCATTAATTGCAGTAAAAAAATATTTATTTTTTATTCACGAAAAACATGTTTTTTTTTTTTTTTTTCATTTTCAATGACATAATATTTAACCTACACAATAACACTATCTGATAAATAATTGAAGAGTAAAATTAAAGAGCATTAGATTGGATTCAGCAGTAACAAATTTAGAAATATTTGAAAAAATAAAAATAAACATTAAATTTTAAACAGAATGATACATTTAAATAAATATACTCTTAATGAATAATCGATACGGACTCTGCGATATATTAAAAATCTTATTGGAAAAATCATTCAAGACCTTTAAAGGTCCATATAGAATCCATAGAAAAACCGACGTAGAGCTATTTAAACTTTATCATTAAATTCGTATCACTTTTTAAATAAAAAAATAATAGTTTTCGTTGACTAACAGACTAGCAGATAAATTTATTATTAACAGAACAATAAATTTATGATTAACAAAGTTACTTGAATTGATTAGATTAGATTGCAGTAATTGGGTTACTAATTTTCCAGTTTGGTAACTAATTATTCACTGCAAAATTCATTCATTTTGCAACATTTACATTGCTTTCATCACTTTTGTTTATTAATATAAATATTTATGTTAATATACAGTAATAGATATTTTCAATTATTAATGATAAGCATTTCTCCTAATGAACATTGACTTTTTTATTCAATACAAAGAAAATCATTAATTACAAGCCGATTTTTTTTTAATCGTAATTTTATTGAAGGTACTTATAATTTTGAACGAAAAAAAAAAAAAAAAAAAAAAAACTAAATCGTCAAATTAAAAAAAAAAAAAAAAAAATTAAAAAAAAAAAAATTGTTGCAGTTGTTAAAATTTAAATCGTATGAAAAATTATAAAACATATATAACCAGTTTTTCTTACCTAGCGCGATGACGTACGTGGGTGCTATACCGTCGCAATGCCGATGAAACACGGAGGCGGCGTAACCGTGACTGGAAGCCCGATAAATGAGACGCCAAGACTGTTTAGGTACGCCGTACCACTGGTTCAATAATCGCTGGAAGCCCATTTTGTCCTTGGAGAGAATCTGAGAACCTGGGAAGAGAAATGGTCCAATGCGTGGCTGCAATCGCTTGTCCGAGCATATGTCAGCGTGTTTATTCGGCAATGCCGCGTACCTGTGTTTTAAAAATGAACATCGTACATTGAAAAAAAAAGTTAAGATTTCTTATAAGTCAATCATGGTAAAACTTTATTTTATTTTTGTAATGTACGATCGATGGAATTTTCATTCACATCTTTGTTAAAACGAAGTTTTACAACAATATTATAGTTCATACTAATCATTCATTTATAAAATTCTTATCTTTGTTTTGTATTGTTTTTATAAATCAAAATTTACACTTAAAGAGAATAATACCTGCGTACCTGTACCTCTCCAAAGATAATTCAATAGGAACGGCTCCTGTAGGTTCTACTTCTTCGGCAAAAACTTGACTATCTATTAAAAGAAGTCGTACATGATTTATAACACCAGATAAATGCTGACAAACTCTAGCTCTTTCTTCTTCGGTCCAATGTTGTGTAGGTTGAGTTACTCCTGCTTGATATTTTGCCCAATTTAATACTGCTCTCCAAACATCTTCTTCTTCTAGACCTAAATAATCTGAAGATATAAGTTTGATCACTGCATCTTTAGGTAAATTGCAAAAGGCATTTGTTTTTACTGTATCTACAGCATTTTCTCCTATGTAAGCAAAACATCGTTCAATAAAAGATGAACAAGCTCCTTTCCCACCTAGAACTCGTTCTTGAGCATCAAGAGCAGCACTAAGAAGTGCACAAGCATTGCCAGGGCTTAATGTTGCAGATACGTGTTCCTCGCAACTTCGCCACAATTCTTCCACTCCTAATTCTTGTGCAAGTCCTAACATTTCAAATATTCCACTGTCTTGTAATATGATTTTACCTGTGTATACATAATGTATAAATTGTCGAAAAGTTTCTGAATGAGCATGAGGCATTCTTATAGGAGCTGGATTTCCAGGAGTGCCAATTCTTTTTCCAGAAGAAAAATTTTTACAACGTGCTCGCATGATTATTCTATGTGCATATACAGGTGTTTCTTCTCTACCGAGCAAAAAAACTATGTCAGCTGAATCTTTATCTTCTGAAAGCCGTGCTAAGTCTTCTAAAAGTCTAAGAACTCCTGTAAGATTAGCTTCAGGTGGTACACCTACTGCATTTGCAGCAACTGCTCTTGTTCCCATGTTTCTGGTCAAATAATATATTGAAATAATATTATATTAGTAAGTTTTAAATAAATTACATTAAAATATATTACATACTCATAAAAATATTTGATATATTTTAAAACTTTTTAGTTTTCATAAATTTAATATTTGATTTACAAATACTTTTTACTTTTTTATTTAATAATATTTATAAAAAAATAGTATAAATTTACATATTATTTTACTAATATAAACTTATGTTAAATTTATCTAAAATTATTTATAGCTGAATATATATCTTATTCAATTGAATGTTTGAAAAAGGTAATATAAAATAATTATTATATAAATTATTTATAATTATAATTCTTTTATAATGATCAAGGGTCATTTTTAATTTAAATTAAAACTTATTTGATAAAAATGTTGGTTGCATTTTTTCAAAAAAATTAATTAACACCTAATTTCATCTTACATTTGCTTAATTTTATAAAAATAACATATTTATATACATATATTTGCTCACCAAAAATATAAATATCTAAGTAATTTAGTATTGCTATTTTTATACATTGAATTTTTCATGCGTGAATCAATGCAATCGATAAATCTTGAATAATTTAACAATAAAATATAAATACGTTTTAAAAATAATAAAAAACTATAAATCGTTTATGAATTTGAGCAAAGCGGCATAAATGCATGATGGAACAGGTTATGGTTATGTTTTATTTCTTTTCTTCTCATAAGAATTCTAAGCAAACAGATCAGACTAATTCAAATTTTATTGTAAACTATAAATATTGCAAAAAATCGCATAATTTATTTATTGTATTGTTAATTGAAAAAACATAAGTGAGATACAAATTTTAAAGGCTTTTCAAGATTCACAATTCGTAAATATAAACAATATTTTTAAAAAGTCCTAACCCGCGACAACCTGTTGCATACGTCAAACTCAATCGGTAATTAAAATTTTTATGGAGATCGATCTATATCGATCTATCAATTTAAAAATGTAATAAAAATTTGATTTAAAGCTGAAATTTTTCCTGACATGAAATATATTTTAAGAAACTTGTTAAATTGTCTTTTAAAAGTTTTTACTTTTAATTAACTGTTTATATTTGGAATAATATTTCATTTTGGCTTGTAAATTTAATATGATTATATAATTTGAAACTTAAATAAACTACAAAAATAAATATATTTGATTTTAATATTTGAATAAATATCTTTTATTTAGTCTTGTTTCTTATTTATTCACAAATCTTAAGTTCTACTCTTAATAGGAAGCGTACATACACATGACACTCGGGTAAAAAAGGAAGGCTTTCATTTATCATTATTTCACATATGACAACTTCATTATTTGCGTGCGATACTTATCGATCGTTTAAAACTTAATTTTACACTCGGTTAAGTATATCACGTGCCAAAAGTAAAGCTCCTTTTGTGATCGATAAAGTCGAATTTATAAAAGTCTCAGTCAATCCAAAGAATCAAAATTCTTCATGATTTACAAAGTAGGAAGCAAGCGCATAATTCGTTTCATAAACAATCCTTTGACTCGCAAAAAAGAAACTGCCTTACTGTATTATGCAAAAAAAATTATGTTGCAAAAATTTTTTTAAATTAAAATGATTTCCTTTTTATTCCCGAACATTTTTGCATAAGAATCCATTAATGAGATTCTTGACGATTAATTAATTGATCAGTTCAGAAACAAAATAATATGTCAAGTAAAGTTTGAAGTTAATTAAAAATTTTGATGCAAAAAATGATAGTTGAATAGAAAATTAGCGTACACATTTATTGAATAATTTAATAAAATTAAAAAAAAAGTATAATAAAAAATTTATAGAATTATGGACAGAATTTTTTATAGCAATATCATTTTGTAAATTTCGATGAATATTTAATATTAGAGAAATCTGATTAAAAAAAAAAAATATATACATATATATATAAATTAAATAAATTGTTTTTAACAGAACTTGATTTACTTGACATCTGAATTTCAAATCATTGCTTTCTAAATAAACGTGATATTCAGTGGTCAAAAAATGTTCTAGAATAAAAAATTATTACGTTTAGAACATCATTCACGTCGCAAGCTGCCTCTTAATTATTTTTTTTTATAAATACGAGTAGACTTATACAGTTTATACATATCACTCAACAACGAATTTTTTTACAAAAAGCATGACTTAGAAACTACTAACTAGTAAGTGGTTTTACAATTTGTACTGTTATACGTCGGTACATTATCCGGCTTAAAGAGTCGCTTCGAGCGACGAAAATCTCATTAACGTTGCTCTTTGGAAATCCATCGTTATTGACGTAAAACGGCATAATTAAAAAAAAATTAGTCGATAACGAAGGATTGATAAACAACATTAATGATTCTTAACATTTTTGTTTTAACCGTCGGTAACTTTGAAAAGTCTTAGCTTTTTATACAATAACTACTAAGAGACATTCTTAAAAAAAATACTCCTTAAACTTCTTATTTTTTATAACAGTTCAGATCCTTTTGTCATATTTTTTTCTTAAGATCTGCTTTTATGTTCGTGCGTAAAAAATATTATGCGTTTAAGTTTTCTTATTCCGCCAACATTTCATTTCAAGGCACATGAAGTATTAATTCTGATTGTATTTATTCTTGAGAAGTGGCGGAATTTGAATACAGTAGGAAAATTTTGGTTAGCTAGCGCAGTGTATCATGCAAGGTTTCCGTGAACCCGAAATCTATATAGGCACGTATATTCAAGCTGGCCATGATTACTATGAATTCTCATTTCAACGTATTCGTACGGAGTCGTGATTGACATATTCTAATAAATTAAAAATAAACATTTTTATTTAAAAAATATCAATCGTTAACAACTTATATTTAAAAAAAAATAGAAATAATTTAACTCACTTGAACTGGAAAGTATTGAAGACTTTCGTCGGAATCTAAAAACTCGTATTCTCCAAACATTACAGGCTCTAAATCATTTTCTCCTTTTAAGCCCTGTAATATTATTTATAAACGTGAAAAATTTATATTATAAAGGAATTTTCTATGCAAAATAAAAATCACGATTCTCACCCAAACATTAAATTTTCTTGGCGCACTTTTCATTTCTCCATTAGGCAGATTGGATGTGGGCGCATGTTCCACTGTGAAACCCGTCACGTAAATAACACTTCGTAATTTAATCAGCAAGTAACCTGGAAAATCCTGAAAAGCCCAGCACATTCCAGGTTGCAATGTATTGCCTTGTATTACAGTTCGCGGATTGTTACTTTCATAATATAGTATTATTCCCACGATCTTGAAGGCGCGCGTGTGAATATTGTATCGTTGAGTGCAACGTGTGCTGATTATTTGCCCACCTATAAATAATTGTAATCAAGACACGTGAATGTTAAATTTAACCAACAATTTAATTTTTATAAATGTACTATTTTTACCTGCAGATTCTAAAGCATAATCAACTCGACCAGTTTTGTCTGCATCATAAATTTTTAAAATATTTAAAACAATTTTGCGTATGTCATCCATTCCCATATTTAAATCATTATATGTAGATTCCGATGCTTTTATTTCGCAAGATTTTTTAATATGATCGTTTTGAATTTTTGAGTTCATAATTTGGAACATTCTCATGATATCTTGTTTTGAAAAATCCTTTCCGAAATAATCGGAAAAAACTTTATCCACTTGCTTTTGTATTTCTTTCTCGTTTATAGAATTTAACGCCGTATCACAACACGTTTTTAGTTGTGCATATAGATTTTGTAAAGTTTGAAATTTAGCTCTTATAAAGTCAATGTCATCAGACTTACACTTTTCAATATTGTTTCTTTGTTCTTCCAATTCTTGCTCCATATTCAATAATTTTTCCTGCAATAACATGCGATTTCATTTTTGTAAAACATATTTAGTATAATTTGTTATTAATTACTTTAATAACGTACATCATATTGTTTCCATATATTATTGTCTTGTTTGAGCTTTTCTAAAACTTGTGTAATATTTGATAAATATTGCTGAAAAAGAGAAAATTAAAATATTTGAGCATTATTAATAAATATTAATATTAATATGATGCCATTGATACCAATTGCTATAATTTTTAAAAAGTTATTATTTAACATAAACTTATGAAATTTTATGAACATAGAATTTTTGTATTTTTTATAACTTCATATGAAATATATTCTAAATTTTTACTTACTGACTCTTTAACTTTTGCAGACTCCAAATACTGTATGCGACTGATTAAAGAATTTATCGTATTTGTAAGTTCTGTATCTACTTTTGAATCTTGTAAATTATTTTGTACTATTGGTACTTTTTCTTTGTTTTGGAACAATTGTTTCAAGGACAGTGGAATAGCAGACACAATGTGTGGCAGGAACCAGAATCCTAAAAAATAATGAATTGCGTTTAAAATCATGAATATTTTTCTTAATTCTAGTATTTTTTACAAAATCATTCATCTTTAATTAACTCCTTGCAAACAATTATTAATCTGATATTTTGATGCAAGCACTTATCAATTAAAAAATGTTTGAAATAATTATACATATTTAATTTATATTAATAAAAAACACCAATGAATAATAAAATGAAAACATTTTATTTAAAATCTGCTCCAAGAGAAGAATACATAGGAGAACATATTTTAATTAATAGGTATACATAATTAACAAATTATAATTGTTCTTGTTATCGAATGTTTAGTAATATGTTCAATTTATTGATATTGATGTAGTTCTAATTTTTCATAGAATAATGAAGTCTACGATTAAAAAAAATTAATTTAATTTGTAATAATAAATATAACTAAATATCTAATAATAAAACTAAATATCTCTTTATATATTACAATATTATTTAAAAATATTGGTTAATGAGAGAAAATAAAAATCATTTAAATAAATTGTCAAATATTAATAAATTATAAATTTCCAGTGTAAATACCCTTAATTATGTATGTGTATGTAAATATATATATATGTGTGTAATTGTTAATTAAAACTAAAACCATTCCGAAATATAAAAATAAAAAAAAAAAAATAAAAAATAAAATAAATAAGATTAGAATTCTATTGTAAGATTATATAAAATACAAAAATAAAAGTAACAAAAAAATAGAAAAATCATCTTATATACCATATATATTTTTCTTGTTTAGGTTTATTACCAACGTTTTATACGGTCATTCATTTACTTGCAATTATTCTTTTTTAGTAGCTTTTAACCATTTTCTTTTTTAAAAGCTGAGAGAGAAGGATAGACGAAGTTTGTAACTCACCCGGTTTCCGGGATAAACAGCGCAGCTTCGATTGAAAATTGTGTCGAGTCCATGCGCGCGAGAAACAGAGCTCGAGCCTTCCTCTCGATTATAAGCGGCCACTTTAAAGAGTTTAAACACACTCCTTTCTATCCTTCTCCCATTTATAATATCGACTTTTAAATTGTCCACGACAATTCGCTGCGAAACGTTTGTATTGTTTTTCTACTTTACAAGCTTCTTTTTCAAAGCCTTCCTTTTTTATTTCTATTTTAAGCAAGTGAACGTGCTTTTTGATTTTCTAAAGTACCCTGATTCTTATATGTGTAATAGAGTAAAAATAAAATGTTGGAAATAACATTAAAAATAGTTCTCTAATTTTTATCTATAATGAAAAACCTAATCTTAATATCATAATACACACATATTAGTAAATTAATACATTTCTTATTAATAAACTGCAAGGTATAAACTTTTTAAAGTGTAAGAAAATAACATCGTATAACTTTAAGCTTAAATTATGTGCTTTTTAAGTTTTTTTGTTTCTACAATAACATAAATTTGTTATAAATCAAGAGTATTATTGAACATATAGACTCATTTTATATTCTAATAAATGAAAGATTTCAACATACAATTGTATATTAAAATAAGAATGTATATAATTATTTTATATGAATCGTTTTCTTTTTTTAATTACTTGTAACTATAATTATTTTAACAATCCTTTAAGTTTAGACATTATTTTATGCACTTTAAATGTATAGAATATAAAAAAACAGAACATGTCTTTATAACAATCTTATAAATTCTATTTCCATAGTTCTAAAGAATTTAAAAAAAATTGACTATTAATCGATCGTTACTTTAAAAAAAAAAAAAAAATTTTTTTAATGTTTTTATAGCTAATTGATATTGTTAACATTTGTAACTTTTTCTTTAAAGAGTTTTTATTTTTTTATTTGTTTTATTAATAATCTATTTAAATATAGCAATAATATATATTTTTTTTAATAAATATATTTTTGTTTAATATAAACATTATTATGTTTAGGCTTCTTATATAAACTATAGGTTAGCACACACA
Source organism: Chalcis sispes (assembly GCA_949987625.1). NCBI lineage: Eukaryota > Metazoa > Arthropoda > Insecta > Hymenoptera > Chalcididae > Chalcis > Chalcis sispes. The sequence goes on along the minus strand of OX465098.1, from coordinate 12,086,876 downwards.
AACCCAAATATTAATCAAACTTTTTTAATAATAAATATGTCACGTAAAATTATTTAAAATTATTCAACTTAGCAAAAATCGTTAGACTTAAAAATAATAAATACTCTTATAAAGCAATTGGTTTTTACTAACTTTCTAATGCAATAATAGAAATAAAAACTATTGTTAGTTAAATAAAAAACATTTATAAAGTATATTGTGAACCAATTAAAAAAAAATAAATAAATAAAAAAACGAAATAGACAACTTGGTGGCTATTCGCGACCGAAATTTGGAAAAGATGGAAAAGATGGAAAAGATGGAAAAGATGGAAAAGATGGAAAAGACGGCAAAGACACGTTCACAGTAAGTAAATTCGGCAAAGACACATTTGTGAAAATTGATAGGTATTTATAAAATATTTCGCTGTCAATAAACGAAGAATTAACAACGCGATTAGTAGTCTCAATAAAAGTGTCGTGAACGTTTCGCAGATAATTTAGACAAGTAAAAGTATGTTTATGTGCAACGTAAGCGCCTGAAACAAAAGTAGAACGGAATCCGAACTAAATCCAAAAGCAATCAAGGATATATTTAATAAACAGATATTTGCTATATTATTATTATTATTATTATTTTATTTACTATATTATTTATTTTAAAATAAATAATTTCATCTTAAGATAATTTTTTTTTTATTCTAAAAGTTTTTTTAAAACTTTTTTTATAAAATTTTCACAACTTTCATTTTAAATAATTATTAAATAGAAATGTCTTAACTTTTTATTTGCATTAATAAAATTATTTATTAGCTAAATTTATTAAGCTTATGTGCTGTTTTAACAGAATTCTTAAACCACGTACAATATTCTCTTTTAGTTTTGAATTCTCAATTTGAAATATTTATGACACTTTTTTTAGAATTAAAATAAAAATCTATATTGTTATATCAATTTAGACTTACTTATAATTGTTAAAATATTTAAACATGTGCTTTTATGTATGTTATTAATCATGTTCTTAATTATTTTACAAATAATAAAATTATTGCTTTTACGTATCATAAAAGTTATAAGTAAAAATCGATTCTTCTAAATAGATAAGAATCATTCATACTGATATTTTTTATTAAATATTATTTGAGTTTTTTAATTTTCTTACCAATGGTGAGAAGAAGCGGAAAAAGTACAAGCCAAAGTACTTTTTTACGTCGCCCTTGGACTCGTTCTCGAATATTGGAAGCTTTGCTTAGTATCCATGAGTCAAGAAGTATAACTTTGACAAGTAATAGATACATATGCTGCATAAAGGTATCAATTTGTCGTCGAAGTCGACTCCACTTTGTTTCTGAAAACAAATGTGATGCTTAATTATCACTGGTGATTAATATTACTAAAGGAGGCTCCCACATTTTTGTAAAATATAAAAATGAGAAATTGCATAAACTATTAAGAAAACTGAAAAGTAAATAAAATTTTCATGTAGTAAGATCATAAATTATTAATAATTAATTAAATACCTTCACGATAGTAATAATGACTAGTAACAAACTTTTTCTTTTTAAATTGACCAAAAGTAATAAAATGCAGAATTGCATAAAACCATGTCGAAATTAAACTGATGAATCTCTGAGTATTTTTCAATTGATATTTGTTATTCGATGTTGTTACTGCTTCATCCAACTCAGTGTCAGAGTCCACATTACCTGTAGATCTGTAACGATTAGCTGAGTATGAATTTAAATGAGGATTCACCCATGATTCATATCTGAAAAAAAAAAAAAAAAAAGTGTTATGCTTTTTACATTTTTGCTTAATTATGAGTTGCTCAAAGCCAGAATAATAAAATGTATTAATTTATTTTTAAAATTTTACTTATTTAACATAAACATTATAAGATTTCAAAACTGTATTGAACACTGTATATCAACAATTAAAATTGGCTATTAGTGATCAAAATAATTACTACAAAAATAAAATTAAACTTACTTTTCATTAATTTGGTTATCATTTGCAGACTCATAGATAAACTCTCGCCGTGTATTGTATTGTTCAGCGTGTGTCCTCGTATAAACAACTGACTGACCTGCAGTACCCGAACCTCTAATATGTGGTAATAATTGTGGAACCGTATCCTAAAAAATATAAATTATTTTTGAACATGCAAAAATAAATTTTTTTTCAAAATTTAAATTGAAAGTTTAAGTTAAAACAGCAAAAAACGGTATTTTAATTTCATCAATATAATCACATATAGCTAAAACACAGTTTAATGATTTAAAATATTCTTTATATATAATTAAATAATTCTTTCTAAATTGGTATACAATTAATATAATGTTGGTTTTCCTATTAATATTACTACACAGTATATTGATTTGTATGAATTAAATATTAAAAATTTAAATTTAAATGTCATTTTTTTGTATTAAAAGTTTTATAAAGTTAACCAAAATAATATAAAATTATACTTTTAAGTTATGAAAAATTTGTAAAATTTATTTTAAATTTCAAAATATTGGAATAACAAGCTAAAGGCTATCATCATGTTTCTGATTAATTTAGAAAAATTAAAAAGCTTACCGATAAATCACGACGTATTTCGCTAACGTCCATTGTGTTTTCTTCATTGAAGCTTTCTTTGGAAGACTGGCTGAGACTCTGGCTATTTGATGCTTGACTACCGTTATAGAAACTACTGTCTGAATGCAAGGAGCGTCTAGACATATTAGGTATAGCTAAGACGCCCGGTGCAACCTCGTAACGACATGTCGACGTCTGTGAGTATGTATAATCCGTTTTTGGAAATTTACTGTAAAAAAAATTATTAAATATATTTCGTTCACAAGATAAAAAATTCTAGTGTTACGGTCAATTGTTGCGCTAAAATGCTCTTTAACGAAGGTGATATTTCTTCACTACGCGTAATGTATAGAGAGAGGTCAAAAACTCGCACTTATTCATTGTTTATAAACACTAACAGAAAAGGACAGAGACCTCTTTAGAGTTTTACTAAATGATTCTATAATTAATGGGATATTTAAACTGTGTTTTATTATTCTTTTCGAATATTAATATTTAATTAATAATTTTCTTTATATTTTTATACATTTTTAATATTTATGCATTTTTTACGAATAATTATACGTAAATAAAAATTTATTAATAAATTAATTAAAAATAATTTAATTAAAATAGCATAACTAATATATCAAAATTGCAACAGAGTATGTTAATTTCATTAAATCATATTAAATAAATACACTTAAAATATCAAACATGAAATTCAGCAGGTTTAGAAAATATTTTATAACTTACAATAACTATAAATTGTTTATGAACTCACTTCCAATATTCGCCTTGTTGTTTATAAAATTCATAAGCAGATCCAGGTCTACTAGGAACATCTTCTCTATCTCCCTCTTCCGATGAATAGTCACTAGTCATAATTCTCTTTGGAGTAAGGCTTTCCCTCTTTCTTTCCTTGGTTTCAGACTTTGTATCTGAAGAATCATCTTTTACTTCACTTTGTCCATTAGTGAAAATCTGCCTTTTAATTCTTTGACGTTCCGAACGACGTTCTATTTTTTTTGTATTTTTACTAACAGTTGCTGATTTATCTGAACTTTTACTTTGAGTTTCAGAAGTATTATCTGTCAAAGTATCATCTTTTTGTTCTGTAATAGTGTCCATATTCTTATTACGAGCTTTAATTACACTGCTGGGTCTGAAATATTATTCATTTTAAATTAATTGTACAATTTTATAAAAAAACTTTGATTAGTTGTGAGATATTTTAGATTTTTTAATTTATCTTGAATTTAATAATAAATATTGTTACAGAAAAAAATTATTATTAAATAAATATTTTTTTTTTTTTATACTTCTTTGAAATTCAAAATATCTAATTTATTCAGCATATGCAAGTATCTTACAGTGATCTTGAAGCTGATCTTCTGCTACTGCTTACTTCCCCAGGCGTCATAGAACGATCTCTACTTCTACTTCTTAATTCATAATGATGTTCTGAATCTTCATTTTCTGTCATAGTGTGAGTAAGAATATGAGGCGTTTCTGACCTAGAACGACTGCGATTTCGCAGTTCATAATGCTTCGGTTGTCCACTTTCCATGCTTAATTATATTCTATAAAAAAGAAAAAAGACTGGATCAAAGTCAACTATTCTTTGCTAAAATAAATGAAACTTATAAATTGATGTAAAACAGAATAAGAAAAAAGAGAAAATGTAGAGAGTACATGTTCACTTTGGGTCTGTTCTAAAAATATATCAGCCTCACCCTTCAGGGAGGTAATAACGAAATCACGCGACGGAAAGGGACGAGAGAGCAACATAAAAGCCGCTACCTAATGATTCTGTACAAGCACTAAAAATGGACTCAAATTTTCCAGAAAATTTTAATTTTTTTAACATTAATTACGTTAAACAGTTATTGTATATTTATAAAAACTAACCTAGAACATATATTTATAATATAGCGATATAGTTAATAACTTACTATTTTTGTATTAATATTAAAAATTACAATTTTTTATAGTTCTAAGTAGCATTTTTATTTTAAATTAAATAAATAATATAATGTATAATATTTTATATTAAAATTATTAAACTTTTACTCAACAGAAATACTATAGATTATTATGTGAACATATATAATTTTATTGTATGCGAAGTTGTCTTTAAAAATTAATCAGTAAACTACTACAGCAATCTTACATTATGAAATCGTGAAATTCGTAAAAATATCTCGCAATAACAATTTTTATGTTGCATGTGTTCAGTTGGTCTCATTAAATTGTCAACTGATCAAAATATATCAAATATAACAATCAATTATTGAAAACTCTATCTTTTTATTTTTCTTATTATTTATACAATTAAAAAATTAATGATTAGAATCTTGGTCTCGTTCTATCTTTATTTGTAAGTATTTTGAGATTAAAAACCGTACACTGATAATATTTATCTGTATAAAAAACTTTTGTAAAATGTAAAAAATTAGTTTTCGCGCTTCAGATAAACATGCGACACACGGCACTGTAGTGCGATTTTACTGACCAATTCAATGGTTTTTAACCGTTAAAAGTCTATGCAAGGCGAGGTCGCGCAATGAAAAAAAAACATACACACGCGCGCGCAGGCAAGTGCGTGAACGAAAATATATGTACACAAGCTACGAATTTAAGAAAATTATGAGTATAATTTTTTAAAAGATAAGAAGAGTAATATTAATGAGGTAACATTCGCAATACATTTAGGATTGGAAAACATTATTCTTAAATTGTTGCTTGCAATGTTATATATATATATATAGGTACATAAGTGTAGCAGAATCTAGGTGGATGGTTGAGGTCTATTAATAGTTAATGTCTCAACGGTTCTTACACTATCTTGAACTTCCCCTTCGTTTACTTTGGTTCTTCTTATTTTACAACGATAACTAAATTGTTGATTTTTCAAGTCTATTCTACCTATTGCTTTTATCACTCATGAATTATTGTTTACGAGAATCCGTTTCTCCGCGCAGATACATCGACAAAGACGCGATTTCAACAAGGCAATGCGCGCCGACTGCCAAGACAGAAACAACGATGAACGTCTGAACGATGACTGAGCAACGTAAACACATGCGCACTACACATCACCGCCCGTATAGATACACAATGATACGTAATATCGAAAGTGCGCACACAAACTCATTACGTTGTAGTTGTTTACTTGCTGCGTATGCGTACACCGTACAAATCTATATCGGCATTGAATTATAATATGCTTTTTATCGCTTTATTTTTCAAAAATGTTAAATAATCCCTGTGAACTTATCAATAATTTTATAATAATATAATAGTTAACTTGATTGAAAATATAACAATATTAATTTTATTCATACTACATTTTTATGTGGCTATAAAATATTAAATTCGTATTTTTTTTATAATAATGTCAGATCTACTTTTTTTACTTTTAGATAATATTTTTTATGAGTATATTAAATAAAACATAAAATTTTAAATTATATTATTTTATAAAAAAAAAATTTGCAACTTGCCTGAGTAATTGTAAATGAAACAGATAAAATTCGAAATAAATAAAGCAACATATAAGTTATAACAATAATTATGTACATTATTATTCAGAAATTTTTTCTGATATACAGTGCATGCGATACAAATGAAGGTTCAAACTATACATCTACGATAATTCATGACCCGTAACACTTAACAACATTATTCATTAGTATTTTGCCGAGCTTTAACGATGAGACACCCTTAAATGGTCGTAAAATGATAAAATGAAATAAAATGTACATATGAAATGAATACAGAAGTATGTATTTTTAATCATAATTTAATTGCTTAACACGTTTTCTTCCTTTCATATGAAAATTGCATTTATTATTTATAAATTTAAAAAAATGTATGCGTATATATTTCAAATATTTTTTCTAAAAATATTATTTATTGAAAAATTATAAAATACAATGGATTTTTACAAAATTTTCTAATTAGGGAGATCACAAAGAATGTAGCTTTTTTACATTACTTTTTATTAACAACCTTTTACCATCTACTGTGCAAATTTTCACTGTCGCGCAGATATAAAAATCAATTGGTTTTTAATCAAAATATCTAAAGATGGCATTGTGGATATTATCCAAATTTATTAACTTTTTGACACATAAAAAGTGTTGTAGCGATCGAAATCAATCGAAATTCAAAGGTGCAATGTTAGACTAATGTAGTGAATTAGTCAGCGTATCTCCAACCCTAATACACATTAATTTTTTTCAGGATTCGTTTTGTGCAATGCGATTTTGTATTATCGTGTTTTAGAATAATATATCTTTTCTGTAAACAATGTAACTTTTTAATTAAAGATTAATTTACTCGATTCAATTGTTTACAGTAAAGATTTTCATTCACGGTTTCTTTAAGTTTCCAGGTCCGCGAATATACTTTATCAAAAATACAATCATAAAATAAGTACACAAAAGCGCCTTTTTGGGATGTAAACTTGGATTATATTTCTTTGGACAGATTATACAGAACCTAAATAACTGTTTTGCATACTTTACCAATTCGTTGCAAATATTCTCGAATGGTCGACCAGGATAATAGTTCCTCGATTATCTGACACGGATTTGTTCCCAATTTCGTCCTTAATACGATATATATATAAAGTTTTTAATTTTTTCTACGCGTACCGATTAGGAAGTCAATTGATTTCAAAAATCAAAATTTCCTAATCTGAATTTAGAAAACCACCTTTGGCGTTTAAGAATGTCTAATTGCACTTGGTTAAACATCGCAAATGTTTTTTTCGGTAGCAACCGTTGCGTTACTACCTTTGTAAAGTTCAAAATGCATTCACGCTTCAAATGCTGAATATGTACCTCTTTTTGTATTTAACTGACAATTTCACCCAAAATTGCAAACAAAATTTAGGATTTAATTATTTGCAAATAAACAAGTCACTTAAATTTTAAAATATCTTTGGCGCGACTTCGTACTTTATTGAAGAACACAATTCTGGTATTTATGATGAATAAATATTTGCGCAGAGACATTACTTTCCGGTTCGCTTAATATTTACATAAGAAAAAATTTATTTTTTTTTTTTTTGACACAAATTAAGGCTAGTAAAATTGTTAAAAAATATAAATTAAACTTCTGTTTCATTTATGCATGTGTAAAATAAATACATATAAAATATATATAAATACATATATAAAAGATTTTTTATTGCTTTTTACTTCTTTTCGTTGCACGAATTGGCTCCATAATTATTTGTTTTTTAAATAAGTTTAGAATAAAAATTTCTTTTTTCTTTTCTTAAAAATATATGTAACTAATTTTTATCTGTATAAAATATCTTCAAGTTTTTAAGTTTGTTTGCTTTTAATTCATCAATATTTTTCCTTTCATTTATTTCAATTTGGCATGACATCATTGTTTGCATTCCAATGTCACAATGTAAGTAAAAGAATGTAATTTTAACACTTATAAATTTTTTAATATGTTTATTTATTTAGCTGCTAAGAATTAAAAATTATACATTAATACATTTTCACATTTGTTTGTTTTATGAATTGCAAAAATATTTTAAATAAAATATTTTTACTTTGTATAATAATATATTTTTAAGAAATATAAATATAGCTATAAATATTACACATAAAATAAAGTTTTTCTATACAAGAAGTCAAACATTTATAAAAATTTTTTACTGTTCATTAATTAAACATTTGTATGTTTATAGGTGCTATAATTAATATTAATAGTTATATAGAATAATAAATGATCATCTTTCACAAATTATTTCAGACTATTCAAGCATTTGTAAATTTAGTAAATCTTCTATTGATAAGTAACTTAGAATCTCGTTTGTAACAAGATCTGGCAAAGAAAAAGGTGTTATAAACAAACCAAACACTCTTGATGAATGTTCTAATAATTTTTTTTTTGATTTTGCTTCATAAAACTTTTCCATTAAAATCTGATAATAAATTGGAAATTTACCGGCATACATGTTTAATTTTTTTAATAAATTTTCGTTCTTAGTGTATCCTACAATTGTATCAATATTTTTTGTTAACATTTTGTACATAGTAATAGTACCACAAATTTTACTTTTTTTCATTATATTCAATTCCGTTTGACAATCTGAGTAAAAACATTTCAAATATTCATAATCATTTATCATTTTTAAATTTTCTTCACATACGTAAGTTAATTTTGCTATATATTTTGTTAATAATTTAAAAATATCATCATCATTTTCAATTTCTAAATACATTGGGAGAAATCCATTCCATGGATTATATGTACGTCTCATACAAATTATTTTGCAAGCTAATGAAAGTGGAGTCCTGCCACTTTTATCAGTAGCATTAACATCTGCATTATATTCAAGAAGTATTTTTATTATATCTTGATCTTTTACGGCTATAGCAATATGAAGAGGTAACTTTCCATCATATGTCCTATCCTCAATTTCAGCTCCTTTGTCTAATAATAATTTAACTATACTCTTATTACTACATTGAATGGCATAATGTAAAGGGCTTTTTCCATTATAATTTTTCATATTAACCTTAGCTCCATATTCTAGAAAAAGTCTTACTAATTTTTCATTACCATTAATTATTGCCTGATGAAAAGCTGTCTCTCCTAAATTTGTGAAATCATTTATATCAGCTCCTTTATCCAAAAGAAGTTTCACTATTTTATCCATGACTTGTTCATCAAGGTAATTTAATTTTGCCAATAGATGAAGAGGGGTTTCACCATAATTATCTTTTGCATTTACTTTAGCTCCATGATTGAGAAGTAATTGAACACTTTCTTCTGATTTTTGTATTATTGCTTCATGTAAGATTGTAAAATTATAATTTATTCTATTGTTAACTCTTGCACCATTATCTATTAATAATCTAGCAATTTTTACATGATTAAATTCAATAGCAACATGAAGAGAATTTTTTCCATCTCTATTTTTCGCATTAACATTTGCTCCACACTGTAAAAATAATTTAGTAAGTTCTTCATTACCATATACAACAGCACAGAATAATGCAGTCTCATAAGAATCCGTAGGCTCATTAAGTAAAGTCTAAAATAATGTCAATTATAAGCTTCATATTAAAATTGTAATTCATCTTATGAAACCTACCTTAATATTAATTTCTTTGTTAAAAATTAGGTTTACTATTTTTGGCATATTTTTTTTATCCTGATAGTTGACACAAGCAGTTAAATGGAATCTTGCTTTATCTAATAAGTCGTTAATATTTATTCTTGGATCATAATCCAGAAATAGTTCTGTATTTTCTTCTTTTTCAGACACAACAGCCATATGAAGTGGACAAAAATCTATTCTTGTACCATTTATAAATGCTCCAACATTTAGAAATATTTATATTTATGTTATCAGATGCTCCTGAATAATGAAGTGGGATGTTATTTTTACCGTTATCTTTATCAACATCTTAAAAAACTAAGATATTTTTAATAAAGTTTTCATTTTTCATTATTTATAAAGAAATAGAACAATTGATTCTTATATTATTATTAAAAAAATCTACTTAAATTATTTATACTATTATGCTGCTTCATATATACATAATTAAAAAAAGATAAAATCTAAAACATTTTTCAATATATATATATATATATATATATATATATATATATTATTCATAAAATTTTCAAGAAAACATAATAATAATAATAATATTAGATACAAATTCAATATAATAATGTATAATAATGAAAAATACTATTTGAATACTTATAAATTACAAATAATATAATAAAAAATTATGCATTTTAATTAAATTATTTTCTAATAATTCATTGTTATTTAAAGTAATATATATCATAATCATTTTACTTAAAAACAAAACTATTTTTTACATGCAAAATTTGTTTTAAAATTTATAAATTTCAATTTTATCAACACTTCTAAATAATTTATAAGCTTTCAAAAATAATTTATTTACCTTATATTGTTAATGCAAAGAAATAAAAATCGTTATATAGGTTAGAACTTCAATTCTTGTAAAAACCAGAACCAGGTTAAATAAACTGCTTTCAAGAATACAAAAAACATTCATTACTAGTTTATAATATTGTGATATTATTGTATCACGATAAAAATATAGCTTTCAGATTATTGAGATAAGATATCAAATTGTTTTTAAAATTTTATTCATTTCAAAATAGTATAAGGCTAAATATTAATTCGTTTTTTTGTAATTTATTTTTCATTTAATAAATGTGTTAATTTGAATATACCTACTAGTTTACTATGAAACCGAACTGATGCATACAAAATTTTGATTATGATTAATGATTAAGAGTGCTCCTCAGCAAAACAGGAAGTTAAAATCGATCGTAGCGTCACAAAGAAAATTTGTCCTTACTGATTCGAGCGTCCTCTGATGAAAATAAAGAAAATTAAATTTCTTGTTCTGTAATATCGACTTGTCAGGGCCGTATAATAAGAATATTACAGGGGGAAAAATTTTTTTTTTTCCCGTTACGAACTTACAATGTCAAAATATGAAATAAAATCATGTATTATACAAAGTAATTTTTTAATTTTTTTATTCTTTTTAAATTCTGTAACTCAGAAAATTAATTATTTTGAAATTAAAATAAATATATTAAATTAATAAACAAATTGTAATATAATATAAATTAAAATTGTTAGCGCACAAATATTTTTTTACGATTTTTATTTTATAAATTATACGTCGATTAAAATAATTTACAATTACTTAAACTTAAATCATGTCAATATTCAATTTATTATTTCTTTAATTTTATTTATTTTGATGTAATTATCAAATTTATAATAATATTGTATTTAGTACTTCGATTATTTATTTATTCGATTTTTTATTATTTATAATAAAAAATAATAATTTTAAATGATATTACTACTGTCAAAATAATTTATTTATAATTATTTTAAGTTTAAATGCAATATATTAGTAAATCTTTAAAATTGGAGAAATTACTATTTGATTTCTTATTACATTTTTTGAGGTTTCCTCGCAACGATCGAACGCCAATGTGGCGAATTATAAAAGTCTAAATCAGAAACAATTTTATCCTACGGATAACGCGTTTATTTAACATTTTATTTTACTGAAACTAATTGCAAAAACCAGTTTGAACAATTGTACAAGTATGGACGCTCTTATATTAGAGTAATTAATTTTGCAAATTAGTTAAAAAGAAGGAAGATAAGACTTTAATGTCGTCTGCTATTAACTACTCACATGTATGCGGACTAATTACATGTGCGCGCAGCTGAGAGCTACGCTTATTTGAATTATCGTGCGTGCTAGCTGATTTCGTCTGCGTATTGCAGCCGAAATACGTATATTAGATGTGTATTCGCATAAGATAACGATTTTTCATTCGAAATTATTTTTTTTTCTTATTATAAAATTATTATTTTAATTTATTATATTCTATAATTTATAAAGTTATTCATTATTATTAAAAACTTATTTTTAATTTTATTAAAATTATTTTTTTTTTAAATTAATTTTAAAAATTATTAAAATTTTGTATTATTTCACAATGCAATATTTAAAATTATTCTTTGACATTTTAATACAATATTTAAATTTAATGAAAAATATAAACATTTTTTTCATTATATTTCATTTTTTTCAAAACATTATAAGAAGAACTTTTATTATTGTAAGTCGTTGGGGAGGGTGTAAAAGTATTAGGCAAAGTTTTGCGGCCACAAATTTTTGTCGAATTTTTTTTTTTAATAATGAAAGAATATTCGAAAAATCGGTTTTTTCCTTATAACTTTTGAACTGTTGTTGCTATTAAAAAAAGGTTGAATACTTAATTGTGCGATTTCAAATTACCTATAAAATAAGACAAGTTGGGTTAAAATTAGTTTATTTGTTTCATTCAGAAATTCAAAAAATAGGCAATTGAAGTTTTTTTTTTTTAATTTTATATAACTAAATAAATTTTGCTTTTAAATAATCGTAGTGCAGCCTCATTCAAATGTCTTCATGTGTTTCATAAGTAATATAAATTTTAACTTTAAATATTAATTACTTTTTGCAAAAGTTATTTGTTTATTAAAAAAACCTCGTTGTAAAATGTAATTTCTTCATTCTACAGGGGTCGTACACTTGTCCATGGGTTTATTTTATTCGTAAAGAGTTGTGCTTCAAAGCACACCAAAGGAAAAGTTGATTTTTCAAGTTTCAATTGTTTCAAAATGATTTTGAAAATTATGTCATCTTAAAAAGTTTATATTAAGTGGTAAAATGTTTTCAAATCGAATCGACACATCGATTATTTAATTGCTGCAATTTTTTTTTGCAAATTTAAAGCCATTTTTGATAATTTTACGATAATTTGGAGCTAAGATTTGAAAAAAAATTTTTTTTTTTAGAAAAATATTGTTTGTCGCTTTGTTTATAAATTTTCAATGCGATTTATATTAACTGTTGCTGGAATATCAGAAACGATAATTTAACTCTTACTGTGGTCTACCTGTAAATTTAGACTTTTAATATTTATAAAGCGAGTAAGAGAATATAAAGAATAATTTGATTCTAGTTTGAAGATGTTACTCGATAGGTACAGTAAAGCATTAAAAAAACAATAATAAGTCCCATGAAAAGGCATCAGAACAGGATTTAACAAGGCCCACCAATTAATTTATTTTTTACTCTAATTGAACTAAACTTTAAGAGTAATTTTAACCTGTTACTCCATTGGTACAATTACTATCCAAATAATACGCGATAAAATTCGTAGAAAATTTGATACCGAACTGTGCCCAGGTATACAAGGATCTTGTTTGTGGTGGAAGCAACTTTATCATTTTAAAAATATTTTATCCTGTAACTCAACTGGCTAGCTTTTTTTACAGCTGTCACGAAGTGATTTTTTAAAATAAAGGTTAATCATCAGTACAAAATAAATTGCAAAAGAAGAAAAATGTTAAAGACAACTATTTGAAAATACAAATGTAAATGCAGATTATAAGTTAAATCAATATTAAAAAAAAAAGAAAAAATAAATAATCATTTTTAAAACATTCTGGTACCATAAAAAAAGTTTTTTCACTTATAAATATTATTTTTTAAATAGAAACAAAATAATAAAATAAATTATAAATGATCAATAATCAATTATTATATAGAAATATGTAAATTAATTGTTAAGCGATTTTTGAAAAACTTTTTTGATTTTCTTGATGATTGAATAACGACAGCTAAAACGATACCAAAATATGTTTACAAAAATGTTTTTAAGAAATTTCTTTATATTGAAAATACTAAAATTAAACATAAAATTAATTCAATTGATAAAATAATAATTTCGAGCAACTCAGAAATTATTTTAAAACCTTATTTCTGCTATAACTAGAACATTAAAGAATAATATAAAATTACAATAAAAAAATTATTGAATTGAAATAGAAGTTCCTGAAATAACTAGTAATATATTAGGTTGCTGCAGATGAAATGGCCGATTTAGCAATGACATAAAGTTGGCTGCAATTTTAGTGTATTATGTTGGCACAAGGCGGCGCAAATGATATGACATATCGAAGTATAAATACTGCTACCTTGGTTTATGGAGTCCACTCATTGACAGTCTTGCTCCGACCGTTGTGCGGCGCACATCGGTCTTCGCCAGCACTGCCCTCTTCACGCCAACCTTGGCATCTCGCTCTCAAACGGCCCTTCTAAGGGCCATTTCAAACGTATCATTTAATTATTTAATTATTTAATTATTTCATTTAATTATTTTATTATTTTATTATTTTTCGTATTAATTTTGTATATATATTTTTTAATTTTTAATTTTCTTGTCTTTTTACCACCCCTCAATATAAAATCGGCACTTATAAGTGCCTCCTCAAAACGTAGTCTCCCCCTCCCTCTCCGCTCAAACAGCTCTTCTAAGAGCCCCCCCCATCTCTTAAGTTTCTCTCCCCGCTTAACTTCCCCCTCCATTGCCACACAATGGACACAAACGCTCTCATCGAGCTGCCCCCTACCCAACTAGTCCAGATCATTCTGGACCTCCACAAAGAACTCACCGCCCTCAGGAAATTGGTCAATGGACCAGTTTCCCAAGATACTCCCCGCGATGAACAAACCCTAGCTTCCCCCGCGCTCTCCCGGCTGCAGACAACAGGCCCTGACGCCATGGACAGCGAGATCAACTCAGGCCCCAATACCGAGCACAACGACTTCACCGAAGTCTTGCGTCGCCCTAAACGCCAACGTACTTCAAGCCCCCTAATTCCCCCTTCTCCCAGCAACAGCTCGGACTCCGACCCTGACTCGGACACTGCTGAGCCAGACGCAGCGCCCGAACGCAGCCCCCCTCCTATCATCATACGCCAGAAACAAATCTGGCCTAAACTGCATGCCGCTCTCAAGAAAATAGGCATCCTTCCCCGTCGCGTCGTCAACACAACGGACTCTGTTCGAGTATACCCCAAATCAGTGTCCGATTTTCGTACCCTCTCCAAGAGACTGGAAGAATCCAGTATTGAATACTCCACCCATCAACTCCCAGCCGACCGGGATCTCATCGTAGTTATCCGTGGTGTCAATGAGTACATCGAAGAGGCTGAACTACTAGCTGAGCTTCGAAGCGAAAACCTCCCCATCCGCCGGATCCATCGCATGAGAAACGGCAACAAAATCTGGCCACTCGTCGCGGTCCATCTCGACCCCTCAAACCCTCTGTCAAAAAATATCTATAAACTCGCCACTCTCGGAGGCGCCAACATCAAAGTGGAGCCGAAGAGAAAATCCAAAATCATCCCCCAGTGTCGCCGTTGCTTCAAATTTTTTCACACGGCCAATTACTGCCACGCCGCCTGGGTCTGTGCCTTCTGTGGTGAAAACCACGAAACACATTCCTGCGCACTCAAAGACAAAAAATCCGCGAAACCTTCCTGTGCCAATTGCAAAGGCGACCACCGAGCCACCTATCGCGGCTGCCCCAAAGCTCCAAGGAATCCGTCACCGAATAAGACCTCCACCCCCCCAACGCCTAGATCTCCGGCCCCCCAACCCGCTCCGATCCCCAAGCCAGCACAAATCCCTACCCGTCTCACCCAACCCTCACTCTCTTACGCTAATGCAGCTCGGAGTTCCCCGTCGAATTCACCTCCAACTGCCTCCCCCGCATCAATGCAGCCACCCCTACCCCTGCTGGTGTCACCTCAGCTTCAAAATATCTTCTTTCGCTTCATGAGCGAACTTACCTCCGCTATCCAAGCAGCCCATCATGGCTAGTAAACCCAATAATCTTAAAATTGTCACGTGGAACGCTAACGGCCTACTGGCGCACAACAAGCTCGCTGAGCTCCAGGACCTCCTCGCTAATAACAACATCGGAGTCGCATGTATCACCGAAACCCACCTCCCTTCCGGCAAAAAACTTTTCATGCCAAACTTCACGACCTACAGAAGAGACCGCCTCAGCGGCTCCAAAGGCGGCGTAGCAATTTTTGTTAAAAAATCTATCCGCCACAAGGCCATCCAAGTCAATTGCTCCTCAGCCGAAATCATCGGCACCGAGCTCACTCTGCCTTCCGGTCCCCTTCGTATCTTTACTGTCTACGCGCCGCCTAGCTATACTCAACAGTTCGACGATCTTCCCCCCCTCTTCGACAACAACATACCCACAATCTGCGCAGGAGATTTCAACGCTAAACACACAGCCTGGGGCTGCTTCCAAAGCAACAAAAGCGGCCTCGCCCTCTTCGACCTCGCCCTACGTCACCATTTTCTCGTCGAAGCTCCGAACGACCCGACTTATAACTCCTCAATAGAAAGCCACACTCCAGACATTCTAGACATCTTCATCACTAAGAACCTCAACCTCACAACAGATCCCTGGTCCTCCTGTGAACTAAGCTCCGACCACTACCCGGTATTCCTGGAGGTGCCTAGCTGCCCCCTGGAATCCCCGCAAATGTGCCATTCGACAAACTGGCTCCACCTTCGCTATCTCCTAGAAACCTCCCAATACAAATGCTCCACCCTCCACACTACCTCCGACATAGACCGGGAAATTCAAGCCATCACCCTCGACATCAATACAGCCTCCCTCCAGGCCACCACTAGTCACCCAATCACCCCCAAAATTCAAAACCTTCCCCCAGATGTCAAATCCCTCATCCGGGAAAAAAACAAAACTCGGCGCCAATGGCAACGCCGGAGACCCGACCCTCCGCCCTGTTCTCAACGCTCTTCAACGCAACCTCCGTGCTCGCCTCACCGAAATCCGCAGCGCGTCCTTCAATCAATTTATTGAAGAAGCCGAAGCGCACCCCAAAAGTTTATGGAAAGTTGTAAGAGCCCTACGCAATAGGACCCCTCATCTCCCAGCCCTCAAACACGAGGGCAACACGTTCACTCTGGATGAAGATAAGGCCAATATCTTTGCCTTATCACTTCACCAGCAATGCTCCCCGCTCCCAAGCGCCCCCCATCTAAGCAGCACTCATCAACAAATAGAACAACAGTTAGCCCTCCACAATTTCTTCACGGACACCATCGCCCCCTCTTCTCCGCAGGAGATCACCAACGTCATCCGCGCCCTCAAGAACAGAAAATCTCCAGGCAAAGACGGTATCCACAATAACGTCTTAAAACTTCTCCCCCGCAAACACATCATGGCCATTTGCAATATAACAAATGCCATGATGCGTCTTCGCTATTTCCCGTTGGCTTGGAAAGAAGCCACAGTTATCTGCCTTCCCAAAGCCGGTAAACCCTTAAGCGCAGCCTCAAGCTACAGGCCAATTAGCCTCCTCAGCGCTCTAAGCAAGGTAACCGAAAGCGTAATCCTAGCCCGTCTCAACCAACACGTCGACGCCAACAATATTCTCCCCTCCTACCAGCACGGCTTCCGCCGTCGTCACGGCACCGGCCACCAACTTCTCAGAGTGGCCGAGTTCATCGCCGACAACCTCAACAAACGCCGCCATACTTCGATGCTCCTATTAGATGTCCAGCAGGCCTTTGACCGAGTCTGGCACCAAGGTCTCATCCACAAACTCATCACCTTAAAATTCCCAGATTACCTCATAGGTGTCACAAAATCCTTTCTCGCCGATAGAACTATCCGCGTTCGCGTTGGCACTTCTTTCTCGAACCCCGTACATATCTCTGCCGGTGTCCCCCAAGGCTCCAAACTTTCCCCCCTACTCTTCAACATTTTCTGCCACGACCTACCCCCCAAAGAACCCATCCTCACCGCTCTCTACGCCGACGATATAGCCATCCTAGACTCCACTAAAACCATTGGAGCTAGCTCTGCCAAAATCAACAAGTTTCTTCCCACACTCCTCGAGTGGTACCAAAAATGGAGGCTCACAATAAACGAGGCTAAATCCACCGCCGTCTTCTTCTCCCACAGGCGACGCACCCCGCCTAACATAAGAGTCAACTCTCTCCGCATACCGTGGAGTTCCACCGCCAAATACCTAGGCGTCACACTGGATCGTAGGCTAACCTGGATCCCCCACATTAAAGCTACTAAGCGAAAAGCGCAAGCCGCCTTCATTTTTCTAAAACCCTTCTTCCACAACCCCAAGATCTCACCCAAATCTAAAGTCCGCGCCTTCAACGCTATTATCAGGAGCATCATCTCCTACGGCATCCCTATCTGGGGCTCTACCCTCCCCCATCGCCTAAAATCTATTCAAGGTACCTACATGCGACTGCTGCGCTCTGCCCTCAAAATCCCTTGGTTCATAAGAAACAAGCAAATCCTCGCTGAAACCGGACTTCCCTCCATCCCCCAAGCAGCCTCTACTTATGCTGCAAACCTCTGGACCTCAGTGAAGTCCCACCCAAACCCCAGCATCAATGCCCTTGCCAACTTCACCCGCAAGCCCTCCGACCGAGTCAGAAGGCCATGTCACCTGCTGCCATAATTAGCTCCCTCTAGTCTCGCTCCTAGCGTAAGCGCCTCTCTTCCAACGGGAGGCCTCCGCCCCTTCTCACGCTTTTTTTATTTTCAGGTTGGGAGTGTAGTCAATCGACTGTGCCCCGCTCAGGGAGGGGTTTTAGTCGGCAGGCACCAGCGATAGCTTGAAGCCAGCTCTCGCTAGGAATCAGCTTCCGCTGGTGAATCCGACACTACCCGATAACATCCCGGGTGTCTTTAGAAGATTTCCCCTCCCCGTGCCAATATACACAAAAAAAAAAAAAAAAAAAAAAAAAATTTATGGAGTCATTTCTGTTTTGCACTTCATAGTAATCGTAAAAACAAAAAGAGAAAGTGAACATGGAAGTGAATCAAAAACGGCTACCTTTACTATACGAATTTAAATTAGAGCACAACGCAACGGAAGCAACGAGGAATATCAACAGCGCATTTGGGCATGATATAGTTAGCGAACGAACCACTCGGCAGTGGTTCGAAAAATTTCGATCCGGAGATATGGACCTTGGAAATGAGCCACGTGGACACCCAGGACCATAGATTCGATAACGACGAGCTGCGTGCATTAGTGGCGTCTGAACCCCGCCAAACCATAAGGGATCTTGCCGAGAAATTAGGCGTTCACAATTCGACAGTTTGCCGCCACTTGCAACAACTTGGAAAAGTGAAAAAGCTTGACAAATGGGTTTCGCATGATGTTACCGAGCAAAACATGACGTGTCGAATGGAGATTTCAAGTTCTCTTCTCTCCCGCAACAAAAAGGAACCGTTCTTGCACCGAATTGTGACCTGCGATGAAAAGTGAATTCTATACGATAATCGTCGCAATCGATCGGCCCAATGGCTAAATGTCGATGAAGCGCAAAGACACATGCCGAAACCAAGCTTTCATCCAAAGAAAATAATAGTAACTGTTTGGTGGTCTGTAGCTGGAGTTATCCACTATTCGTTCCTGCAACCTGGTGAAACCATCAATAGAGAATCACCATCTGAGAAATACTGTGCTCAACTGGATGAAATGCATCAGAAATTGATAGTCCAACGACCTAGGTTTGCCAACAGGGATGGAGTGATACTGCTTCATGATAACGCACGACCTCATGTACCGAGAACAACGGTCCAAAAATTAAACGACTTGTGCTGAGACTCTTCCTCACCCTCCATATTCATCAGACCTCTCACCAACAGATTACCATTTCTTTAAACATTTGGATCACTTTTTGACAGGAAAAAGATTTAATAATGAAGCTGCTGTCAAAAATGCTTTCGAGGAGTTTCTTCGAACCAGAAACTCGGACTTCTACAAAATTGGAATAAATGTACTTGTATCTCGTTGGGAAAAGTGTGTTGCATCTATTGGTACCTATTTTGATTAAATAAATTGTTTTTATAAAAAGTTACAGCTATTTAAAAATTTATTACTAAATCGGCCATTTCATCTGCAGCAACCTAATAGATTGAACCAACTAGTAATATAGATAGTAGAAATATAGTAATAACAATTTATTCCATTCTTTATAAAAGTAAGAATCTGTGGCTCAATATTTAAAAAAATGTTGAATTATAAAAAAAAGGTTAGTTAATAATGATCATAATGTAAAAGAACAGATAGTTAATAATCATTGTAAAAGAGACAAATTGCATGTAAATGATAAAAATGAAGGGGCTAACTTGTTTTCGTAAAAGACAAACTATGTTTTGTTGCTATTAACATGTTCCGTGCCACGTGTACCACCGGTGGTACACGGTAAACTTGATCGTCAGGCCACGTGTAACCACCGGTGGTCCACGCAGTCATATTTATTCAATGCGCTATGGCCTGAACGACAAGTTAGGCAAAAATGGCTTGGCACGGAACGTGTTCAAAAAAAAAAAAACCATTTTTTTCTTGATTACATTGATGAAGATAAGATTTGACGTTTAAGAAAAATATCTAAAATTTACTGAAATATAAAATAAAACAATAATACAACATTTGAAAATTGTTAATGACAAACTGTAAACGTTACTTTAAATTGTAAAAATTTTATTAATGAAACTTTTGATAAATATTTAAATAAATATAAAATATTAAATATAAAAATATAAATAATATTTTAAAAGAATTTTAAAAGGTATCGATTATAAAGATATATGCATATAATGAAATATAATTTGTTATTGTAATGTACGTAATAGTACAAACGTAAGTGCAGGGTTCCGGTTTTACTAGGTTGCGATTTTTTGCCATCTATCGAGAAAGAATTGAACGGATTTCGCGCCTTCTATACTGACAATCATGACATATATATATGATATGACTTCATGTATCTTAAAATTTCCCCGACGGATTATATTTTATAGAATAAAGATAAAAGTCTGAAATAAATTTTATCGGCTTTATTATTTTATTCTACAGGTGGGAAAACTTCGTTACAATAATTTATTTGTCATTATTAAAAAATAAATAATAATTAAAAATAAAAAAAAAAAATTAAAAAATTTCATTTTTTAGAGGTTGGTGATGATTTTATAAGGGTGAAAGTTTATTAGATATTATTTTTTCGATGAGCTACCCCCAATTAAAAAAAAAAAGAAGGCTCTATGATATCTAGAAGCCGAGATGTTTAAAATTTTTCAAGCGCGCTCCAATTTGAAGTACCGTTTTCGGTTTCGGTGCATGAGAGCGAGATTCCCCCCACCACGACTCCTCCGTTAAAATACGTATTTCGGCTGCAATGTAATACGCAGACGAAATCAGCTAGCACGCACGATAATTCAAATAAGCGTAGCTCTCAGCTGCGCGCACATGTAATTAGTCCGCATGCATGTGAGTAGTTAATAGTAGACGACATTAAAGTCTTATCTTCTTCCTTCTTTTTAACTAATTTGCAAAATTAATTACTCTAATATAAGAGCGTCCATACTTGTACAATTGTTCAAACTGGTTTTTGCAATTAGTTTCAGTAAAATAAAATGTTAAATAAACGCGTTATCCGTAGGATAAAATTGTTTCTGATTTAGACTTTTATAATTCGCCACATTGGCGTTCGATCGTTGCGAGGAAACCTCAAAAAATGTAATAAGAAATCAAATAGTAATTTCTCCAATTTTAAAGATTTACTAATATATTGCATTTAAACTTAAAATAATTATAAATAAATTATTTTGACAGTAGTAATATCATTTAAAATTATTATTTTATATTATAAATAATAAAAAATCGAATAAATAAATAATCGAAGTACTAAATACAACATTATTATAAAGATAATAATTACAAAAATTAATAAAATTAAAGAAATAATAAATTGTAAATTATTTTAATCGACGTATAATTTATAAAATAAAAATCGTAAAAAATATTTGTGCGCTATATAACAATTTAAATTTATATTATATTTCAATTTGTTTATTAATTTAATATACTTGCATAATATAACAACAGCTTTAATTAAAAAATAAAATAATTTTTTTTTTATATTTATATTAAATATTTTTACTTAATTCTTACAAAATAAATTATAATTAAGTTAAAAAAATTTTTAAAATTGGAAAAAAAAAAAATTTTTGCCGTTCAACGTATTCGAACCCAGGCTTTCTGAGCTGCGAAAGTGATGTGGAAAAACAGCTGACACCTTTAACCACACGGCTAATATTGCAATTTATGACACGAACTTAAAAACTTGCACTGCCTTATCGGCTTATACTTCTCCAAACTTTTATTTTCTAATACTTCTACATATATATTTAATTAATAATCAAATTAAAATATAATATAAATTTAAATTATAAATGCAAAAATGTTTTTTTTTTACAATTTATATATTTTATAAATCTTAAATAGATTCAAATAATTTACCATTTTCACGTAATTTAATTACTCAGTTATTTAAATTTAAATCATGTCAATATCCAATTTATTATTTGTTTAATTTCATAATTATTGTAATTATTTACTTTATAATAATATTGCATATAGTAGTTCGGTTATTTATAATACAATAATGATTTCAAATTAAATAGCCATTATCAAAATAATATATTCATAATCACTTTAAATTGAAATCATCTTTAAAATTTAAGAAATTATTATTTGATTTTTTATTATCCTTTTTAATGGTTTTATTTACAATTTAAGAATTGTAACACATAATACAGCATTGAAATTTGAAAAATAATAATACAAAAATCGATATGAGATTAAACATTAATAAACAGTTACGACCGTCAAACTTTCCAATTTCTATTAGATTTCAATACTTTCCTTTAAAATTACACTATGCAATTGAATTTTCATTATTTATATTAAAATTTCACAATAATTTTTTTTTTTTTTTTTAGTAGAATGAAGATATTTAATTAAATAATTAAAAAGCTAAGATGGTGTTGAGTGTAATTTATCGCAAGAAAGAATATTTCAAGTCGCATAAAAGTTAGGAATAGATAGAAATAACAATCAACTTAAAACGGTTTCTTTTATAAAATTTACTTTTTACATCACATGTATATTTATATGCATAAATTAAAAATTTATTTATGTTAATACAAATTAAGTGCAGGGTTCCAGTTTTACTAGGTAACGATTTTTCTGCCATCTACCGAGAAAGAACTGAACGGATTTCACGCCTTCTATACCGACAATCATGACATATATATATGATATGTGACTTTTCATGTATCTTAAAATTTCCCCGACGGATTATATTTTATAGAATAAAGATAAAAGTCTGAAATAAATTTTATCGGCTTTATTATTCTACTCTACAGGTGGGAAAACTTCGTTACAGTGATTTATTTGTCATTATTAATGACAAAAAAATTTTTTTTAGTCACAGCTCCGAATGAGTTGAATCACATCTAGCAGACGACATTTGAGGACCAATTTTCTTTCTTTTTTTAAACTGACTTACAAAATTATTTATTCTAATATGAGAGTGTTCCCACCTGTGTCTTATTTCAAGCTTTCATTTACAATTATTTGCAGTTACACAAAACGTTAAATAAATGCATAATCCGTCGGGGAAAATCGCATCCGTTTTGGAAGTTCAAAATTCGCCACATTGGCGTTCCGATCGTGGTGAGGAGCACTCTTAAGCGTCTATATTCGTTGTTATAACTAACACTCGTTATACATATTGTTTTCATATCTGATTGTATTTTAAAATATAGTATTTATGCATAGCACGCCATTCACTATTTTTTAATTATTTTACTTTTAGTAAATTTTATTATTTATTCTGTTTACAGAAGTTTACATTTTTTTAATTTTTCATTACTTCAGATTGAAATAACGATTTTTATCTATACAATTTCACATACACACACATACATACATACCCACACATACACACACACGCGCGCGCTCGAAGTTATATATATATTAGATGTATAAATATGTATGTAAAAGACACATATACGATACTGGTTTAAAATTAAATTTATAAAAAAAATATATTTTTCAAATAAATAAACCGTACAATTTTCTGTGATGAAAAAATAAATTATCATTAATAAAGTTTAACTGTGTTTAAAAATATTAATATTTTGCTTAAAAAAAAAAAAATTGTTCATAAATTTTTTATGTTGTAAAATATTTTAAACATATCAAATAAGTTGTAATTGAAACTAGACCTATCCCGTCTTATTATATCGATAAAGAATATTATTAAGAAATCAATAAATACATTTTTTAATATTTTTTAAATGTATGCATTTAAATAAATCTTTTTTTTAAATATGTTTACACTTGTATTATCGTATCAATAAATAAGGATGCACAGCAATAAAGCAATAAATCAATGATTTGTAAGAAATTTAGAATTAATAAAAACATTGTTTATTAATCCTTTTTTTATTTATAATATTCTATATCATTTAATAATTATATAAATCTTTTATTTCATACGTAGAAATTAAAATTTTTTATTTTATCGGGCATAACGCATATAATAATAAATATATATGTTCATATATCACGGCAGTTAACGTGATAGAAGTTTGGTTTTTTCAATAAATAATAAATTCAGCTGTGTCGTTAAAATTTGATTAAATTTTCTTGTCAGATTAAAGAAATATTTACAATTTTTAGCTCAGAATGACTTCTACCAATAACTCAATAGTTAGCAGTCGTGGCCGAGTGGTTAAGGCGTCTGACTAGAAATCAGATTCCCTCTGGGAGCGTAGGTTCAAGTCCTACCGACTGCGAAATTTTTTGTTATTATATATTTTATGAATTTTAATTATCATTAAAATAGTTATTTTTTAAATTAAAAATAAAAAAAAGAATTATTTCCATTATTACACCTATTGATGACACTTTAAAAAAAAATATATATATATATAATATAATATATTAACAGGTTTCTAAACTTGCGAAGTTTTTTATTATACGAACTTAAATTCTATATTTTATAATATATCTTTAATATTTAAAATAAAAATGAATTATAATTACTTATTTGGGATATGAATTAAAAAAGTTAATACTTACAAGTGTGTACAGTATTTTTATTAATTCAATTTGACAATAGCATTTAAAATGGTGTAATCTTGCATTACATTACACATTTATTTATTGTAGAACAAGGCTATTAATTGTATTTATTAAGCCTAGAGAATTAATAAATTTATGTAAATAAAAAATCTTACAGTAAATTTTTCTATTCAACAACCACATACGAGACATACAAATTTTTGTTAAATACTTTAGATTTTTATGTGTTAATTGTTATTTTTATATAAATTTAAAAAATTGATTCAAATAAAATTTCGTATGATGTGTGTCATGTGCATTTAGTAAATATGTTTCATAAGATTTTCATATGTCGTTAAAAGATTGACATTTTATATTTTTAATTGGTCTCGTTTAGTTGTAGTCAACTTGCGCGTTTTACAAAATTTGTAATATGAAAATAATACATAAATTTACCGATGTCTATTGTGCAAAAATAATATTTTATCTTCAACAATATAATTTATTATTTTCAAACTAAATTCAAATTTAATAAGTATTTTCTATTATAGTAAAAAATAAAATTAAAACATAGGTATGAATATTAAAAGTAACGTGAAACATCAACATTGATTCAATTACATTTCTCAGCACTAAATATTTAATTAGTAAAATTACTGTTTGTATAGAAACTTGTAAATTTAAAATTTTAAACTAAAATAATAATTAATTTTTTTGTAAATTATTTCACTAAAAAATTAATGCATAAACCATGTTTTAATAAATACAGCTTAATTATCTTTGTACTGCAACATGAAAATTAAGAATTCATTTTTAATAGTTATCAAACTGAGTAATAATTTGATTTATCATTAATTAAATTGTTAATAAAATATTAGTTTCTCCATAAATATATTGCTCAATTAATAAGAATTGATGATCATATTATTTTTAAGTCATTTACATTTTAAGTTCATGGAACATTGTACACACGAGATATTTATTAAAGTAAATTTACAATCATTTCAATACATAATAATAATAATAATAATAAAGCGATTGTGAATTAACTTTAAATTTTTCATTTAGTAAATTAAATTAGAATGATTTTTAAGTCATCTCGCATATACTTTTATTAGTAAAACAATATGTATGCTGCAACACTAAAATTTTATTGAAGAAAAAATTTTATTGAAGCAAATATTTTATTCTAAATAAAAATAAATTGAAAATAGAATTGTTTTAATAATATGCTTTAGTTAAAATCTCTTCATATAAAATTTTCACTTTGACCTCATTAGAGTACAATTTTTGTATTTATTAATCTAAGCAATAAAATATTGCATAAAAATTTGAAATAGCAATATGAGGCTTTTGGGTGTAATTCCTAATAATTAATTTTTTTCATAAACATAGGCTGTTGAAAGTTTTAGTTTTAATCAATTTGTATGTGAATATTATAACATTATTTATGTCATTACATATTTTGTATTATGCCTGGTTTGACAACTAGTTGTCTAAATCTAACAATAAACAATCTATATTGTCTACTCTATTTTTAATTTTGTTTTTAAATAAAATATTTTGAGATATGCAAAAGACTCAATACTGCTTTTAAATCAATCATTTAATCATATTGTCTAAACAAAAAATTATATACTTTTTGACTAATACATAATACTTATTGCATGGAGCTGTGTTTTTTATAACTATGCTTATGTGTTAAATAAAAATAACATTTTAAGAAAAGGATATTAAATTGAAAAATTTAATTAATTAAAAAAGCAAAAGTAAAGCTTAATTCAAATTGTTTTTGACATTTTAAAATTTAAATTAATGTACGTTGAGCTAAACTTTATTTCTTTTTTAACTAATTTATACAGAGTGGTAAATGATCGCAGTTGCAAAAAATCTGTTTTTAAATAGTAAATAAAAACATTAATTTCAAATTTAAATCCGATATTTAAAAGCCAGGAAGTTAAAAAAACATTCAAATAATTTATCACATTTAAATAATTATATGTTTCAATAAATAAAATTCATTTCCATATTAAAATTTTTTCATCAAATAATTATTTAAAATTTTACTCAGTAGAAAATATTACAAAAAGATCATTATATCACGATGATACACGTGTAAGTAAAAGTTTCATTTGCACACAAGTTTTATAATTATCTAAAAATATGCACTGAATAAATTTTATAAAATTCAAATTTGCTGTAAAAAAAATTAACGTTGATAATTTGAAACGAAAATTTATTACTCATTTAATAAATATCGGATTTATTTTTAAACTGTTAACAAATTTATCGCGTAAAAAACTCATTGTATATATTTCATGAAAATTTTAAGATTTTGCTAACTGTCACAATACTCTAATAAAGAAATAACAAAAGCGAAAATAGGGCCGAAAGTAAAAAAAAAAAAAGTCGTAAATTTAAACTTGTTAGAAAATAATCGGAAAACCGATCGAATTACATTGAGGTAGGTGACCAAAAGTTCATCTCTCGAAGCTCGGAGGGCTTGGCTTGAAGTATGTTAACGGTCGGCTTATCGTCTTTGCCAAAGTATATGAGATTCTGCGACGATATTGATTTTTTACGGCTGAGCGGGCGTTCCGGTGGTTCTAGTTGTTCGTCCTCCTCCTCGATTTTTGGAGTAATCAATTCCCGCGATTGTCCAAGTATGCTGCTCAACAGCCAGCCGTTTTTGTAACGATCGCCGTCGGGCACGAAGGCGCCTGTGAAAAATCGGTTCGCGTAAACGCGTCTCCTCGATTTTGGCGAACTGTCGGGTGTACCACTTGGTGAAGCCAAAGGAGTTGCCGGCAGCGATTTGCTCACTTTCCTCTGATTCTGATTATACAACGAAAAGAAAAAAAAAAAAGAAAAAAAAAAAAAAAAAAAAAAAAAAGAGAGATTAGAAATTTTGAAATATACTTTTAGTTTGAAAAATCAATTATTTTAAATGTATAAATTACTTGTGCAGTTGACTCATCGGCTCGAACGTTATTAGCCGTAGAATCCGAAGAATTGGATTTGCCAAATTTTGACGACATGATCTGATTGGCTACGTGGACGATAGATCGGCCACATTCAGCGGTTTTATCATTACGGAATTCATCGTCGCTCGGCTGGTGTTTAGCTTTTGACTTGTTAGCTACTATGATCTTCGGCTTCGTGACTGAAACGTTAAATAACTTTTAAAACTCTATTCTCGATCATTTTTACTTTCAAAAGCAAGTAAAATAAAAAAGAAAACAATTAATACACCATAAAATATAAATATAATTTGCATTATTTGAAACAAGAATAATGTTGCTTGCAAATGCCTTATATACTAATTTTTTTTTTTTTTTTTTTTTTTTTTTTTTTTTTTTTTTTTAACTATATTCATAAATATCTTTCCCGTTAGTATTTGATAAAGAAAAAATGTTAAAATGACCTTTATCAGAGGCGAAAGGAATGAACGATTGGCAGGGCAACGGATGTTTGCTAAAATCAAGGCCCTTGGTGTCCTTATAATCCGAGCCAGGATTTTTATTGGACTGGCTCGAGATTAATTGTTTCGAAGCTGAAGGAACGTTCGTCTCGCTTCTATTTCCCAAAAGTTCATTTAATGGTCGAAAGCCTTCTTTATCGTTGCTCGTCGCGTTTTCGTTGATCGATGGTTCAGGATACCTCGGATAGCGGATATAGAAGAATGTGTCGTCGGCCGGTGGACTGAATGCGTTGTCTGTGTAATCGAATCTGAAAATTGATACATTGGCTAAATTAGTTGTCAATTTTTTTCTTCATTTATTAGATTTTTTTTTTTTTTTTTTTTTCTATTTTGAAATTTTTAATCGGACATTATATCGTTTGTTTCAAACGTTATTTGAAACATTAATAAAGATTAATTAATTTCACTATAATAACGTAAATTTATTTCACTGTAATACATGCACAGTTGCAAGTATTATAAAATTTTATGTATACCATATTGATAAATTTCATTAATACTTTACTAAAGATAATTTATAACTAAGTAATTATGAACAATTTTAACGTGATATTTTTTATTTTGATTTTGATAATAATATATGAGCCGTAAATAAACTTTAAAAATTCACTGTTTATTCACCGCAAATAAAAAACTTACAATTTATCAATCATAATTAAAAAAAAAAAATTATTTCGTTTTTGCGACATTATTTTGCGAACTTTGTTTGCTTCGTAAAAATTTTAGAATCGATCGTTCAAAATTATTTTCACCGTGCTTTTCATTTGACTTACGACTAAAGACTAATCTTAGAAGAAAATTTTTCAAGAAAAACGGGAAAACTAAGTACCTGAGTCCGAAGGGTACTTGGGGTGGGGGGGGGGGGGAGAGGGAAGGGAGGAACGAAGGGGAAAGGATGAAGGGTAAGATTAAGTGACCCGCAGAAAGTGCAGTTACTGAAATTACCAAAAATAAATAGCATTCATTTAAAGCTATAGATCGCCGTTTATTGTGAAATGTACTCGTTATAACTTGTACGTTTCTGGGTGATCAACGATCGAGAATAAAAGCTAACTTAATATTATATTTTCATCTTAATTTTTATAAAAAGGGAAAGAAAATACATGCACGGAAACTATTTTTTTTATCTATTTTGTATTAAATTTATAATTTAATTTAAATGAACTAATATTGAAACATATGTTTTATAACTAAACGATAAATTAACTTTAGTATTAACGATATTATTTCCATTAATGGTAAATTAAAACGGAGAGCCAACGAGTATTAGTTTAAAAACTACATGTAAACAATAACTATTTATTAAAAGACAATAATTTATATAATTAAGAAATAAATTATTGGAATAAACTATTAAAGGATGACTTGAAAAAAAAAAAAAAAAAAAAAAATTGAAGGATAATTTTAAAACAAAATATTTTCACTCTAAGTAAACATGATTACATATACATATACCTTTAACTAAATTCCTTGCGAATTCTAACCTTATAAATCCTGTAAATCACACCTTCCACACATATCCTTTGCACATATGCATTTCGTTTCTATCAAATATATATATATATATATATTTATTTTATTAAAATCTGCATAAGATAACTTCACCAATTAAAATTAAATTAATTCATGTTTGCGTAATAATAAAAATGAAATATAATATAAATGGCGAAAGATTACAAATTTCATTTAATTACAACCTAATTAATGTAAATAACATTTTGAATATTTTTTTTAGAAAATATTATTAAAAATTTTGTTGTTAAAAAACAAGATACATTTAAATGCAGAAAAATAAAATTTATATAAAAAAAATCTTGTATTCTTCTGTAATTTAGCCTTATCTTATATAGATCGCTTTTAAATTTATCAGTGGTGTGAGTCACAAAAGTACTTATTAGGTACAACAAAAAAAAAAAAAAAAAAAATCATTTTAGTTACGTTTAAATACAGTTTATTTTTCGTATTGATTTTTTATTCAACAGGTTATTTAAGAAATACATTTGGGTTAAATTATTTAAAAATTAAGTTGACTAACTGAGGATTTTGGGTTTTCACGAGGATAATTGATCATATTGTATATACGTACACTAACTGTTGAGGTGTACGTGAACTGTGCTAATGCTTATATTCTTATAAAAAAAAAATGTTGTTTTTCAGATCTCGTAATATAATTTTTTTTTTTATATAAGCATAAATTAATAGGAAGGTCAATAAATACGAGTAAAGGTATGAACGATAATATTTTTATGCTTTATTAAAATCATGTTTTGCTCGTAAAAAAATGACGTCGAGCATTAAAATGTAAAAACTTCAAACATCAACAATTGCACGAGGTACAAAAAAAAAATATTTCAATTTTTCTTTCCAAATTTTAAAACATAATGTTAAAGGTACAATTTTACGGAATTTTTCAAATGCGAGTCTAATTGCATCGGAATCAACGTGATACATGAAAACTGTGTTATTATTGCGAAAATATCCTCTAATTATTAAAATTACTATACCAAATAATAATTACTTTTATATTAAAAGATATAAATAATCATAATACATAAAATAAGTATTCAGTATTTTTTATAAATCTATAATCGATTACAATCGAATGAGCAAAACTCTAATTATTAAAAAAAAAAAAAAAATTAAAAAAAAATTGTTATTTTATATAAATAAATAAATGCCAAAAGACATAAGATATTCATAAATTGTATTTTTAATTAATAAAAATATTATTAATTTTGTTAAACAAATTGATATCAAGTTGTAACGATTGTTTGCATTAAAAATATCTCCCGATGTAGCATTTAAAAACTGGTTTGTTTCTCTATATTTATTGTTTCGTATGAACGAGTCTTGATATTTTTATACAATCAACTTTATTGAAACTTATACGTTTCTAAATTTTCAAATTGTCATTTTAAAAAATTTTTAACTATAAAAAATGAAGAAAATTATTTATTTATTTTTTTTTTTTACAATGAATTTTCTTATAAATTTTTCCTTTTTTTTTTTTACACAAATAATGTTTAAAGATTCAAGAACTGCTACATTAAATATAAAAGTGGAATGCGCGTACAATAAATTATCCCGATACGATAAACTTTTTTAAAAATATTATTAACGTATAATTATCTTTTATCGAATATATTTTTAGATATTGTTCAAACAATAGAATTTGTTCAAACGCGACACAATAAATTTTTCTAACAATATTGTAAGTAAGAATCGAGAATCATATATCAAGGATTAAAATGATTGGATCGCGAATGAAGTGGATAATTTAAATTGAAATAAATAAATTGATGGATAAATCGAAAAAAAAAAAAAAAATTAAGAAATAAGAAAGAAACGAAAAGTTTCAAATGAATAAAAAATAGTCTATTCAAACTGCACTATCTGCATATATACTCAGTTCCCAAATATAAAGTTTATTGCATTGGGTAATGCACAAGGCATAAAATAATTATAAAGTATTATAACATATGTAGACGTATATTTTAATGATCCTTGTCTCAATGACGTCTACTTTTTCCGTCTATCTCTCTCTTTTCTATTCTTCCTTATTCTCGTTTCTCTTTATGAAATTTTTGCGTTCTTCTCGACATTCTTATATACTCCGCTTTGCAACGTCGACTCATGTGACCGAGCGCAAATTTTCCGACGCGAGCGAGCGTTCCGTTGATTTAAAATAAAAAAAAATGCGCGGATAAAAATAAGCGCGCGTTTACATCGTCGGTAGCCGAGTAATTTACACGGTAATAGTCTTTATAACGAAGTAGCGTTAACGAAGTAGCGTTGTCGAAGCGAGTATGAGCATTTGCGAGTGTACATCGTTTGCCTAAAAATAAAATTAAAAGTAGAGAGAAAGAGAGAGAAAGATAAAGACGGTAAAGATCTCGTGACCATAAAACGGCGTCGAGACGTCTTAATAGAAGAAAATGATAAATATCTATAAGTACTTATTATAGCTTCCAGTAAACGTTGGCGCACGAGTTTTACAACATGTCTGCCTTAAATTTTTTTTTTTTTCTCTAACACGTTGCGCGTTGTTTTGGATTTTCTGACCTTAATAAACATAATAATATCGGTTTATTATGGTGATTAGGAAATGCTCATTATCGATTTAGAAACAATGGATTCCTTCAAGTTCCTGGAAGATGTATTTATTACGCACTTTTACTTGTTCGGTATTAAGTAAACGTTAAAGGGAAAAAAAAAAAAAAAAAAAAAAAAAAAGGAATCAAAAATTGGATTTAAATTTATGTATCCATGCGTGAATAAGAAAAATGATAAAAATAAATCGCGATTAATAAATTGAAGATTGTATGAAATAAAATGACTGAACTTAATTTTAATAAATTTTAATTTGCTTACATTAAAAAAAAAAAAAAAAAATCATCTTACTCTTGCAAAAGGAATATCTTCAAGTTCAAACGTTTCATAATATACAATATCAAGAATATTCTAGATGATACGAAACAGAAGATAATATTTCATGTTTATAAACATTGTTGTAATCTTAAAAATGTTAAAAATTCAAATTATGTCTAAAATATTTTAATTGCATGATGAAAAAAAAAGTGTCCTAAAATAAAATAAACGATTTTTATGAATGTTTTATCTATGTTTTAGCAATATCACACATGATTATCAAAATTACAAAGATAATATTTCACGATTTGTGTGGTATTTATTATTTTTAAAGTATATCTCTAAAGGATTACACACGTTGCGCGTAAAAATCAATCCACTACACAAAAAAGTTAACTTATTCTCATTATTTGCATTTATCGTGTTACAAATTTTATTTATGTTTATCTGTACATTGCGCTCGACGAGAACTTATTTTATTTAAAAAAACGGGCTATTATATGTAACTCGTATTTATAATTTAACTTTTAAAGCTATTATTCTTTTGAAAATTTATTTTAGAAGCCATTTGATATCTTTTATGTTTTTCGAAAATAAAAATTATAATAACTGTTTAAATTTATAAATGACTTAAAAGTTTAATGATAAAGAATTTTTAAATTAATCACGATTTTATCAAATTCTAAATACTGGATGTATTTTTTTTTAAATAAAAAACTATCATATCTATTATCAAAATAGTAATTAAAAAAAAAAAAAAAAAAAAAAAAAAAAAACAACTTATTGAATAAATAATATTTGATTTTTGCAATAAATCCTTGGGCATTAAATTTTCATTGTTTCAAAATTAGATTCAAATAAGACTAAATAGTTGTTTTATTGAAGAGGAACTGGATATTTCTTTTTAATATCTATATGAGCTTTTAAACTTTATTTTAGTTTATATTTTTCATTCAATTAAGTACGAATAAGAAAAAGGAATATTCGCTTGGAAATGATTAAAAGTAATTAATCTCAATTTAATATTTAAAAATTTTACTAATTTCATATCAACTGTTAAAAAGAATTTTCCTTCAATTTTTTAAAGTATACAAAAGTAGATAGTGTAAAATAACTGGCAGTGGCAAGATAATGTTTAATAATTATAGATATGATATTAATATAAATAGTATAAAATATTGCCAAGAAAAACACCTTTATTATGTTGATATTTTTTTTTTTTTTTTTTTTAACATCTAATTAAAGTATGAAAATATTATAAAATAAATTAAATAAATGGTAAATAATGAATGTGGATTCTCTTATAAAAAATGAATGTAGGAAAATCTAAAAAATTGCGTGTATATTAATAGTGAAATATTAACTACGCATTCACTGTACCCAATATCGTACAATTTATTCCTTGAATTAATAGTACGTTGTATATGCCCGCGTGTTAGCTTTGTGTTTATTGTTGCCAAGTAATCGCTTTTCGTTAATCCTCTACTATTTGTCGGTATTATACATAGGACGTGCTCGCTATAGCGCGCGTGTCCGTGTATCATATGCATTTTTTCATCATGAGCACGTGTATGTATCGTTATCTTTATATACGTACGCAAAGCTGTAGCGAGTTGCCCAATGCGCGACGACAAAAAGAATCAGCTAAGAAGAGTACAATGGCTTTTTTTTTTATATATACATATATTGAATTGTTTAAAAACGAGAAAGATTTATTGATTATAAATAAATCAAGATACCCTGCAAAAATTTTTCTCCTTATTGTAAAACAAAAAAAAGTTGGTTGATTTGTTAAAAAAAACTATGATGAAATAGTTTTATCATTAAACATAGATTTTGTGAAAATAAAGAATAAATTTTTACTACTCTATGAATCACTAGATTATTGAGTTTTATTAATTATTATTAATATTAAAGAATTATTAAGAATTTTAAATTTATACAGTTAAACATTTATATAATGATTTATATAATAGTTAATAAGTGAGCAATAATTATTACAGTATTAAACATGCAAATAGTTTATTTGAATAATTTAATTTTTTTTTTAAATAATTGCCAAATAAATACCTGGTATCTAATTTTCCTTTCATCCACTGAGGTAAAAATGTAGCTTCTCCAAGAGATCTATCGATTGGTCGTGAAGATCCCATTATATTTATTTTATTTAAAAATACTGCTGTTCTTATTATTAATGCCCTTTCTTACAAAAACAGTGTTGATTATTAAAGAAAAATACTTTAATTTCAAGTAATATACAGTTAATTAATAAATGTAAATGTTTTTTCACAATCAGTTGAATATTATTGAATCATAAATGTATTAAAATGAGATGTAACTAAATATTTATCTCCCAGGCTTTATTATTGAAAATATGCTTCCTAGGAATATGACCTTGACACCATTCTACTGACCTGGAATTATAATAATAATGTGAATTTTTTATTATTTATTATTTTATTATAATTTATATAAAAATTTCAAATATGTTTCTAAGTTGTACCATAAGCTTTTAAATTTTAAAATTGGTATCCTTCGATTATAATAATTAGTTCGAAAGTAATATTTATTATTTAAGAGAAGTAATATTTATTATTGTTGTTCAAATATAAGTTTTTCGTAGATAATTTATAATATAAATAAAAAATCACTGTGAATCACTTTTTCTTTATAATTTAGCTATAATTTTTTTATTATTTTCGTGTCAAACTAGAAATATCTTATAGAAATTATTTATTAAATACTTTAATTTAAAATCATTTATTATTTTTTTTTTTCATTTTTATTTTAAAACAGATTATGTTAAATATACTTTACATTGTAATTATTATTGTCATATTTTGATTTTAAATGAAGTAAAAATGTCATATTTAACTTATTTTTGATTTTTTTTTTTAAATAAATTGCTTTTAAAATGTTAACGAATAATATTATTATGCTAATACTTTATTATATATATATAAAATAAAATTAAAATTTGTATATATACATATATATACATACACATATCTTGCATGGAAATTCAATGATTTCAAGAGTATTTATTACTTTATGAATACATACTATGTATTTCTTAAATTTATTTGTATACAAATACCAACAAAAGAATAAGCGTATTTGTTTTTGTCAGTCATTTTGTTTTTTACAGCAAAAATATTGAAATTTTAATGTATGTAGTAGTTTGCATTTTAATGTTATATAATCAGTATCTGTACTTTAATTAATGTACTAAAAATATATTTATATCAAACTAAATGTATGTTTCCAGAATTGGAACATTGTTATACATGCTACGTAAGAGTAAATGTCTCTTATTTATAAGACTAATTATTCTTTGAGAAAATAATTTGGCAATTTAATCATTATTAAAATAATTAATTTTGACTTTTAAGATTATATAAATTAAATTCGAACTTGACATAGCGGTCAAAAGGACTCGAGTAACTGTCATAGTGGTATTGAGTAATGAACGTTTTGTAAGAGCATTAGAAGCCTTGCAAAATGCTCACCAGAACAAAAATCCAAGAATCAGATAAGTGTCAAATATTTGGATTAAAAGATACAGAATTCATAAATTGTCAAAATACTTACCCAACTCTTTCTGCATGTTGTAGATTTTTTTAGAACAGCCCCCATAATTCACTCAAAAACGAAGTAAAACAACTCAACTGCAAAGCTGATAAATTTGCGAAGCTACCCAACTGCTCCGACTAACAAACTGCGTCGGCGCTCCATTTTTGCCTTTTACTTTTACGCTTGCTGCTAGTTTTTATGATAAAGAGAAAAACCAATCATAGTTCTCTTTAGTCTATTGACAACGGAAAATGTGTTTGATTGGATCGGGCCACATTTCATACGATTGGATCATTAAGAGCGAATAACAATTTTTCTTTTTAGCGCGTTAAATATATTAACTTAAAAAATGTGAAATAATAATAATTTATTATTTTACAATTAATGAATTTTGAAAATTAGTTAATAATTTACATTTTTAATTAAGTAAGTTTTATAAAAGATTCAAATAATTTTAAATTTTGCCCAAAATATAATAATTTTTATATTAATGCGATTGTTGTAAGTAAACTACAGCGCCTAAATGATTTCAAAATACAAATTACATTGTGTTGTATAAAATATAAAAATAATTATATTTTGTTGTATAAAATATCTTAAAAGAATAAGATTTGAAATTTCCTATTAAAAAATAAATAAAAATTTTCACAAATTTTTCTCTAAAAAAACAAATAAAATATTACATGTAAATCCCATTTTTTCACGTTGAAAATGAATTCCTAGCGTTGAGAATGGAACCTTACGAAATAAAAAGAGATAGAATACTAAATGAAGCTTATGAAGGAAAATAGAAGTAGTGGAACACGTGCAAATACATTAATGTATAAACAATTTTTAGATTTTTTCTAAACAAATAATTTAAAATGACAAAAATAAAAAAATTGA
The DNA here is from genome assembly GCA_949987625.1 of Chalcis sispes. NCBI lineage: Eukaryota > Metazoa > Arthropoda > Insecta > Hymenoptera > Chalcididae > Chalcis > Chalcis sispes. The sequence continues at coordinate 12,049,642 of OX465098.1, read as the reverse complement.
AGCGAAGAAAGAAGTTTCGAGCAAATGTTAATAGAAAAAGGTTAAGAAATAAGTTGAGAAAGCTTCCAAACATAGAATGGTAAGTTGAAAAACTACATATAAATTGCTTATTTTTGTATATTAATAATAATTATTTGCAATAATTTTCAAATTATATTTATATTTTAGCATTTACGTTACAAGAAATTATAAAACTATAAATAAAAATAAAATATATATATGACTTTTTACAGTAAACAGATTAAAGAAGCATGGGAAATGAAAAGGTCAACAGTTAAAAATTTAGAAGAAATGGGCTTAGCATACGATCCAAATAGAGTGCTAAAAATTCCTCATGTAAAACATGAAATGCTCAAAGTGATAAATGATAAAGATGATACTATCAGCGATTCAGAAAATGTTGAAGAAAATATTCCAAAAAAAGTACACGTTGTTAAAAATTTAGAAGAAGAAGCAAGACATCCAAGAGCTAAACTTTTTCGATTGCCAAATAATGAAGTTCATTTTATAACTTATATGATGGACAAATATGGGGATAATTATGAAGTATGATAATTTATTATAGTTTAAATATTTAAAAAAAAATCAAATCACTTAATATTAAAAGTATTCAAATCATTTTTAAATAAATAATGAATCTTATTTTGAACTAAATTTTAATGTCTTATTATAATCATTTAATATTGAAATACAGATGAGTTTTCAAAATAATACTAAATTAAAAAGTTTTATTATATTACATTATTTTTCAAAAACTATTTTAATTAAAAATATTTGTTTTTTAAGGCAATGGTCAAAGATCGAAAAAATTATAATCAATTAACATGGCGCCAAATAAAACGAAAGATTGAAAGATTCAAAAGCATTCCAGAACAATACGCTGAATATTTAGTTAAAAAAGGAGAAATTGTTTTAGAAGATCCAACTCCATTAAAAAAAATTAAAGTTCCTATTATTCAAGAACCTATAGAAAAGAAAACCAATTCAAAACCATCACGAAGAAAAAGAAAGCAAGCTAAAGTATTAGAATCAAGTTGGCAAGAAGAATCTATTGTTGTTAAAGATAAATCAGCCAATAATGACAGTACAACTTCTGTCAATAATGAAGAAAATGAAAATTTGAATAGTCAATCGAATAAAGAACAGAAGTTGCAATTATTTTCTGATGATGATAACAACGAAAATGATGATAACTCTGATGTGAGTGATTTTAACGATAGGAAAGATAAAAAAAAACGTATTGCTAATGACAAAGTAAGCAAATCTAATAAAAGTAAGATACGTTGAAGTTCAAAGATCAGGTAATATTTATAAGTCTATGTAATTTGTATGATTTAGATATATTTGTTTAAAAAAAATACAAATTTTATAAAAAAAAAATATATATTTTATTATTTAAAAATGACAAAATATATTTACATTAGATAATATAATACATAGAGTTAAAAAATTAAATTTCTTTTAGTTCATTTGTAGAAAATAATTTGTCAGCTTCTGTTGCTAAATGAATTATGGTACTTGAAGCTTTAATATGATATTTTTCTATGTAATCTCTACTATTCAATTCAGTCTCGCTTAAAAAATATCTACAAATATAGTTATTAATTATAAATAATAAAAATAAAATTAAACTTCCTATACTTGCCTATAATTGACCATAATACCGCAACTGTTTGCCATTCCTCGTGGAGAAGGATCTGCCAACCAATTTATTCTCCACATAACAGCACCATTTCTAAGATGAAAATTAGCTGAAATAATATGGAACGTCAATAATTTACAATAAAATGTTTTGAAGTTGATTGAAAAATAAGTTTACAAATAGTTTATTGCTCACCAACATTATTCAAAGCATAATTTCGTCGTTTTTCTCTATATAAATACCATGCGCAAGAGCGTAATAACGGTTCTCTCAAAGTAGATGTCAACCTTTTATCATTAGACCAAAGAGAATTATTAAAAATTTTTTTCAAATCCAAATATAAATCTCTTGTTGCAGTAGTTGTTTGATTATAATCTAAATTGTATTTAATAGATTCTTGATCTTTTTTAGTAAAAACTGAATTAATATCTAAATAAGAAAAAAAACAAATTGAAATTTATAAACAAATTGTAAATGATTTATAACCAATATAAAATTATTAAAATGAATGATAAAATCAACCTCTTTTCATTCTGTCTAAAAGCCATAATCTAAAATTTGGTATAGGTGACAAACTAGAAAGTTGATCTATCATTGGAAATTCTGAAGTTATTTGATTCGCTACTTCTTTTATTAAATAATTCCCTAATTCTATTCCCTTTAAATCAATAATTATTGAATGATTTATTACATAATGTTATTGTATTAAAATATTCTATACCTTTAGGCCAACTTGAGTAGAAGCTATAGAATAAAATATAGCTGCTTTGATTTTAGTTCTATCTTCTTCCACTCTTTCTTTATTTGATATAACTTTACCACATATGCGATTTTCAGCATCTTGAATGCCTTTTACTGAATCTGCAATTATTATTTTTCATTGCGATAATATTGAATATATAATTGTAAATATATTAAAATATAAATTGAGTATTCTTAAAAACTCATCAATGTACCAGGTATGATATCACATAAAGCTGTATGTAATAAAACTAAAGGCTCTCTAGGCATAGAAGGATGAGTATATATGAAACATCTTCTATAAGATCCAACACGTTTTTTTAAGTCAGTCCAATTTCGAACTGGATGTATAGCTTCATAATCAGAAACCTATCAAAGACTTTCTCATTTTTTAATTTTAAGCGCTTATATGAAAAGTTAAATTTAAAATGAAGTTATACTTTTTGCAGGATGTCACATGGTGTTTGCCAAGTAATTCTTTCTAATTTCATAAAACCAATAGAAAACCATAAAAATAATAATTCTTTTAATGTAGTATCCATCTGTCCAAGAGAAAGAATTTTATCAGAATCTTTTGTTGATTGATTTATTAAATCCTAAAAATTTTAATTTTGATTAATCAAATTAAAGAAAATATTTTAAATTTAAGTATTTAGAGAGTTGTAATATTACCAAAATATTTGCTCTCAAATCTACAAGAAATTTTACTCCATATTCCAATCTTCCAATTCTTGTAAATAGCCAGTGATAAGGTGGTGTTAAAACATCTTTTAATGCTCGTTCTCTTGAAATTAATTGATTTGGATTGTTCGGCTAAAAAATTTTTAATTAAATACATATAAATTAAGACTATTATATTATTATATTCAAACTTTAAGATGTTTTAAGAACCTCATTACAAGCTATTTTTTTTGCTTGCTGACATATTTTTTCATGATTAACGGCATATTGAGTAGCAAGTGTCATTAAAAATGTTGTTCTTTCTTCTTTATTTAGCATATTGTATTTATTACAAAGAGAATTTACTTTAGACTGCAACAAATTATCAAAATTTTAATATAGAATATGAAATTAAAATATTTTATAATTAAAAAAGTATACAAAATCAATCAAAAATACTAATGATAAATGAGAAATTTTATATTATTCCATATAATTTTATTAGAAATAATATAAAACAATTTTTTTATGATTTCTTATAACAAGCACATTAATCATATATATTAATTATTTAAAAAAATTTTTGTAAAATATAATTGTATAGTTTTAAAAAATACTTCTATGATCCAACTACTGTTATTTGTCATTTTGAAGTGAATAATTTTTTCAAGTTCTTTATTAATAGGATTCTCTTCTGCTGCAATGTGGGTTTTTTGTCTTGCATATATTTTGTTTTGAACAGAATTCAAAATACTATAGCGTCGAAAAAATCCAATTGTACAAAAATTAACTATTGTTGGTTTCATGTTACAATTTAAAAAATTTATTTCCTATAATTTTAATAATACATTATTTTTTTTTCATATTAATATAATAAAATATAGTATTTTTTTTAAAATAAAATTCAAAATTGAAAAATAATTAGTAAAATTTTTATCGATACTTGAATAAAAATAATGAAAAATAAAAACAATTGATTTATAAAATGTTTTAAACAATTAAGTAAAATTTTTTGATAGTTCAAATAACTAATTACTCACACAATTTTAAATATATTTACAATTTAACTAATTTTTTATTTACTTTTATGTTTAATAATTTTATCAATATTTATAGATGAATACTTTAAAAAATATAATTATATAAGAATTTTAAAAAATTTCTTATATTTTTTGATTACTTTCTATTCGTTTCTTTAATTTTTGAGATATATAGTTTTAAATAACTGTGCAATGAGAAAAATCGAGCTATGAATAATACAACATAGTTAAAATATTTTAGATGATTCAGCTGAGTTGCATGTACAGGTATAAGTGTATAACGTTTTCTCGTTCGTTCATTACACTGTTTTCTCATTGAGTTTGAAAGGTTATGGTCCAGTCCGTGTTTATATACCTTACGAAAGAAAATAGATGCTTATAGAAGAATACTTCTAATAGGACGAATGGGACTCGAAATATTAGTGTGGATTTGGTCGCCAGATGGCGCTACTATAGCCTCTAGACCAGGTTTAAACGAACACTTTCTTTCTCTTTTTCTGTCGCACATTTTCCTCTCCAAACAATGTATTCTCAACATATTCTCTGCATCTTACTTGATCAATCTACAAGCGACAAGGCATTTTCCAGCGTTTATGCGATGGCTGGAAAATTTAAAGAGGTTCTATCACTCAAGAATTAAAATTGAGATATTGCTGAAACTTTGTTTATTAATAAATATTACTATCATTATAACTCAGTTAAATTTTTAGAATCGTTCAGAACGTAGGAAGCGAGTAATTAATGCTTTTATTTTTGAAAATTTAACATGAAGTCTTATGGAGAATATCATTTTCGTCATTTCTTTTCAAGTCATGTGAAGTAATTAAAATTGGGTTTTTTTTCAAAATTTTTATAAAGAAAGCTATATATTCAATTGATAATAATCAATTTTAAAAATATTGATTGGGTATCTATGAGCTGAGCAATAAATTAACGAGTTAAGAAATTTATTGCTTTTTCTCTATAAATTATTTTGCACATTTGGCAACGTTGTATTTTCTCTCTCTATTTCTCTAATTCTCGTCTGCTCAATGATTATATATGTTATGTGCATCATTTCTAATACCATACACATTTTTAATGTTTTTTTTTACAATTTTTTGTTGTTGTAAACGTTTTTTATACACTTTTTCTGTCATCTTTTTTCCTTTTCAAAATAACTTTTTAATGGTGTCACTCATTTTTCTTTTTTATTTTAAAACGTTACAATTAAGCTTGCATGTATATGTATATATTTTTTATAGAATTTAAAATAAACAGCTGTGTATAGTGTGATATTGCCAAATCTACAAATATACCTCGTACTACGTGAATTAACCACACGTAATAGCTTACACTACATCAATTAGTTATGTATTGAGAGAACCTTCTTAAGTCAGAAATATAATTACGCCACAAAATAAAATAAAATTGTTTAATTTTATTTATTTTTTTTTTAAATCTTAAATTATTTAAAACAATTTATTGTAGTCAAAGTTTATAAAATTTTTGCTAACTTTTTAATAGTCAAAGTAAAATTGCATGAATTATTATTTCGTAAGTTTACCCCGACCAAAAATGAATATTATTATTAACAATTTTTAACGATTTTTGAGTTCTTTTTAAATCTGTTATTTAGTGTTGTTTTAACTAAATTGACAAAACAATTCGGTGACCGAAAAAACATTATCAAAATAAAGAATTGATTGAAAAAAAATATTTTTCTATAATTTAAGATTTCAATAATATCATATAAATTAAAAAAAAAATATTATTTTATTTTTTTATAAAAACAATTTTTGGCAAACTCAATAATTTTTTCTTTTTAAGTAATTAAATAAATTTTGCTAATAGTTGAAATAAATATAAAAATACAATTAAAGAGTTAAAATTAAATGTAATAAACAATGCAATTCGTTTACACTTTGAATATTAATAATACTTCGAACTAACTGTGTATACTAATAATACTTTGTTTAAAATTTAAACCTGCTTGATTGATTTATGATCAATTTTGAACTTTCATGCAAATTCTCTTAGAAGCTAATGTTATTAGAAAATATAAAATTTTTGTTTACCGTTTTCTACTGAAGTTTAGATGTGTACTATAAAAGAAACTATTGGCAAAGATATGAACAGAAAAAAAACTATAACAAGCGCTTAAAATTAAAGAATATTTTTTTTTTTTTTTTTTTTTTTTATAATTTTTAAATTTGAATGATCTTAGTTTCAGTTAAATATTGTTATTTTATGTTATATTAATTTTAATGAAAATAATACTTTAGAAGAAACTGCTCTTGGCTAATATTACTTCGTATTAATTGAATAAAAAATGAAAATTTTCATTTTAAAACAATATGAAGTTCGATAGAAAGCAAACGGGAAGGTGGCAGCTATCTTCCATCAGGATGGAATAAAGAGGAAAGGAAGAAAAGGGTTGGAATAAGATAAAATTCAAGCAACATAACAACAAACGTGCAGCAAATATAGAAACTAGGACCAATAATTTTATCGAAAAAATTATACATATAAAAAATGAGATTATAGATAAAAAAAGATCTAAATAAAAATAAAAAGATACAAATCTAAAAAAAAAAAAATGATTAAATAAAAGCTTTCATAAAAGTTACAAACATGAAATACATTCAAAGAAAAAGGTATAAGATAAAGTAAAAAAATTAAAATGCTTATAAAAACAATTAGAATTATTACTTTAATGTAAAAGGGACGGCAATAAAGCATTAATACAACAAAATTAATAATAGAACCTGAGTCACATGACATAGTAATAATAAAAAATAAAAATAGTCTCCTAAAATTAAATTAATATTTTAATTTTATAAAAATTATTCATGACTTTGTTTCTGCAATTTCCAGTATAAAAAAAGAAATTTCAATTGTATGTAGCTTATTTTTTTTTGATACTTCCAATTTATTTAAAAAAAAAAAAAAAAAAACATTTTTGTCAAGTACTATTCATTATGCCAATGTATTTAAAAAGAAAAGTAAAACATTTTTAAAAGATTCAAAATTAATAACATAAACCACATAAATTTTATTTACCTGTTATTATATATATATATATATATATATTATTTAAAATTCTCTTAATCATACCGCAAACATAAATGCAAAGCAAAAAAAAGCACTGCGGTGGCAGTAGCTCATAGTGGCGTACATCGACTCTTGAAGGAAATTGGGACACGTAGATTTTTCTTTCTCGTAAAATTTATTTTTTATATTTAAAATGAAATTAAATCTTTTATCTTGCCATTTAATAATCCGAATTTGATCTGATTGATTTGAAAAAAATATTAACTTTTAAATTTTTTTGTTAAAAATATAGTCACACACATACCTGTAAGGTTACGTATATTTTTTATTTATCATTAGGAACGATGGGACAATTTTGGAATTCAATTTTATTTTAATCTCAAAAAATAAAGTTTGCGAGAAAGAATAATCCGACCACTCAACTTCTCTTTCCGAGCCGATATCCGCCACTATACAAGCTGCCGTCATCGCCATGCTTTCTTTTTTTGCTTTGCATTTGTGTTTGCAATACAGTTAAGAAAATTCCATCAAAGATAATTATATGCAATATTTCTTATATTATGCAAGAATTATTTATTAAACGACACTTGTTAGATCTCTTCATATTAAAAACTCAAAGCGTAGTAATATTTAAAAAAGAAAGAGATAATACCTCGGCTATACGTTGAAAGTCCAGCTTTTCAACTACATAATTTGCGTAATTTCGACATACGATGATTTATCAAAATATTAGGTTTCAAATGTAACTTTTGTTGACTACCCTATTTTTTATTATTATTTAAAAAATTAATATTTGTAGATCATAGAATAATTCTTTAAGAAACCACAGCCACCTTGAATATTATTTTACGACCCTTAGAATACGTACAGCGGGCTTCCCGTAAAACGCCTTTTTTTACGTAAATTTCTATTCCACGCGGCGTGCGGGAAAAATGATCTACGTAATGCGTGCGGGAAGTAGATAAAACACGGTTCTTTAACGGTGCGAGAAAAACCCATGAGCTTATGAAAAGGCGTACAAGCGAGAGGGAAGTATAAAAGACGTAAATGCGTCACGTGTTGGCCGCCATAATCAAAACGCCTCTCCAGTCATTTCATCTATTCTTATTTACTTTTGTTTCTAATTGCTATAATATTATTGGTTTTGTAATAGATTCTCGACTATACCGATAGATATTCTTTTTAGTCGTAACTTAACATTGATACGAGTAACATTGGCTATATTGTCAATTTTTTATTTGTCGCCTAGTGTATAAATACAGTATAATTTTTTTTCGATTATTTGCAACTTTTCTATTTTCGAGCTGTCAAATTGTTGATTTCTCAAGAAATTTTTCCGACCCCCTTCCTCCTATTCAGGAACTTGTACCTCTTGCAGCCACACCGCAATTTCATATTAGCCTGGAGAGGGAGGAACAACAAACTTCGTTTCTGATAAGAAACTATGTAAAAGGCTGGCCTTGAAATTTCTTAATCACTCGCACCACCATTTACCATCACCATTTACCATGTGGTGTTATTTTTTTGTAATATAAATATTAATTTAAAATAATATAATATTTACTTCTTTGTTATTGATTTATGAAGGTCAGTCACGTATGATGTGGAAAAACCATTCGAACTTCCCACACCTTGTGTGAAAATAGTACGTAATTACGTAATAAGTGCGGGAAGTAGGTGATTCCCACACGGACAAAGCTTGTCCGTCCGACAACGTCCGTGCGAAATCACGCACTTTCGTTTCGCTCGAGCGAAAAGCTTCGTCCATGCGGGAATCATCTACTTCTCGCACTTGTTAATTAATATACTACATCATTGCTCAACCAATTCTTTTCTAAAAAAATTTCTGGAATTAAAGTACACAATATAAACTTTTTTTCAAAATTTTAGCGTTCTAACTCCATAGTAGTTCTATCTAGGTATATTCGATAGTAGTTCCATCTAGGTATATCCGATAGTAGTTCCATCTAGGTATATTCGATAGTAGTTCCATCTAGGCAGTGGCGAACATACTAAAGAAATGTTCGCCAATGAGTTGGTTACCTTTTTAATGTACAAAAATATTCTTCTATAAACGTCTATTTTTTTTTTACCATATTTACTAGGCCACTTTGAATATGTTGAATGAAATTAAAAACTATCATAAAATAATATTAAAACTTGTGTTAATACAAAATTTTATATGAAAAATTACTGAAGTAAAATCATAATAATAATTGTAATAAATTAAAAATTTGTAAGTATAATAAAAGTAATATTATCTAACGCTGAAGTACTCTTCACGGTACTCTTATATCAATGTATTCACGTGTCTTTGATAAATGTTTACTGAACTTATAAAAAGTAGGTTAACTTATTATCTAATTGGTAGGATTAATATCCTTTTTAATTACAATATATATATAAATATATATATAATTTTAAATTTTAAATATCTTTTAAAAAAAAATAAAAATAGATAAATTGATTGTTATAAATAAATTTATTTCACACTCTTTGGTGTGGTACATTAAAAGATTTTCATGTTCAACAAGGAAAGGTCCTGGAAGTTTATTGACAATGGTTTATACCTCTTCGGAACCAGGTTATCATCATGCTATTGCTGGGGCAGTCAGCGGATGCTTTACAAGGTTTATATGTCAACCTTTAGACGTGATTAAAATTAGATTTCAAGTAAGTTTTACAATTTTTTATTTAATTTATTATTCAATTTTTTTTATTAAATAAATAAATTATCTTTATCATTTACTTAATCGATCTAGTTTTTAATAAAATAAAAATTAAAAATTTATTAACAATTAAAAAACTCAAAAACTCAATAATTTTATTTTTTTATATTACTATTTTAGCTAATAAATAATTTTTTTATTTTATACTTAATTATTATTAATTTTTTACTTATTCAATTTTAATTTATTCAATATTAATTGAATTTTAATTTAGTTACAAGTTGAACCTATTAAAAAACACTCTTCTAGTAAGTATCATTCAATGTTACAAACATTTCACCTCATAACAAAAGAAGAAAGTATTTTTGCTCTTTGGAAAGGTCATGTTCCTGCTCAACTTTTGTCTGCTTTTTATGGAATGAGTCAAGTATGTAATTATAAAAATATTATATTTAATACATAATTAGTTATTTTTAAAATTATATTAATTTTTATTTTTTCATGTTACAGTTTTATGTATATATTATTATTAATCAATATTTAGAACAAAATGATTACTTAAGTCAAAAACCAAAAACAATACATTTTGTAAGTGGAGCTTTAGCAGGTTTTTGTGCCACTGTAATTTCCTTTCCTTTTGATACTATAAGAACTAGATTGATTGCTCAATCTTCACAAAATCAGATATATAAGGGAACTTTTCATTCATGCATGTTAGTTCTTTTATTTAATTTCTTATTAAATAATATCATACTAATCTGTTAATAGATATTAAATATCTTCATTTTAAAATCTTTATTATTTAATAAATTATTATTTTCATTTTTATAAAATTTTTAATTTATTCTACAAATTCCTAGAACCATTTGTAAGACTGAATCTGCAAAAGGTTTATTTCGTGGATTGCTACCTTCATTGCTTTTAATTACTCCCCATGCTGGCTTACAGTTTGGAACATATGAACTTGTAAAAGATATTAAGTTTTTACCAGCCAATATACCTGAAGATTCGGTAAGTACTTATACAGTATCATAAATTTATCCCAATCTTTGATAATATGAACAAGAAATTTTAAAGTAATGTGTGTTGACAATATTATCAAATTTTTATATTATTATCTAAAAAAAATTTAAAAACAAATAAACTGTTTTGAAAAACAAAAAAAAATTTTAAATTTAATTATAACTTTTTAGCATCATCATAAAAGAGTAGGTATCATAAATAGCTTGGTAGCTGGCTGCTTAGCCGGTATAGTGGCAAAAACCGTTGTGTATCCTTTTGATTTGGCTAAGAAACGATTACAGATCCAAGGATTTCAACATGGTAGAAAAGGTTTTGGAGAATTTTTCTACTGTAATGGTTTGATTCACTGTCTTATACAAACTAAAAAGCATGAAGGCATCCAAAGTCTCTTTAAAGGTTTAGGGCCAAGTCAATTTAAAGCTGCTCTAACAACAGCTTTGCATTTTACATTTTATGAGCAGAGTTTAAATCTTATTAGGAATTTTAATGAAACTGAGTAAAAGAAAAACGAAAATTTAAAAATAAGCAATAATTTCTAAATTTGTAAATGTAACTAGTTACATTAGCTTATTAAGCTTTCTTATATTATTTATGTTGTATAGATATCAAGATTTTTACCATTAATCATTTTTATAGAATAAGATCATTTGATATATTTCTAATACGTACAGACCATTTACATCTGTACTACAATTATATAATTTTTATACAGATCAGAATATTATTTTCCTAAAAAATAGTGATATACTTTAAAGATTAACATAAAAAATATATCAGTGAAAAAATTTTTTACAATATTCTCATTTGTGATAAATGATTTCTAATAAATAAATAATAAATAACAGTGTATCAAATTTACTTTTTTATGAATGGCTTATAACTTATTTACAATTACTTGTTTACATAATTTTTAATTTTATTAATGTTAATAATGTAAGTATACAAAACATGGTACAATTTTAATGTAAAAAAAAATCGATTTTGTACCAAAAGTCGTTTTGATTACTTCTATTTTTGTTATTTTTACATAATTAACAAACTTTTCAGAAGTGAAAAACTTTTTTCTTAAGTAAACTAAATTAAAGTTAATAGTAAATATGAAATTTTTCTTTCAAATAAAATATAAATAAATTTAATTTTATCTAAAATCTTTTATGCGAATAATATTAAAAATCTATTCAAATAATTTGATAAAAGAAAATATACGATTAGAAAAATAATAATAGATGTAGGATTTAACAATGCATCATTTATCAATGCAATTGAAACATTATAAATTTTTTTTTATTTTTGTTAAAACTTCGTTTAAAATTAAAAATTTTCCATGAATGCAATAATTTAAAAATTTAAAACGCATAAAAATATTTTATACTAGAGAATTTAAAAAAAGAAAAAATATGGATATTCTTGAACATTCTTAAGCGGGATATTCAAATTTACCAATCAGATATTAGTTAATACCCAACAACTTCAAATTAGCGCTACGGACCTGGCCAACAATCGAACTCATCCGACTTGTTCCGATTGTTGGCGACGGTGCGTCCATTTTGGCCGGAATAAGCTGCGGATCCCGCTTTGTCGACGCCGGTGCAAGCTATTCCCCTTCGCAGTAAGTTCTTCGTTAAATTCAGGACGCCGTGTGGCGCTTATTAAACACATAACACACGTCGCATTCTCATTTTACGTTGGGCGAATCCTTTGCCGCTTTGAGTTTATTATTTTTATATCTGGTTATAGCATTTTTGTGGGTTATATATTATAGCTCTTAAAAGAACGAGAGCTAGCGGCATCGGAAAAGCGCGCCACTGGATTTTCTTCCATTAGGTACGTTTGATGACTTTACGAGTAAGTATGCCCATAGTTTGCCGCTACTTTGTGCAAATGGAGTGCGTGTGTGAGTAGATCTTAAGGTTTTACCTACAGTCTAGATATCTCAGGTACACGAGTGATTATTGCTCACTCCATGTGCTTTCTTGAATTGGAACTGAATTATTTTAGATGCTTATGATTTGAATTAAAAATAATGAATAATGAAAATTTAATTTTATTAGATTTTTTCATGAAAGTAATATTTCTAATAATTATTTTTCACTAATAAAGATTTATATCATAGAAATTTTTTCTCATAGGTTACTTAATATCATCTATTGTAATAAATATGTAAAATAGTTTAGGAATAATAATTTTTTTAACAAATTTATTTTTAACGAATTATAGGATTTTGCATCAAGAGTAAATAATTAATGAAAAAAATTAATAAATATTACCTTTTATTTTTTAGTTGAATAATATTTTATGATTTTATTATAAAATAGAATTATGTTAGGTATTGCTTTTTAAGAGATTCAATTATATGTATACATGTATAGAGAAAATTTGTTGATAATTTTTTTTAACTAAATATATTAATCAAAATATAAAACAATTAAATTATTATACTATACTACTCTATGTATATTTTGTTAATTTAAATAAAAAGATTAAACTTATAAATTATTTAATTATTTAAAAATAATATAAAAATGAAACTCATATTTTTTTTATTTTAGGTTTAAGGATCCTAAGAATTTTTTTCAAAGAGGAATTTTATCAAATTTAGATTTAATTTAAAGAGAAGTAAAAAAAATTTTAAATTACATATTTAAAAAATAAATTACTTAATTAAAAACAAATTATTTTTTAATTAGAAAATTGATTACTTATTTAGAATTTTATAAGCATTATATTATAAATATTATTTCTGTAATATTTAAGTATAAATTTTTATTAAAAATAATTGAAACTATTCATTTCTTCAATAATATTAATTTTATATTAATTTAAATTTAGTAAATTCTATGTGTTGCAATAAATTGTAATATTTATATTTTATTTTAATTTTCTTTTAACTAATTAAATCTAATATTTTTTATTATATACAACTGGCCTCATATAGGCTTTTGCCAATAGAGTCTGGCATCGGCAAGAGATTAAACATAAGAAAATGGCAGATCTGCAAGGTGTGCCGGTGACACAAGATGCTTTGTCTGTGGCTCAGCTGGAGCTTGGTAGTAATCCCAATGCCCTAGCGTTGCGTAGACCTTTTGATCCGGCTGCTCATGACCTGGACGCGACCTTCCGCTTAACGCGGTTCGCCGACCTAAAAGGATGAGGGTGCAAGGTCCCTCAGGAGATTCTTGGAAAACTCCTTGAGGGACTGCAGGCCGACGATGGTAACGCCCAGGACCATGAACATGCCCATTTTATGCACATGGCTACGCCACGCATCGGTGAGTTTATTTATTTATATATTAAAATACTTTTTCTGCAAAATTATTACAACCAAACTCAAATTTTGATAAACATTTTAATTTAAATTTTAATATTTTCTATAATAAATTGTATATATTTAATATTTTCAGGCATTGGTATGGATTCCTCCGTAACTCCACTGAGGCATGGTGGACTTAGTCTAGTACAAACAACAGATTTTTTCTATCCTCTCGTTGATGATCCATACATGATGGGTTAGTAAAAACAAAAAATTAAATTTATTTATTTATTTTTCTCAATTTCTTTTAAGTTAAAGTGTCAACAAGTACACTTTTTGTAAAAGCAATAAAAATTTATTGTAGGAAAAATTGCTTGTGCCAATGTAATCAGTGATCTTTATGCTATGGGAGTGACTGAGTGTGACAATATGCTTATGTTGTTGGGAGTTAGTACAAAAATGACTGAAAAAGAAAGAGATGTAGTTGTTCCTTTAATTATGAGAGGATTCAAAGATTCTGCATTGGAAGCTGGTACAACAGTAACTGGTGGACAGACAGTTGTAAATCCATGGTGTACCATCGGAGGTGTTGCTACAACAATTTGTCAACCAAATGAATATATAGTGTTTGTATATTTTTCTTATTTTCAAATTTATTTTATATAAAAATTTGCTTAATCAAAAAGTAAATTATTTACTTTCATTTGTAGTCCAGATAATGCAGTAGTTGGTGATGTATTAGTTTTAACGAAACCTTTGGGAACGCAAGTAGCTGTAAATGCACATCAATGGCTAGATCAACCAGATCGTTGGAATCGTATAAAACTTGTTGTTAGTGAAGATGATGTTCGCAAGGCCTATCAGCGTGCAATGGATAGCATGGCTAGACTTAATAGAATAGGTTTCTATATTATTTAAAAATTTTTTTATTATTTTTATATTTTATTATTTAGAATAACAAAGTAAATGATTAAATGATGACTCTATTAAAATTGTATGAATATATTAAAGTTTCAAAGAGAAAAAATAATTTTATAGCTGCACGATTAATGCATAAATACAATGCTCACGGTGCCACGGATGTAACAGGTTTCGGTTTACTGGGCCATGCTCAAAATTTAGCCAAGCACCAAAAGAATGAAGTGTCTTTTGTCATTCATAATTTACCAGTTATTGCAAAAATGGCTGCAGTCGCGAAAGCATGCGGTAATATGTTTCAGCTTTTGCAAGGACACTCTGCTGAAACCAGTGGTGGACTTTTGATTTGTTTACCACGAGAACAGGTTTGATATTTTTTTAAAAATATATTTTTTTAATTTTTTAATCATTAAGTAAAAATTTATGTCGATTATTAGGCTGCTGCATATTGTAAAGATATTGAAAAACAAGAAGGATATCAGGCGTGGATTATTGGAATTGTTGAAAAAGGTAACCGTACTGCACGAATAATTGATAAACCTCGAGTTATTGAGGTGCCGGCTAAAGAAAAAGATGGTGAACTTTGGTAATGATAGGAATGAAGAAAGGCAATTCAATCTATTTTGAACGAAGAAAAAACTCGATGTTTATTGTCTTTACAACTTTACATTTATTATTCAAGCACAGTTAGCTCTTTTTATCTTTTATTTTCTAAAGTCAATTACAAGAAAGTTTTTCATCAATATTTTATAAAATAATTGTTGCTACTTTTTAAGAATTGAAAATATTCTTGAAGTATCTTTTATTTTTCTTTTTTGGTACTATAATTTGTTTTGGCATTAGATATGATGTATAATTTTTTTTATTAAAAAAATGTGTAAGAAAAAAATTCTATTGCAATAAGAATAAGAAGAGTGAAAAATAAAGAAAAGAAGAAACGTTATCCATTCCTGGGTCTTCCTGTAACTTGTGCATATGAAGTTTAACATAAATGTACTTTTGCATTGAAGTGAATAGGTGTGAAGTTGATGAAAACTGAAAAGTTAAATTAAAAACTTTTAATTAAAAATATTCATAATGCTTTATACATAGATATTTTAATTGGTTTAAATGAAGTTAAATTTGGCGTTTTTCAAAAACAGCCTGTTGAAAAATATTTTAAAAATAAAATAAAAAATTTTAAGAAGTTTAAGTATACAAAAATTGTTATACACAATTAATTCTAAATATATAGAATAAATTTAAGTTTAAATTTTATTTCTTGTATTTTGGACTTGAATGACTAATATAAATATGTGTGAAAGTGAAGCGTAACTATGTTCAAATTATCAAAAAAAAAATTTAAGAATGCATTGAAAAGTAAAAAATTTTTAAAAGAATATATATATAATTTTTTTCCATTATTTTTGCTGAGACCTTTAATTCACGTTGGCATCTGTAAAACAGGTGGACCTAGGTCCTAACGTTGTATTAGTTTTTCATACAAATAAAATGATACTTTGTCAATACATAATTTGTTTTTATTTATATTTTAAAATATTAATGTATTTAATTTTGTAATTAAGCTTTTCATAAGTTCAAAAATACTTTAAATTATATTCTAGTTTACAGAGTAATAATTCTTTGAATTAAGCAAAAAAATCTATTGAAAAATATTAAATAATTGACTCATTAATATAAAAATTTTTTATCCGACATATTTTTTTATTAACTTCTTGAAAAATGTTACATTCGATAACGTATACATTCTTAAAATATATATCATCTACAAGAAATAAAGACCTGCTGTTGGTAATAAAAGATATTTAAAATTGCTACATACAATTATACAAATACACATTGAGTAGCATCGTGCATGAATTCCATCGTCAAATGTATGCGAGACATATAGTACGTAAAAAAGAAAACTTCGAATATGGTGTTTTGATGCAGCTCATCGTATGAATGGGTAAAATACAAAAATTAAATGTTTCGATTTATTCAGATTTAAGTTTTTTTCAATGAAAAAAAATGAACTTGTTACATTTGTTATATTTTATACAGAAAAATAGATAATTTAGAATCGTAACTAGAATATGTTCCAACCTAAAAATTTTTATTTGATTCTGCTTCTAGAAATAAATTTTATTTGAAATGTATATATATTATGTACATATTTTATAGTTATTTTAATCAATAGCTTCTTACTATTTATGAGCTTATTTCTTAATTATACGCTTATATGCTGCTACTATATATAGATATATAAAAATAATTAATCTATCTTCATGTGTTACTACTTTATTTAAATACTGATGTTTTCATATTTTCATTTGTAATTAACTCTAACATTTAAAAAAAAATATTGTATTGTAAGATATTTTTAATTTACAAACATATAGTTTTTGAATACATATTCCAAGTAAGTTTATTAAACATAAATTTTATTCTTTCGGATGTGAGTTCTATACTGAAAATTTGAACTTTGTTAAGTTCACATTATTCAATTATGTAAAAATGTCAATTGATGCATTTTCATTTTTTAGATTACGTTTAAATTATATTAGATAATTATAATTTTTTATTGACTAATGATATACTGAATGTTAGATAATGTTATTTGCAATTTTATTTTCATTATAAATTGAATATTGGAAAAAATAATAAAATTAATTAAGATTAATTAAGATAAGGAATTTTTTGTAATAAGTAATTGTGCAGGTGATGTTGATGAAAGAAATCGATAATTTGAATATTTCTGATGCAGAAGATAAAACTCTCATTAATTTTCTTTTTAGGAGAATTTATTGATTTTATTAAGATAATTCTCACTTTGATATATATATATTAGGTATTACCATAAAATGTGATCAATGTCTTGCTTTTGTAGCTAATATGCAGCATGGCGAATTAGGTCTTTTACTAAGTTAGCTTCTTATGAAAAAATGATAGTTGAACTTAATTTTGTTAATTATGACAATATGCATTTTGTCTAAAATTAATTTTTGAAACCAGAACTTTGTTGTTTGAATTTCATGAATCAGTTAGATAAATAGGACGCTTCTATATGTGACTTCTTCTTTACTTTATGAAAGATATTATTTGTAATTTAAAATTTTTTAAAAATCAAAAAGTTTTTATTGAAGCAACAACAAAAATTGACCAGATTCTTTAAGAAATTAATCAACTTTATAATTTCATTTTTATTTAAAAAAAAAAAAATACATCTGTTATTCAAGAGATTGTTTATGAATCTTTTAGGGTTTAAGAGTATCATAATATTGTTCAAAGGTTTGTATTAAATATGTGATCAGACATCATTAAAGGTTAATTATATAGTTAAACAAATGTATAGTTATGTATGTTGTCATTGAAATTATTGCAGATATTAGATGGATTTGACTAATATAAAAGATTCTGATTTAGCTTTTTTAAATTTGTGTATTTTAATAATAGTCTTAATTGATATTTTGCTTTATTTGACAGAAGAATTAGATCTTACCTTTTTTCTGCTAGAGGAAGGTCATTTTCAAATATGTAATTGATTAAATCAATTAGAATAATTCTGTAAGATTAAATGTATATTTGATGAACTATTATTTATGAAAGAAATTTGTTTATGGTTAAAATGACATTTATTTAGAGAATCATTAAAATTTTTGTTATTACAATACTGTTATTTTCATTGATATCTTTTCGAATTTGAGTTTGTTTATGTTATAACAAAGACAGAAAGATAAGATATCAGCTTGGATTAAATATGAAGAATCACATGTTTAAAACCCAATCGTATATTTAAAGTGCGGGTAAAGTTAGATGTAACTTGCGCATGTATAGTATACGATGCCTACTGTTGTCATCTATTGCACAGCGCTCTTTTTGGTGGATTCAGGAATTACATGTTGACTGCAGAATTGATACTGTCCCTGTTAGATACAAACCGATCGGTGTTGCTTCTTCCAGCTTCGCCATCTATCCAATAAAATTTATTCACATACAGTTTTATAATTCCAAATTTTTTAGTTCAGTTTGTAAATACCGAAATTAAGTTTATGTATACATAAAGAATAATTTTTCAAATTTAAAATCAACGGAAATGTTAATTTGAATTTGAAGCTTTATTATTATTAACACACAGTAATAAAATACGTTTGAAAATCTATTTTTAAAATATAATTAATAACGTACCATTTATAAATTTATAAATATTGTCTTTTAGATAAAACATTGAATTAAAAGCTATAAATTTGATGAATTGGTAAATAATTTTAAATGTTATAGAAATTTTCTGCAATTGTATGCATATACGATCAAGCATGCCTTCGATTTGGTTCATTGGGCTGATAGCATTGCTGATTGCATGCTTCATAAATTATTACATCATCCACAAACGTTCGTCAAAAGACAATGATAATCAATTACTATTCCGGTAAGTTCGTGTCAATTTAAATGTTCACAACATTGCGTGGCATTTGATAAAAATTTTTTATTTTTAACAAGGTATAATTTGAAATATTCATGAGCGTAGATTTTTACACGTAATATATAACGGAATAATTAACACATTCAAGAAAGTTTCATCAATTATTATACGTGATATTGAATTATTTGAAAATGTATCTATGCATGTAGTGTATAAATATCAAATTATAAAGGCAAAATTTATTATGTAAACAAATATTAAAATTAAATTTAGAGAGTTTACAAGACATCGTGCAATACCGTGTATTTACAAAAAGCTCTTGATCGTTGATTTGAAATAAGTATGACCGAGCACGCATATAAAGTGTTCGTTAAATATCGCGTTTAAAGTTTAAGTGCCCAGTGTTGTTTACTTTCGAATCTCTTAATTTCTTGTAAGTTTAAAGCTTGTCTTGTTTTTTATTACGTATAAATTATTTTTTACGTCTTAAAAGCGATGAAAAAAAAAAATAATGAATAAATAATAAATAATAATAATAAATAAATAAATAAATAAATAAATAAATAAATAAATAAAAGTATGAAAATCGACGAAAGGAAAAAGACACGCTTGAAATTTAAATTTGGCATAGCAAGGTCATTTAAATGAAATATAAACGGAAATAATCGTTGGCCCTGCAGAGTTACATCGACGTGAAGCATCAAGGAGTAATGCCAAAAATGAATCGAAAAAATGTTTAATCCACCGATCGTTTGAATCAAAACGAGTTCGGTAAATCTTTAGGATGCCACGTTGTGTATTAAAAAAAGCAAAAACCGATAGCTCTCAGGCCAAAAAAGCCGTTATTCTTCCGGAACGTGAATACCTGTATCGCGACAGATATTTAAGCTCTCTCGCATCGGCGCGCGTCGCTGGCGCTCGTCCGTCGCGGAAGAGCCTCGAACGGAGAAACGAAACAGTCGTGTTCACGGCGCGCGCACGCACGCACGCTCACTCGCACACAAAGGCTCTCATGGACACGCGCGACTCGAGACGTTTCTTGGTACGTTGAAATTTTCCTATCGAGGTAATCGTGGCGAATAGAACGGTATTAAACGTAAGAGTAAACCGTTGCCGATTTCGCACGATAGCCAGTTATCGGTGGCTTTTCCATGAAAGTTATAAGCCCATTGTTTTCAACGAGCGCGCAATTTAACACATTTTACATACCCGCGTTACTCTTAGTTTCCTCATTGATTATTTTGATCCGAGACTCTAATAAATCGTTGAGTAGAGGTTCATTCGACAAATCTGTTGACTAACTAGCCTTAATAATATGAAAGTTTATTGGTTTGCTCATTTTTTGAAAATAAATATTTATCGAAATAAAATATTTGGATCGTTATTCATATTTACTTATGTACATAGTTAAAAATAGCGAATTCAAAAGTGCATCGTCCATTTAAATATATTATATTATTTTTACTTTTCTCAGGTATTAAAGAACAATTTATAAAGATCATTTAGATGCATGATGAAGCGGAAGGCAACGTGTCGATAAAATGAAACGATCAACGCCTATAAAAATAATTAAAAGCGCGCGTACAGACTTTCGATCAATAACATCGACAGTGAAAATCGCGCTTCGACAATTTAAAAATAAATTTTAACCAAGGGAAAAAATAAATGACGTTGAATGCACCGATGCAACGAATACGAAACTTGCCATAATTTAACCACAATTAAAATACGAATACAGAGCTAAATAGCTAATAAAGCCGAGCCGGCGATGAGAGGAGAAACGGAGTATACGACGACGAAGGAGAAACGAGGTTGGGAGTCGCGATAACAACGCGACGGACAAAGCGATAACGATAGCGTACAGCATATAACCAGCGCTTTATTTTCATCATTTTCCTCTGGTGCGCGCTAACCATCGGATCTCCCGTAACCCGGTGTTTCTGCCTCTTACCTTCTTATAAAATTTTTACACGTTAGTAGACTCGTCGATTGTGCCGAAAGATAAAGAGAAAAAAACAAGGTGCTGTAACATTGGAAAATCATTCTTGCATGCGGCCGCACGTTAATCGTCTTATGTATATGTGAGTACATGTGTATATTCGTCGTGGAATGCGAAATCGTTCGTTTAAACTCTGCTCGTTATTTTTCGTTCTTTTGATCCGATAGCGTTTTTTGTTCTATTACAATTTCGATTGAATATTACCGAGGGAATTTTATAAAAAGTTGTAAATATGGTTTTTTCGACGATAAATAAGAAAAAAAAATTAATTTTTGCAATTTAATTTTTTCGCTATGTAAGAAAGACACTTGAATCACCATTAATTATATAAAAAAACGTTAAAAATCTTACAATTAAAAAAAAAAAAAAATAACGCTAGTTTTCATTTAACTAAGAATTATTTCATTTAAATAATAATGAATATTTAAACGATGCTTTTCATCAGCAATTTAGTTTTCTTAATTTATTTCAATTTAAAATCGGTCGTTAAAATTGAAGCTGATGTAATAAATTGATTGCCGTACAAATGAAGTGATATCAAATTTAGAATGTCAAATTGACCGTGATAAAATTAATGTAATAAATAAAAATATGCTTTTTATAATAATTTAAGGTTTTTCAAAAACAGATAAAAATGAATTTCATTCAAAACTATAATAAATCTTTTATTAGTTCAAGTGTTCAAACTCTCGGTGTTATAAAAAAAAAAGGGGGGAAAATAAAATGATTCGTCAAAAAAAAAAAAAAAAAAAAAAAAAGAAGATGATCAAATCAATTCGAGTCCCGCTCGGAACATTACATAATTCGAAATCAAGGTTTGAGATAGCGCGTCAGGTGTGCGTAACTCGTCGGATATTTAACGGAGGCATAAAATTATCAATTGGTCGCGAATGCGTGCGTGTGTACAGTATAAAGTATAACTAGCGCTCGCCGCGCAACAAGTGTAAACAAAGGAGGAGGAGAATACCTCGGGTTTTTGTCGTTCTCACTACGTAGATAACTGCACTCGGTGATGTTACCAATGGTATACACATGTATATATATATATCTATCAGCGGATGATATTTTGAACTCCATCCAAAGTCCGCGATTTGTCCTTATCGCGAGTAAGGTCACGTGTTACGCGTTTCTCCGCGATCTATGTCTCCCTCCCTCTCTCTCTCTCTCTTTCTCTCTCTCTCTCTCTCACTCTTTCTCGAGCGATACTGTATGTGCAATACGGAAAATAACATTCGCTTAGTTGACGACGCTCATGTAATTCACTCGCGAACGCACAATCGCGCCAAGTTTCAATGTATGTACACCGACACGTAACGCCTCATTGCTTTATAAAATAGAAAGAGACAGGGGGAGCACGTTTTGTTTTATTACGAAAAATTTTATCGCGTTCGCTGTTTTTCGCGTCGAGAGCGTTTATCCGATGCTTTTTTAGGTGCATTTTTTTTTTTCTTTCTTTTTTTTTTTTTTTTTTTTTTTTTTTTTTTTTTTTTTTTTTTTAGTGGAGGACATTATCACGTTATATCAATGAGCACTAACGGTGTTGAGCATATTATTTTAGCTATTATAGATTATATATACACTATGATTTGCATTATGCGGAAGGTTCAATATTTTTTTTGTTATATATATATACATATATATTCATAGAACACGTGCTTATAACTGTCAGATATAATTGGTGAAGGTTCTTGATTATGTTTACACTCGGTTTTTTATTTTTTATTTCACCTTGGATGCATTAAGATCCGTAAAATTTTAAAGAAACACTTTAGTACTTTTGTAAAAGCAAATTAACAATATTTATACGCACAAGTTCTTTAAAATAAATTTATAATTTTTACAAAATAACGCAACAATCTCGTTACACTGTGTGTCTACGTAACCAATTGCCTATTAATCCCTGCTTTGTAGTTACACGTTTAACGTATTATTTCAAAGAGTCAAAAGCAATCGGACGGAGCAGCAACGGCAACATCAGCAGGCTGACGGGATGGTAGCGCTGTCGAGTAGCTCGAGTAGAGCTGTCCAGGCGGCTTTTAGAGCTGTAATATTAGGGGCGCCAGGATCCGGCAAAGGCACAGTATCCACGCGAATTGTCAAGGAATTCGGCGTCAATCATATATCTAGCGGTGACAAGCTCAGAGCTCATATTGCTGATGAAACTGGTAAAGGATTTATTTAGTTAGTATTGTAGATTTAAACCAATCTCGAATGGCTTTTTAAATATATATTTAAACGAACGGTGATTAAACTAAGTGTTGTTTTTATAACTATTTGTTTTTTTTTTTTTTTTTTTTTTTTCAAATTTCTTGATTTATTTTATAAATTTTTTTTTTTTTTTTTTTATTATACATTTTTTTATTTAACGAGTTAATAAAAATTTTGATCATTTAAATTTACGCTAAATTATAACTTAAGAAAATTTTTATTTTTATTTTTTATTTACGTTCAAAGTTTCCATTAACTGCAGTTAAAAATTTTATAAATAATCCATAATCATTTTTATTAAAAATTTTTTCCTTAAACTTTTTACTCAGTCACGTTTCGTACAAAATTATTTCGATACATGTCATTTGCAAAATTGATCGTTTTAAGCTTGAAAAAAAAAAAAAAAAAAAATTTTAAATGTTACGTCACATAAACGTATAGTTCGCTTAATTAATACTTGAGCGTTCGACGGTACAACTGACTGTGACAAGTATTGACGTATTATCAACCGGAGTATATATGAAATAATTGTTCAATTGATTGGTGCGCGATTCCTCAATAAGATTGACACTCTTGAAAGATATTTTTTTCTTTCTTTTTTTTTTTTTTTTTTTTTTTTAAATTAAATTGTGACTCTTTATTTTATATAAAGATAAAAACAGTTTTTAAAATGTTTATAAATATGTAAAAAGCGACTTTACTGTAAATACAACACATTCTTTATTTTTATAAAATAAACGCGATTAAAATTGATTGATGAAAAAAGCAATAGAATTATTTTTAATCGAATAGAAAGTTCGCATTGTTGTTCGCGTTTAAAAGTTTGCACTTGTTTTTCAGTTCTTGGTAAAGAAGTAAAAAAATATCTCGAATCCGGGAAATTAGTGCCTGATGAAACGATCATATCCCTTATCAGCGAGGAAATTAAAGCTTTGAATGGACTTAATTGGCTTTTGGATGGTAAGTCACGCACGTGCAAACGCATGCTTTCTTTCATTTCATTAATTTTTCTCAATTAATTTTTAATTGCTTCTTTATTTCCTGTCAAACATTTTTTTCAACAGTCAGTCTCATTATAAAACATTGAACGATGAATCATTGTAACAAAATTCGTATGGTTCGCTGCATTAATTTTATTTTTAGATGAAAATTTTTCGCACGAGATTTAATATCGTACCAACATTACCTAGAAAATATCTTAAGTAAGAACAAAAAGTAAAAAAAAACTATATATTCGTTAATATGAATATTATCTTACTAAAATTTGACAGCTCTCTTAATTATTGTGATTTTCCATTTTTTTTTTTTTTTTTTTTTTCACGCAGGATTTCCACGTACAGTATCGCAAGCCGAAAGCTTGCAGAAAATTTACCCGGTGACGCTTGTGATCAATATCAACGTACCCGTCGATGATATTTTAGATAGAATTAAAAATCGATGGGTACATTTGCCAAGTGGTAGAGTTTACAATGTTGGATTCAACAATCCGAAAGTGCCGGTGAGAAAAATATACGTATATCTATATTTTACGATAAAAAATAATTTATTATTCCTATCGATTTATCACCAATTTTTTGATACTAATTCGACAGATTAACAATTAAAAAATTAAAATTAAGTGGTTTGGATTGATCGTTTAATTTTCATATAATGTATTTTAATGGGCCTGAAGTTTGCAACGTTAGAGTACAACGAAATAATTTTTCACAATTAAATAAAACTGCTAAAAATGTAAAAATTATATTTAAATACGTATCTGAATATTAGGTTATGCTATAAAACACTATGACTAAAAAAATATAAATATAAATTTTAAATAAAAACAGTTTTTAAAAAATTTCATTGGACTCCAACGTTGGAAACTTCAAATTCATGTATTTTAATCGTCCTTCGATAATTAAAGGATAAATTAAAGTAAAGCGAATTTTTTATTAGTCAAACTATCCTAATGTTGAAATCGTTTGAAATTATTTTGAAGTATAAGCAGAAATACTATGTTTACTTAAAAATTATACTAATGTATCAATATTTATGATAAAAAAACGGGTCTTAAAACAAAATATATGTTTGTTAAAACAGGGTAAAGACGACATTACCGGCGAGCCTTTATCCCAACGCCCCGATGACCAGCCGGAGGTGGTTAAAGCACGACTCCACGAATACATAACAAAGACGAAACCAGTTATCGATTATTACGATAAATTAAAGGTCTTGAAATCGTTCGCCGGCTCAACGACGGATAGTATGTGGCCTGCGATTAAAAAATGTGTGGCACAATATGTGTAGGATTTTTTATTCTTTGTATAAATTAGAATTTTAGAATTACGCCGTGAAAGAAAAAAAAAGTAGTTTTTTACCGACATTCTTAATATAATTTTATACTCGATTATCTTTTTTTTTTCTTCTGCAAGTCAACATTTTTAACTGTGATATAGGATAGTACTGCATAAAGTGCATAGTTATGCGGATAAAAGGGCCGATAAGATCATTTTTTTTAATGGCAGAGAAAATTGTTTGGATAAAAACATTTGAATTATATGAATTATTGTAGATTATGATAGATACCTACCACGATAACAATGTTATCATAAGCTTTCGCGTAACGAATTTTATCACATTCGTAAAGGTATATTTTTTGTTTATCTTACATACTTAGTAACAAGTATATGGCCTAGAATTATCATTATCATTTTATAACAATGATAGTAAATGTTGTATAAAGTACGAATGTCGGTAATAAAAGTTAGTAATGTTAATATTGTGAATTGCTTGAATATGGAAAAAAAAAATGTTTTGTAAAAAAAGAATGCTTGAGTTGGTTTTTTTTATTGTTTTTTGACTGCTTAAAATTGTGATTTATTTTTTAATAAAAAACGAAAAAAAATTTAAATTTGATAATTTTTTTCTAAATTTTCATCTAATTTTTTTCTTGTTTTTAAAAATGTAAAACCTTGGTTTCGCAACAAATAATTTGAATATTTTAGGTTTGTCTTAAATTTGTACGTCATAATGTTTTCAATGTAAAACACAATTACGATAAAATTATTTAAATTATATTATTAGATTTTATAGATTTGTTTAATTTCATTGAAAAAGATGCTTCGCTCAAAACGTTATTTATTCTATGTGCATTGGAATTATTATAAAGGAAGAATTTTAAATATACTGATAAAAGTGTAGATGATAACGCGACAATAACCTTGACGATTGCACGACTTTGTTGTAAAAGAAAGTCAACAAAAAGTCTAATTAATAAATAGTGTTAACTCATTAATTTTTAACAAAATTTCATACATAATTATTATTTACCTGCAATCGTTGACTAATATATAATTATATTAATAAATTTCGACGATTCTACACAAATTAAGGTATGAGTGTTTGAAATTTCTTCTATTTTTCTTTTAGCATTAGAATATTGTATAAAAAATAAAACGTGGGCTTTTTTCTTTTCATAAAAAATAGTAATAAATTGTAAATGATAAAGATTTTTATGATTACAAATTTATTTATGAATCTTTGGAAAGTTTCTTTAAAAATTACATCTAATAAAAGGCAAAAGTTCGTCTGAGTTTTATTATTATTTTAGAACTTATCAGTAAACTTATTATTATGCTTTTATTAAAATATTTAATCAAATTTAATTTTTAAAATATAATGTAAAATTTTTTTTAATATTTACAACGTATTTGTAATACTCAAATGCTTATAAATATTTCTTTTAAAAAAGTAATATATGTATTTTGAGTGAAAGAAAAAAAATTTCAAAAATTGAAATGTTGCGGAAATAAAATTCAATCATAAACATTATCATAATACCGTTAGTTTAATACTCGTGAAGAGTTTATCTTTAAATTTAAATGTCAGATGACCAAGACGCGCAGGTCACAAAAAAAAAAAAATATATATATATATATATTGATTAATACAGCGCAACACGGAACTTTGAATCAAGGTTAAATTTTGAAGGTAGGTATCGATTCGTCTTGTCAAGAAGGTGTACGTGAAAAAAATAAAAATGTTATTCTCACACATTAAGGTAGCTAGGATACGCAGACTACACGGAAGCGTTAGTTCTTGTCCAAATCGAAAAATTTCGAATTGGTTTTTAGATTCTGCGCGGGTAGATAAGGAGCAATTCGTCAAAGTTAAGTTGAATTATAACGAGAATCGTATTCCCGTTCCTTGTTATCGGTGCGCAGGTACCCGCGTGCATTTCTTAAACGCCGCGTTTCTCTTCCTCCTTCTTTCTTCCTTTTCCGGCTGATTCGTTCTCTCTCTTTCAGTCGGCCTCGCTTGATATATATATATATATACACATGTACAACATGATTCCATCTTTGTCGGTTCCGCGACGTGTAGGAGCTGCGCGCGCTCCAGCTGTTCCTTTAGTCTGGCTCTGGCGATCGAGCGACCAGGAGCGCCGCCTTTCATTTGCCGCGTGTCGGTGTGCATTTGTGCTGGAGAGAAACGTTCCGTGCAAGTTTCTCCGGGCGCTTTCTCGTTCCCGGCTGAAAATTGAGAGAAAGCCAAAAGGGTTAGGTTTCGCGGGAGTCGATGGCAGATCGATGCGAGTTTGCATCGCTCGTCCGCTCGCTGTTAAAGCGAGCGAATAAACTTCGAAGTCCTCGAGGTGTTTTCCAACGGGTTCGTTAGTCACTGCGCGTGTGTACTTAGTGTTTTGATAACATACTGCCGTATAACGTTCGTGTACGCACATTGCGTCTTTCTATTGATACTGCGATCTTTTTATCTTGATCCTTTCGAATAAGAGAAATTAAACTCTCTCTCTCTCTCTCTCGAATCACTTGATGTGAAAAGTGAAATTTAACGTATTCTGTTATAGATTTATACCTGATAGGTCTTTTAGTTTTTTTACCTACATATTAAGTATACGATTAGGCTCTATCCCGTTATCATTCTGCAATTATCTTTTTAAAACGTCAAAATAAACTTTTTCATCCAGCGACCAAAAATTTATAAATTTTAACTGCTTTTACCTTTGTCATTCTTTTATCCAATTAATTAATCTTTATAAAAACGGAGATTCCGAAAATAATTGTTTAAGATTCATTAAATCATTAAAATTTCTATTTTAAATATTCAATTTAAAATCTAATTTTCGAATTTTCTAAGAAAAATTCGTTACTGCATTACGTTATACATATCGTAGATTTCCTTTTCTTCGATTAAACGTAAATTTAAAACAAAATAAAAAAAAAAAAAACCGGCAAAGTTTCGCAGACTCTCGTTTAGTCGAAGTCTAGGAGAGGAGAATTGATCGACGAGGTGAACAAAGTAGGAGAAGGAGAGTGGGTGGAGAAAGGAGTAGGAAGGGCGAAAATGGCGAGAAAGCGAGCTCGAGAATAAAGCCGCCAAGTTCCGGAAGACAAAAACAAAAAAAAAAAAAAAAAAAACAGGAGAAAAAGGAGAGAGAAAGGGTGGAAATAAAGAGAGAGAAGGTGGTAGTGTAACAAAGATGCAGGAACACGAGGAAGATCCGTCTTATCGGACGGTGTTGCTAAGTACCTTTGTCATACGTAAGAAGAGATGCAGGGTGTACTTCCATCGAGGTACACTTATTTGGGAGACCGAACGTCCACCTTACAGTGAGTAGAGTCTTGCTTAATTATAATAATTTGAAATTGTGGATTTTTATACAATATGTACATTTTAAATGAAATCCTTACATGAATTTATTATTTATTTTGTTATAAATAATTTTTATCTATTAAAGTCTACTAGTTTTTATATTTATTTAAATTAATTTACGTACATTAAAATTTACGTAAATTTAAATTAAACATATTTATAAATAAATAATTGTTTTTCGGCTTTATAAGCATTTTTTCAAATCATTTTTTCATTTTTCTTATAAATTTGTGCGTAGAAGTTAATAGCTTGAAAAATACTCTTATCTACTGCAAAAAGTTTTGTATACCTAAAGATATAAATTACAGTGTATTTTTAGCCTTAAGTAAAAATCGTTTGTAAAAAAGTGTTGTTAGACGAACAAATGTAATAAATTGAATATTGTTTGCATGTTTTATCTTATTTCAACAAAGTGTACGGCAATACCTGTATCTGATACAGATTGCAGTACACTTGAAAGTCTGGTAATTTTTATTAAAAATTTAATATTGCACTAGTAGCTTAATTTTAATTGCAATTTTTTCTTTCATGTTATTTTTAACATTAAATTAGTTGGAAATGATTATATAAATTTTATTCACAGTTTAAGACACGGAAATAAATTTTTCATGCATATTTATGTGGGCTAACAGTAAATCAAAACAAATCTTGCTATCATAAAAAAGTCATAATAAAATTTGATATCGATAGTTTATTATCATATAATACGAATCGATTAATCGATGAATTAAGCACTAACGAGCGAGAATTTTTTTTATTAGTTAATTTATTAACAATTAACTTATTAACAATAAGTTATTTGTTATCGTTTACAAGAATAAAAACAATAGAAGTAAATCTCGCTAAGCATGCATTATCCGTTATTACGAGTGATTTTACCGATTAGATTTATCGCTTTAAATTTCAAAAGCCTGAAAGTAAACGGTTCTCAAAAAGTATATACGAAATAATTGAGTGTATAAGTACATAATTTATCTAAGTAGAATGTGTACGTATTTAAAACTCGGCAAAGATTAAAAAGAGTTATTTCGATTGAATAGAGTTGTAAAAAGGTCGGCTCAAGAACTAGCGTCAGTCGCGTTCTCTTTGGGCCGTTTTTTTTTTTTTTTTTTTTTTTTAAATTCCGTCGCGCTTCTATGCACGATAGAGAAGGAGATGGAAAGAGTCTCTTCTCCATGCGATGGGAAAAACGCAGGTGAAAATAATGTGCTTGTGTTGCTATGAAAAATGTGAGAGTCAATTATAGCGGGAGAATTTCGAAGCGAATAGAATGTCGAGCCGAATGGAATGTCGAGTTGTATGCGTCAAAACGAGCCGAGTATACGTGTATATAATGCAATCTTTCGATTTTCTTTTACCTTACGCGTGTACATAATTTGTTAATTATTTTGGCCTAACAAATTTAAACAAAAACAAAATAATATCTTTCGTTAAATTTGGTTCGACCGAAACCTCCGCGTTTCTATTCTTCCTCAAAGACATAGAAATAGCATTGCGGTAGTTGTGATATTCAAAAGTAGAAAGTACGCGATCCTGAAATACACGCAGGCGTCCGCGTTTTGGTGAAGGAGTGAATTTAAATATATCTTGGTATGCGAGCCCGCGTCCTCAGGTTGTATACACGTGTGCAACGCGTGAGCGATTGGTGGTATTTTACGATGCTATGTACACGTGTGCGCATTTTTTACCTATATACTTCTTTTTTATTTTTTCGTTTAATCCGCGTATATCGATTTTTCTTTTCTAGTTGATGAAAAAAATTTTGAAAAATAAGAGGATTTTTACCGGGCTTATATATGCGTCCCATGCTGAACTTTCCGTTCAAGCAATTTGGTATTATCATTGTAAATTGAAGAATTTTTTAAAAATTCATTATAGTATTAAGATGCCCATAATTGACTGCATAATGAATTTTTAAAAAATCCTTCATTTTACAATGATAATACCAAATTGCTTGAACGGAAAGTTCAGCGTGGACCGCATACGCCATATTTATTGTTATATCAATTTAAAATTTTGTCAAAAACTTATTCAAATATAGAAAAACAAATGTCTCGCTGGAAATTTTTTGTAGCTTGTACTTCCCTCGATACTTTTTCTCATTAAAGCTAAAAAACGTAATTTACGAATGTTACGTACTTGAAATTAAATAATTATTAACGAAAATTAATTTTCGAATTTTTAATTAGTCCCCATCGGCATCGTTAAAACATTTTGCGAACGTGTTTCTGCGAAGTTTAAAAAAATTTCAACGATATTTGATAAAGTTACAGCAGTTTATGTTCCTAAAAACTATTAAAAATAGACAACTTTTATGATAAAAAATGTTTAGTTTTTAATTTTTTTTTTTTTTTTGGAAAAAAAACAGTCGAATCAAAAAATATTCTTTCAGGAAAAATTTCCCCTTTTCATTTCACATAAGCCAGTGTTTAAAAAAAAAATTGATTTGTCCTTTATAAAAATTTCGTTATCTCGACAATACTTTTACGCGTTTTCGAGCGTAAATCCACTTATTCCTATTTCGTTTTCTTCGAGAAATTATACATTATTACACATTGCATGTGTACAAGCAGACTGCATGAAAAGTGTAATTAAGACTTAGATATTGTAATATACACTGCTCTTTCGATAAATATGTTTATTTAAAAAAAAAATTTTTATTCCACGTTATACATATAATAGCTTCAATTTTAAATTAATAAACGTCGTCTGCACTATAAACAATCACATAAAACAAAACGTTCGAGCGCGTATTTTATTTTACTCCTGGTAAAATTTATTCGGTTCTAATTTTCTTTGTTAAGAGCCGTTAGAGCAAGTATATAACATATCGAGGTCGTTTTGTACGGTAACGAAACCTTTCGCTTTCTTTGTCTCGGCTGTTCTTTACCTCAGTATATTTTTATCTACGTTTATAACATTTTTATTCATTGACCGTGGAAAATTATATCCTGTGTTAAGCAATTTTTTTTTTTTTTTTTTTTTTTTTTTTTTTTTTGAGTTATGTCGTTTACTCTAAAATGATATTTTCGGCGATACCGAAGTGATGGAAAGTTGAAATCATAATACGATTGGTTCAGCTTTACAGAATTAGTGGATTAAAATCGAGGTCGATTAGTTATTAAACGATGCATATATATATATATGTATATATAATAAATTTAAGTATTAAAAAGAGTATTTAATTACGCAAATAGACATATGTATCTTTCAATAATAAATTATTTTTCAAGCGTTTTGCAAGGAAAATTCGGGAAGAAAAAACGTTAATTGTCAATAATTACGGAAGACAAATGTTTTGCATATCTATAGCGAACTATATACATTCGTATTATTACAAAGTAAGAAGCGATTACAGATATGAAAAAAAAAAAAAAAAAAAAAAAAATTAATATTAAAAAACCGCCTCGCGTGCGGTAGATGTGCATCGGCATACAAGTACTTGGAAAGGAAATGAAAAATAATACGCACGTATAACAAATTAGACAGAACTTGTAAAGTCTAAAATTTTTAAAAATTTTCAATTCAATATGTGGCACATGTAAATTATTTACAAAATATATTCACTTATTCGTTTACTTAATCATAACCTTATGCAATTTTGATGAAGACATTTTGCAATATATCCACAATGTAAACATAAAAAAATTCTTTTATCCAAAGCAAATTTAAAAAAAAAAAAAAAAAAAAAAAAAAAAATGCAACTCTCAGCAAAAATTACCTTCACCGTCTCCAAACACATAGAGTTTGCTTAAATATTTCGCAAGCCAAGCATAAAGTTAAAACAATAATCGCTCAGAGAGAGTTAATAAAGTTTAAGTTGCAAAATTCAACGCGATACTTAACTGCAATCGCAAGGTAATTACGGGCATTAATTACTCTCACGAAAAAAAGGAATGAAAAAGTAGTAAGCAAACGGTATTAGTCATTCGTTACTCGGTTTTGCATATTCAAAGGTTCAATATTTCTTTTCTCGATTAATCCAAAGTAGGTATCATAATGTTGCTCGATGTTTGACGTATACGCACGTGCATAATAAAACAAAATAAAATGGTTTTTTTTTTTTTTTTTTGTTTTTTATGACTATAAACTTTCGGCGGTAATGTTTACAAATGACGATGATTGTCAATTTATGTTGGTTTTTTTATCCCTCTTATATGTTTAATTCTTTTTTTTTTATACGTAGGTTATTATATCAGAATAATCAATTGTTGAGAGAAATGTTTTAATCTATTTCGTAAACAGTAAATTTTTGTATCACATTATATCGAATACTAAAGGAATCAAGTAGAAAGATTGGAAACTTTTTTTTTTTTTTTTTTTTTTTAAATAGTTATTAAAATTCTTTCACTTGTAAAGGAAGTTCCTGACGCGACGTGTTTTTTTAATTTTCTTTTTTTTTTTGTCGAGTAAAGCTAAAATATTTTAACCCTCCTCGTTATAAAGTGAATTACTGCGGCAACAAAAAATAAGTAGTTATGATTACCTTAATATGGTAAAAGCTTTGTCGCTTACGCGAAATACGATATTAATACGCGATACGGTATATAAAAATATTGTTATAAAAAAAATGCAAACTTTATTCGTATGTATCTTATTATTTCTACTGAAGGAATGTATTTCGTTTTATTTGTTAAAACAAAAAAAAAAAAAAAAAAAAAAACAAAATTATATATATTTTTCATACCGAACATCATTTCTTAATGTTAAAATTTTATAATAGAAGTAGAAGATTTAGAGGATCGATTTATCGAAAATCACGGTAGAAGTCTCAGAATTAACTTCATCTCCAATGTGCATGCAAAGCCATTCAGTCAAGGTTTTTTTTCAAACCCAAGAGATTTGGTAAAAGAAAAAAAAAGATAAAGAAACTCGTGAATGTCGTGTGAATGTCCGCTCGACCGTCGCGATCTCTCGACCTTGTATATATGCGTTGCGCGCGTTGTCCATTATTAAAATTACATGGCAGCAAGAGAGAGAGAGAGCCAGCTTCAAGTTCACTTTGGTCAATTTTATCCTCGTAACGAATTATTTCTTTTTCTTTTTTTTTTTTTTTTTCCTTTTTTGTACAAGCGCAACGACGTCGTGTGTAATGTTTGCATTTGTTTTTTTATTACCGACTCGTTAAAATGTGCGTATGCAATGATGTAAAATGTTTTTATAATGAGAGAAAAAGAAAAAAAAATAACAAGCAAACCATTAAATTTTTCATCTTATCTAATGTATGCATATGCTTTACCTAAATATAAGCATAATAATTTCTCGATTTAAATGAAAAAAAAATAAATAAATAAATAAATAAATAAATAAGATTTAAAACTACAAGATAAAAAGCTTTCATTTTCGTTATTCACAAAAAAGAAAAAAAAAAAAAAAAAAAATTTCAGCTCGATGGACCTTGCCACTGACGGACGCTTTAACCGCGAGCTACGGGAACGAGAGTCTCCCGAAACCCGCGAGCACCGAGAGCTTCAAAAGCAAGGAAAAGGAATCGACGGCGACCTCGCCGACGTCACCGGCGGCCCTCGGCTCGCCCGCGAATTTCGTGCTTCATTACGCTGCGCGGGGAAATAAGAACCGATGGAGCCATCACAGTGTCACTATGAGCCACGACGATCCGAGACAGGTTACTTCTTGGGTTAAGACTATAAGGAATTACCTCGCCAGTGAGTTTCATTTTTTTTTTTTTTTTTTATAATTCTTTAACGAATTATTTATTAACGTCCGTGTGCCGTGTTTATGTTATTTGGAGGATTTTAATATTTCAATTCGAAATGGACTACGTGGACGACCTTCACTTTTGTCCATGAAAATTCGCAATGGAACTTGAGAAAATGTTATAAAAGTACTCTCGAAATGAAGAGCTGCGCGCAATCGTCTAAAGAAAAAACACGTCATAAATTATCTCCACGTTGACTTAACTTATTAATTTTCCTGCTTATTTTTTATTCTCCGCGTCGGTTATTATTTTACAAAATAAAGCCTTTTAACCTTAAAACTACCACTAGTTCTTTTTTTTTTGTTTTTTTTTTTTTTTTTTCTTTTTTGTTCGTTCCTGAAATTTTCTTTACGTAGAAGCAAATTTATCTTCGATAACGCTTTTGACAGCTTTTTTCATATGAATAATTAATACAAATATGCAAAACTCACTGGAAGTTGGGCAATTTTTTTTTATTTACGTGAAATAAATTTTAGCGAGACTATAATTAAAATTTTAACTTTTTTTTCTTTTCATAGTAGACCTTAAAACTTGATTTAACTAATATCTAAACTCGGTAAAGATGCGGTGTATAATTTAACGTACAAACAAAATGTATGATAAAATAAAATAATGATAAAATAAAATAAATGTTTTGAATGCGTAAAAAAAAAAAAAATTGTAAACAGAAAAATGAAGTAAATGTTATTGAGTTTATTTGCTATGTAGCCTCGATGAGATGCTTACCTTTTTAGTACCGACCTTTTGATTAAAAATCTTATTTTAATTTTAAATCAATGCAATTGCTTCACATATATACAAATATAATAAAATCCTCGATTTTTATTAATTTATTCAAATCTAATAATGTGTCGAAAATTTATACATTTATTTATATCTAAACGAAAACTAATTATTACGTAATTAATAAAAAGAATGTTCATATATATATATATATATATATATATATATTTTTTTTTTTTTTTTTTTTTTTTTTTCATCGCAGTAATATTCCATGCGATGTCGACATAAAGATAAATCTTTTCCATTTTTTTTTTTTACAAAGATTTGTCGCACCGTCCACGAAAAATTCTTCTCTTCGTCAATCCGTTCGGCGGTAAGAAAAAAGGACTTCAGATTTGGGAGAAACAAGTGCAGCCCTTATTGAAGATAGCGGGTGTCGAGGCCAAGGTTATAATTACGGAAAGAGCCGGACATATTCGCGACGTATTGCTTACCAGCGATTTGGATAATTATCATGTAAGCCGATTTTTATTATCGAGTTTATTTATAACTTAGTTATTTATATATTTTCTTTTGAGAATATTTCAAAGGAACTAATAGCAAAATAATTTGTGCTAAGAAAAGACTACGATTTTATTTTATGCAAAATGAAGATGTAGTTATAAGGAAAACAATAAAATAAGACTTATTGATATATCCATTTAAGCATCGAATATAATTTCCTTATTCAAAAGGAGAAACAGGAGGAAGGGGGCGGAGGGGGGAGGGGCGGGAAGAGAGCTGCAACAATTTATTACATATATAAAAAAAACCTATCAGAGAAGCGCTGGAGATACGCCGCGGTGGCACCTGATCGCGATGCGCCAAAGAAATACAACGCGCGTTATAGTTCTTCTCCTATTACGTATATACATACCTTTTGTATACATGTGTAACAGCTATAGATATACGCGTCGATGCGTAATGCGGACGTTCTGCACCGACGGTCTCGAAACGTTTGGGAATCCTTTGAGAGGAAACGCGACTTCTTGATTATGTATACACGTAGAGCTAACTGAAAAAATAATTAATGGAAATGCTTACGTTGCGGTATTGATGTCGCGACGATTGTCATTATGCGGTACGTTACCGTAAAATTAACGAATGCGTGTACAATATAATTTCTTCGATATATTAGGTTGTTCAAAAAGTTTTGAAAGCGGAAATAAAGATACTTTTTTTTGTTGGTGAAATCACTTTTATTGCTCAGTATAATCTCCCATAAGTTCAATACACTTGGTCCAACGGTCTTCCAACTTGTTTATCCCATCATGGAAGTGACTTTCTGCAAGGCCTGCAAAATACTCCTCTACGACGGCTATAACCTCTTCGTTTGATGAAAAATGCTTCCCACGAAGGAATTTCTTGAGGTGTGGAAACAGCCAGAAGTCAGAGGGAGCTAAATCAGGCGAATAAGGTGGATGCTGCAACAATTCGTACTTTAATTCGGTTATTTTAGTGATGGTTTTTTAAGCTGTGTGAGCGGGTGCATTGTCTTGATGAAAAATGATTTTTTTCTTGTGCAAACCGGGTCTTTTTTTACTAATTTTTTCATCCAATTGGTCCAATAGGGCCTCTGCTAAATCTCTCTCGGTCAATCGACGATTTTCCAAAACCATATCCTGTACTTTTGCTATGAATGCTGGTGTCGATGCACTTTTTGGACGTCCTGAGCGTGGATCGTCTTCAACGCTTTTTCGACCACGTCTAAACTCTAAAACCCATCGATGCACAGTTGGAAATGAAGGAGCATATTCCTTTAACACTTTCACCATTTTTGTATGAATTTCCGTTGCTGATAAACCTTCCAAAACAAAGAATTTTATCACTGCACGATATTCGATTTTTTCCATTGTAAAAAAAATACACTGACACGTCAACTTCAAATGGCTTGTAAACAAACAATGAATTGACAGAGTGGAATGAAACTTTGGGTATGTTTATATGAAAGATAAAATATTAAAATGGCGTAAAAATTTTGGTTCTTCTACTGCTCTATAGATGTCGCTTTCAAAACTTTTTGAACAACCTAGTATTAACATTCAATCGATTTTCTAATCGGTACCTGCTATAACCAAGTTTTAATATTTTTACAATAGCGATTCAGCCCATCAAGTTATTCAAGCTCTTTTCTTTGAATTTATTTATTTATTTATTTTTTGAACATTTTACCTACGACGACGCTGCTTAAATTTACCCAAAAATTTCATTATTTTAATTTTGAAAAAATCTTACGACCATTATTCAAATGAAAATTCTCCTCGTATGAATAATGCAATAAAAATAAAAGAAAAAAAATTCCATCCAATTTTATTACCGTACATAAAACTTTATATTTTTATGTTATTCTTTACGTACAGCATTGTGACATCGGAATTTTAAATATTTTCAAATTAACAACATTTCATTTAACTGATACAAAATTTTATTCAAATAATACCGTAATTATCGCATATATAAGAATATACGTCAAAAAAAAAAAAAAAAAAAAAAAAAAACCCTGTACACGAAATCTGTCATTGGAAATTTCCGCAAATATTTAATACACGTTATCGATTACAATCGATGTACTCGATTCAAAAGTAAATTTATTAATTATCTTATAAATGATAAGATATAACGAATAATATTAAGTAAGCAGTGAGTGCGACTGTCATTGCGAACGTTAACAATAATAATCGTCGTTGTGCATAATTCATCAATGTACAATTCATTGTTTTCAATGCTTACCTTCTGCACAATACATGTTTACTACAAAATTAATAAATTTTCAAGTTGTTTCACATATATACTTTTTTATTTATGAATATTTATTATACGCGCGTGTTTTTGATGAATTTTCATACTTTTAAAGTTTATTACAAGCAATTTAAACAACTTACTGTACTATACATTGTTTTTCTTAAAAGGTGAACATTTTTTTGCGTTAATATAACAACAAACTGAATAATAAATTACTATCGCCCTTTTTTCTACGTAATTATGTTATAAGAAAAAAAAAAAAAAAAAAACCTGTGTATTATTTTTTAATTAATTTATGCGCATGTAATTTACCTTAACGTATAAAATATTCGTAATTAGCGATACTGTATTCCTAGAGCCATAATATTATAATAATTATTGTCGTTATTATATCATTATTATTCTTATTTTTACCTTTTTCTTTCCTTACTTGCAAAAACTGGCACATTTAAACCAGCAACTTAGAAGTTTTGCATTAACCTCGCGACAATCCGGAATCGTGACGATTAAAAAAATTGTTTAATAGAACGATGGAAAGATATCGCAATAACTGCATTGTAGCATATGTGGCTAAAAAGTTAATCGTGCATAATTTATCAATTTCGTGCGTAAAAGCACACAAATCAGTATATACGTATGTACACTTTTGAGTGCGTTAGCACCAAATCTACTTGCGTGCTATATACTCTTGTTCGAGATACGCGTATTCGCGTAAATTCGCGCAATCTGCGTTATCTACACGTATAGTATACACGTATTGTATATATGCATAGATAGCCGAGATAACCGTAGGTTTAGCTATTGACGAGTAAGTCGCGTGCCGAATA
Organism: Chalcis sispes; assembly: GCA_949987625.1. Classification (NCBI taxonomy): domain Eukaryota; kingdom Metazoa; phylum Arthropoda; class Insecta; order Hymenoptera; family Chalcididae; genus Chalcis; species Chalcis sispes. The sequence continues at coordinate 12,010,355 of OX465098.1, read as the reverse complement.
AACCGCGGCACAGTTTATCTTCAAGCGCCATTATTCAGCGGGCCGCAGTTCGCTCGTCGCTCGATTGTACAATAAACTTCAGTTATATGGTACGCGTATGATCAATGTGTACGAATACATGTACATATTTGCGTACGAGTACTTTGACGCAGAGTGAGAGCGAGATTGCCGTTTCGTGATGGTTTTATAAGCAAACGCTCCCGATAACGAAGATTTTATACGATATGTATGGGTGTAGTACATCGTAAACCCGAAAAAATTTTAGGTTTGTGGGCTATTCCCCGTTTTCTTCGGCGTATGGATATGTAACTTCTTTTTGTTTATTAAATTTTATTTGAACTTGGCAAAATAGTTCGTGGAATGGATTTTTCTTATTTACCATTGGTTCATTAATTTTTATTTCCATTTATTAAATTATTATTTTCATAATTAGAAGTAAACTACATTACTATATAATTAAATTTATTATTATAAACTTTTTATTTCGATGAAAAGTTTAAGGCGATTTAAGGCCAAGTTTTAAAAAACAAAATCAACGTTGCTGCTAATATAATCAATGTTAATTTGCGTGCTTTATATAAAAGAAAAAGGAATCTTTAATTTATTTATATAAATATATATATGGAAAAAGTAAACACTGGAAGTAAAAAGAAATATCCATGCACACCTTACTGACAAATTATAATCGCAATCTCGTTTTCAATTTTTACGCGACAAATTAACGTCTCAATTTTATTTTCGCCCTGACGAGTTTGTAATCCCGACTTATGCCTGCTTTTTCGATCCGTTCGCATTATCTATTAATAGCCGCGCGATGATAAATTATAGAAAAAGTCAATAATAGGACATGTAGTTTGCTACTCCATGCTAATGAATGAACCCGTCTCTCGTCTACGTGTATCGAGGCTGTAAAAAAAAAAAAAAACTAACGACAACCCAAGGTCGCTTATATCCTCGTTCGCCCCTATTTAGATTTACTTTTCAAGTTCGTGTATAATGAAAATAATGTATCTCCGCTTACGTGTTTACTTTTATCGAGTACGTTTTACGTGTACTACGAACGTTGTGTAATAAACGTTAAAATGATCGGTTAATTTTAATTAATGCGCGCGTTAAAAATAAATAAACATAAAGTAGCCGTAAACAATGATCGGTATATAGACTAACGAACTTTCTTTATTAACGTATTGTAAAATTAGTTTAATTATGCGCTTTCATAATGCAGATAGATGGCGCACTCGCTTTTAAATCGACCGCATAAATATTAGCGAAAATTGAGATTTCCGACAAACTGCCAACAACGTTTATCGTTACACGGCGTTCAAATAACGCATTCGTAACGCTTATTTTTCAATTTTATTAAAATAAATATCCAAAATATACGCGTAATAATTGCACGTGTTTGTATATGGATTACGAAACTGATTTTCGGTAGGCAACGAAATTAATCGTTTTGATCGTTCGGTTGGTTGCCAAGTAAAAGTTCATCGGATTCATTATATGTGCATTTGTATAAAATGCCATGCGAATCTTTGAAATGTGATAAAATTCCTTTAGAAATGATATAAATTAAACAAATACTTTTGTCTTTATATCCGGCATGCATGTATTTAAGTGCTTTAACAAAATTTTGCATTCAAAACACTAAATTTGTATTTGAAATTCAAGCGGTTTATCAGATTTTTGCATTAACGACGCTAAATTTATATTTAAAATTCAAGTCCCGTATATTTCAGGTTGCGCGCGACATTTAAAAGAGTAATCGAAGTTTAATCAAAACAAAGTTTATCGATGAAAAAAGTATAGTACAACAATTACACGGGAAAAAATAAGTTGAAAAAAAAATACGAAAAGCACACGTGTATAAAAACTTTGAAATGTTTTATCTGCAAAAAAAAAAAAAAAAAAAAAAAAAAAAAAAAAAAAAAAAAAAAAAAATGATAGAAAAAGACTCGGCGATCTGTTTTGAGGCTAATTAAAAACCCAAGGTAATTGCCGCAGGCAGCAGTGTGCATCGGAGGCGACGGCACCTTCGCGGAGCTGTTCAACGGGCTGATAACGCGAGCCGCTCAAGAACAACGAATAAACCTCGACGATCCGTACGTCCTGCTACCGAAGCCGAGCTTACCCGTCGGCGTAATACCCAGCGGCAGCACCGATACTCTCGCCTACAGCCTCCACGGTACGACGGACGTCGAGACGGCGGTGATACATATTATTTTTGGAGACACGGCCGGACTCGATTTGTCTTCGGTGCACAATGACCGGAATTTGTTGAAGATTTATGCGAGTATATTGAGCTACGGCTATCTTGGAGATGTCGTCAGGGACAGCGAAAAGTTTCGGTGGATGGGACCTCAGAGATACGATTATTCTGGTGAGATTTTTTATAGATAAGTATTATCTTTAGAAACTGAGTATAACATTGATTTTTTTTATGGTTTTATTAAATATGACAGAACGAGAAGTAGAGAAATTTTATTATCTTGTATAAAAAATATAAAAATTAACATCTTTTTATGGAATTAAATAGAGTCAAAAAAAAAAAAAAAAAATTGAACGATTTTAACTTTCGATAAATTACACACGAATCGTGTTTCGCCTGATGAAATTGTAGCCAGCTAACGATTGAATCTTCATTATTCGAACGATAAAATTTTGCCGTCGATTGAGCCGCGTTATTTTTGGAAATTACACGATGATCAAACCTCGACATTTATACCCGTAAAAAGTTATTTAAAGTATCTGCGCATTTACGTTCTTACGATTGATTTACAGGTTTTAAAAAAATCATAGCCAACAAGGGATACGAAGGTGAAGTGGTATTATTGTCGGAGTCTAGTCATCCCGCAGCTTGCACGAGATGCATGAAAAACTGCTCGCGCTGCATCGAACGATCGCATCACGACTATCCAAACGATGGTATATCCAGTAGGTATCGTTTTATATTGATCGATCTACGATTTTATCATGATTGTAGTAAAATATCAATCTGAGCTTTTCTTCTTACTATTTATTCAATAATGTGGTATTTAATACTAATTTTAGCAATTACGTATTCCATTTTATTCAATAAAAATGTGAAATCATAAAAATCGCAAGAAAAATTGCGTAACCAGACAACCGATCTATTATAATTGTGTATTTATTTACATAATTTCATCAATTACGATTTTTCATACGCCTGTATTTCGCTCACTTACACTCGACGAAAATGAAGAAAAATGAAATTAAGTTAAAATGTTGTGTTTCGTCAATCGGAATAACGCAAAAGGCACTTCTTTTTATGTAACTACGAAAGATTACGTAAGCATATATACTCAATCTCGTGTATAAGTGCAATACGTATATGCGAATGGTTATTTTAAAAAATTGAAGGTTTCGACATTAAGATTGTTGGTTAATTAAGCTGATATTTACTTTAACTTCCGTTAAATAATTCATGGCTTGGTAAAATTATAATTTTAATAACGAAGTTACGAAAAATAATTAAGACGAAAATATTAAATGTTGATACAAATTGAAAAAAAACTTTATAAATACATTAACAAAAATTTACAATCATAAATAGCAGTTAATCTCGATAAAAAGTTTCTTTATCCAAATAATTTTAACATTCAAGCGCGTGTACGAGTTATCGAAAATCTCACACGTAATCTATAAATACTTTTTCGCATGTGATCGAAATATTTCAACACACACATACACACACATACGTACATACACGCGTCATACGTACGTCTCATTGCGAGTAAGGATAATGTTCTTTCGATAACTTTCTTCCAGCATCATGAAATATTCGGTGAATAAATCGTCGGTATTTTGATGTATACTCGAGAAAAAAAAAACGGACACTAATTTAGCAACGATCGACAGTTTGTTCGATAAAAAATTGCCGTGTTTCAGCAGAATAAAGAGAAATGTAATTTTAGATCGGCATAGCAAAGAAAAGAAAAATGATAAAGGAAACGAAAGAGTGATTGTTCATCCGATACGGAAGAATTCAATTACGACTTTTACGTCGCCAACTGCCTGTAGTTTATACTTTTAATAATATGCTTTGATTTTGTTTTCGACGAGTCAAAAATGCAAAAATGCGTATAAAAAAAAAAGTATTTGGAACAAAATTCTCGATGCAGATATAATTACACAATTTACAATTATAAATAGAAATTTTTTAGTAAAAATGAGCAAAAAATTCTTAAGTATAATTAAAACGATGAAGATTACTTGAGACAATTACAATTGAAACGGCAATTGAAAAAAAAAAAAAAAAAGAAAAAAAAAGAAAATGAAAGAAAGTAAAAAAAGTCTATTGCTTTTATATTTATTTAAAAAATCAAAAAAATTTATTTATATTGAAATTATAGGATGGCTCACGGTGAGGGGTAAATTTTTCATGGTAAACGGAGCAAACGTCTCGTGCGCGTGTTCCAAGAGTCCCATGGGCTTCAGTCCGCACTGTCACATCGGGGACGGATGCGTCGACGTTATTCTCGTCAGGCACACATCCCTCATCAACAATATTCGCATGCTTCTCAGGCTCGGTAGCAAAGACAAGACTCTGGTGATTATACACATTATTCTTTCTTTTTTTATTTTTCGCTTGCTACATAGTATTTCGTTTTATTCGTTAGTTATTAGAAAAAGGATTCTCCGATGCGTTTATTGAATCTTTTTAAAGAATTTTTAAATATTAATAGTACTTTAATAATAATAGTAACAACAATTATTAGTCAAATAGTGTAATTATCGGTAAAAGTATTATTCAACATGACGTTAATTAAATTATTAGCGTTATATAATCGTGCGATTGTACAGCTATGTTACCTTACTTTAAGTTTGAATCACAGTGTTAATAGATCCTAACTTTTTTTTACGCAAAAGAAAAAAAAAAAAAAAAAAAAAAAAAAACTATACATTCAAACTAATTATACCAAAAACGTGTATACACTTTTATAATTCATACGCAGTACGATTTGCCGTTCGTGGAGGTATATCGAGCGCGTGAATTCACATTTCGAGCGTCAACTAATCCCGGGGACACGGAGCACGCGGAGGCTCCGTGCTCCCAACTCGGCAACTCCTCGCTCAGCGTCTGGAACTGCGACGGCGAAGTAATCGACGCCTCCACCGTCAAAATCAGGTCGGTCGCTTTTTTTTTTTTTTATTATATTCTCTCTCCATCCTTTCATTCCTTTTATCTCTCGATTCTTTATTGACTTTTATTTTCTTCACCGTTAATTATATTGTGTACAATTGAAGAGACTGAAGTAAATCATTTACCAAATTTCCAGGGTGCACTGCCAGCTGCTGAAGGTGTTCACGCGGAGGATGCAGTCACCGGTGTCCGAGCCCTCCTCCTGCTTTTGTCTTTTCTGAGGGTTGCTTTGCCGGCCGGCATCCGAAGCCAGCGATTCTACTGCTTCTGCTCCACCGGCTCTCTTATAAGAATAACAATCGCATCGCGCTCCGAGTTCGACGAACAGATGGAATTTTATTCTTATCCTTCCATGAAACTTGAGCCACGTGTAAATAGTCACGAGGAACGTTAACGAAACTTTTAGTAACGATGAAGTTGACGGTCGATTGCGATAGCGTATTATTTTCATTTTTTTCAGTTTAGAATTTTTTTTTTTTTTTTTTTTTTTCATTGAATTTTTCGTGTCGATTAAGAGTTTTTTTAATGACGCACGAAAAAGGAAACAGCGATAATTATTATTGCGTTTTTATTATTATAAAGTTGATTATAAAAAATTATTTATTACCGCATCTTTATTGTTATAAAGTTGATTAAAAAAAAATCTTGGGATAATAAAAAAGAGCTTTTATGGCTATAGTTTTCGAGAGATAAAGAGTAAATTATTAAATTTCGAATTTAAAAAATAAAGTTTGTAAATAAATTGATATTTATTTATATGGACTTACGACCTAAATTTAAAAAATACATGTGTGATAGTATTTTGTATGTTTCAACATTTAGAAACAAAATAAGTCGTTATGCGTAGAAAGAAACATTGAAATTAAGTAATTACTGAACGAAAAAATCTCCTTAAGCGATACGTTTACGAGCTTTGAGCTTAAATAAAATTTAATTTAAATGATATATTTTAATAATGATAAAATTAAAAAGTCGATGGGATATTTATTTTGTTTCTTCTCGGCAATGCAAATTTTTATACGAATAATTGAGTATTACTTTTTGTGCATAATTTTATAATAATAATGATAAGAATAATAATGGCACGTTTATGATTTATAATTTATAATATACACGTGTATATTGTAAATTAATAAGTATATGCATAATAAGCATTCCGAATTATATTTGTATATATATAATCTGTTTTCACACAGAGATAATTTCGATCGATTTTTGTACATTTTATACAAACAAATGTTTAATAATCTTTTCGTTAAAAGAATTTTTTTCCCCAAAATCATTTATTTTTTAACAGAGCTATTTTGATAAAACGATAATCTAAGTGCTGTATAAGCTCCCTAACAGTAAAATGTATAAATTTCATATTTATTATATCGAGTATACACATTTTTATCGCATATTAAATACATAATATTGTAAGATAAAGCGTAGTCAATTTAATGTAGATTTAAGTAATTAAAAAAAAATTTATTCGATTCACTCGTTAATCGCAAACTTGTTAATATGAATAAAGCTGTAAAAATTTTGTAAGCTTTGTATCATGTTTTTTAAAAAAATTTTACATATTTTCCGTCTTGCTGACTAACAAAAATGTCAAGCTGAAATCGAAATGTGAAAGACGATTCAAATAATCTTAATTTTATAAAGATAGTCGCGTTAATAATTATTTATTGTTATAAATTTTGTTAAAAGGTCATTGAATTATATTATTTGTCTCAGTTTACGCAAAAATAAAAAAAAAAAAAAAATAAAATTCAGAAAATGGACAACAATTTTTGAAAATCATATCCTCGTAATTTGCAACCGTGAAAAATGTAAACTAGGAAAGACATGATTTTTTGCAAATTGACTCAGCAGTTTGGCCTTTTGAACGGAAACTTTATTCTATTTTAAATCCATAATAGAAAAGAAATGCAATAACATTGTGCTGTCTGCGAAAGCATTGAAAATGCGTTATGTTAAAATTCGTCAGGGTAATCGTATTGTTAATAGTAAAAGTTACAGCTCAATCGATGTAAATTTGCTTGCGCAGTTTGCAAGCTTTTGCAATAAGCCATAATGTATACATATAAAATTACGAATTTTTCATGAATGTTTTTGTTTTAAAAATCAAAAATGTCCGTTATTTTTTAATTTTTTTTTATACTTTTTGTTTTTTATTCTAGAAATAAAAAATTTACGTTTGCATTTTAAAGTTAAAAAATTGTTTACTCGACCTAAAACTAAGATTTGTCAAATACAACTTAAGACGCACTTACGAGTATACACGCTTGCACGATTGTAATATTTTTAAAATGAAACGAGTAATGTTTTGTATAAGGTATAAAATAACTGTAAATATAAATGAAAAAAACATATTTTTTATTGGTCCGTATTAAAAGAGTTAGATTAAACAACTGAAAAAAGTTTGATCAATGATTTTCTAAACATAATTTAAATTATTGTAAAAATTTAGCATAAAAAATTATTTTCATACTCTATTTAACTAAAAACTTGATTTTTAATTTTTTCGAAAACAAAAGTGAATTTAACATTGTGCTGTAATTTTATTATTTAGTAATATATTTTTTATTAATATAAGAAAAACATAAACAACAAGTATTTCGAAATATGTGATGTATCGTTCGCAGCTATAGTGCAATCTCTTCGGCTCGCTTTTTACCAATAATTGTCAATGAGATATTAAAAAGTCGAGACAAAATTATATCGATTAAGGTTTAGATTAATTTTTTTTAAAATGAATAAGAAATTATGCGTATGTGAGAAAGAAAATTGTAACGCGCGCTCCGTAGTTTTCTAGCGACTGTTTCACGTCTAAATTTAGATTGTAAATGGCAGTTGTACTTTGTTTACGATAATATTATATGATTATGTATTTGCAATATCGTTGCATTGAAAATACCGTTAAAGGACGACAAAAAAACGACATTTCAGAAGCGTGTCCACAGCTCTCGCTTAAGACTGATTTGAAAGTCAATGAAAGAATAATAAAATCAAACGACGGATTTAAATAATTTACTACATGTACACTTACACATGCACACAGACACACATGTTTTAAATACATACATGTACATACATTTATAGGTGCAAATTCGCATGTGCTTACATATATTTACGTGCCCGTAAGTGTAAATGGGCAAACGTGATTGTACTATGCATTTTTTAAGTAGTTATTTTTACTTTGTTCGGGTTATTATAAACGTTTATTGAGAGATATATATATGCGTCAATTAAATTTCATAATAGTTTTGTTCGAATTGTTACTTGTAAAAAAGAATGGTTTATTTTATATCTTTTATAAGTATAATTTTTGCTTATAAAAAAAAAGCTTATCATTTTAGGAATTTGGAGGTGCAATTTATTATTTATTACAATTAAGTTTCATGCATAAAATGTAGGCATAATTAATTTATTTTTACTGTTCAACAACATTCGAACAGTCTTCTATAAACGTGGATTCGTTATTTTATTGCATTTATCGTGTTATGAACACATTAAAGTAGGCACAGACACAAACACGCGCATACACACGGAGTGACAGAAGTGCAGCGAATAAGTTTGGATGTAAAAACGGCAAAGGAAAGGAAAATAATCTCGAATTTTTCGAGCCAGCCACGAGTTTTTGGGGCTTACATAAAATTTATTGTGATAATTTTAGTATTAAGAAAATGAGAAAAATTATTTGTTTATTCTTCCTAGAAATATGTTATAGTAAATGAAATTTTATTAAAAATTCTTTTATCGTATTGTTTTTTATATTCATTATTTTACTGTTTACCTATTTATTTATATATTTTAATTTGATGACATTATTTATTAAGATATTAATATCAAAATATAAATGAATAATATAGTTTAATATAAGAATTTATTACTATTTTAAAGAAATGGATTTCAAGCAAAACAAAAAAAACATTAAAGTTAAAATAATAAAATAAAAAAAAAATAAAAAAAAAAAAAAGAAAACAAAAATGAAGGCGATGCGAGAGGGCTGATAGATGTGAAACATAATTTATTATTCATTTATATGAAATTAAAACAAAGATTAATAATTTCTGAAAATTTATAATTTTCTGTGTGAAAATGTGTACTTAAGTATTATAAAAATATAAATGTATTAAAAGCCAATATACGTTATACAATACGGTTAAAAAGGACTTTTATTAAATGTACTAGCATAAACTAAATATGAAAATAACGTTTAAAGTATGTAATATTGCAAAATGAAGTATCCAAGATTATTTGTAAAAATTAAAAGTGAAATTTGATTTTTTGCAAAGAATCTAGCATTAAGAATTATTGTGAATTATCATCTTAACTGATTATGTATCATGATATAATTAGAATATGACAAATATAAGATTATAGACATTTTTACAATATCATTATTATAAAATTTTAATGATCAAACAATTAATTTAATTGATTAATTGTTTATTCTATTTGAAAATTAGATGGATAAAGTATTTATGGTTTATGAATATTTTATATTTAATTATAAATTACATATAGTAAAAAGAAAATTTAAGACATCGAAACTATTGTTTTATTTTACTATTTTCTTATATTTAATTATGAAAAAAATAATTCTATAATATAAATCACTATAACAAAAATGTATAATGATAATGTTTTTGAAAATGTAAAATCATTTCGTTATCACTCTGATAGCGGTGTTATATTTTTGTAATACTTTTTTACATATTTTTCACATTCGGTAATATGGAAAGGGAGTAAAGAGCAATACACACAGGTATACGGTAAATACACATACGCAAACATAGCGCTGTACGCGTTATCCTCTCTACTCACGGTAAAGCGCAATGGAGAGGGAAGCGTTTGCCTACTTACCAAGCGTGTGCCGCACGCACACGTGCAGACACACACTTATGCATTCCATAGGAGCGTCGTGCACTTTCTTTTTATGGCCACGCTCGAGCCTCGATCTTTCGTATTCACTCCCAAGCACCGAGGCACGTCATTAGATGTTTCACGTACGAAAATATTGAATTGAATTATGAATTTAATTCGATTTTTCAAAATAAAATATTTGCGCAGTATATCGATAATTATTATTATTATTATTTGTTTGTTTTTATTAATTCGTTGATACAATTAAAAATAGTAAAAAAAAAAAAAAAAAAAAAAAAAAAAATCGTTATACTAATCGTACTTTAGAAAGCTTTTATATGCAAAAGTTTACCAAAGCTTATCGAAACATATGCTTCGATTAAACTGAAAATTAATGAACCGTCTGTCGATGCTTTTATAAAAATTGAATCATTTGGAATCGATTGAACGACGATCATTTATTTAAATATTTTTAAATTTGCTTGAAATCAATAATAATGTGAGATAAATAGTTTTTTTTTAATTAAGGTTATTTTTAATAAACCATTAATGATTTCCGTAAGCTTGTACAAATTCATTAAAAGTTTTATACAGATAAGATTTTTTTTTTCCATTAAATTCTTTAATAAAGGCTTAATTTAGTGAAAATTAAGCATATAAAAGATTATACTTTAGTTTTTAGAATAAGCTATTAAAAAAATTTGTTCTTTAAATTATTGTTAGGAAAAATTTTTGCTTAATATTTCACCATTTTTCTCGGTCAACGTTCGATGATAAATTTTTTGTCTCAAATTCTAGATGAAGGCGGTTGAATTTTACATTTTTTTTCCTACGCGTATGCTTTATTAAAAAAAAAACAAGGCTGTTCCATGTGACAGAAGAAAACATATAAATGTAGAATTTTATCGGAATTTTTGGTAAAGAATAAAAATTGTAACGAAAATATAGCTAAATAATGATATAATCTCATTCGCGAACAATTCTCTCGCTTGGCCATCCTCATAAAATTATACATAATACCATCGGCAATCTAGACATAATTCATCAGCGTCACCGCGAACGATTATTACTTATCTCGTCAAAGGTATACAACAATCACGAATATCAAAGAAAATTCAATAACTCCGAGGGTGAGCGGCGAAGCACGTCGGAGTGCAATTCCGCGTTTAATCCACGATTCCCTTCGGTCGCGATACAACCAACCCTCCGCGTCGTCGTTAAAGCGATCCTATAACTGCGCGTGCGTCGAGCCTGTTCTTATACCCACGCTACACGAGTTTCCGCCTCTCTTTCTCTCGTCCTTTACGCTTCCTTTGAGCGCGCTTACGTGACGGATCGCACGATCGTCTGTATAGGCGAATTCGCCGGCTGTGTTGGCTTTCTACTTCATTTTACGGCTTAATGGAACGCCCGTGATGTTCTCTTTTATACTCGAACCTTAAATAAATTATGCTTTTGGTTTTACTTGTATTGACGTTGTTAATTCCAACTCCCCCCCCTCCCCCCTCTCTCTCCTTGCAATGCTCGTGTAATGTCCTGCTTTTTTTTTTTAAAGGAATAAATTCAAATCACGTATTGAAAGTATAAGCAATTATCGTTAAAGCATTCAACATGTAATAAAAATAGTTACAAAAATGATAAACGAAAATTTCTCGATACAATTTACTCATCAATTTTTCAATCCACAATGTTTATCCTTAAATCGCCACATACACTCTTTCTTAATTCTCTATTTTTCTTTCTCTTTGAGAGCTTTCCAGAGGCTCTTATTATGAAAGTCTAATGTTTGCTTGTTTTCATGTGCAAACACGAATTAGGCTGGGGGGGGGGGGGACGGCGGAAGGATGCGTGTCCTCGTCGTCCTTTGTGTACCTGCTTAAGTAGAGACAAGAGCCTCCTTCGCGTTATACCGTATATACCGTCTACCCCCCATAAAGCGATACGTTTATTCAGTGGTGATGTTATTAATGCAATAAGGATCTTAATGATGCAAGTATATATATATATATATATATATATATATATATATACATAGGGGCTTGCGCGATAGTTTATTATTTTGTTGCGTTTGAATTTTCTATGAGAAGAAAAAAAATATTTATATATTAATTATACTCCAGCGATACAATTTATAACAGCTAGTAGATTTATTTTCTTCATAAATAATTGTTTCCTTCGCTTTTCGATCTTATCTTTCAATTATTACTTTATATATGTATAACGTGACTATAAAGAACAAATGATTAATGAATTTGATTTCTAACTATCAATAAAAAAAGTTTCAAAAATTTTTTATTAAATAAAAAATAAATAATTCATCTTAAATAATTTTAACTTTAATCGCCATTGGTAAATTTAACATCACAGCGTATCCTCAGAAATGGCAAAATCCACCATTCAATCTTCCTTCCTTTCAAACCATTTCCTTCCGGCAGCTTTGGCGTCTCCCTTCGCGTTACACAACACGCTCATATAGACGCGCACGCACCCACCATACCCTCAATGAATTACGCGGTATATATATAAAAGTAAAGCCTGTCCTGAATCTTCTCCAAACGCTCGGCCATTTTTTACAGCGTCCCTGGATACTGTACGTCCGTCGAGATCTTGGTACTTATACTTGACGGAAAGAGGAGTATAATTCGTAGATGAAATAAAGTTACGTTTAAGCTTTTTTTTATCGTATATTCTTTACGAAATTTTGATAAACGGCGCGCTATGACGAAATAACGATTGACGTACATTGCGACGTAAATCTATTTTAACCCTTTGCACTCGAGGCCGTTTTGGCTAAGAATTTAAGCCAAGCCTAGTCCACGAAAGTATTTCCGGGAGGAATATCGAGTTGACACTTCAAATCTGGCGGGTGCAATTTCGACGCCGCTCGAGTGCAAATGGTTAATACCCGATCCTTTTTTCTCTTTTTTCTTTTCTTGAAAAAGTTTCATCGATGCTTTTCTTTCTTTTTTTTTTTTTTTTTTTTTTAAAGGGATAGAAAAAAGAGGGGAAAAGGAGAGAGAGAGAGAGAGAGAGAGAGAGAAAGGTTGCAAGAGAGAATGTAGTTTATTGAACACAATTCTTGTAGCTGCATTTATTTTTTCTTCGTTAAGACTTTATTTATATACGTCACTTTGTTCGCAGGAACACAAATTATTATTTACAAATTTTTTATTTATATAATATATATATATATATAGTATATTTTTATATTAATATATATATATATATTTTTTATATAAAATTAATGTTACCACATCCTTTTTAAGACTGCGTATCATCGCAACGGTAAATAAATGTAAACGTGTACATTAAAAAATCAGCGTTATTCATTATTATTAATTTTCTGTTTTTTTTTTTCATCTTTTTTATCTATATCGTTTAAATAACCTACAATTAAAAGCTAATAACAATTATACATTTTGATAAAATTTGATAATTTTATATATATATATATATATGTGTGTGTGTGTGTGTGTATGTGCATATATAATAAATAAAATATTCTAACGCTTAAAATAAAAATAGTAACGACGATACTTAAAATTATTTTTCATTGAAAGCTTGCCAAAAAGTCTTTATTGTTCAGTTATCGGTTCATTATCGACTTTATAATCCTAATACGAAAGATGATTCGATCAATAAATTTTCAAAATTTTCCGAGCTTCACTAATGTACGCAAATAATAATATACTTATATAAGAAAATCGCATTTTAACGTTTAACAATATCGATGAAGAGATGTATATAAACAATGAAATGGACAATATTTTTATTATTTTTTTTTTTTTGTTTTTCAACAATGTCGATTCAATTTTTTGGCAATAGGAGGACAATAATAATGGTTATAAATATTTAGTTTCCGAAATTTAAACGACGTTGCGTCGAGTGCGCGGTCGTTGAATATACATTCGAATGGTAATTTTGATACTGTATGTGTGTGTGTGCGCATTTTTTCTTTTTTTTTTTTTTTTTTTTTTTTTATACATACACACACATTGTTTTCATTTGTTTTGAGCTTACACAATATATACGATAAAATCGTATACGATACGATATTTTAACTTTTAATTGATAGTTTATCATACTTAATACAATTTTGTTTTGTCTCTCTCTCTTTTTCTTTTTTTTTTTTATTTTTATTTTTGTAACTATATAAATATGATTTTATATGCGACGGCAAACATATTCTTATACATTATTCAGTTTCAAAACGTCAAAATCCTACTGTAAACTTCAGTTTGATCCCGTGGGTTTTCATTTTTATTTTAATAATATATTATTAACATAAATATTTGTTTATTTTATATTTATAGATATTTTTAGACGTTATGGATAACAATTTATTTCATTGAACTTGGAAATTGAAAAAAAATTTTTTATTTTGTGTCACAATATTATAGCGTTTTATAAATAACGTTTGTGTCAATTATTTAACAATTTATAAATTTATAAACTAGGTTTTAAATTAAACGAGAGCAATTATTATAAAGTTTACAAATAACTTTCATGCTTAAACTTAGATTTTTGATTCATGTCTTATAATATTTTAATAATTACATTTTAATTTTAATATTCAACGTTGTTTCTATTAATTTTTTAAACCTTTTATAACTAATTTCATTGTACACAAAAAATGTTAAAGTTACAAAATTACTTTTAAAATTTTGCAAAATAAAAATATTAAAATAGAAATACAAATATTTTCATATATTTTTATTAATTACATACGAATGCACGTAAAAGAAAAAAAAAAAAGAATTCATGACATATTATGTTTATTGTCTTATAAAAATCTTAAAACTACAGTTCGGAAGCGAACGTTTGTTTGTTTGAAAAAATACCGTTGGTCATTTATTTTTCCTTTTTTTTTCTTCTTCCTCTTTTCACAAACTTCATAAAGAATTTCAAAGCAAGGATTTCAACCTTTCAAAACGTACAAAAAACGTACAGTTTATTATACTTGGACAATAGCAATGAGTTTCATCTTTGCCATTATCGTGTTTTATAGGTTATATATAAAGTACCTTCAATTACGTTTTAATCATTTATAAATCGACAGACTTCGATACTCGTGGGAGAAAATGGAAGATTATCGTTTATTGCAGTATTTAGGATTGTCTTGAACATGAGTTTAAATCGGCCACTCATTTTTTTCTTATTTGCGATTAGAATATATACTTTCCTGAATTTTTCTATGAAAATGTAAATTTCACCTGTTTAGCGGGTAACGATTTATTTACGTCGTAAAAATCAATTGAATCTTGGAAAGATTTGATTGTACCTTTACATCCGTTTCGTAGATATAATAAAATTTTTTTTTTAAATATTTCATTTATTAATATATGTATAGTATGTTACGTTGTAAAAATATATTCACTTTTCTGTAATTAATAATTCTCAAACTTCTTATTAACGGGTAAGATTTGAAATAAAAAACTATAACCACGTGATAAGAAAGAAAAAAGTTTCTTTTATCGCACAATTAAACGACGAAGGTAAATAAATAATTTTCATTTTTTAAATGAAGAATGGGAAAGTTTAACAAAAATTTTTCATACTTTTATAAAAATATAAAGTATGTTATCTATTTTCTAAGAAAGTTTTTTTTAAAAAAGAAAAACTTTTGATAAAAAGCAAAGTTATTTTAAAATTTGTTTACAAAATCAATCAATTTGCGAAATAATAATTAAATAATTTTTATTTTTTACTTGAAACTATTTATTCGTCTACAAAGAACGTCCGATTAAACAAAAATATGAAATTTTATTATTCAAAAATAAAAAGAATAACAAATTTGAAGAGAAAATTTAATTTTAAAAAGTATATTTTTACAACACCACATATTATACAAATAGATATTATTATTATTATTATTATTAGAGTAAAAATTTTTTTATTCGAAAATTAACATTTCACAACATGATGATAATTATAAAATGGTCAGGCACATTTATATATATAAATATATATATATATATATATTTTACATTATATAACTTATGAATAGACATAAATAAAATAATATATAAAGTATAATTTCGATAACGGGGATTCACAGTTTTTTTTCAATGTGATATATATTTACATGCGTGTACACAAACACACGCACACACGCATACATACACATGTACATACACATATCGCATATTTTTTTTTTTTTTTTTGGCCGTTAGCTTATAAATCTAGTCATAGAAATTTTGCTAAAACTTCAAAAAATTATATATAAGGAAGTATATTTATATGTATATATTTATATGTATATATGTATACATATTATTTTC
This sequence comes from Chalcis sispes, assembly GCA_949987625.1. NCBI lineage: Eukaryota > Metazoa > Arthropoda > Insecta > Hymenoptera > Chalcididae > Chalcis > Chalcis sispes. The sequence continues at coordinate 11,994,056 of OX465098.1, read as the reverse complement.
TTTATTTTTCTATTATAAGAAAATTCATCGCTCACCTTTTAAAACTTACGCAACGAAAATTTTCCTCGTTTATTTTATATCTTATTGTACGCAGTTTCACATCGTATATTAAATTATAATAGATTAGATCATCATATCATATATTATTTTTGTCACATATTAGCATTTGATTTTACCAAACACTAAAAAAATCGATGGATTGCAAAACGACGTTTTACGTTATTTCGCGAACGTTTTATTTTTTTTTTTTTTTTGTTTTTGGTTTTTATTATTCACTCTTTGAAAATAATTAAAATTATAAATAAACAAGCGAATGCAATTTTTCACAAAATTAAAAAAAGCTCGTGCAATGAAAACAATAACTCGTTTATTCGTTTAATAAAATTCGATAGCAGAATCTAAACATATGTACTTTTCGTTTTCGAATAAAATTTTATTAAAAACTATATAACTAAATTTAAAATTCAAAAATCGTAATAGTTCTTTATTATTAAATATAAATAAATAATAAAAATGAAAATGTATAAAGTAATAACGAAGCTATCAAGAAATATTTTCAAACATATATCGACATACCCATATTTAATATCAACGGTATATGTATACCATTTGACATTTGAGCGCAATAAATATTTTTGTATCAAAAGGTAAATTTCGTGTTAGAATTTAGCGGGTAACGATAATAAATCCATAAATAAACTTATTAGAATAACTTTAATAGGAAGTTTATGAAAAGGGATCGTTAAAAATAAAAAAAAAAAGTGTTAAAATTTTTGGAAGAAAAACCAAATTGCTTTTGAAATTAATTTTTTTTCGAAATAAAATTAGGCTACTCGGCTTTTTCTAGACGCTTGTAAAAAATATCTTTGTTTTCCATCTATTTTTTAAGCTTTGAAAATTAAATCAGACAAAGTGGGTGTATAAGTATATAAGGTAGTTGATTCGATATTGTTCTGCTTAGCCAAACTCGTATAACGATGAAAATATTCTTTCGAAAATATAAATGAAAAACCAGCGCAGCAGCGCGTCGTCGTATATCCGAGTTACAGTACGTGAAGATTCTCGCAGTTCTTAAACTTCCGGTCCTCTTTACCAAAGAGCCACGTGAGCATCTGCCGAGCTTTCATGCTGACGCGCACGACGCCGCGCGACTTGTACCAGTGCTCGTCGCTGCCCGAGCCACCGCTACCTCCTGGCTGACCTTGGCCGACCTTTAAGCGAATCTGACTGAGTATGCCGACGAGGAGATCGTCGATATTGTGATTTATCCCTACCGATATCTCGGCGAATTTTGCACGGTATGTGCACGCCAAGCATTTGCCGTCTATAGTGACAAAAGAGATAAAGTTTATGAAAATAAATAGCTTCGTAAGGTGTTGTTTTTTGTTTTTATAAAACGATGCCCTCCGATTGTAGAATTTTTTTTCTTTTTTTTCTTTATGTCCTTTATCTCTATCTTTATGTACATACATATAAGTATTTGGTAATTAAAAAAAAATTTTATTTTAATATAAACTAAAAATTATTTGCTTTAACCTATACATAAAGTATTTTTTCTATCATTATTAAAATTATAAAAAAAAATGATGAATATACTTTAAAGAAACTAAATAAATTAGCCAGGAATTAAAAACTATTTTATTTCTTGAAAAAAAAAAAAAAAAAAAAAAAAAAAAAAAAAAAATTGCGATTAAATTTATTTTAATTTATTTAAATAGTTTATAAAATTTAAAATGCCATTAAGATTCGAGATAATATTAGCGAACGAAAAGTTTGATGTGATAATATTTTAATTTCGTAAGCGTTCTAAATGAGATTGACAGTAACCCAATTGTTAATAAAGTGTATTAAAATAAGAAATGAAAGAAAAGTACTTTTGATATCTCTTAATGTTACTTAAATTAGCGAATAATACATTTACATATGTACATACCGTTTATTAAACAATAATTTTTCAACTTCAACACATTCAAAATGAACGAAAAGTTAGTTTTCAAAGCTATCCTCGTTATTTTAGATTCTCACATTTATTGAAAAGTTTACGCGCGATACGATCGATAAATGTCATGGTACTCGTCTCTCTTTCTCTCTCTCTCTCTCTCGTCGCGTCGCGTCGCGTCGCGAAGAGAGCTACGTCGTATTCATACTTAGCGTATAACAGTTGAATGTGTGTCTATATAATGTACAGAAATAGCATTAATTTCATTGTATTAACTTATAGCCGACTTTCTGTGCTGCACACAGTCGAAGAGTATAAGGTTAACGTATATACAAAGTGTAACTTTATTGCCGTTCCCATCAAAGTTTACAAAAGCGCCAAAAATAAATGTTGTTTTAAACTTAACGTTCAATAAAATAAACTGCCGTGTGAGCTTTATTTTTAGATACGTAAATAATTTTAAATATTTCGTTGGTGTATATATAACTAACTAATAATTCTATTATAAATAAGCATCGAAAGCTTTTCGGCTTTCGTTTATTTTGTAAATAACTTTACAGACGAACATATGTGTACTAATGATTATTATGATATATTGTTTCAAAACAAAAAAAAAAAAAAAGACTATATAAATATATTTAAATAAGAAAGATAGCCTTAAAAACAAATAGCTGCATGGTAATGATAACAAGATGAAAGAAATACATAAAGCATAAAATATAATGCAGAAATTTTTTGTAAATTGAATCGATAACAAAATCAAAATTGTTTAAAATTTTAAATAATTCGATTAATGTAATGCAAAGGTAGAAGTTTATACAATAAAATAAATTGTTAATAACGAAGATTGCAAAATCGATGGTTTAAACGTAGCAATATTTTTAAAATATTAAAAACTTTTAAAAAATAAATTTTAAAACAATGAAAAGATGAATAAAATCACAGCTGCTTTTTATACACGTGAATGTTTACATTAATTTACATAAAAAAAAAAAAAAAAAAAAAAAAATTTCGTTTAAGACTGTATTTTATTGGATGAAAAGTACATAAGTAAATAATTAATTATAAATGGTGAAAAACAAACGATAAAAAATTTACCTTGCGACGATACTACGCGCGATCTTACGAGATCGATCTTGTTGCCGACGAGTATTACCGGTCTGCCCCTTATGTCCTGCTCGTGCAGCCGCGAGAGCAAATCCTCGGCTCGTTGGTAGGAGGCCTTGTCGATCACCGAATACATGACTATGTAGGCGTGCGGCTGCGGTACTTTATCGAGCTCCTGTGAACATACGCATAAGTATATACACACCCAAGTGTGTATATATATATATATTACTTTTAGGATAATTTAAATCGCGCTTACGAGCTTGTAAACGTTTGCTCGTACACGTGTACAAGTGAGAGAGAGAGATAAAGATTCTTGGATAAATGGTTGCTGCGGTTTCGGAAGGTGAAATAGGACGTGGTGAATTTAACTGGACTTTCTCGTGAGAGATTTGATAACGAAATGACGATCGAGCGTTTATTTGTTTAAGTATGAAGAGAAAGTGAGATCGTTGAAACGTTAAGTGAAAAAGGTCGAGCATAGTCGGACGTTGTCGCATTAGTACGTGTACGTTTAATGTTAACGTTTAATAAATTCGTTCTTTCAACTTACGTATCGGTGAATGTTATATAGGAGTCAAATGATTGTTAAACATTTTTTTAAAAATGAATTTTAAAAATGTTTTTGCACACTTTTCACACATATAACCTATGTGTCGTTTAATGCACGAGAAACTTACTATAATACAAAGTAAAATTTAATTCTTATACTTTTCAGTATTATCATCTTGTGATCTTTTGTTTAAATTTTGCTATACATTTTTTTTAAGATTATTGTCAATTTTTAATTTATAATACTTATATTTGTATTTTACATTTTGAATATAACATTATTAAACTTTAACTAATTAACTGAAAGATTGAAAAAATAAAATTGCAAAAGCTCTTTTACTCTGTCTCTTTGACTATCAGAAAAAAGAAATTTTCCACTAAAAATTGATAATTTCGCCGAATCGAAATATAAGCTTTAACTGCGCGGTTACTCAAGTCCGGGCATTTTTCAATAAACCAAACGCTCGTCCCTCGAAATTCGCGTTAACCTTCCAACTTTCTCTCTCTCTCTCTCTCTCTCTCTCTCTCTCTCTCTCTCTCTCTCTCTTTCTGTTGAAAAACGGAAAGGAGAGAGAAAGAGAGACGACGAGGTTGCGAGAATCCCTCGGAGAAATTGGGCTACCCGGCTATTTAGAGTCTCGTGAATCAGACGAGAAAGAAATAAAGAGAATGAGAGAGAGAGAGAGAGAGATTGAGAGAAAATCAGCGCGTTGCGTATCCCCGACAGGCTCCGGAGTTGGCTAACGCAATTGTCGGGAGATATGTGCCTGATTCAATTTCATCGAATAAGAGAAAGAGAGACCTGTCTGTCTTCCCTTCTCCTTCCCCCCTTATGATTTCGATCCAAGTTCAAGTCATCCAAGTCAATCCTTCTGGATATTCGGATATACGCTCCCAGCTTAATTCAATCAAATCGACGGTTAATATTTTATACAAGGGACGTTTACTCTGTTTTTTTTTTTTTCAATTCTTGTTTACTCGTCGCTAACCGTAAACGCACGAGTTAAACTTTTTTTTTCGCGATGATTAAAAAAAAAAAAAAGAAAAAAAAAAAAAAAGTATATAACTTTTGTTTTACATTGTTCGCGTGATGTGATAAAACTTAATTTACCCGCGTACGCGTTCCCAGTCAATACGACGAATGAGTTTTATAAAGCCTTGTTTTACGCTCGATGAATAAAAAAGTTTCAATTTTTTTTTTTTTTTTTTTTTAAACAAAATGTTGAAACTTTCAAAACGTTCGTGTACGTATTGTATCTCTACGTATACAACCGTCGCGCGAGTCAAGTGCGTCACAGTTTTCATTACGTTTATAGCATTTTGCTCTTTTGCTTTTTTTTTTTTTTTTTTTTTTTTTTTTATTTCACCTCAAGTTTCATTCGCGCGCGCGTATTTTTCTTCTTTTAAAAAAAATGGATTATTAAACAAATTAAAAAAAAAAAAATACAATGCGTTTTGAATGAATAATTTAAAAATAAAAGTGTTGTAAAGTAATTACCGTTACGTTACATAATTACGAGTTAAAAAAAAAAAAAGAAAAAAAACGTTGAATTTACATCTTCTGTTGAAGAATAAAAAAACGTAAAATGCAATACACGGCGAATTTTAAAAATCAGTATATTAAATTGACACTTGGGGTAGGAAGGAAATGGAAATTTAATAACCGATTAATATATCCGGTTACTTCTTTGAATAGCCGAAACTTGTATGCTTTTTAACTGCTGCTTGGAACGAATTCAACGGCGACCTCTTTTCTGGAGTATAATTAAATGAGATGTTTGAATGAATGTCGTGTATGCGCGCGGCCGCGCGTGTACTTCAGTATATCTTAAAAATATTCTTTTAAAATAACGTTCTTTTTAAAATATCGTTTTCTTTTGAAATATCGTTCACCAGCGTATATAAATCACCGACTGCTGTGTAACATACTCTAAAATATTTTGAATATATAACGTTCGAGTATATACATATTATTTTTCTTTTTTGTATATATAGTATATAAAATAAAAAAAGAAAAAATTTTCATTCATCGAAAAAAAAAAAAAAAAAAAAAAAAAAAAAAACATGATAATTGAACCCTATGTACTCGAGGCCTTTTTGGTGAAAAATGTAAGCCGAGCCTAGTCCACGAAAGTATTTCCGGGGGGAATATCTAATCACACATCGTAAATAAGCAGATCGAGTTACAAAAGACTGTAACGCCGCAGGAGCGTCGCTCGAGTCGATACTTCAAATCAGCCGGGCGCAATTTCGGCGCCGCTCGAGTGCAAAGGGTTAAAACAGAATGAAAAAAATTTTATAAATTTTTTGAACAACAGCTTTTACGAAACACTTTAACGAAGCTTATTCTCTCACGTGAAGCTTATCGATAAGACTCCGTCGAACGACAAACGCGTCGAAAGCACACACAGTCTTTTACCTTTTTGACAAAAGCTTCAACTTTTCATTCTCTCTCTCTCTCTCTCTCTCTATTTCCCTTTCACTCTCGGCTTGGACGCGAGGGATTCGAAGCGAGTGGGTATATAAACGCGCGTACATCCGCGTGTGTGCTTTAGCGTGTATATGCACGTAAAAGCCGAAAGGTCAGTCAAGCTCTTGTCGCGGTGCCTGAGTCATCTAGCTAAATTTGCATGTTACATGCGTACGCCAGCCGTTAAAAGCGTCGAGTTGCTCGACGAGCCAGCGACGCCCTGAGGAATCAATCTTTGCGCGGACAAGGTGGGAGGAGATGAAAGAGAGAATGCGTTAGAAACACGTGATGGAAAGAGAAATGAAATGAGATAGAGAGAGAGAGAAAGACGGGCAGATTGCTTGCACGCTTTGTTATTTATTTTTTTTTTTTTCTTGTATCATTGCCGTTGCTTATTTATTTATTTTATTTTTGATTAATTAAAAAATGAAAGTTTTAAAAAACTTTTTTTGAATTTTCGATTAAAATTTTTAAAAGCTCTAAATTTTCTCTGTATAAAACTCGAGAAATGAAATTAATCAGTGATCGAAGGAAAAGAAGAAGGATTGAATGCAATTATGATACTTCATATCTTGACGTTTATATATCTGTGAAAATTAAAAATTCGGCGTCGTAGACAATAAAAAAAATGTCTGCTTATCAATCATCTAAATTCACTGGTTTCTAAATATTTTTCAACAAGTCTGCCACTACTAATAATAGTATATTACGTCTTTTACAAAGCATAATTTTCACCCAGCTATTTTTAATAAATCCCTTTCGTGGAAAGAAATTTTTATTTGCAGTTTTATATAAGGGAGGCGAACCAAATATTGGATACGAAAAATTTTTATCTTTATTTTTTCATTTAATTCAGAAAAAAATTACAAAAAATTATAAGAATTATGAGTTTTTTTTAGTTAATTTTCTTTCTATGATAATATTAACAATTTCGTAATAAATTATTGTTTTTTTTTTTTTTTTTTTTTTAATTTTTAAAAAGAATCCCGTATTTGATACGTCTTTCTTACGATGGATTTTAATGCTACCCTCAGAATTATTTATTTTATTAAATAATGCCATTCTTCAATTAAAAATTCTTACTTCTTTAAAGCTTTCTTAATCATTTTATCAATTTTAATTGGTAAACAATATCATTTTTACAATTAATTTTAAAATTTTAATTTTAATCCATTAAAAATTAAAATCGCGCCGTAAGCTTTCAAATAAAGGGATAAATGTTATTCGAAAAAAGAAATGAAAAAAGATAACCGAATAAAAATGCACGCATGTATAAAAAATAACGAGAGTAAAAAAAGGTACGAACGTAATCGCGAGAGAGAGAGAGAGAAAGAGGTTGTCGCATTGTCGTTTACGCGCAGATAAAGAAAACAAAAGTATATGTACGCTATATGGAACAGATGGCGACGCGTCGGGTGTGTGCTCGCGTGGATGCTTTAATTGAAAGCTCGATAAAATGAGGGAGAGGGAGAGGGAGAGAGAGGGAGAGAGAGATAGCGACCGTTAACGCTACTGACCTTTATATTGGTAACGTCGACGAAACGCAGCTCGCTCTCCTCGCCGTTCAGCATGACAAAGACCGACTGCTCGCTTGGCGCATCTGTAAAATATAGAGAGAGAAACGATTGCATTTGAGAAAGAGAGAGAGAAAGAGAGAGAGAGAGAGATGTCGCGCGTCGTTTGCTTCCGTTATGTCCCGATAACTTTTCCTCCTTCCTATCATTGATACATACACATATATACATTCGCGCTTCGAAACTCTACCTTACATCTATAGTTCTATGTATCCTGCACTCGTCGCTGTCTTTCAAAATATTCTCACCGAGAGAATAGGAGACGACGAGAGGGAGAGAAATAATGTTTCGAGCACATTATTTTCAATTTACGATTGTCTCAAACTCTGTTCATCGCTGTATTAATTTTTTTAGTCTTCACCGATATAATATTGTATATTTACCACCTTGACCAACGGAGTCTTATATTTTTATTTTATAATTTATTATAAACATATATTTATATACATATTTTTATTGTCAAGTCGATCATTTATCAATATATTAACCTTATTTTAAATCATCCTAAAAATTTCAAACGTACATTATCCTTGAATTTATCTAAAAACGTCCTCTTTTCTTAATAAAAAAAAAATAAAAAAAAAAAAATAAAAAAAAATTATCGAACGAATTTTTAAAACGATAAGAATTTAACGCGGCAGAGAATAAAACAAAGAAAAAAAAAAAAGATAAAAGAAAAAAGAATCTCCCTTATACTCGCTTTCTTTTTCTTCCATCATAATGGCTTCGCTTCATCAGGTGCGATAAGACCGAGCAAACAAGCGCTACGTAGGCACGTCGATTATCGAATAGGCTTATCCCGATTAGCCGCGAAATTTTCTCGATAATCCAAAGGAGGAAAAGAAACAAGAAAGAGAATTTTTGTGTATGTGTGTGTGTGTGTGGGTGTATTTGCTTGTTTCGTCGTTCGAGCTTTATCTACTTAATTAAACGGCGACGTTTATTTCCTTATTTTTTATATCTTCTGCTTTAGGTGATATTTAAGGGATGGAATGCGCTCTTTTTTTTTTTTTTTTTTTTTTTTTTTTTTTTTTTTTTTTGTTATGTATAAGAGCCCTTATATCATTCTTGATAATGTACCAAAAATCATCGTTAAAATATTGCAGTCATGTAAAAATAATGATAAATTTTTATAATTTTTTATCTCTGTAAGACGATACATAATATTATTTTATAATTATTTTCAACATTGAATAATAATAAATTATTTTTTCGCAAAATCAAAAAGATTAATTACATCCGATCAACTCCAAAAATGTAGTTCTATATATTTAATAACGCAATAAAATGGAGATAAAGTTTTGAAGGAAAAGTTGAATATAAGTAATATATAAGTATAATATATAAATAAGAAATATATTATATTGTCTTTCGAGTATATATTTATTAAATACTGAAAATGGTTGAAATTTGTCGCAATTGAAAGGCCCAAGAATAAATAATTTGAAAAGATAAAGAGAGAATTTAAATAAATAAAAGTATAGCAAGTAATAGGCATTGTATATAACAGCTCCGAATAAAATGAAATTCCATTCGGCCAAATGGCATCGAACGAGACAAATATCCACACATCGACGTCGACATACAGCGTCGTAACTCGACCTACGTCGTAAGGTACGTAAGGTCGATCTCGACGCGAAACGACGAAGCGGAGACGCAGATAGATAGACGCGCTCTCACCTCTTTGACGCACGTGGTCGTAGGCGTTGATGCCCTCGCTGGACATAAACTGGCTTACGAGGGCGGACTTGCCGACGCCCCGGGAGCCGAGGACCGCTACGTTGTACGAAGTCACGTCCTTCGGCGGCGAGGATTTACTGCTCTCCTCCGGCTCCCCTTCCGCCGGCGCCAGGGAGTTGGATCTCGAGCGCTTCTTGCGGAACGAGTCGCCTCGGTTTACCAGACCTGAGAATAACACACGATTTGGATATTGGGTAAATTTTGATTTAGCTATTATCAATATACGTACATATATATATATATATATATATATACATTTGTGTTTATAACTTTTTTTTTTATAATCGCTCAGGCAAGCTCTGTGCGTATGCGGGATTGCACTCAACGTCGTTATCGGTTTGGAAAATTACGTTCGGTATACTAATGCGCGCATGTATACATCTATACGTTGACTTACTCAGCGAATGCGCTCTCTCCTGTAATTCAATCCATTATACCTGCCGCATAAATGCTTTCGTATGTATGTATATATATGTATATATATATACACGACCGCGTGTGTATGTGCGTACGATATAATATCGAACATCTCGTGGAAATGGAATTTCCATAGAGGTTTTTGCATTGCATTCTTTATTTATTCACGAGAGTATTATTACGTGCCAATGGTGAATGAAATGAATCGCTCGAACTCTGTGTGTATCTATATTTAATTTTTCTTTTTCGCGCATTCTCTCGCGAATATATATATATATATATATATATATATATATATATATATATATATATATATATATGCGCACGCGTTTTTATTATAAATTATTTCACGAAATTTTAACGCAATTTTTTTTTTGACGTTTTTATTATGCGAAAAAATTTCCGAATAAAAGTTTTTGATGAGGAAGAAATTTCGAGGCACGAAATATTTTTTTTTTTTTTTATATTAAATTCTTGGCTTTGTGAATTTATTGTCGGTTATTTTTTTTTTCATCGGTTTGTAAAGGAAATCGATGAACCATTTATTTAATATCGTAACTAATGCGAGAAAAATATTTATTATGTTACCAAAGTAAATTTCATTAAACTCTTTTTTTCTTTGTTAAAAAAAAACTCAAAGTACAGCACGAAAATTATAACTATATCTTGAAAAATTAACATAATTTTATTGGATAAATTAACAGCGATAGATTTTTAATACCTCGTTTTTCAATACATTCATTTTTTCATTCAACTAAATAATATATCAGCTACTACACCGTCGCGAAATATGGAACGTAAAATTTTCGATACATAAAACGAAATTAACGTTGGACTCGACTCAATAAACCTAATACTACGATAATTTTATATTTATCCTGAAAGGGGCAATCATATGTGTGTGAGTATATTTTTGAATTAAATCTTTCCTTTCACTGAGCTAATGCTGATGTGAAACTCAAAACGACATTTTCGTTGAATGCAACGGCTAATTTTCATATATAGCCTACAAAATTTAATATTAAATTTTCGTTTCGATTTTTTAATATGTTAATATTAAATATTTTTCTATTTATTGTTATTATTATAGAGAGAAAGAGAGAGAAAGAGAGAGAGACAAAGCAAAAGATTCAGTTATACTATTAAGTCTAAAATCCTTCTTAATAATGTTACAATGGCATTATTTCAGCATCAAACCTTCCGATCGGCAAATCATCTACACGTGCACAAACACGGGTGAACGCAGAGACGTTTTTAACAAAGGCTTAACAAATGAGACGAAATTTTCGATTTGCTTAAATTTAGTGTAAAACCGGTCTTATTCTTTTATATCTCAATTTTCAATCGCGTGAAGATCAACGCTTACCTCTTCATTGTCATGCCCTTGTAATCGTCGTTATTTTTATATTCATCTCTCTCTCTCTCTCTATCTCACTCTCGCGTGGACTTCGTACAGCAGGCAATGAATTAACGTAAACGCTAATATTTTTATATGCACAAATGTGTGTATAAATGTGCGCGTGGATTGTACACGGAGATATACGTATAGGTTGACAAACGAAGTTTTGTTTGTCGTTAACTCAGAATATATGTGTACATATTATGCGCTCAACTTTCTTACGCTCTATCAATTTTTATTATTTGATCGTCCATGCGATTATTGAAGATACTATTAATAATATTTATTTATGATAAAGGAAATAATTTGCACGTATTTTTCACTTATTGCATATAATTTTATTATAAATGAATAAATATTTCATCTTAAAATATAAAAATAAATCTTTGAATTTTCAAACGAAATGATATTCTTTAACTATAAAAATATTCATTGGGATCGATTTTTAATAAAGTGTACTCTTTGATAAACGTATCAAACTTTAAATGTAAATGTTTTAAAATATTATTAGATATTGGAACTGTTACGTCCGGGAATAAAATAATAATTATTCACGTAACACAAAATTAAATCGTCTATATGTGAGCATCGATTGATACTCACGTAGATGCGTTGCTACTTTTAGACCTACGATTTCTCGCAATAGTCCGGGCGAGCAGAACGAATCGACGTGCGTTAGCGGTTATGATATAAAATAAAATAAAAAAAAAAAAAGAGAAAATGGATAATGGAGATAATATAATAGAGAAATGGAAAAATTGTGTATTATAAACAATAATTGTTAAATAGAGACATAAAAAATTGAGAATAGAAAGTTATTATAAAAAAATGGTATGCAAGGAAAAGGAATAAGAAGCCACTTACACACAACTAGACTAACGGATAACCATGAATCTAGTAGGGATAAAGCCGTACTCGATCTTAAGGAAGAAAGTTGGGTGGATTTACCAAGGTTAGAAATTGAACATGAAAAATTAAAAAAATTGAAAAAAAAAAAAAAAAAAATTAAATATTTGAAAAGTTAGAAAATTGGAAAAATCGAACTTATTAAAAATTGGAAATTAGAAATTGAAATAAAATAAAAATTGGAAATTTGAGATTAAGTCCTTTTATTAAAAATTTGAAAGATCTCGATCGAGCGCACGGATGCTACTTGGGACGAGGAGAGCGAGTTTTTTTAAGCTAGTGCTCGTCGGAACTGCTTTTGACGCTCCGACGATTTGAAAGAAAATCGCTCTTTTTATACAAAAAGTTGGCCCATTAGGCCCGCAAGTAAGACGGAGATAAAAAAAAAAAAATAAAAACGCAGAGGAGACAGAAGTCGACTAACGAAAACGCATTTTCTTCCCTTCTTCGGATCCTTAACTCAAAATTTTACTATTGCGCAACGCAGACGACGGCAAGGCAACGCCCTCGCATCATATGTACAACAAGTGAAAGAGAGAAAGCATGATATAGGATAGAGGTAGATGAGTATGCTTGGGACTTCTCCCACTCGTGCGTTTTTCCTTCTTCAACTCAAAATATAAGCTAAAATTATTATTTTATTCTTAAAAATTATACGCATGTATTTTAGCATTATTAATTATAGTATATAAAATTAGGTTACCGTATAAAAATTATAAAACTTTTGTAAAATTAAAATTAACTAAAATATTACTTAAAACCAATTAAAAAGAAATAACTAAAACTAATTATAATAATAACTTATTTAGTATTATTATTAATACTAATAATGGCGGAATATTAACAAGTATATATATATACACATAAATTGTCCTTAGAGTATTCTTAAAATAATTATACTTAAAATTAAAAGTATATACAAAATTAAAATTAATAATTAAAAATAATAAGTCAAGATAATTAAAAATTAATAAATAATGTGAAACGCAACTAAAGATAAAGTTAAATTAGATAAATGATAAAATTGTATATAATAGATTTAATTTCTATTTTAATTAATATTAATATTAATAATAAATTATTCATAATTATAAAACATAACCTTAAAATATATTCTATTTTAACTACTATTATTCAATTATATTTTTGATATATTTTATGTTTCAAAATATAATGTATTTTTGTAAAATTAAAATTTATTATAAAAAAAATTAATTAAAATTTATTCCATTAAAATACGTAAAATATCAGGAAGGCGTTAAATTGTTTCAGGTTCAATAATTGGCATAAATTAGGCAAACAAATTTGAATTTTAAAAGAAAGGTAAAGAAAAAAATGCATCTATGTATCCTTAGTCCTTCTCTACGTTCGTTGTTTAAGCTGTGTAGTACACATGTGCGCATCTATTTTTAACCAGTGGAAAGGGAAAAGAAATAATTCGCCTTCGTAAGACTTTTTATACGAAGAGGCATAAAAGAAAAACGGAAAAATTTTTTGATTTTCGCTTGAGGACGTAACAGAATATTAACTTACATATAAAAAAGTAAAAATTAATTTAAGTTTTCACAAATAGTTGCAATATTAATTTTATTGCAAATCTCTTGTCTGTATAGCGAATAAAAGAAAAAGTTTAAACAATGTCGAAAAACAACATTAGAACTGTGAAAGTAGCAATAGTTTTAAGAATGACCATCGACTGGATGAATAAAAAAAAAAAGCTGCAAATATTAAAAATATTACAAACGACTGATAATTCCTAGCGGCTCCTTGACCCCATCCAAAAATGAATATTTCATTAAACTCAATCGTATAATTTTAAGATTGCCGTATCCATAAAAAAAAAGAAGAGACAAAAGAAAGACAAAAGAAAGACAAAAGACAAAAAAAAAAAAAAAAAAAAAAGAAGGCAAGCGATACGCTCAACAAAAGCGTGTAAGAAGATTAGACATTCTCTCTTTCATGGAAAATATCGCGTCTGAAACATTGTCGACGACTTTGCTCGCGCGTCTTTGTTCGAGTTTCGCTCGCTGCTGCTTACTCCTACGCTATCGACGATTCGAAACTGTGAGTGAAGCGTGCGTGTGTGTGTACAGCTTCGAGAGGAAAATGTACAAAACGGAGAGAATCGGAAGAACTCTCTCTCTCTCTCTCTCTCTTTCTTTATCTCTTTCTCGAATTGCTCTTCAAATGGACATTTATTTAAAACTTTATACAGGATTTCTTTTTTTTTTTTTCATTTATCGATTTAACTTTTTTTACGAATTCTTTTTCTATCTTTCTTTTTTCTAGAGAGAACGAAAACAGTTGTCGTTGTTAATTTGTGCCTAATAAAGAAAAGAATTAATTCTAGTTAAAACTAATTATACAGTTAATAAAAGTCGAATATAGTATAACATAAAAAATCAATTATCGCGGATCGCGTAAATAGGTTAAATTTTTAAACAATTGTTTTTCAATAAAATTTTATTATTTTACGTTAAGCTGAGCTTGCGTTCTGAGATTATTATGCAACTTTTTCGGTCTAACGATTGATAAAAAAACATCCGATATTAGTAGATTCTTCGCAGGCTCTCACATGCTTCGTTCAAACCGCAGGATTTAATTACATAAAAAATTTTAAAATTTTTAAAAATGTGTTTTCTTTTTTTTTTTTTTTTTTTTTTATTTTATTTTAATTCAATTTCTAATTAATTTGCTTTACCGTAAAATTTAGCATACGACTACGCTTATTAATCTTATTTATTTGATATTTGTAATCCAAACATTCCGAAAAAATGTTATGTAACTATTATGTAAGTTAATGGAAAGACTAAACTGTTTTTATTTGCTGTTAATTTATTTCATTATTATAACTTTCGAGAACAGGGAGACGAACAGAATAAGCGTCGCGAAATTTCGTGGGTTTATTCGTTTTTTTTTTTTTTTTTTTTTTTTTTTTTACTTAAGTAAAATTGAAAATCCATTATTATTTAAAATAAAAGAGATATAAAAAAAAAAGATAAAAATAAAAATTGAGAATAAATAACATCCATTGATAAATGAGGTATAAGCGATTGACGAAATTTATGGCAAATGTTTCTCGTTCATCGTGTTTTCTTTCTTCGTTTTCTTTTTACCCTGTTTCTTTTCTCTCTCTCTTTTTTTTTTTTATCCTCGACCGATTGTTGCCTTTATCAATGGATGATGAAAAGAAGAAATACAGCATAAGATTTGTTTATTCAATGCAATATAAAGGAAATCCTGAGGAAATTTTGAAAATGTTTTACTTAATTTGACGTTACTATACGCGGTTAAAAAAAAAATCGCTTTCCAAGCGAAAAAATACGTTGACTTTGGAAAAAATTTTCTTCTTTTGTTTTTTTCTTTGATTTTTTTTGCCCGAGACTAACGTCGTTTAACAGTTTTCGAAATGATTATGCAAAATTTATTAAATTAAACTATTTTTTTTTTCCTGTATTATACGAAAGAATATTCTTTTTTATAATTTATACGAATAAACTTTTTATAATGAGTAATATTTTGTGAATGTTTCATATTTCTAATATTAGAAAAACTTTTTGAATAAATTGGCATTTTTTGCCGAGTATAATTTTTAATAAAATGACAAATACGACCTCGTAAAAATACAAAATATAAAATTAATCACAGATCGACTAAAAAGTCATTTTGATTTTATATAAATACTTGTACAGTATTTTAATCCAAATAATATTTTCAGCGCGAACCGAATCTTTTCACTTCTTCCTTTATCTTACATCGTAAGAAATGCAGACGGCAAAAGTTTTAAAGTCGTACAAAGTGAAAATTACGTTTGGAACAAAAAAAAAAAATGGAAAAAAAGAAAAGTAGAACATAAAAGATCTTGGACTGTAGAGTTAAAATCTTTGTGCTCAAGTGGTGTGTGAATACGTCGAAAGAAAGAGAGAGAGAGAGAGAGAGAAGAGAGTCGAGAAGAGAGAGATTACGGCCATCGACGCTAAAGCATAAAACATTGCCAACTCGATTTCCACGAGCCATTACCGCATTTCCTCACAATGTAAAGCCATCGGTTTTATTCTGCTCCTTTCTCCCTCTCTTTTTCTTTCTCTGCCTTTTTATCTCTCCCGCTTTCTTCTTCTTCTTCTCTTTTTTTTTTTACGTAACGCTTTAAAATTTCTTTATATTTTCTTTCTTCGAAATATATGTTTTCTTTCTAAAAAAAAAGGGAGGGTTTTCTTTGTTTTAAATAATCTTTGTTTTAAAAATTTTAATTTTCGTGATTTAAGCCCTCTCTCTTTTTCTCTTTCTCATGTTTGTTTAATTAAAGTTTATGTTTAAAAAAACACCTTTTGCTAATTAAAAAAAAAAAAAAGAAAAAAAAAAAATTTAATTGACGTTA
This sequence comes from Chalcis sispes, assembly GCA_949987625.1. Taxonomy (NCBI): domain Eukaryota; kingdom Metazoa; phylum Arthropoda; class Insecta; order Hymenoptera; family Chalcididae; genus Chalcis; species Chalcis sispes. Next base: position 11,977,574 of record OX465098.1, on the reverse strand, counting down.
AATTATTCAATTATTAATTTAAATAAGTAACGCGTCGATAATCTCATTTTTTCGAGCAATGATATATTAAAAACGACGTGATAATCGACGAAAGTGTCAAAATACATATATCAAAACGCGTACACGCGCGGCTGTATATACGATATGTAAACGTTCGACATCGTCGCCAGCACGCGAATTATCAATTACAATTTCGTACATCTTCATCGAATAAATACATACTCGATAGATATGTAATTGTATATTTATATATATATATATACGCGCGTTAGCTCGTATATCGCAAGGTTAAATTATTTTCGTGCATTATTAATTATAGATTAACTGCAGCTGTACACATTCTAATTGTTAGAATGCCGAGAGAGCGCATTATTTTTCATCTACTTTCTTGGCACTCGGCAATGATTTTAATAATATGCGAGTGCAACTTTTTTACATCGACATTTATAAACCTCTGGTTTTTTATTTTTTTTTTTTATTTTTTTTTTTATTATCGTTAGCAATATAGTACATTATTTTTCGCGTTTAGCTGATTCAAAGTTAAATAGAAGAATTCGTCGATGGTAACAAAGTATCGCATTAATTATAAAATATTTATATGAAAAAAAAAAAAAAATATATATATATATTTAAGGATTTGTAAAAATAGCATATCTAATAAATATTTTTAAGGAAAAATTTTGTGACAGATTGACGTTTTCACCGATGCATAAATAAGTTATCGACTATTATTCAATTATTAAATTAACTGATCGGGCCGATTGAATTAAGAAAGAATTTTTGTATTTTACTAAATTAATAATTTATAAATTGACAAAACAACTCAATTGATAATAGAGCTGGCTCAGTCATAGCAACACAAAGACTCCTTCCACATTCGATGAGAAGAAAGAAATACATTGACGACGTGTATTAACCGACGCAGATATATATATATACATTTATCTTTTTTAAAAAACTTCTTTGAATTTCGGATTTCATTATTTATGCTTTCTATAAATTCACAGCTTAACGTGCAAAATTTTATGAGCAAAACGTTTTAAATGATTAACGACACAAAAATGTACAAGAGAATATAAAAAAGGTAAAAAAAAAAAAAAAAAAAAAAAAAACAAAAAAAGGTAAACAATTAAAGCAAAAATAAACGAACCTTTACTAGTAAGACTAAAGCTGCGCAATCTGTAGAGATCCTCGTCGAGTAGATCGTCCCTCTGTACGGGGGGGGCGTTTACGTCGGGTACGTCGAGATAAGCGTTCACCTTGCGATGATGGGCGTGATGGACGCTCTGGCCTCGGCGACTGCCACGCCGTCTGAGACCGGGACTCGCGTCGTTGTCCGTGAGTCGGGGCTCGCTGCTACAATGGGCCGAACGCACGCCCGAGCCCTCGGCCGGATAGTCGTGTTGCGATGCTGCTGTAATGGTTTCGGGTTATGGTTTTATCATATTGCTTTGTTTGTTTCTTTGTTTTTTTTTTTTTTCAATTTTTGTTTATTATGTGTGATCTGATATAATTTTCAATTTCACGCTCGAAAATACATTCTTCATAACGATATGAATATACTATAGTATATGATAAATAATTTTGTTTGTTCGACAATTTTTCTTTTCCTTTTTCGTTCAACAAACTTATGTTCAAATTTTGATTATACATTCAATAAGAGTTATCGTTTTAAAAATAAACGATTCCTTTAAATATTTAAATTATCAACTGCAACTCCGTACTAAAATAGTAATTATTTTATTTTTTATTTATTTTTTTCAAACAAATCTTTAAATGTTTTAAATTAATGTTCGAATAAAAGGACTGTATACTGTAATAGGAAACTAACGAAACGCGAAGAAAATGTGACACATCACATTGACGTAATTTTCATTTTTATTATTTTTAAGAAAATTTAAAAGCTTTGAATAAAAATTTATCTTATTAACAGCAGAGCAATAATTATTTTATTTTGGTACAGATTTTTATACTGCACATTCAACTCGATCAAAGCTCTCCATTAATCGCATACACACAGTGACTTTACAAAAAAAAAAAAAAAAATTGTTCACGATAAATTACAACTTCGATTTCCTACTGCGCGAGCCGATTCGGTTGAGTTTGTAAAAGAGAGACTCAAATGCTACAAATGTATTATCGTATATCGTATTCACACACAGCATCGCGTAGAGAGAGTTAGGAAAACAAAGGGAGAGAGAGAGAGAGAGAGAGAGAGAATGTTTATTTCCCAATGAAGTCGACCTCGTGGCTGCAGGCTAATCCTCATTAGATAGGCTCAAAAGCGAACAAAGATAGAGTGAAAGAGAGAGAGAGAGAGAGAGAGAGAGAGTAGGGTGAAAGCTGTAGCATATCGGCCAATGAAATTACGAGTCCGAGCGCTTGTCCTCTCCGCGCTTTTACGCACACCGATAAGTGCGCGTGCGATGCGCGCATTTTGCGTTGTATATCCTCTCCCGGTTCTATATAACCTGCGAAATTTAATTTTATGGTGCGCAATGCGCTGTCTTTCTGCATGTGTGTTTATGTGTGCGCGTGTGCGTGCGTGTGGGTTTCCCGAAACTCTCGTTCGCGATAAAAATAATCGCCGGCGAGGCTGCTGCTGCTGCTGCTCCGATGGATAAATACGAGTCTGTCTTTTATCGTACGATTTTCATTTTCTTATTGAAGGACATGCACGATTATAAAAAGTTGTTGTTTGCTTTTTTTTTTTTTTTTTTTTTTTTTTTTTCTTATCGTTAATAAAAGAGCTTTAGCCGTATTAGATGTATACAGGCGTAGAGAGAACATCTTTATAAAAATTTTACCAAATCTTTTACCTCGGCTATTTTTTTCTTTTGTCGATACATTGTACGTGTATTTATATGACATGCAACTGGTGATATTGCAAAATGAAACGCTGCAACTGTGCCCTTCTATAAATTTAACAAAAATCATTTGACATACTAATGTGCTATTTGTACTTTAATTTTAAAATAAATTATAAAATTTATTATCTCTCGTTATTATATGCATTCGTTTAAAAATATTTAAATAGAGATATAGACTTATTATATATATTCTTTTTTTTTAATAAATAAAGAATACATAAAGTAATTACACAAATAAAAAAGAAAATTCAACAAATCCTTGTATTTATATTTTGTTAATTAACAATTGAATTGAATTTCACCTTATCAACGTAATAATAACATCATCATTCTTTTCGGTCGAGTGCGCGATTCACTCAACGGCTTAATTAAAGCTAGGGCCTCTCGCGCGTAGCGCTTCGAATCTATACGATAATTGACTTACGCCACGGACGTCGACGACAACAATGAACTGACTCCGCAATTTCATGCAAAAGTACCGAGTCTCTGACTTTGTGTATATATAACGTCGGCATTCACGCGCGCGCGTGCTTGCACGCCAGCTTTCCTTTAAAAGATTCCACGATTCTTGTTAAATACCGAGAAATAGAAAATAGAGAAAGAGAGAAAGAGAGAGAGAGAGAGAGAGAGAGAGAGAGAGAAAGAGAGGCGGACAAAAGCGCAAGATGACGAGCTTAAAAGGGATGAGAATTACCATCGAGTGTGTGGGTATGTTGTATAGAGGAAGAATCGATTGGAAAAAGCTCACGCTGCGCGACTCAAATTAATGTAAGTGTAGGTGGTTGCATCGACTCGAGCATCGCTTGCTAACTAAACACTATTTGCTTTGCTTGATTTACCACATATTTTTAGATAGAATTTATAATTAAATATTAAGTTTTATGTTTCCAATTAAAAGTTTATTCTTTACACATTTAAATAGATTGAATATTTTATTGAATAAGCTTTATAGTATTATTTTAAATAGAGTTTTATTCGCGCAACGCAATAATTTTCTGAAATTATTTTAAAATGAAAAATTAAAGCATTGTTATAGAACGCAGCGAATGAAGTTAATCTTGACACAAGAGCAAACTGTGTAATTAAATAACGTTGGTGCCACAAACTAAGTAAATTCTGTCGTATACGACGACGCAAGCTATTGCTTATAAGATAGAATATGTATTTTACTCTGGGCTCATTCTCTTGTCGGTAGCAAAGACAAAGTTACAAAGTCGCGAATGCAACATTTCTTTGTTCTTATTTTTCTAATTAAATGAAAATTTTCACTCTCTCGTTAAAATTTTCAGCTATACCTCACATTAAAAGAAGGTATAAGAGTACAAAACTTTTACGCGCGCACGCGTATGTGTGTGTGTGTGTGTGTGTGTGTGTGTGTGTGTGTGTGTGTGTGTGTGTGTGTGTGTGTGTGTGTGTGTGTGTGTGTGTGTGTGTGTGTGTGTGTGTGTGTGTGTGTGTGTGTGTGTGTGTGTGTGTGTGTGTGTGTGTGTGTGTCTGTGTGGGTGGAGTAACTACGTGGACGTCGGGCATATGCGCGCGTATAATCATCATACATCCGTGAAATTTTCCTGACGTGATTACCGAGGAACGATGTACTATACGAAAGAGCCGTGGACCGGACAGGATGACCTGAGTCAGGGGGGCGGGCATTCCGCGGATGCGTTTGATTCCGCGAATGCTTAGTCGACGTTTTATTAAACGAAGGTATAAGAGTACGATGGATTAAAATAATCATATCCTCGAGTTTTAATCGTCGAAAAAGTTTTGGTTAAAGTTTCATCGGCGCGAGCTTATACCTTAAGAAGAAACTATAACCTCGGACTTTTTACGTAAATTGGTAAACATCAGAGCAGCTTGAAATTTCATACGAAAATATATCCATTCGAAGCTCTTGTCGTAAAAATAATTGCGTCGATGCTGCTTTTCACTATCTGTAGTATACCTCTAACCTCAAAACTATACAGTATATCTAAATCTATTGTAATTAAATTATTTTTAAATAATTATTTTTTTTATTCATTTATTTATTTATTTATTTATTTTTTTTTTTAATAAATAAAATTATTTAAAACTACAAAGTAAAAAATTACATTTTAAAACTTCGCTTAATCTAAAACGATCACGACACGCGAGCCGTAATTTGAATTAAACTCCGCTACGTCTAAACTTTTCCAGTTATAGTAATATCATCTTTGTTTATTACTGTTTGGCAACATTTATTTCACTTACAATATAAGATTATCACTAACGCATTTTAAATTAAAATTCAATATTTACCGAGTCGCTTCAAATTTTGTTAAAAATAAACACGTTATGTAAACAATAAAATTCAACCCTTTTTAACCCCTACTTCTTATATATATTTAGTTTGAAAAAATATGAATATTTATGACTATAAAGTATTTCATTTTTTCTCCCTCTCTTTTTACTTTAATCAAATTTCGAAGTCTATTTCTATGTAAAATGTATGAAAATAAAAAATTGTTATGAATTTTAGTTATACTATAAAAATAAATAAATAAATAAGGATAAAGAAAATTGTTCATCTTAAATTTATTACCTGAAAATTGTCAATCTAATTTATTTACGTAAATTCAATTTTACTAATTAAAATGTGTTAATGAATAAACATTTTTTTTTCAAAGGTCTACTTCTTTATAAAGTCTATTTTACTTTTAAGCATTATCTTCGTCTTTTTGTTGAAAAAAAAAAAAAAAAAAATATTAATACGGAGACTGAACTTTCTATTGACGTATTATCGACAGCCAACATTTTTTCATCTCTTTAGAAACGGACTAAATTTTTATTCAATACAACATCCATGTAAAAATTATTTTCATGATCGGAAAATATTTGTCTTCTTTAAAAAATAAAATATGTAAAAAGTATAAAATTCGTTATTTAAAAGTTAAAGTCACTACTATAAATAAAAAAGGTTTTTTTTTTTTATTATTTCATAAAGACACACGTGTACTACAAGGTAAATTTAAGAAAAAAAAAAAAAAAAAAAAAAAAAAAAAAGACTGTCCAGAGCTTTAAATAAAAATTGACAGAACGGGTACGATCTGTGCCGATATCTTGGACAATCCTTTAGTACTCTTAACAATAAGTCTAAGCTGTATATCTTTTCGTATAATCACACCTCGAATTCAAACCTCACCGTACGTCCACGGAAACACACTCGTAAGCCCACATGCACATACGTACACACTAGCGTCGCTATCACCATCGGCAGCAAGCCCCTAGAAAAATAGAACCCGCTAAAAGAACCACTCCATTGGATTCACCTCACCTCCAATGCTCATGCTCTCTCTCTCTCTCTTTCTCTTTCTCTCTCTCTTTCTCTCTTACTCTCTCACTTTTTCTCCGCTCGCGCTATACATGTATCGATTATCGGCTTCGTTCTAAAAGCGTACAACGTACACTCCCCCTCTCGCCTTTTTTTTTCCTCTCCCCTCCACCTCCCCCGCGGCTTGTGTTCCTCTAACACGCGAACGCGCGCCCGCACACACACACACACACACACACACGTGATGATACGAAGCCCGATTTCAAAATCGCGCCTCTCGGCCGCACCTCGTGTAGCGTAAGTACGTAAGACGTGGAACCGCCGCCGCCGCCGCCGCCGACGTCGCCGTTGATTTTTTAACGTAGATTTGACGCTTTTTGAGATTGAGTGGATACTGAAGGGAGGAAGGATTGAGTATAGGACTGTGTGCAAGGGCTGTATACGTTTGTACAGACAAAACGTTAGTGGCGGTGAGAACGTTTTTAAATTATTCCAAAGATCGTTCTTTCGCTCGCCCTCGCGCTATCCTTCGCTTTCGGTTCATCGATATAAGGTTTTATTCGTAACAACCGTTTATCTCGCTTGTTTACTATTTTGTCGTTTGCAAATTTATGCTCATAATTTACCTTACACGCTGTACGTTAAACTTCAAGCTTATTCACACCGCTAAATTAATTATTGATTTAAAATTTAAAAAGAACGAAAAAAAAAAAAAAATAAAAAAATAAAAAAACAAATGAAAAAATAAAAAAAGTTAATTTTCCGCGAAACGAACAAATTCGAATAACAAGGTGACTGCGTTTAATCGAGCATTTTGAATATTTAATATCGAGTCAATATTGAGATTCAACGACCCCAATAGCTGCAAAGGGCACGATATTAATTATAATTAACTCTCTGTACTTGAAAGGGTTATTGGCCTCGCGAAACAATTAAAGGTACGCCGGTATAGGAATTAAAAACGCTTAGAATATATCGCACTTTCAAATCATTTTTCTTTTCCACGTACACACTCACTTACGCATACTTTTTTCTTTTTAATAAATAAATATAATTTAGATTTTCGCATCGTAATTAATTTTACTAATTGTTAAGCTAATTCAAAATATTAAAAACTTTTAACGGAAAAAATCTCACATTAAATTGAATATTTTTTTAATCCGTTATATACGAATCCATTTAAATCAGAAGAGAAAAAATTATTTTTGTTTTTTTCAAGTTGTCGATATAATAATTAAAAGCCTTCTATAGTTATCGTAAATATGAAACTTAATTATCGGGGCTACACATTAGATTATGTTTCGTGTTTATTATTTTAACACTAATAAAGTTCTCTCTCATTAGATTTTGAAATTCATTTTTTATTGTAATCATGAAAATAATTTTTTAATAATAACGACGATTTTTTTAAAATCAAACAAATATTTATCTTTCGTTGTTGCCTTAAAATTATGAAAAATTAATTTAATATTATTGTATAAAACAATATTCTCTATATATATTTTGATAAACGGAGGATGATTATTCGACATAAGCGACGAATTTTAACGGAGTTTAATTAACAGCATGTAAAATAATCTTTGCTACTCTGCGACGGTTTAAAAGTCTTTGATGTTTTTATTTTTTCCGAGAACAGGTCATAAGTCATTGGAAATAAATAAACTATTCGCTGTTCGCTCAAGCGGTTATATCATGGCTGAAATTTGTTTGGTTAACGGCTAATTTTATTTGAGGAATAAATTCGTTTAATTTAAGCTTTGCTTCATTTTCAAACTTAACACTATTGCGAAACGTATGAATGTGAAAAAAAAAAAAATAACTTTAGATAGAAAATGTTTTGATTTTATTTAATACGTTAAATTAAATTTATAAAAATTTGTGCTTGTAAATATGAAAATATTAAGTTTGCCTTTTTATACTATATTTAAAATTTTAAAAGATATTATAAAATGTATCCGTTCAGGAAGATTTATCTAGTTGAAATAAATAAATATTTATTGTTTTAATATAATTACTACACAATAATTTAGACATATATATATATATTAATAATTAAAAATTTCAGAACCATTTTTATGTTTCAATCAATTTTTATTATTTCTCATATAAAAAAATGGATTTTTAAAACGGCGATAAATTTAAATTCAGAATTAAAAGCGATTCCTTAGTTTCAATGACAGCGAAACATTTGAATTACACTGGATTTCTAAGAATCTTTAATTTATCAACTTTCTTCTATTTTTTTTCTTTTTTTACAAGTACAAGTAAAGAAGTATTAAAGTAGTTACTTTCGTTGATACAACTTGAAAGGCAACTTTTGGTAATTATTGTAAATTGAAAACTTCGTTTTAAACACTTTAATGTAATTTTCAATTAAAGTTTGTACTTTGACGAACGTTTGAAGAAATGCGAGTCATTGCATGTTTTATAATTAAGTTTTAAAAATAGCCCCAACGACTGATTATTATTAACGCCATTTTTATCCCTTGTACGTAAATTATAAATTTTAAAAATTTTCGATTCGATATACCTTATATACATGCAAAAACAGAGGTTTTTGCTCGTCTGAGCACACTCGAACCGTTACTACTTGTATTTACGTACGCTCGTACCAATATATATCTTGTATTGATTTGTGAAATTTATGAACATTATATAACGAACGGTGCTTAAAAATTCATTAAAGTTTCTTCAGATTGAAATGAGCATTCATTACAACATAGCCAAAAAATAAACCATATATCGGTAAAGAATTTTTTAAATACAATTATTGACTCGATATTAAATTTTTTTTTTATAAGCAAAGAAACAACGTGTACTTTATTAACAATTTTTTTTCAACAATAACAGCAACAATTTAAACTATAATAATGGACGTACTTCAATTATTATAACATCCTAAGCTCGATAATCATTGTCGATGCAATTATAAACACGGAGAAGAGAGAGAGAGAGGAAATTGATTTTGCTACGCCGATGATAATTGTATGTGCGTATCCCTCTCTCGAGAAACAATTATCAATCAACCAAAACCACATGCATCTTCTCTCTCTCTCTCTCTCTCACTCTCTCTATCACTCTCTTTCTCTTCGATATTTGAGCATAGGCTTGGAGTACGCATTTACGGGGCGCCAAAAGAAAGTAAGATCAAGGGGCTATATTTAATGTTTGTAATAAAATGCAAATTTCGTTCGGCTACTTGAATAAATCAGTGAAGTAAGTTTGTAACGGCCAAAGGCCCGTGGCTATGGCCGTTAATGGTTAAAAATTAATACGATTAACGTCAAGTAAGCTTACACGTTTTTCCAACATAACATTCTTAATTTTCCAAAAAACGAGATCTGAATACAGTTTCAAAAAAAAAAAATAGATAATAATGATAAATAAATAAATAAATAAATAAATAAATAAAATAAAACGTCAACTAAACATTCGCGAAATTAAACGCATCCGCGGAATGCCCGCCCCCCTGACTCAGGTCATCCTGTCCGGTCCACGGCTCTTTCGTACATCGTTCCTCGGTAATCACGTCGAGGGAATTCCGCGGGGTGTATTAGTTATTTATGTACCTTGTGCGAGCCTCGCGTCATTACAGCTTGAGGCAAAATATGTTGTGGATGGATAGTAGGGCCGCAGTCGCGAGCGCAGCGAGCGACTAAGGCGCCTCTATCCATCCACAAAATATGAGCCGAAAGCTTTAATGACGCGAGGTTCACTCATGGTGCTTAAAAAATTTTTCAGCCTTGTAACCCGTACGAAGACTCTTACTTAGTTAACAGAATAATTAATTTTATTTTGTTGCATATCAATTAAATGCAATTTCGAACCCGTACTGACAGTTCGTAAACTACAGATATCGTCTGCTAACGCATGCGCATATTGTACACACACGCGTACATGTACATGTGTGTCAAAAAGTGACAGACAACATAATGTAAATATAAATATAAATTATGAAATTAAAAAAAAATAGTAAATGGATTAATATTTAAAAATAAAATTAATTCTTGAACAATTATTATTTATTAAAAAATATAAATTTCTTGAGTATATTTATTAAATATTTATACAGAATAATATTTTTAACAAAAGTTTTTTTTATAAGATTTGAAGGCTTATTAATAATATTAATACTATTATAATTAATATAAATACTTTCTTATGTTATTTTTATCATAACAATACTATATTTGTTTAACACATTTTTTGTATAATCAATGAATTTTAGTCTCTTATTTAACATGAAAAAACAGTAACTTTTTTAAATATTTTAAATTTAATTTCTTCACACAAAAAACTTTTAAATCATTTATCTAAATCACAAACAAAATTATAAACTAAAAAATTATCACTTTAAAATCACTTATTATTAAATTTTTTAATTTTGCGGGATTATATTAGACTTTGCTTTTTCTATTAGTTTATTTAATTCACGTTTGCATTCTTCATCACTGTCACTATCACTCGTCTTATTTTCATTATTTAATAAATTGTCCATTTTTATTCTTCTTCTCACATATTAAGAACGAATATTACCGACCAACGATACACTATACTGAAAGAAAACAAAAGAAAAGCAGAGCCCCGTGGTCGCTTGAATGTACATACTGAGCGAAGGAGAGAGCGAGACAGAGATAGGGTGGTCACGTGGGAGCAATGGTGCGCGCGCTCTTATCGCTATCTCGTTCTCTCTCCTTCGCTCAACATACATAAGTCTTATTACGCGTTTCGAAAATATAAGTTTCGATGAAGACTCACATGCTAGGCTATATGAAGCGACAAATACATAGCAGTGGCGCTGTTAACTTTTTTTTCTCCTGGCACGTATACAGCCTAGAAGGACGTATAGAATGACATACAGCCTAGGAGGACGTATAGAAAAATGTTAATACGATCGAGAAGGCGCTTGCGCGTATGGAAACCATTTACACGCTGACGATGCTCCGTAGGTAAGAGTCGCCGTACGGGTTAGTAGGCTGAAAAATGATTATACGCGCGTATACGCCCGACGTTCACGTAGTTACTCCTCCCACACGCGTACGCACGCACGCACGCACGCACGGATACACACACACACACGCACACGCGCGCGCGTAAAAGCTCGGCGTACGAGTTTATCGAGGTATGCAAGCTCTGCTGCTAGTCGTGTACGAGTGCACTTGCGCCGAAAAATAAAATATTTTACGTATAGGTTATAATGTACCGGGGATAGTTACCGTATAATTTTTGTTCTCGCTCGTACTTGCTGCTTTGAATTTCATCGAATGCAATGACGGATATCTTATTTATGAGATAAGTTGAGCAAATTTTACTTTAAGAATTGATTCTCACTATATTAATGTCATTGATTATTATTTCGGTGGCATTTTTTTTTTTTTTTTTTTTTTTTTAAATTAATAATTAAATTTAGCAAAGACATAATTTTAAAGTACTTATTTTTAGTTTTTCCATTGTAAAACGAATTGGGAATTCATACTTTTTTAGACGTGTTCGGTAAATTCCATTTTTTTAATTACCATCAAATTCTTACATTTCAGATTCTTTAATTAGAAAATTTTATAATCTGATTTTCAACGATAAGCAATCGCTTTGATCCTTAAAATTCTTTTAAATATGATAAAATTTTAAAAAACATAATCTATATCATAATTAAAAATTACTGTAATGTATAGTTGTACACTCTGGATGTATATCACATATTCTAGTTTAACTATGACTTGAATTTTCAATGTTTAGTTGTATTTTTTCAAATTTGATTCAACAATAGTCATTAATTTTAGTCATTAATTTAACAATATTCATTCATCTTATTTTAATTTTCACATCTCTCTTGTTTCATATCATTCATCTTAATGATAAGTCAATTTATGTCATCTTTTGATAAAATATTGAATCGTCGAAGAAAAGTTCAATTTTAAGCACTTTAAATTATACTAAAGTTTAATAAAATCAATAATTTATCTTAAACGTAATACATTACAATTTCATTTCGCAATTTTACTACATTTTTAATTCACCGAGGAATTCGATAAATTATATTGAATATTCAATATGATTTCATCATCATCATCTTAAAAGTTTAAAAAGTTTCTTTCTATTCTCTTAAATAACAGAAAAAATTGATTTTACGTTCCCATTGTTTCTCTTTCAACAAATTAATGAATGGATAATGAACGATTTACTTTTCGATCTATCATAAAAAGTTGATAATTTATTCAAATCTCAAAGCCCAAAAAGTAGTCCACTTTTTAACTCTTCAAATAAAAACATGAGAAAAAAAATAAAAGCTATAAATCAAACTAATATCCCCATTAATCATAGATCGAATAAAATTATTACCTTGCTGTGCAGCTCTCCTCCTTATGCTCTTATTCGCCCCGGAAACTCTGGCGCTTTGGGACCTGGTGGCGGGCCTACGTCTACGGGTCGGTGTGCTGCTGCTTTCGGGTGTTGCGCTACCGCTGTCCTTTTTAACACCGGCGAGAATCTGCTTTGATTCCTTGCTACCGGCTAGTGGTGGCATCGAGCTCAGCATCTGTTCCATGCTCGAGGAACCGGGAGCGCATATCGACGCCGAGCGCGTCTTTCGACGTATGCTCTGCTGATGCGATTGCACTAGATTTTCCGCCATCATCTTTGCTACTTTATTTCTGTATACTTCTATCTCTTTTTCAATCTATCTATCTATCTATCTCTTTCTTTGTTACGTTCACTTGAAGCCTTTTGCACTAAAGTCGGATTACTACTTTGTTTTCCTTTCGCTTTTTCTCAATTTTTTTCCCTCGCTAGCGCATCTTTTCATCAATCAAGTCGCGTTTTTCAACGATCGATCCGAAGCACTCGTGTAAATTTACTCGCTCGAAAAATTTACTCGCAATTTATTTACAAGGGAGTTAATATTTCTTCGTAGTTTCCAAGTAAAATTGTTGATTAATCGACGTTTGTCTTGTGCGCGAGAGAGCAATTGGTTTGGCGATTATTTTTAATAAAGCTTTATAAAGGTATGTATCTTTTGACACGATTTTTTTATAGAAAAGTTTTCGATAGAAATGGATATTTGCGTTAATTAAGATTATCGGTTCGCAAATTACGATAAATAAGTTACAAAATGTCGAGTGACTTTTTAACAAAGTCTTATGCCTCGAGAGATTCTTTGCGTTGCAAGAACTCTTATTGTGCCTTTTTTATTTTTTGTTGAAATTTGTTCATTTTATCATTCATTGGTTTTTTTTTTTTTTTTATACATGAACTAGTTTCAACGCGTCGAATTTACAATGAAAATGTTTCTCATAGTTTAAAAATTAAAAGTCTATTTTAGTTTTTGAAATTTTGTGCTTTCTATATTCAAACTAACAAAGAGATAAAAAAATGTTTATAGTGAAATTTCTCTTATCTTTTGTTTTACATTTAATTTTTTCTTCTTTTTAAATAAAATTTTTTACCATTTTAGCAGTTTCTTAGTTCTATGTTGCTATCATTAACGACGACAAAGAAAATTATTTAAATTTGTACTCTTCTTTCAATCGTTACTCTTTCTGTTTTATCTTGTACAACAATTACTTATATTTGTTTTATTTTAAAGTTTGTACACAAAGTATAAAAAAGAAAAATAAAAAAAAAAAAAAAAAAAAAAAACTAGAAAAATAAAATTAATTCTTCTTTTCCGTTGTCTTTTATTTTTTTTTTTTTTTTACTTAGCTTTTCTTTTTACGGCGCGATAAAAGAGCTAAAATAAAAATGCTGGCCTTCTCCCAAGCTTCAGTCAGCCGAAAGAGATTCGTTAACGCTCGATGGTCGATCGAGCATGGATCGATCTACTGATAAGCGGCTGCACTATCTTTCGAATTCCTTTCATGCGTCTCCTTCTATTCGCTGCCATTTACGGATCCATCGGATCTAAATTAGATTCTTTCTGAATTTTGCTTCATACAAAAAGATCGATTCTTTTCCTTCCACTTTTTACAATTCTGGGACTTTTGCGTTACTCTCTTTACTTTCTCTTTTGCTGCAAATACTTTTTGGGTTATGTCCGTCTATTTACGTTTTGAGGTTATGTCACTTCCTCGAATTCGTATTAACGCCGCATTCGTATATAAGCTTACGTATTTTTAACTTACATAAATTTTCATTTATCTACCGATTGTTTGATTTTTTTTTTTGCTTTGTATCTCGTTTCTTTTTTTTTCAGCCCTGTCGTTTTTTTCGTTCTTGCTGACGCGCGGTTTTATTTTTACGCTCGCGACCATGTGCAGCGTATCCGTTTTCCCCTTGCTTCCCTCCTCTTCTCGTTTCTTCTTTTTCTTTATATTCGAATTTAGGGACGATGCTCGCGCTCCGAATTCCGCAAATTTATTTCGTTAACTCGCATGCAGATGCTTTGATCTCGAGACGCGTTAAAGAACAAGCAGTAAGCCACACTTACAGCTGTTTTTCCTTTCCTTTGATATACTAGTCGACGTTAATTAACAAAAAGATTCTTGCACACAAGAAAATCGGTATATTTTTACTTTTTAAAGACCCGTCCGTCCGGCGATCTTCATTGACGATTCTTCGTGCTTTAATACAACGGGAACCGATCCCACGCTCTCTTTATGCGCGCGGCTATTTTCGTCTCGGTACTGGTCACGTCTCGGTATTTCTAGTGTGCGTGATTTGTGATTGTTTCCACGCAGTTGTTAACGTGCGTCCACCAGCAACGTGTGATTCTACGAATCCGAGTTTATAATTGCGATTCCAATTCGTCTATTTTCGAATTTCGCTATTCGCTTTAACGAGTACCTGATTTTTTTCTCCCTTTCTTTATCTATCTATCTCTTTTAAACGTGAAGCTGAAAAAGCGTTGACCTCTTCCACGGATGCGTTTAGTTTTCTCTTGGGCTTACTCATGAATCTCAGAATCGGTGAACTGTCTCTATTTGAAAACAATGTGCTCATTCAAATAATAACGTTCAACAACTCTAAATGAGTCAGAACAACAATGACTCCGTTTATTTTTATATTTTAAAATTTGCAATTTTTTTTAATGTGCTCATTAACGCATTAGTATTTACTTTTGTAAATGCGAAGTGATGAAGTTTAGAGTTTAAGGTTAGATTTTAATATCTATATTCATCATACCGATATATAACGATGCCGGATAATGACAATAATTTTTAATGTTGCAAATAAACGGAGCCAGAAGTTTATTTGACTCAATTAAAACACTTCACACACACTTATTGTACGTTAAAAAGTACAATGACACAACATTGACGATAAGCACTGGCAACGACCCGGCTAACTCGCCCGCATGGGCAATCGTTTCGCGAGGCACTGATGAGAGAGCGACGCCCGGCTAAACGCGGCGCTCTATCCGTCCCTTTTCATCTCGCAAGCGAGAGTAAGAGAGAAATAGCTATGTCGACGGCGTCGCGACGCCGTGCGCAGCTTTCACCGTACGCTCGCCCCTCCCACGCTATACACGCGCCACACATACACACACCCTCTTGCTCTTTCTCCTTCGTTCCGTCCTATTCTCTCACTCTCTTATTCTCTTGATTTCTCCCTCTCATTTGCTCGTTCTCTTTTTAGACTTTCTTCCTTTTCGGCTCTCGCTGGCTCAGGCTCATCTTCAACTTTAATATGCTGTCTTTATTCTTTATCTTTATTTTATAGTTTACAAGCTCTCCGCTTCAATTTTTATCCTTAGGTCACTTGGTGGGGACAAAATTCGAGATTTTCAAATATTTTCCTTCTTTGGGAGCATAAATGGATACAATTGAATTTATGCGAATGAATTGTTGCATTTAAATTTTAAATAGCTATAAAAATTTAAACATCAATATAGTGTTAATGTTCTAAAACTTGAATGATTTTTATCGAAAATAGAAAAAACTTGGGATCATTTTGACGATTTAGTGAGGTATAAAAACGGATTTAGTAAGCGTTTAGATTTTCTGGTCCGTCTGAAATACGAAACGAATATTTTTTCTAGCATAAAATTAAAATTTTCTTGTGTCCGATTTATCGGACGTTCTGTTGTAATTGGTTAAGTAAAGTACAAGAGTTACGAGAGAATCATACGATCCAACATTTGAGAGAAGAAGTTCATACATTTCATTATTTTGATTTTTTACTGAGAAGTATCGGACAACCCTATGTGAAGTACAATAAAAATGAACAAAAATTTTCATTATTTTTTTTTTTTTTTTTTTATAATCTTACAGCAGTTTTAATGCGTCTAGAAAAAAAGTGGAACATGTAGCAAATACGTATTTTTCTTAAAATTCAAAAGGTATATGTACAGTACAATAGGGTATAACGTATTAATTACACGGAACTAATAAAAGCTTGCTAAGAAATCAAGCACATCTTCCTTATTAGTTGAAAATTTAGTGAGATATAAGTTTGAGGAGTTGACAAGCTAATAAGCAGATTTTTACAAGTAAAAGAATCTCTTCAAAGTATCAGTCAGATGAAATTCATCGCGCTGAATAATTATTTTAATAAAAGGAAAGGATTTTGAATAATTTTCCGTATTACAAAATTTAAACATTTTTCAAAGTGTCTTAATTGAATACAAATCGAATCTAATCAAAGATGCTAATGATAATATCGGCAGCATAATGAGTAAATCTCAAAGATACCTAACTGTTAGAAGAAATTGCCTATCAAGTTTAAGTTAGTTACAAAAAATCGATTAAAAGTTCTTCCGATTAAACTTATTTAATTATTTTAACGATATACTAATTGTTTATAAATTTTAAAGTTGTTAAAAGTTTAATTAATATGAAAAATATAATATAAGTTATATAAGACAATTATTCAAAAAAAAAAAAAAAAAAAATGTATTAACTGAAACCATTTTATAAATTGAATAACTTCTTCATTAAACAACTGTTTATAACATATAATGGTATATATACATAAGATTAATAAACTACGTATTTTTGTGATATTTAAAAAATATTATTGTTAAATATAATTACGAAAAGGCCAATGTACTTGTGTAAAATTGTAACTTTACAATCTCGATGTATAAAGTTAAGCTCGTATTTATTTATGCACCTGTAACAAGTGTATGTACATCGCTATATACATGTCATAAAATATAATACAAACCATTAAAATAATAAAAATTGGAAAAGTCAAATTATACGAATTTACGTTGTTTTGACAGTCTGAGCTGTCAGTGGCTAACTATTTCTCAATTGATGCACAAGCCAAAATACAAAGGCGACGCAACCAAGTGTCGATTCTACTAGCAATTCACACACTTTTCTCAAAACAAATTCAAATAAATAACGAAGTTAAAGAAGCGAACGATAGAAATTTAATGTTACCAGTAGCTTTAAAAATATCACAACAGAGCCCATTGTCGCGTCTACAACTAACTAAATCGGTCTAACAGCGTCCGCGTAAACGCATGAATATTCTAAAAATGCATATTCTAATATAAATTCAACATTCTCTTATGTTCAATGAACCAAGATTTTGAGCCAAAAGTTTACTATTCGCTGCTACTTTTAGGACGCGGTTGTATTATTATATCTTTAGCGTGAATTTACCGTTCTCTTGTTTTATAAATAAAAAAAAAAAAAAAAAAAAATAAAAAAAAATAAAAAAAATAAAAAAACGTTTAATCTTTTTCATATGCACAACACTCGTCATTGTTTCAACAATAATGCGAGGGACAAAGTGACTAGCGACTGTGAAATAAGACTTTTTGAGGCAAACATAACTCAAACTTTTTAACGCACTTGTCAGCCTCGCCATACTGGACTTGTTCTACTTAAATTTTTTACAAAGCTTGCGTTTTGTATTAATCAAAATTTTAAAAGGGAAATTTTGCGATACGAAAATAGAAAACGTTAAACTTTTCGCGATTTGGATAATTCTAACAACATTTTACGAGGTATGTATTTAAAATTTTTGATTATTGAATAATAATTTAATCTTATGGGCTTGTTAGTTGTGCCTAAAAATAGTATCTTAATTGTTTAGATTAAATTTTTAAGAAGTAAATTAATAAATAATTAAAAAATATTCATTACATCGATAAAAAGATTTAATTTTTGAACTAATAGACATTAAAACGACTGACGTTTATCTGCAAACTAATATATAAGTCGAACTTAAAGGTATTAATGATCCTGAAGAAACATCTAAACCAAAATTCCTTAATTTTCTGGTTACCTTAAAAAAATTTTTTGTTCACAATGCATAGGAAAAATTCTCAAAAACAGCAAACGAAAAAAACAAAAGCACATACAACTTACGATCTGTCGAAAGAAGAAAAAAGATAAAATAATATCGCCGACGTTTTAATTATCTTCATAATTTATTGTCGTTAATTCTCTAAGGCTTAAAGCGCTTCAGAATGAGAGTTCAGAATCTGGGTTATTAAACACTTTTGAACTGAAAGGTTTTTCTTAACGTGCATTCGTAATGTATGAATTGATGTGCTTTTTAATAAAGCGGATTGAAATTATTAGTAAAAGAGTTTTAGAAAGGAGTTACATTTAATAAAGTATAATGTCTTAAAAAGTGTAAATTAGAATTCAATAGAAATTAAGCTTTTTTAAAATTGGAATGATTATTTTATGATGATTATATGATGAATAGTCTCATTGTTTAATAACATAAAGTTAGTCGCTACTATAAGTTATCGATTAAATTAATAACCATTTGTTTGAGTGCGAAAAAAAATGATACATATATAGCAGTCCCGCTTTTTATCACATCGATGAAGTTTCTGGATATTGAAAATTTAACATCGCTTTTATGTATTAAATTAATGTTCGATATTACGATAAAATGAAATATACATTATAAATTGCTTCATGCTAATAACTTTACAAAAGCCGAAGCAATAATAATTTAATCATCATCGAAAATCTAATTATGTTGTATTATTATAAATAAAAAAAATCTGTAAGAATAATTTACAGTAAAGTATGAAATTCCTTTACAAAAATCCGAATTATAATTTGCCATCATATTTTATTATGCCAAAAATAAAAAACATTATTTTTATAAAAACAAATACATTTTTCAATTATCTTTTATATATATATAGTAAAAATTTTAATATGTCTTTTAAATTAAGGTATATATTGAAATTAAAATATAATATTTTGTGTGAATTTAATTTATTTATAATAATTTATAACATTTATAATGCAATTTTATTATAATTTTATATTGATTTTATATTAATATATTTTTTTCAACAATCATAAAGCTCATCAGCAAAAAATAAATTATTTATTATTTAAAATAATTAAATTGCATCTCGATCAATATTTTAAATATACACATCATTTTGAACATCGGTCGATAAAATAAAAAATACATACATCCATTATAACATCAGTTGTTACAAAAGCAAAATTTTATAGTTGTGGCTGATACATTTGATAAATATAAACACTGCACACATACACGTTCACATATTTTTGACAGTGTATCTTGATAGCAAAGTCAGCTGTTGAACCTGTAAAACTTATTGTACGTACGTTTTGATTTTGAGTATATTTTGTACTTCTCAATCATAGTAGAGAAAACAAATATTTTGCTTACGTGATAAATAGAAAATCAGTCTAATATCTACATTTATTATAGTGTTTCGTGAATTAACTTGATGAAAAATTCTCTGTTGACTATTGTTTTTTTTTCGCAGCGGTCGAGTTGTTTATTGATAAGTAAGAAGTAATATGGAAACCGCAAAAAGTTTAGAGCAATGCGAAGAATGGAGAAAACGAGTGAGTCATTTTCAGGGACATTATTTTTTCTTATCTTGCAAATTAATTGCATCAAATTTTGTAATTTTTCTAGGTTATGTGTATAATCCTTTAACCTTTCTTTAATCAAATTTAATATTGATTTTTTTTATTAATGATATTTAATAAAAGTATAATAAAAAATGTAGATACAAATAATTTCATTACATTCATGTGTTACTTAATCCATACAAAAATTTATGTATATTTTTAATGTTTTATTTGATATAAAATTAATTCATGATATTAATTTGTAAATATATTTTTAAGGCATTTCTTGGGCCTTTACCATCGAATTTTTTAAGGATAGAGGATACAATAACCGGAAATCAACAGGAAGAAGCTGATCGACAAACAGCAGTTGCTTTACAACAAATGCAAAATCAGACATTATCTCTTATGGGAAGACTCACAATAACAGTTGTACAAGTAATATAATATAAAATGCTTTGATATATTCAATTAAATAAAGAAAGTAAAATTAATATTAAAATTATTAAAAAATTTTAATTTTTAAAAAGAAACTTTTTTTTTATATTTACATTTTATTCAATTTTCTATATTTAATAATATTTAATATTTCATTTCATTTATTTCTATGTTTATTAATATTTATATAATCTAATTTAGGCAAAATTAATAAAAAATTATGGCTTCACGAGTATGGATCCTTATGTTCGAATAAGAGTTGGTCATACAATTTATGAAACTCCTACAGATAGGAAAGGTGGAAAAAATCCACACTGGAACAAAGTAATTCAAGTGTAAGAATAAATATTAATTTTTAATCTAATTACAATAATAATTATATCATTTACTTATTTTGAAATTGTAAAATTTAGTTTTCTACCTCCTGGAGTTAATAAAATATATGTGGAAATCTACGATGAATGTTCTTTTACACCAGATGAATTAATTGCTTGGGGTCACATAGATATTCCATCTCAAGTTATTGAAAAGGGATCAACTTATGAAGACTGGTATTTGCTAAGTGGAAAACAAGGAGATAATCAAGAAGGCTCTATTAATTTAGTATTAAGTTATCAGGTAAACAAATATATTAAAAAAAAATTTTCAAAAATAAAAATTTTTATTTTTATTATTTTAAAAATTGAAAAATTATCGTTGTTTATAAAAATCTATTTTATTCATTTTTATTTTTAAAGTTGCTGCAAAACAAAACTTCTTATTTTACTTAATTTTAATATTTTTTTTTATTTTATGGAAATAAGGCAAGATATCCAAAGCCATTTATGGAAGTATCTCCACCAGTTATGATGATTCCTTCAACAAATATGGCCGAAAATTTAAAATTTGCACCTGTAAATGTTTATACAGCACCTCCTGCAACTCCAACTCCAGCAGTACCTCCAAGCTCTCTACCACATGCGGAAATCGAATTAAACCAGGTAAATCAGATTTGTTAATTTAAAAAATTTTAATTAAAAAAAAAATATGATAAAATAATTATAAAAACTGAAATATTTTTTAGATTTCTGAAATGTTCCCTAACATTGATAAGGAAGTTATAAAATCTGTTTATGATGCAAACAATGGCAAAAAGGATACAACCATTAATTCACTTCTTCAGATGGTTGAATAAATGTTATTCTTATTTTATAAAAACTTGCTCTTAGCATATAACCGCCAATGCCATATTTGTAATTTTTGCTGTAAAAGAATTATTTGCAACAAGATGATATATATTATTATTATTATAATTTTGAAGCAATTCATTCTACCTTGTAAATGTCAATAATTTATAACATCTATTTTTTTAACTTTCGCATTTAAAAACGTGAAAATTTGAATATTTGATATAATAATAGAAATTGAATAAATACTTTTAAAAAACAATTTATTTATATCAACAGCCAAAGTATACATATATTTTTTAAGTAGATAAGATTATTACTTTTTACAATCACCACAGGAATGTTTAAGATTTAAAAAGTTTCGCCGTCGCTAACCAGTCACCGTTTACAATACCGCGCAGTATATATATTAAAAATATCTGAACTATAATGGAAAAATTGCAAAAAATCTTAATTGAGCATGTACTCTATGTACTTAAAATCACTGGTAAATGCTTTGATAATCAAATTTATAGCAAATAATTAATTTCATTCTTTTAGTTTTTCAAAATATATATCCCCGTGAAATACATTAAAATATTAAATTTATGTTTAAATATTTTAATTTAAATAATAAATTTATTATATTTTTATATTTTAATAAAAATAACATTTTTAATATACAATTAAATTAAAATTTATTTTAAAAGAAATGAAAAATTTTAAAAGATATTTATCTTTATCATTAAATTGTTGTAATTATTAATTTTTATTCCAATATACTTATAAATCTATATTAATGTGTATTAAAAATTTCATCACCAAAGATTTATCAATGTAAAAATTTTGTTTTTACAACTTCAACTAGACCACATATAGAAATACGTATTCTGCCAATGTGGCAAATATCTAGCTATGGGTTCTGCAATTAGTCTTGCTAATGGTATTGTTTTTGAGATGGTTTCTAACAAGGAATAAATTCTCATACGACTGCAATTATCATAGAATGGAGATCTTAAAATATACAATAGTAAACCTATTCTTCGACGACACAATTCTTCTTGTTCTTCTCTAGTTAGTGTATTTTCTTGACTGAAAATTTTTAAACTGTAAAAAAAATTAAATTTTCACTAAATAATGAATAGAAATTTGTAAATAATTATATTTAAAATTAATTAAAATAAATAATCATTCTTTATATCTTTTATCAAGCGAATTATTAAAAGGTTACCTTGCTAAATCAATAATAAAAGATAAAAGCCAGGGATTCCAATTTTTTGATCCACTAACAGATAAGCATCCAAGATGTATTAAAGGTTTTATTATATACAGTGTCTAAAAAATATATTCATACACATTACAAAATTAAATAAAAAGCGAATAAAATTTATTTAAAATTTTAACAAACCTCTGCTATGACTAAAGATTTTTTTAACGATTTGATAGTATTAGAATTTCCAATTTCTTCAACTTCAATAGAAGGTGAAAAACTAGGTGGTGTCCATGTTCTAGTTTGTGATGAACTACTTCTGACAGTTCTCACAACTTTACCAGATCGTTTAAGAGCAAATGCTTCTTTTACAGGTTGAAATCCATCATTATTCTCTTTAAGTTTTTCACGATTAAGTGGTGGAATGGCAGGAGTTTGAGTTATACGTTCTTTATATCGAAATACAAGTACTAAACGCATCATAACCCTGTATTATAAAATATTTAATAATACTAAGTTTTACAAGAAAATATAATTAACAAAAATGTACTACAAAAAAATTGATTTATTATTGGAGTAAATTTTTATTTAATTTAAATAAAAAATATTTTTGATGTTAAATCATACATTTCTGAATAATTTTTCTTATTTTCAAAAAAGCACAATATTTTTTAATGAATAATAAAAAAGTATATACTTAAGCATTTGAATTAAAGCGATGATAAACCAACGACCACCTTCTCCCCATAATTTCTTAGCCGAGACTTCAAATAATGCTTCTGTATAATCAATAACAGTAAGCCATATTTTAATTTTAGATTGTAAGGATGGTAATCGATGCTCTGGATTTCGACTGGCTTTAATTATTTGGTCGTTAAATAATATCATAAGATTTGGAAGGGAATAGACAAATTCTGAAGTAAGAGTAGAAGTATTCATTCGTCCTAAAGTTAAAATAAAAGTAAATTAATATATAAGTAAAAAATTACAAACAGTCAAAAGAAATAACATTTTACCTGCTGTAAAAAAAGAGATGTATTTTATAGTGCTCTCTATGTCGGATACTAGATTTGGATTTTTTGCTATCCATTTTTTATATGTTTCAAACCATTGGGATAGAATTATTTTCATATTGATGGAATTATTCATTACAACTCTGGATTTAAGTTATCTTATAACTTTCAACAATGAGTAATTATTTAGAATTTCAACGGATATCAACATTTTTTGAATTGCAAACTAAGCGTACTATTAACTTTAAATTATTCGTTCTTTTTAATTTTACATATGCGCACACTTACAGATACATAGATTTCGTTAACAATGTAAATACATCATATTTTGTAGATTTTCTCATACTACCGTGCATTCTACGGATGCAAAAAAAAAAAAGAAAAATACAAAAGTAAGTTTAGGTTAGATATAAAAACTGTGCTTACCTCATGCAAAGAAAATAGACGCTCTATTTTCTTTGATATTTAGTAAATGCGCATGTGCAATCGCATTAATTCTAAGCATTATCGTGCCGGGTTCCCGGCATCCCTACTTATAAAATTTAATTTTTGTTTAAACTTTTTATCGTAAAATTAAATAATTTTTATTTTTTGTAAAATAATAGTAATTAAATACTTCCTTTTTAAGGTTAATTCGTAAATTAAATGTTAAAAATATGAAAGTTATTAAAAAACGTATTTCTTAGTGAAACAAGACTTTACAATAATTTTTAATTTTATTGTTGTTTTGGATGAATATAAATATTTATATCTGAATTTATAGTAAGTGATTTAATTGACTATAATATACTGAAATTAACTTTATTTTAAAAATCAACAGTTTATTTTTTGTAGGTTATATGTTATCATACATTTCTTTCTACAAATGTATATTAAAGTAATTTTTAAAGAGGAATAGGAATCATTTTCATTTTTTTACATTCTATTATATTTTTCTTTACAACATAATAAAATTTTAATTTTAATAGAAACCAATTCTATACAATTTTAAGTAAAAAAATATTCACGACTAACTGTCAATGGGAGTAGTGTATAATAATTTTATATTATTAGTTATAATATTTTTTGAAAATTTTAGTTCATTTAGATTGGAAACTCAAAAATGGTGAGCCACTGCAGCTCTGAAATAAAATCATTACTAGGTAAAATATCTTTATACATAAAAAAATAAGTTGAAAGTAAGTTGAACGTTTTAATAAAAAATTTAAAATAATTTTGCTTCTTAATATAGAAAGTGAAGCTGTTCGAAATAAAGTATCTTCTTTTATTAGAGAAGAAACTACATTTCCAAATTTATCTGACAGTGGTTCTGGTTAGTTTTTATGCTGAGAAGATTATTTGTATAATCAAAATAAAATTAGAAAAATTAATTATCTTATACAACTTTTAGATATTGAAATAATAGAAGAAAATATTAATAGACATGTAATCAATAAAAATAGAAAGCATAGTATGAAAGAAAAATTTATTAAGACACAAAAAAAAACTTTAATACAAGTACATAATCATGATGATTCATATGCAAGTAATTATTTGATATATTTTAAACACAATCATAAATAAAAATAAGTAAGAAATCTTTTATTTTTAACGATTAATTACATTATTTCAGATGTATGTGGGATACAAGTTCATGTTAAATCCTTATTGCGTAAGTGCAGATGTTATGAATTATGTTTTTTTATAAATGAAATCAGATTATTTTAATATAAATTAATTCTAAATTTTTTTCATTAATTTTTTTTAGAAAATGAAGATATTAGAAAACAAATAGCACCTTTCATTGAAGCAGAAGTAATTCCTGAAGGCTCAGATTTCACCGGTTAGTCAATTAATGATTAATTAATGATTATCATTACATAGTAATGTTAAAAAAAATCATTAAGATTATTCAATTTTATGGTATTTTGAATTATAGATGTTGAAGTTGATGAACAAAATATTAATTTAAATTTACAATCTGTAAATGATATAAATAAGTTAAAAGCTCTAGAGAAATCAAATTTAATTAATAACGAACAAAAGTCTTGTTCAAAAAAAATTCAAATATTTGATTTAGTTGATTCTTCTGGTGAGTGACAATAAAATTTGTGTTTTGGTTATCACAAGCAATTCGGGTTATTAATTCATTTTACTTGATAATAAAAAATTCCAGATGATGAAATTTTAGTCACAGAAAAAATTATTACAACAGGCAAACATGCAGTATTACACAAAATTCAATCAAAGAACAAAATAGTAGAAGAATCAATTTATGAACAGATAACAAAAATAGAAACAAATTCTGAGTATTACCAAGCTAACTATGAAAATATCATAATCGATGAAAACTTATTTATATCAAATATTTTAGAAGAAACTCAAAGTTCTGATTTTAATAAATCAAAAATTAATGATACTCATGAATCCAAATTCCAAGATTCTGGTAATTATTAACAGCAAAAATTTAATTCTTCTACATTATATATTTTGTTATTTACATGATTTACTTTATTTAAGATGATTTGTATTACTTAAATTTTGTGACATCTCCAAAAGAATCAAATTTTGAAAATGATGTAATAACAGAAAAAAATGTTGAACCTAATTTAAATAAGACAATTGAAATTACAAAAGAAGTTGTATCTAAAAGACCAAAAAGAAGATGCAAAGCAAAAGGTTGGTCTAATAGTAAAAAAAAAAAAAACCCCAAAGTTAAATTAAAGAGTAGAATTGTCAAAAGAAATGTTAAAGATGTAGAAATCAATTCTCAAAATATAAATATTCAAAGTTACTCAAACAATGATCAATTAATAAATGCAGAACCAATTTCGACTCATGCTGATACATGTTTTATCAAAAATAATATTGAATCTTCAACAGGTTAGTTTCATTAAATCTTTATCTTACATTACTAATTCATTATTTAATAACAGATCACAACAAATTTTATTTTATTAATTTTGCATTAGTTCTTTTATTTTATTTTATTAACTTTCTTATAATTTTTATTTCAATTGTGTTAAATCTTTACTATTATTTAGATTTGCTAACAAACTAATATTTAAATTATTGTACATCAATATCTTTATTGCGACTGGCTGTGTAAATTTTTTACCTCTGAAAATTGGTAGTGAAATTATTCTAAGATTATTATGATGTGTCCAATTTTAAATTATTTATTTTTATTTAATTATGTAAAAGATGTTTATTTTTTATTAATAATATTTTATTATACTAAAATATGATAATAAATTATAAAATTATTAATTTTAACTTTGTTTCATATTAAAAAAAAATAGAATTTACGTATATTATAGAACATTAAACTATTTATAATTTAGAAATATTGTATAAGAATATTGATAATTCAAAAAAAAAAATCTGAAAAATGTACAAGCTTTTTTTATATAAAGATATAAAAAACTGAGTTCAATTGGTTACATGCAATGCTTTTATTTATACAATATTATTTTTAGCGTGAAACATTTTATACAATTTGAAAATGATTTAAATTATTTTCAAATTTAAAACAACTGAATCTAATATAAGAGCATTT
The DNA here is from genome assembly GCA_949987625.1 of Chalcis sispes. Taxonomy (NCBI): domain Eukaryota; kingdom Metazoa; phylum Arthropoda; class Insecta; order Hymenoptera; family Chalcididae; genus Chalcis; species Chalcis sispes. The sequence goes on along the minus strand of OX465098.1, from coordinate 11,950,320 downwards.
TTAATTAATTATCATAACATTTATTTATTGTTGTTAAAAATAAAAAGAATAACGGTTTATTTATTTATTTATTTTTTTCATGCATCGTAATATTTAATTATTTTCATTATCTGCAGACTTGGATAACTTAATCGTGATTAAGTGCTTGTGCAACAAGAATAATGATTTAAAAGTTAAAGAAAACTGTGTTGAATTTAAAAATGTGTTGAAATTTAAAAAAACAATCTAATGTAAGATCATTTTTAATTAATTATCATAATATTTATTTATTGTTATTAAAAATAAAAAGAATAACGGTTTATTTATTTATTTATTTATTTATTTATTTATTTATTTTTATTTTTTTTTTTTTTTTTTTTTTTTTTTTTTTTTTTTTTTTTTTTTTTTTTTTTTCATGCATCGTAATATTTAATAATTTTCGTTATCTGCAGACTTGGATAATTTAATCGTGATTAAGTGCTTGTGCAAGAAGAATAATGATTTAAAAGTTAAAGAAAGTAATAATTGTCAATTTTGTGACTTGAAATTCACTTCTTGTTGTCGCGAGTGCGACATATCGTTTCACCATCGTCACAAGCTAGACATTCATGTACAACATTATCATATAAAAAAGAAATTTACTTGTGCAAAGTGTAATTGCAAGTTCACTTTTGAGGGTGATTTTGTGACACATGAAAAGAATTGTGGCAAGCAAATTAATTTTATTTGTCAAGTTTGCAATTTTATATGCCGAAATAAAAAGAATCTTGGAGCGCATATTAAAAATGTGCACATGAAAAAGAAGGAAACGGTCGAGTGCTACAATTGTAACATCAAGTTTAAAAACAAAAGCCAGCTAAGAAAACATATTTTTAATTATTGCAAAAAACGTGCGTCATACAAATGTGTTGAATGCAACTATAAGTCATTTGATAAAGATAACGTCGTAGTTCATATATTTCAAACTCATGCAACACATTATGTTAAAATTAGTTAAAACTGAATTTAATAATGTATAAAATAATATCGCAAAATATAATATTTATATTCAAATGCTTTTGAGCTACTTAAAGAATCATATTTTTTATAAACGTAAGAGTGAATTCAATATTTAAAAATCAATATATTTTGCTGAGATTATCATGAGTTACACTTTAGCATTTAATTATTTCAACAAAAAATATAAAATTTATTTTTGTTATTAAAAAGTATAACATATATTTTTTCTAAACTTTTATTAGTCTTCAAATTTTACGTGATTGCGACACTGGCAAAGCGTAAAGTGACGTGATTATAATGTATGATGGTTATTTTATAATAAGTGTGATAAGTCTACTAATTTATGATTCTCATAGCTTTTATTTTTATCTTTATTAACAATTATTTGAATGGAAAAAATTTCATTATTATTTATTAAAATCATTTTATTATAAATATTTCTCTAGATAATGTTCAATATTAGATTAAGTTCAATATTAGTTCAAGTTAGACAACTACTGAATTTTTTTATTTTTATAGTATCTGATAAGTATTACATTTTAATAGATTTTTTGATACAGACAAATATACAGAAGTAGAAGATAATGTACAAATTCTTTTATAAAAGCTAAGTTAATTTACTATTAAAATTGTATTAAGAATTTAAATTTTAATATTTTTTATTATGTCTAACATGTATTATTACTCGTTTTTAATGCGGGCGTTTTAAACTGAGATGAGATTTTTAATTTATTAAGGTGAAATCTGAAACATCTCCTGAGATTTTTGCGATGTGGCCGTATTTAATTTAAGCACGTAAAAAATATTGGTATTTAACCTTTAGAGGGCGGGGATTCGGGATTGTTGGTCTTCTTCAGAAACTGCATAAAAAAAGTATCTAACATGTTAAAACTATCGTGGGTAAAGTGTCGACCATGCGTCGCCCTCGTATAAGGGTGTTCCCGTCCTCTAAAGGTTAATTAATAGAATAAATCAGCTATTTAAAATTTTGTTTACTATATAACAAGAAAATCAGTATTTACTTAATGTAATAATAATTTTAAAATAAATTCTCAATTAAGAGATGCTTGAAAAGGGTTGCAAACGATTACCACTTTTTTTTAATTTTTTAAAATTATAATTATTAATTTATTATATATATCTTATACTACATATAAAGTGCTTGTTTATTTAATGTATTGTTATTATTTGCAAATCAGAAGGGGAACTTTCACCCTTGACTTAGGTTAGAAACACATTGTGTCTCCCTCGGTAACTCGGAACTTAATGCCCGAGCAGACCCACCCTTTTCCAGAAAGTTAGTATTGCCCTTGAGCTCACTTTGTTTAAGTTTGAGCAAGTTGGGAAATAACTTCCCCCAGCTCCTGGTACCTTAGTTGCGCAAATCTTGAGCATGCTGTTAGTAGGTGGATGGGTGTTTCTTGGTCCCCCTCACACTACCTGCATATACCTAGTTTTTTTTCCCTATTCGGAGGTCATATTGTCTATGGTACATATGACCGATGATGACCTAAGACAGTAGTCTAGAGTTCCCTTTTTGGTCCTCGTTAATCCTCTTGGTTCAGTCCACGTTAAGGCACCGTCTCATCGTTTCCCTGGCATGTCTGCCAGAGTTGCTATTTCGCCATTCCTCGGTGTGCTTCTGCCCTACCGATCTTTGGATCGTCCTTTTCTAGACATTTTGAAAGCTCTATGATAGGTTCTATTCCAATTATCACTGGGGGCATTTGCTCTCAGTTAGACTAATCTATCCGCAATCTCGTTTTCCCTAATTCCGGTACGCCCCGGAACCCAGAGAAGCCTAGCTTTGTTCCTATCTGTCAGACTGCTTAAGGTTGCCTTGCATTTCATGACCAGCTTGGAGACAATCTTGGGAGTAATTAATTGGAAGACAGAGGCATACCGTCCCAGGGGTTGGAAGGCTCCATTTCCGTTCCTGCGGCAATAATATCCAGAATCGTCGGAATATCGACCTTATAACTTTTACCGAAGTTATAGGTCGGTACTATCGTGTCCGACCTCATGGATAGTTTGGTATGTCGAGTCCCTTGCTTCCATTAGTCCTATACCTTGAGTCTATGTATCGCCATCGCTACTCAGTACCCCGAGTGACCAACTAGTCCCCTGGGCACGGTTCTGTCACACCACGGGCTTAGAGGGGGTGGTATGTACTCACCAATGCTACCACCCGCACTGGTTGAAGGAGGTTGTTTGTTGGTCCCTCCGATCTTACAGACGTCCTTGTCCGCTCAAGCCAAGTTATTTCTCCCTCCCCCCTTTTCTTCGGACGAACCTTGACTTGCTCTCGCGAGTTCAACAGAAAGTTCCCCCTGCCAGGAGAGCCCGTTTATAGAGATCCAGTGCCAAAGATCCCGTTTATAGGGGTACCGGCACGGCTGGGGTATTCCCGGTCATTCCGATTCCTTGGAAAAAGGAGATTTTATGCCCCGCGATCAAGAGGTAAGCCCCCTCACCGTTTTCGAAGGGCGCTCTACAAAGTTCTACAACCCCAAGAGGGAGAATTATTTAATATAAATAATATATTTAATTTTATCTGTTAGAATTTTCTAAATATAATTAGAATTATATTACATTAAAGTTAAGCTTGTACACATTTTTCAGAAATTGTTTTTTTAAATACTATGTAACAGACATTTTTTTACAATGTTATCTATGATAGATAAGAAATGTATTTTTTGAACATTTTAAATAAATTGTAAACTAAACTAAATTATTATTTTCGGCTTTTTAAAATAACAATTGCACCTTGATATTGCCTAAAACTTATTTAAAGTTAAAATGTTATTAGGCTTAAAATTTTCAAGTTTTTGAAATTCAAGAAAATATTTTATTAAAAAAAAATACTAAATATTATTTTATTACTTTAAATTTACAGATGTAAACAAAAATACTTTTTATAAAGCTGAACAAACATCTATTATAAAAGAAGAGGCTATTCTTCCAATTTTCCAAGGTTAGTACATAGTATGTTCATAAAAAATTTCTTCATATTTTTACAGTCTACTTCTAAAATAAATTTTTTTAAAGTTACAGAAATAGCAGATTTCACAATTAATACAAAAATTGAAACGGCATCTAATATTGAAGGTAACAATAAATACAATTACTTTATAAAAACAAATTTTTATTTTAAAACAATTTATTTAATAAATTACGGATTAGAAAACTTTATAAATGTTTTTACAATAATTGATGTTCAGATACAAGATTAGATAATTATGTCTATCAACTACATTATTATTATTACATAAAAAATTAAAAATGTAAAAATATACTGTAATATTAATAATATAGTATATTAAAAATATACTATAAAAATTAATAAGAAATTTTATTTATATTTATTTGTAGGCGATTTAGAAAAGTTAAATAGTTTTGAAAATGAAGAAAAATTTAATCTTCAAGGAAATCCTGTAAGAAATGCAAAAAGAAGTTGTAAACAAATATCTAAATTAGATACTAAAAATGGAAGAAAATCAGGTATAAATGAAAAATTTAAATATCTTTGTACATTGTCATAATTATTGAATATTAATTAAATACTTTATTCATATAATTATTTTCCTTTCTGTATTAGCAAAAAGTTGCATTATTCAAAGGAGAAAGGTATATGCTAAATGCACTAAATGTAATAAAAAGTATGAACGATATGGAAACATGCTGCGACATAAATTATTATGCCATGAGATTAAAATAAAAATTCTTTATGAATGTGTAATGTGCCCTTATCAAACTAAAATAAAACTTGCATTTAAAAATCATCTAGGAACTCATATATTTGGTAAAAATTACTATAATTATGATACCAACCATATTGAAAATCAATTAAATTTCATAAAAGAAAAGAAAAAAATTGTTTGTAAGTACTAACATTTTTTGTCTTTGAAGAAAATATTCTTCTTCATAACAAGAAAGAATTATCAATATATAGATTGTTTTCATATTTAAAATCTAGTTAAAATTTAATCATTAGCATGGTTTTTTTTTTTTTTTTTTTTTTTTTTTTTTGCAAATATATTTGTCACTTTGATACATTAATAAATAACTCTATATTTCTAAGAAAATTAACAACAAATCTTATACTCGAATAACCGTACATTTCGCTTATACTAACATAGAAATCATTGATTAAAGTACATGCACGCTTTCGTAGGCCCTCCAAGTTACTTGAAAGCTCGTTGCCAAATGTGCAAGGAAAACACAACGGCGGTGCAATGGATGGCCAATTGTCGTAGATGTTACGCAACATTGAATTACTGGTGCTATTTGTGCGGCAAAAATTACGCCAAATATACGGATCTTCGCAAGCATGTGACACTTAATTTGAAATTCGCGTCGTCCCGTATTTGTTCTAAATGCGGTAAAGGTGATCATGTTTCTTGCTGCCAGTTGAAAAAGCACGAGATTTATTGCGGAACGAAGCTTAGTGTGCTAGGTGGCAAGCAACCTTTCGTCCGGCTTATTCGTCACGATCTCCAAACGAACAATGGTGAAGTCGTTTTTTTAATCCTTTTTATTTCTGCACTTTATAGGATGCAATCTAAGTTACATTGTTTTTGAAAGTTTAAATTAACATTTTACATATTTATTGTTATATATAATACTATATATATATATATATATATTATAATATATAGTATTATTATAAAAATATATCAAAATATAAAACATTTCAAATGTTTTTTAAATTTTTATTTTAAATAATGTATAAATCAGCCTTATTAATTAATTGAATATTTCGTTATACAGGACGAGTGAATTTGCTTAAAGCATATTGTTTAAAATGTAAAACAATAGAGATTACATTTGAGAAAACAACCAAGTGCGAAAAATGCGAATCATTATTGTTGTATAAATGTGAATTGTGCAACGAATTGTCAGCTACATATTCAGATCTTCGATTTCACGTTTTAAATACTCACATAATTGAATCTTATCAATGTAATAAATGTGGTAAGGTATACGAACAATTGTGTACTTTGAAGGAACATGAAAAATTTTGTGGTTCAAAAATTCCTTTACAAAGTAATGAATATGATTTAAAAGAAAGCAACAAAGACGATCTTATACATTCTAAAAAACAACAGTCCAATGAAGGTAAAGTTTTAAACACATATATTTATTTAATAATAAAATTAAAATACAATATACAATGTTTGAAAAAATATTTGAAACAAATTTATCTAAATATTAATTTAGATTTTGTGTAATAAGTAGCACTATTAGCATTTTAAAAATTAAAAAAAAACCAAAATCATGTCTAAGCTGAGTATCGCTCAACTGATAAGACTAAAGTTTATAGGTTTCGGTTAAAATAATCATCTATGATAAAGCTTTTTTTTACATAAATTATACTATAAAGTATATAAATATATTATACTTAATACCTGAGACCATATAAATTTGATTTTAATGAGCTAAAAAGTTATAAAGAGAATGAAGCAGATTTTAGGATTATAAAAAAAAAAGAAATTAAATCTTCCTTTTCACCAATTAAGTTATTTTTTATATAAAATATAATTTGTCATCACTTGAAATAATTTAAAATTAAATTTGAAAAATTTGACGAGCTAAAGAAAATTCATCTTGATGAGCTAACTGAAGACAATATAGTAATTAATTTTTTTTTGTCTTGTTTTCCATATAAATCAGAATGCAGTATGTCTTATTGTATTAAACAATCTTACGAATACTCACTATAATTTTTATACATTATTTTTGAGAAAAAATTATAAGAATATTAACTTTTAACTGGTACTTATCAAAAAAGTGATTTTTAATGTTTTAGATGCATATTGTAAAGGCAGTGTAGCTTTTTTTTCACTTAGAGATTTTTTTTAAATTGAACTAGAAATAGATTTTATTTAGTATCCCAAGATTGAATCCTCTTAAGCTTGGACTTGTAACAATTTTATATATTATTTGGATTACATTAGATACATATTTATTAATAGTTAATCTATTCACTTATTTAATAATTAACTTAAAAATTAAAAACTAATTTTAATATAAAATTTATAATAATATAATAAATATATTGATATAATACACAATAAATATAATAAAATATATACAAAAGTATATATATTATTGATAATAATAATAAAAATAGTAAGTAGTAAAACACTTTTTACTTAAAAAAAGAAATTATTAGTGCCATGTTACTTTGTTCTGGGTCTTGGAAGTCATCTTTTCATGGTCTAAGAGAAAATCATGGTCAAAATTTTAGACAAAACATGCATGAAGTTGAAGTAAAATAGCAATATTAAGTGCATGAAAAAAATATCAAAATAAAATTTTATAACTAAGGCTGAGAAAAAATTACATCTTTACAAATATTTAAAGAGAAAAATATTGGTTTAAAATTAGTAATTTATCAAATAAATATGTACAAAAATTAAAAAAAAAAAAGTATCGAGTTATGTGGATACTGTAAATTTATTTTCAAATAATATTTATAATATAATAGTTCACTATATAGTGAATGTTAGTCGATTTGCATGCAATTTATTTCTTAAATTTGTTATACTGCATTTATTTCAAAATACATCCATTTTTTAAATGATTTTTTCTCTAAAATTTAAATAAATTTCAATAATTCTAAATAATTCAGAATGTGGAAAAAGTAATGTCAAACTTCTAAAAGAGTTTGGATGCTTCAGAAAACAATGAATACTGTATAAAAAAAAGGTCTGAATTTATTAAAAATAGTGGAAAATCCATAAATAAAAGTTTCAATTACATAATTAATAATTTAAAATATCAACTAAATACTGATACATTTAAAGAAAATAAAACGCAATATACGGCAACTATTAGGCAAACAGGTTTGCTTGAAAAACGAGTTTTTTTTATTGTAAATAAGGATAATTTTATTGTTTTGTAGGTACAGTTTTTAAATCAAAGTTTAATCATGGAAAGACTAAAATAAAAAAATGTGGTAAATTATTTTTCGTTTGTGTTCATATAATGTAAATCTTTATTTGTTCAAAAATTTTAAATTTCATTACATATTAATGTACATATAATTACGTACTAATGATAATTATTAATAATAATAAACTAAAGAATTATATATTTGTGCAGGACTGATTAAGTGGATGAAGCGTTATTGTCATAGATGTAATGAAATAAAAAGAGATTCAGACAAAATAAAAATAGGAAAGAACATTGAATTATGTGGTAAATGCAAAACAGAATTATTATATTTATGTATTAAATGTAATAGAAAATTCCAAACATACCATATTTTAATGCATCATTTGAAGTATAAATGTGTACCAATTCCTCGTTTTCAATGTTCTAAATGTTTTTCTTCATCTGTATTCAAGAAGTCATATTTTCATATTTACAAAAATAAAAAAAAACAAATTATTTTAAATAATGAACAGTGCATAAATTGTTCATATTGTAAAAAAATGTTTAATACTTTTGAAAACTTTAAAGTGCATGAAGAAAACTGTAAAATAAGAAAAATATACCAATGTACAAAGTGTTTTTATGAATGTCATTACAAGAATCTTTGGGATATTCATCAGCATATGCATGCATGGAGAGAATCTAGGAAAAAGAAATATATATTTAATAATTTAAAAGATAATTTGAGGAGATTGAGAAAAGTTAGCTGTAAGTAATTTTTAGTTTTATGTATTGTTGAACTAATGAGAATTTCAATTATATGATGTAAAATTTTATACAATAATTTATTTATTTTTATACAAAACTTTTATGAAAAGAATCTTTTAATTTTTTAAGAAGAAAAATTATTTTACATATATTTTTTAATCTTATTTATATTAATTTATAGGTGATCCGATAAAAGTAGAATGCTTAAACTGTAAAGTTTTAACAGTACCTTCATATTATAAATCCAAGTGTTGTAAATGTGAAAATTCATTATCATATCAATGTTCAATATGCAATAAAATATTTGAACGTAGCTACTCACAAGCTCGTAATCATGTGATGATTAAACATGAATTTTGGACCTATCAATGTTCAAAATGCAAAAATAGATTAATGTCAGCTCATGAACTTCAAAAACATCAAGCTATTTGCAATAAAATTGTGAATTATGTATGTTCAAAATGTTCATTTAAGACAAATATTCGACAGTTATTTATTAAGCATTTGTTAAAAAATCATCTTTATAATTCATATAGAAATAGTAAACAAAATAAGCATTGTTGTGAAAAATGTGATTTTGAAGCTTATTTAAAAATTTCATTTGTTAATTTTGTACGTAAAGAAATCCTTTTAAATGTAAAAGTATAATTACAAATCTTTAATTGAGAGTAGTTCGATATTTCTCAGTAAAATATCAAAATAATGAGAAGTATGAATTTCTTCTATCAAGCAATAGATTGTGTGATTCACTTGTAACTCCTTTATAAACTAAAAATCTGTTTTATTAATTCATGTTTATTCATGCTTAAATACTTATGGTTTTATTTATCAAAAGTTATAAGCTTGTTATTGGAAAGTTCTCTAAGAGAATATATATTGTATATATTTTCTTTATTTATTTCTATAGCTGAGCTATAACTTTTTAAAAATAAGATCTTTAGCGTGTTAAGATATTTTCAGCATGATCAATTAATACATTTTAAACCTAGTAAAAATTGTATAAATTGTTAGAATGTAAGAATTGATTTTTTGTTTCAAATTTTTATAAAAAATAAATTTTTATATGAACTAAATAATTAGTTATTTATTAGATAAAATCATTTTCAGTTGGATACAAGCAACCCTATTATTCACAGACTAAAGGTTAACACACATGTTTATTTTTTTTTTATTATTTTGTTTGCCTTTTAAACTTATTTTTTTAAATGCTTCTTAGACTTTTAATCCAAGCTTTTAGACTTTAGTACCATCACATCTTTTGCATTTACTTATTTATAAACATACTTTTCAAAATAAGTGCAAGCACTGTTAATTTGGTTAAACTTGAAACAACTACACATTGTAGCCAACTTGATTATATTAAATAATTTAATGATGACTACACAGCGGTACAACCGGTATACTCGTAAAATGCAAACAAAAACAGTTTTGTGTTTTGTTTTACATTTAAGAAAAACGTTAATATAAAATTCATAAATATATTTATATTAATAATTGTACAGTTTTATAAAGTATATAACTAAAGTTTCTGTGCACAATGGAAAAATTTGTTCAAACAGTATAGGGTAATAAATTTTTTTTTCAATAAAATAATTATTTTACAAAATTTGTATTATAATTTAAAAAGTATTTTTTATCTTCCACTGAAGAAAATAAATTTATATAATATAGTTAAAAATTAATTGAAAAAAAAAAAAAATAAAATACTGCAAACTTAATTTTAAAATTGCACATATTAAAATATTTTCAAAACAATTTTAGTCATTTGCTTGTTGTTTTTCTTTGACATTGTTGAATATATTTTAATTTTATGGATCAATCCTATTTCTTTTCATACGTAATATTTTATAAAAATTAAAATATGTTTGGTTCATTTGCAATTTTTCATTGCTTATAAACAAATAATTTCTATTACACATATTTATCCGAATCATCATTTTGTAAGCTAAGAATATGAAAAATTGAAAAAACCACTAATAAAAATTTATTAATCATTATTAATTTTAAATAATAATTTTTTGATTAATAATTTAATTGATTGGCGTTTTTAATGCATAAAGCATAAATCGAAAACCTTTTTAAGTTTTCAATAATATTTTAGTAAGGAAAATTTACAGAAAATGTATATCTAAAGATTTTGCGAATGATAAAATACAAAATTTGCTGTTACCTGATAATTTATAGATTATAATTTATTATAAAAATTATTATGTTGAAATATAAAATTTTACTCGAAAGAATACATATTCATTGGTATGTTATTAGTATAAAAATATGTATCATTCAAATATGTTCGAAAAAAAATTAATGAAGTATGTAAAATTAATTTTAACTCAAATTCTAATTTTAATTTACATTTAACTAATAAATAATATAGTAAGATTTATAATTTTGGTTTATTTACATTATTTTTAATAAAACTAAGAGAAAATTTACGAATTAATGTTTATCTTAAGTTGCTTTATAAGTTTTTTACATTCTAATATGATAATTTTTTTCAATATAATAATCTTAGGATACAAATTAAAGCTTAAAAAAAAGTTTTACATTATAAAAAAAAAATGCAAATATCACAATAATTTTGTTAAACATAAGATTGTTACATTGATACATTAATAAATAAATTAAATATTATTTTTCATTTATACATTACAGGTGATATTTGATAAAATAAATTTTTAGAAAAATTTAATAAGAAGAAATAATGGAGGTCATTTCGTCAGGTAATTTTTATTGTGTTAATAATAATGTTTATTGTTGTTTTAATATCAAACAATTAATAATAATAATAATTTCATTTCATTTCATTTTAATTTTAAGCACATTTTAATTAAAATTTTAATGATTAGTTTTATAAAAATATATTTGATTAATTTTCAACACGATTATAATGTTAATATCTATTTAATCAAATATATGTTATAGATGATGAAATAGATATTTTAAATGTTGATCCACATGATAATATATTAGAAAAACTAAAAAATTTAAAAACTAATTGTATTATAAATAATGAAGAAAAAAATGAAGATTGCGAATCTACTACTGACTCTGGTATGTATATTTTTTTTTAATTTAAAATTCATTACTAATAATTAATAAAAATTTATAATAGTACATTTATGTCTTATGATTTAGAAGATGAAACTATAGATGTTGTTAATGATGGCTTAATTGAACATAAGGATTTAATAAGCAATAAAAAAGAAATTAATAATAAAACTACAAATGTATCTCAAGGTTTGCTAAAAATATGCTTAATGTCTATTAAAATTACAGTCAATGCCAATTGTTTTCACTTGAATTAATTATGATATAATTGATAAATTAAAATAATTAGACTAATTTGCATTTTTATAGATAATCATTGTCAAATATCCAATAATAAAGATAATGTTAGAGAAGATTCAAGAGCACCAAAGATAAAAATCAGTAAGAAAATAAAAAAAGAATTGAAGTAGAATATGCTATTCTATTGATAATTAATGTTGTTATATTTATTAGAAATATATACACACGTATAATGAAAACTTTATGTGTTGTTACAGCTGATGGTAATAATCAAATATTAAGGAATACTGATTTGAAGCAAAGACTCAAAAATACGCCTCATAGTTTAACAAAAAAATTATCAAAAAAAAGTAAAGAAAATTTAACCACGCAAAAACAAATGACTTTACTAAATTTTTTTTCCAAATTGAACAATTCTTTAAAAAATGTAGAAAAATGTACAGTATCCAATTCGAGCGAAGTTAAAAATTTGCTGGACTCCAATAAAATTATATCTGGTGAGTTTTTTTATTAATTTAATTAATTATAAAAATTTATTTTCAATCATTCTATAAAAATTTTTTTATTAATTTTATTAAGCTTAATATTTTATAATGCTAATATTTCAAATAAAAATTCTTGATTTTTACATTTATAATTTATAAAATGTATGAAACATATTTTTTAATTAATATATAATAATTTATACTTTATGATAAAACAAAAATTGCAGATTCTATTACTTTTAATAAAAAAACAAGTAATGTAGTAGAAATTACAAAATTACCGACTGCTAAGATAGTTTTACAAAGAGTTAATATAAACAATTATGCAAAAAATAAAGTTATATTACATAAAAAAATTTTAAGTAAAAGCAATAAAAATGATATTTTTTCAACAAATAAACAAAATATTTCTGCAAAAAATGGTAATGAAATGAAAGCAATGAAGAATGTAGTAAAAAGTAAATCAGAACCCAAAAATAAAGCAAGTAAGTTTTTTCAAATTTAATTATGTATTACAATATCATTTATTTATTTAGATAATGAATAAGAAAGAAATTTTTGTAGATTTTTTAAACTTTACTATTCTATGTTGTTCTAAATGTAACAAAGTGAAAAAAGTGAAAAGTTATAAAAAAGTTAAATGTGAAACATGTTTGATATATTTTAATTATAAATGTACATTTTGTGAAAACATTTGTACCAGTTTAAATGGAATGTATAAGCACGCGAAAAATAAGCATTTAAATAAGAATGCTAAAAAAATTAAAGATAAAATAAATAAAAGTACCTTTTCTGCTTCCAAAAAAAAGAAAAAGGCTTTTAATAGACAAACAGGTATTTAAAATTTGTGACTTATAATATTGAATAATTTAAAATTAATAAAAAATTCTAATTAAAAAATATTTTTAAGAAATTAAGAGCTTCATTGCTCAATATTGTCCTAATTGTAATAAAAGAAGTGAAACATGTAATTACCAGAAACAAAAATGTGAATCTTGTTTAATAGATAAGAATTTTACTTGTCTCTTATGTCAACAAAATAGTGAATCAATAAATATAATTTATAAACATGTAAAAAAAAATCATTGCGATCATTTACAAGATATAGGAAAGTTATTTGAAATAAATAAAGGTAAAAAATGTGGATATTACATATATATTGTGCATGCTTGTAAATATTTAAGTAGCTTTTAATTTTATAATGAATAAGAATATCACAATTTTTAAGTTAAATCAAAAAATTTTCTATACTTTTTATAGAATATGTAATAAATTTTATTTTGTACTATATATATATATATATATATATATATATATATATATATATATATATATATATATATATATATATAGTGCAAAATAAAATTATATATATTATATATATATATAGAAAATTTTTCTTGTATTAAAAAAAAAAAAAAAAAAAAAAAAAAAAAAAAAAAAAAAAAAAAAAATTATATATATATATATATATATATATATATATATATATATATGTATGTATTTTTTTTTATTTTAATAAAAATAGTTGCAATATATTTTGATAACAATAATGTTTTTCATTCAAATTTTAGTGCTTAAAATTTATTTTCCAAACCTTTATTTTCAGATTTAAAAGAAGTTTTTATGAATTGTAAAAAATGTAAAGAAACACACAATTTGGTTGGTCAAACTACAAATATATGTTCAAAGTGTAAATCAAAAATGGTATTTATTTGTCAAAAATGTAAAAATCAATTTGAAACATTACATGGTACTCTTCGTCATGTAAGATACCTTTGTAAGGGTATGGTAAATATATATTATTGCAATGATTGTGATTACAAACATCAGTACAAAAGTTCTCTTCAACTACATATTATGGAAAAGCATATGCCACTGAAAGAGATTTTATATGAATGTAAAACATGTCATCATACTTATAAAGGAAAATATAATATGAGGAAGCATCAATCAACTTGTGGTATTCCACCACATTTATGCTGTAAATTTTGTTCATATAAAATAAAGCATTATGCACATATGAAAAGACATTTAAAAAGTAAACATATGGATCAGATTGGTTCTGCTACAAATTTTGACAGTATCTTTGAGGATATTATAAAAAAAGGAAAAATATTAAAAGGTTGTTTAATACTAATTAATTATTTATTAAAATTTGAATGAAAAAAATTAATAACAAAATTTTGTAAATATTATTCACAGCTAAAGCAATTAAATCCTTAAATGATGGAACTCAACCAATAGTAAAATCTGATAAAACTTTCTGTAAGTTTCTTCAATTTATAATATTTTTTCATTTTTTTTATTATAAATGTTTTTGAATTAACAATAAATAAAATTATATTTTACAGCTGCATTAACACGAGTCAAACGATATTGTTCTAAATGTGATGAAATATATGAATCAGAAGGAAATGTTAATAAAAAAATTTGTCCAAAATGTACAACACCATTTTATTTTCAATGCATAAAATGCGATTTAAGAAATAAAAATTATAACGTTATTTATAACCATATCACATTAAAATGTTATCCCAAACAAATATTTACATGTGATCATTGTCAATTTGTAACAACTAACAAACCAACTATTGCAAGGCATATTTATTCTAAACATGTTATTATAGATTCAAATGATTTTAACAAATGTTTAAAATGTGGCAAGGCTTTTAAAGTTTTGTCTGATTTAAAATCGCACATTAAATATTGTGGAAGTAATCATTATTTTAAGTGCAAATTTTGTCAATACAAAACCAAATATAAAAATAGTTTTGGAAGGCACATGCACAATCATCTTCTGCTTCTAAAAAATAATAATGAAGATATTAATAATGAAATTGAAATTTCAAAAGCAAAAAATTTGGAAAATTGTACAACTATTTCAAGTAAAATATCTTTAACATTTTTGTTTTTAAAATTATATAAATAATATAAATATCTTATTTTAATAATTACTTATTAATATTTTAGATACCACTAAAAATAATATCGAATGTAACAGTAGTTGCAAAACTGTAGACAAAACCATTATAACAAAAAAGAAAATAGTATTAGGTAAGTCATTGTGCCTTCTAAAGTATCTTTACATATAATCTATATCTCTTTGCATAATTAAGAACTATTTAGATATTTGACTCTGTTTTATATGCTTTTAAACGATAATGATTTTTTTAGAAAATAGAAATTATTATGAATGTTCAAAATGTAGTAAGGAATTTACTTGTAAACAAGCATTGCAAAAGCATCAGAAGTATACATGTTTTAATGAGGCAAGTATACAATGTGAACATTGCCCACATAAGTCGAAAAATAAATGGAATATGCTTCGACATGTAGAAAATATTCACACGATTTCGAAAAAAGTAAAATGTAAATACTGCAAAAATGTATTTAAAAATAAGAATTGTTTAAAATCTCATCAGTTTTATTGTAACAAAGAGCGTAAATATAAATGTGAACATTGCGATTATAAAACACACTACAAATATTCTCTTGCCTTGCATTTAAAACTCAATCACGTACAGCTTTTTACAGATCGTGAATTGCAGTGTTCCGTATGCAACAAACAAATAACAAACATTTTCTTACTTGAAAAGCATATTGCTAATTGTCGCAAAGATTAGGTTTTATTTATTGTTAGTTCTAATATTGTTTGAATCGCGATATTTGTCAACATATTTTTTTATATTGTTAAATAATTAAAATAAGTTTTAAATGATTAAAAGTTTTACTGTAAAAAAATAAAAAGATTTTTTTATCAATTTATTTTGTATTTCTATACAAGTAATTTGATTAAATTTATGACCATTGAATATGTTTATTTTATTCGATTTAAAAATATTGATATTTAACTATTAACATTTAATATTAAAATTTTACGTTAATTAATGTATAAATAACTTATGAATAATTCATTTATCAATAGTCTTATTTATTTTATTTAATTTAACAAATATGATATAAAAATTATTTATATGATATAAAATTTTTTTTTTTTTTTTTGAGAATAACGTCGATGTCGATTTATTTAAAAGTCGCTTAGATGACTCAATGGATTTACTACTGTAAATTCATCATTTTGAGAAAATACGCATGTTCGATGTTACATTGTTATCAAGGAAGAAATTATTGAATTAATAAAATTTATAAAATTATTGAATATTGATTTAGAATTTTTTTTATCTACTGTTATTAAATAAATATTAAAAAAATACAACTGTATAAACTATTATTGAAGTTTTAAAACAAATGTACAAAACAATCGGTTTATACATTATTGTAAACATTGTAAATTTTATATTAAATGTAATAAAATTTTAATAAATTTATTAAATTTAACGTCTGCATTGCTTTTTTTCAAAATATTGACACAAATACCTGATAATATTGAACTTTATTATTAAAATTTGAAATTAATTTGATAGGTTTAACGGTTTGAATAATATTTACTTTTGTCATTTAATTCTTCGAAAATATTAGCTACTTGTCTTAATTTAGTATAACGTATCATAATCAATCGACAAAGAAATCAAGCAATCGTGAGATGTAGCGAAATAATAATCTTTATAAATATAACGAAAGATTGTATAAATTTCAATTGAATTATCGAATTTTAAATTTTAATTCTAATTATAATTATTAATTTTGAGAAAAATAATGATAAAATTGAATACAACTAATATCAAAAGTTTATGTTAGACGAAGAATCATTTTTAGAAATGGAATTAAAATCGACAGGTTAATAAACTATCAATTATATCAATAAATAAGTTATAAGATTAATTATTTTACTAAAATGAAGTGTTTTAAAAATATTATTTCCAGAACAATCATGTTTTATAAAAAAAGAATCCGATTATTTAAATTCATCTTGCGAAATCGGTTTGTATGAAAAAATTCTTTAATAATTGTTTTAAATAATAATTTTTGAAAAAAAATTTTTTTATAATTATCATGATTAAATTTTTATTTTGTTGCATTTCGTTAATAGGAGCTAAATACAAACTATCTGTAAACGATAATTTTACTGAAATATTAACCAAAGAATTTGTTCATATAAAATCAGGTAATTATTTTACTTCGAATTTCCTTAATGGGCTTCTTATTATTATTTTATGTTATTGTTTTATGTACAGTTTAATAATTAACTGCACGACTTTTAAATACATATAACTTTATAAAAAAATTTTATTTTAACATTTACAGAAAATGTTAATAATAATATAACAATCTCTGAATTGCATTCTGGAGGTACTATTTATTATTATTATAATTTTTTTTTTTTTTTAAATTACTAAGTGTTTCATAAACATTAAACATTATATTATTTTCAGAAAATAATTCAACCAATTTCATTCAACAAGAAAATAATATCAATGACTCTAATAACGAAGATTTTGTTTTACAATTATCTGATTATTCTGGTAAGCAAAAAAAATAAATTAATAATATAATTGAAAAATTGATTCAATATTATTGCAGATAATGATGAACAATCGCAAAATGAAATCAGTGCGACGATTGACTCTACATCGATAAATGACGGTATAATAATTAACAATATAAATTAATAATTAATGATTTAAATTTGAAATGATAATTGTATATTGAATAATCGTCACGATCATATTTTGTTTATTTTATTTGAAAATAATAACTATGAATTCTTATAATTTCAGATAATGTCGTAAAAAATAACGAGGATGTTAAGAAAGCAGAGACAAAGAAAAAAAGTAAGGCAACTATTAACAATAAGTCATGTATGACTAGAGAACAGAAAAGAAGATCTTCTGGCCAATTGACTTTGCTCAATTATTTTACTCAATCGAAAGATACATCTATTGCAACGGAAGAATCATCATCTGAGAGAACAACTGGTAAGAATTCGATCGATTTTTTAAAAATAAATGTATTCTAAACGCAATTTCAAAATATTAAAAAATTAATATAGTTGAGAACGTTGAAACGGAAGAAAATTTGAATAAAAGCAGTATGAATGGATCAATTATAGGTACAAGTAAGTATTTAATAATGACGATTGTAATTATTTAAGTGAGAATAAACTTTAAAATATTGGGAAATTTTCCAATAAATATTAAAAAAATTTTCAGAAATTAAAGATTATATATGTAGTATTTGTCCAAATTGTAAAAAATATAATAATTACTTCCCGAGCAATTATAAAAAACTAAAATGTTCAGAATGTCGAGTAAATCTTAAGTTTATGTGCTTGCTGTGCAAAGATAAAATTTGTATTACGCCAGCGGGTATATATAAACACGTTCGAGTACATCATGCAAACATTTTTGATATATTCATTGAAGACGATTCAGGTATGAAGATTATCTAAATATATATTTTATTTTTTCGTTATGAAATATTATATAAATTTCGTATAAAATTAAAAAATTTTATTTTAAACGATAAAATTTTCATTCGCAATGAATTTTTCAGAAATAAAAAAATTTACCTTATTGAGTTGTTTAAAGTGTAACAATATCTGCAAAACACATAACGGAGATATTACATTGTGTAAGGTATGCGATGTAGATATGGTAATGAGATGTTCAGTATGTAAAGAATATTACAGTAACGTTATTGAAAGTTACTGCCATGTATATAGAGAACATCAATATATTTTCAATGATTTTACCGAATCGTCTCAAGGTAATTTATTAATTTGTTATTAGTACATTTATTTCGCAATATTACATATTGCGCGATTTAAAATAGTACTTGTGCAACAGATTTATCAAAAAAATATTACTCTAATAATAATTTTTTTCTTTAAATAAGATATTTACCCCTAAATATCGAAAGCTTTTTAAATATTAAAAAAAAAAAAGAAAACAATTGAATTATAATGAATTTTTCTTCGTTTAATTTATATAAATCTACTTTTTTGTTTAAATTGTGTAATTTTCTTGATATATAAATACCAATTATATTTTTATAGGGGATATTGAATCCACGCCTAAAGATACAATTGAGATTTCCCATGAAGAAGGTAGAAATTCAATAGGGAAAATCAAATCTACACACGATGATACAACTGAATTTTCACATGAAGAAAATAGAAATTCAACAGGAGAAATTAAATCTATGCATGAAGATACAAATGAAATTTCACATGAAGAAGGTACATATTCAAAACTTTATTAAATTATTTAATCGTTTTATATAAATTATTAAATTTGAAACTTTATTTTATCTATAAAAATATTGATAAATCTAAAATGTTAATCTTTATATGTTAAATTAAAGTTTCAGATGAAGCTAGAAAAAAGTGTTCATTATGTGACAAGCATTTTTTAACTAAAAAACAAGCGATAAAACATCTATCATACTGTAAAAAAAGATTGGATTTTCAATGTGAATTTTGTTCCCATAAGACCAAGTACAAACAAAATTTGAAAAAACACGTGTTATCGCGACATTCAATAGAATTAAATAATTCAAAAAACAGCGACGAACAAATCGATGATGAAGTCAATAACGACAATGAAAACAATAAGTCTTGTGACGATATTGATTCAAGTTTAAAAAACATTGGTGAATAATATTTTAAAAAAATAATCTTATTTTAAATACTTGCAATGTATTTAACTATATACTAAAACACTTTCTAATTGTATTGCAGATGATATGATTACATTTACTGACAATGATGGGCCGTTTAAGGCATTTAGAAATAAAAACAGTAAATATTTTATATTTTGTTCATATTATCCTATGATTAAATTTGAAAATATTAATAATATATTTTATTAAAGTCAAATAGCTTTGTTACATTGGCTATATTTTTAAAATAAATAAAACTTCATTTTACGAAAATTTTAGGTATTTTAAATATGACTCGACGATATTGCATAAAATGCGACAAAACAATAGATTTCGTAAATGCCGACGAAAAAAATTGTAAAATATGCGACACCCTGTTACTTTTGACGTGCATAAAATGTAATAAACGTTACGACAAGTTTCAAAACATCATCAATCATTTGCAAAGTGAATGCAATCCTCAAGTATATTTCCGTTGCACTAAATGCGAATACACGACTTCGAACCTAGATATAATAAAAAAACATATTAAGTGCGTGCACGGCATAATTATTGAATCGAACGTCAGAAAATGTTCGAAATGTGGCGAACAATTTAACTCCCTTAAGAAACATTTAAAATTTTGCGGAAAGAAAAAGATTCAAGGACATAAAAAATTTGATCATAAATCTGAGAATAAGAAGAGTCAGTTACTCGCACCTTCGACAAAAAATGAAAATTCAAAAACACAACTGGATCTAGGCAACCAATGCGGACCTTACAGAACGAGATACAAAAGCAATTTGCAACCTCAATTATCCAGATACATGTTACGGAATAAAAAAAAAATGGAAATTGTAGCCACCAATAACGACGTTTTTACAAATACGAAAAATTTCAACGGTGTAACTAAGGATGTAAATCAAAATATTAATACGAGTAAGTTTGATTTCTGCAACATAAAATTTTAGCATTTATTATACGAAAAATTGAATTGAAATTGAAACTTTTTAAGGAAGTTAATTTTTTTAAACATTAAATTTTAATATGAAAAATTTCATGATGAGTTTTTCATCGCATTAATATTAATTAAATTTATAATTGTACGTTTCAATTATACAGAAATTGCTGCTGATAATTTGATGGAGGTGCATTGTCCTGATTGTAAAAAGTCAAGTATATCGATCAAATACTTAACTAAATGTAAAAAATGTCAAAAATCGTTAATATTTCGTTGTCTCGAATGTAAGAAAGAATTTTTCTTGCGTGATTCTTTGAGAAAACATTTAAGACGCTGTCACGTCAACATCCCTATAAAATGTTCAAATTGTAATAAAAAGTTTTCTTTGATTGAAAATCTTCGAATGCACGAAAAAGTATGCTTGAACAAGACAAGCTTTAAGTGCAGTTTTTGCACTTACAAGTCCGATGTTAAAGTACACTTATTGCAACATATCATGACTAAACACAGCGATGATTGATTAAATATTTTGTTATAGCAATTTTAAAGCAAGGCGTCGTTTGTTTGTTTTGTACATAATGCATGAGACATGTATTTTATAAAAAAAAAAAAAAAAAAAGAATATGCATCTATTCAGAGAAAAACTGAAGATAAAAAAATATTTTTACATAAATTTATAATTAAAATTTTTACACTAAAAGTGTGACTTTATAATTTTATTTTTTTATGATGTTAAGTGTATAAATAATAAAAATAAAAGTTTCAATATCAAATATTACAATTAAAATTATTTTTGTAAATTAGTTTTAAATTTTGCACCTTAACGTAACAATATTGGTAAAGTAGTGCGCATAAATTATCATATGAGAATTAAAAGGCCGCGTTTTATGTAGTCAGGTAAAGTTAGAGCAGCAGTTCGTTAAAATATTTCATGTGTCTGACAGGTAAATAGATCATATTATTGGAATATTTTTATTGTATTCGTAATATTATATAAAAATATAGATTTCATTTACAAAATATAATTGAATAATTAATATTAAATACAAACAAAAATTAATTATAATTTCATAATTGTAAATCATTGTGAATAAAAAATAAGTATGACAACACTTGTTTTGAAAAACTGTTTGTATATTCTTAATTAAAATGTTTCTTGTACATTAACAATTAAATTACATTTTTATTTAAAGTTTTTTTAATAATGCAAACATGTAAATATCTTATTATCATATAGAATTATAAATATGGATTATAATTTAACAACAAACAAAACTTAAATAAAATTTTATAAGAATTTTATATGATTATTTTAATATAATCAATTAATATCATTGATATAAGAACTTTAAAAAATATTTAAAAAAGTAATTTATCTTGTAATGTATATTTTCTTGGGCTCTTAAAAATAAATTTTTTCAATGCCATCAATATATTTTTTTTTAATTAAAAATTAATTGTATCGAGCTGATTTCTCTTTAATTGCAAAAAATATACTTAAGTGGGAAAAGTTCAAGTAATTTTAATCATTTGTTTAAATATGGTAATATCATTTAACTTAAAAGTTTCATGAAGAGTAATAGAATTATCATTTTGTAAAAAAGTGTCTATACTTTTATTATAATATATTCTATTACAAATGTTAACTGTCTTCTTTTTAAGATTGTTTAAATTAAACAATGTTATTTCTTATATTTTATACACGATATACATATGATTATAACATTTTAAAACAATTTAAAATTTTTACAGTTAATTTTTAAGTGTCAAGTTTTCAAGTTATTTCAGCATTAAAAATACAAAATTTATAATAAATAATTTTTATTTTTTAAATAATTACATCAATATATATATATATATATATATATATATACAGGGCAATTGTTAATTTAACTTATTTCTTCATAAGACGATTTTATAAGTTTTAAAAAATTTTCTAAATTGTTATCAAAAATAAATAATTATAAAAAAACTAGTCTCTAAAAAATTAATTGATTTTTATCTGAAAGCTAAACAACGAATGATCACTTAAAAAAAAAAAAAAAAAAAAAAAAAAAATACGTGCCAAAAACAAACATAATCTCAGGCGGTACCGGGCGTTATCTAATTATCAGCTCGGTTAATTGTATTTTTTTACGAACCTGTACAAAAGCTGATAATATTTGTACCATTTTAGAAAATTTATGAAGCAAGAAATTAATCCCAATAATTTTTACGCCAAGTTTCCTACATTTTTTTTATTTAATACTTGGCGACTTAACAAAAATTTAAAAAAAAAATTACTGTTCATGTCACTTTAGACTTTATATTAAAATTAAAAGAGTTTTGAGCAAGTATTTTTTTCAACTGATCATTCATTTTTTAGGTTTTAGAAATGTTTATGTGTTCGGTCGTTTTTTCAAAACTATTTGTTTTTGGTAACAAGTCAGAAAATTTTAAAACAAAATCAGAACCGTCGTAGCGACTGTGACCATCTATTTTTGACGCCTGGTTAACTGAACTTTATTTGTTGTAAATAAACTCTAGTATAATATCTTTACTTGTTTGTATAATTTCCGACGTTACGAAAATAAAGCGATTTTTCTCTTTTTATTATAGTGTTTCATAATCAAAATGAGGGTAATTAAAAACGGTAATTTATTTTGTTATATAGAACTAATGTTTCTAAGTTTTGATATACAAAAAAAAAATTCATATAAGCTTTATTTTAAAATATAGGTATTTATGAAAGAACGATTAATATAAATAAAATTATTGCTCAATTGTTTAATGCAAGAATTATTTTAAAAAGACTTCCTAATACAAAAATTCAAAAATTGCAAGGTTGTGAAAAAAATCTTGGGGACAGTAAAAATGAAGATCTCGACAACGATGAATATTTTTTTAAAAATTTCGAAAAGAAAGGTAAATAGATTTTTTAACATTTTTGATTATTTATCAACATGAAAATTTAGTTTTTACGCGCAGAAGAGAATTTATGCAAATTTTTTAATTTATTTATTACAATAAAACATTCTTAATTTTTTAAAGTTATAGATTTTATTTTAAAACTCATTTTTTGTGTAATTTTAATCAAATAAAATTGTATGTAAGAAAAAACAATAACGTGTGTTGCAGCCGTATCAAATATTAGCAAACCGTACTGTCCTATTTGCAACGAAACATTTGAAGATAAAATAGAACGAAAAAAAAAATGTCCAAAATGTGGAAGATTACTTATTTATAAATGCATGAAATGTAATATTTTATCTGACAATTATTGTAATATGAAATATCACTTATTAAATAAATGTGATGAAAAACGACATTATTGTTTGAAATGCAATTATGCAGCTTCAACTAAAAGTTCGCTTGCAAGACACGAGAAAAAGTATCATGCAAATATCAAAATGATTATTCAGAAAATTTGCAATGGCTGCGGTAAATCTTTCAAAAGAAATCAAATTCAATATCATATTAGATCATGTTTGAAAAAGATTGATTCTAAGAATAAATCGAAATCAAAATCAAAAAACATAAATACGAGTGATGAAACTGATAAAAGTAACATCAAACAAGGTAAGACAAATATAATATATAATTTATTTAATTATTTTATTTCGAAATAAGATTATAATTGATTTTAAACAAGTTTTTTTATTAAAATCATTAATTAAAAGTTTCGCTGTTTTTTAAACATTAACGTAAAAATATAATTGTTATTAAATTCTTTAATCTCATACAAACCTTTAACTGTTTATGTAGAGTATACTTGTCAAGATGAAACAAAAAACTGTAATCGTTAACGGTAAAGAAAAATTTACATTTTCTAAAAAACGAAACAACATTTTACAACATTTAAATTTTACTCTGCATTTGTTAAATATATCTATCTTCGCTAAAAAATAATTAAAGGTAAAAAAAGATTTTTCGAAATAAAATTAAACATTTAAAGGGTTAAAGTTCTTAATATAGTTAATTAATAAAAACAATAATATTTAAGAAACATTAAAATTTTTAACATTTATAATTAAAAATTACATTCAAATATATTTTTTTCTATAAAATTTTAATAATATAAAATTTCAGAAATACAAGAAGGAATTAAAAGGTATTGTTTAACTTGCAATAAAACGTCAAAAGAAGTTACTCAATCATTAAAAAAATGTCAAAACTGCAACACATCTTTAATTTATCAATGTAAGAAATGTAAGAAACTATACTTGAATTTTTCGAGTATGAAGTATCACGTAACAAGTGTTTGTTATCCACAAAAGTATTACAATTGTTCAAAATGTAATTATACAACTACAGTAAAATATTTATTAAAGAGACATTTCAAAGCCCTACATGTCAACATGAAACCAAACCAGTATAAAAAATGTTTAAAATGTAAAAAAAAATTTAAAAAATCCGAAAATTTGAGAAAACACGAAAAAGTATGCGGAAAAGAGCCACATTTACAATGCAAATATTGTTCTCATAAAACAAAATATAGAAGTAATTTGCGTGTTCATTATCGCAACATACATGCTAATAAAATATAAAGATTTAATAACGTATTTTAATGTTAAATAATAATATTTCAAAAAAAAGCTTACGATAAATTCGACAAACTAAATTTTTTATAAGAAAAAAAATGTTCAATCTTTTAACGCTAGATTTGTATAATACTTGTATACGGATGTTATTCATTAATAATTGAATAACATTAGCTAAAATAAGAAAAATTAAGATACAGATTTTTATTAAGTCGTTAATAAGTAAAGTTACAATCGAGTGCGATAAATTTTTATATTTATAATTATGTCATTATTAATTATTAAAAACTGTCGAAATATTTTTGTAATTATTTTGTCTGTTTTTTAATAAAAGATTATTATCAGCGAAATTAATGCTGTAGATCAACTTTGTTGTATTATTATTATTATTTTTTTTTATATAAATGATTTATGTTAATATAACATTTAATGAAGAAACACTGAATAAAATATCAATCACTGAATCAATGGCAATAATTAAAATTTTATAACTTTCATTGATAGAAAATTTTAAAAGTTTTTTAATTTTAACGCCTAAAATAGATATAATTAAAGTCGAATAAGATTTAATTTGATGAATATTTGAAATATTATGAACGAAAATTAAAATAACCGTAATAAGTTTTATCTTTTATCAAAGTATCTACAGTTATCATTTTAAAATTTTATCCGATATTTAATACATTAACTAACTTAATATTGTGAATTTCGAAATGTTACTTTTCTAATTAAGGTGGAAAAATAAACATATAATAGTATTAAATTCAACCTTATCCAAAATAAGAAAAGCGTAAATTTAATTAAGACAAGCTAGGACATTGTACTTTTCTGTTTACATCTGGTTATAATGAATGTTGTCGAGAGGAAAAGTCGCAATGTTCTGAAATATTTGAATAAAACATATAAGTTAGAAGTATTAGGAATAGTATGTTGTTTTATAAATAAAATAATTGTAAACATAATAAAATAACTTTATTAATGTGTATATTTAGTATAATTTACAAGAAATAATAAAAATTTTAAATCTGTTTTAATGTAATAGTAATTATAACGATTCAAGATATTGAGATATTATTCTTAACAGTTAAGCGCAACATTTAATAAATAAGAGTTATTAAAAACGAAGATCCATAATCATGGATTCAACAGGTAAATTAAGTTAGTTAAAAATCAGAAAAATCCTAATTAAAAAAAAATTAATAATGAAAATATTTTCCATGACTGTAATTATAATTTTATATATTTTATATACGATCATAAAACGTTTTCGTTATCAATGTTTTTAATTATTAATTCTGTTACTAACAATTTTCATAGCGGACATTTTTTCTTTACTGGAATCATATTATGATGAAATGGAAATGGAACCACATGTTGAAATTCCTACATCGTCTTACACTTTTGGTTTGTTCGTGCAATTAAAATTAAAATGTTTTAATTAAATTTTATATTAAATCAATAGAAACAAAACTATATTTGTCCTTATTGCAGATGCTTTTAACTTTGATAAGAATTTTACTGACTTAAACGTAGCGGAAACAAGTAAGCATCATAATTATTATATTAATTTTTGTAACGTATTTTACAAATTAATACGTCTTGCACGAATGCTTACGTAAATTTATATGTTCATTATGTTTTTTAGATGACTTGGTCGAACAATTTGAAAATTCTGGGCTACCTTATAACGCTGGTAATTATTATATATAATCACAAACAAAATATTGCAATTTATTTTGCTGCAAAGTAATTTAATCAAGCAACTATTTTAAATTTGAAAATATTGATCATTCATTAGAGATATTCTTTGAACTTTTTTTTTAATGCACTCTTATTTATATTAATATGTAGAAAATGATATATTTGGAACGCATAACGAAGAATGTTTTGATAAATTGGAGGCTAACACAAATCAGAATGAAAATAATTGCGTTTCAAAAAATTCGAACAATTGTAGTAAGTATTGTAAAACTTTACAATAATAAAATGTTTGAAACGTGACAATATTTTTATATATAATAATTAAATAATCTTCGATTAAATTAATATCGAAAAATGTAGCATTAACGAAAAATATTCAAGTGGAATATGCAAATGATCCTATTGATCTGGAATCCCTCTTTGAAAATATAGATTTTTCAAATTTATGTAAGTAAATTAAAAAAATTTTATAATTAACGAGCTATATTTTTAATCAGACTTTTTACAGATCGTTTTAACGACTCCGACTTTGAAAATGAATTTATGATACCAGAAATCGAAACAAATAAAAATACTTGTAGTGTAATTAATAATGATACGTTAGACGAAAAGTTGATTTCAAAAAATGATCCTACTTTAAATGTTAAACAAAATTCAGCGACTGAAAAAGTCGACAAGACAGAAGGTAAGCATTGAATTTTCAATGTATATTTTATTATTCGTTATTTTTTTTTGTTTACTTAATTCAATGAAATAACGTTTTATTAACATAAAAAGTACAATAAAATTTAATTATATTGTAGAAATATTAAAGATTATCAAATACTATTGCTCAAAGTGTGATAAATTAAGCGAAATAACAAAACCTACTCTCGGCTTGGAGAACAAATGTCGGTATTGCGGTATAGCACTCGTAATGAAATGTATAAAGTGCAATAGAACGTATTCAGATTACAATGTAATATATCACCACAAGCAAAGCGAATGTTATACCAATAAGTACCTTCAATGTCCAAAATGCCCATATAGAACAACATACAAGGGCCGTATGGGAAATCACATGAAATCTAAGCATTACGAAGATTATTTTAAGAAATGCTTCAGGTGTGGGGAAACTTTTGGCTCGATAACGCCGTATTACAGGCACGTTAAAAAAACGTGCAAGAATTTAACAGAAGTTATAAAATGTCCAGATTGTTGTAGATATTTTAAAAATGTTATTACCTTACGAAAACATCAAGCTAAATCTTGCCGTAAAAAATGACGCTGAAATTCAATTAATTACATGAAAAGAAAATAGTCATTTACAAATTTCCAATACATTCTAATAATGGTGACAAATAATATATTATAAGCATCACAAAACACTAGTCAAAATTTAGAGACAATATAAACGTAAACGAAACTAAGCATTTAGATTAGAAACATTTTCTTTATATTTTTTATCCATATTACGAATTAAACGAATAATAAGAGTGAGAATTAAAAAATAAAAAAAAACAAGAAATGTTTTCTATAGAATTACAAACAAATTTTTTTTTTTTTTCCGTTTAGTTTTTACAATTATTCATTTCATTTTATAAATAAAATTTGTTTCAGATGCAAGAAGAAAACACGAAGATTTAAATCGAGAATTAAAAAAGTTATCAATTTTAACAATATAATGTAATTAATTATGGAGATGTAAACGATATTCAAGAGGATTGAATAATATTAAAATAATATGTTAAAGATTTTATTTGAAAAAGACGTATGATTTCAATAAAATATTTCAAAATTACTTAACTTAACTTAAATATTATTAATGGGATATTCAGTTGTACTTTTCGATATCACGAAAATAAAATTTTAAACAATATAAGATTTAAATCGACCAAAAAAAAGTATCGCGTCAATAATGATAAGTAATTCTTATTCAAAGTAATCTTTCCAATGTACGAAGGTACGGGGAGCTGGATCGAAACACAAGTCGAGATGAATGACCGTGATTCGACGACCACTACTGAGGCCTCGAGATGCTGGATCTCCCGTGGAGCAGCGAATTGCTTCTCGGAGAGATTTATTTTTCAGATCAAAGAAAACTGAAGAGGAGCCCGAAGTTTCTCTTTCCAGCCGGACGTTTAACCTCGCGGGAGGCACGAAGAGGCTATGGAAGCTTCGCGTAAGCAAACTGCAAGTGTATGCAGCATAGCAAGCACGGCAAGCTACAAGAGAGAGAGAGAGAGAAGAGCGCGTTTAGCAACGCATTGAATCGGGAGTTGGTCTTCTGCAAGGGAGTGATAGAAAAGCTCATCAAGCTCCGAAAAGAAGAAGAGACGCTTTTTCTACTTATGAAGGCCAAGCTATATAAGATGCAGGCGGCTTGCCAGGCGCAAAAGAACGACAACCAGACGATAAAGGAAGGCCTGAAGTCCCTGCAGGGCTGGCTACAGAAGATCAAAGCCCAGCACACCGAGGAGGCTGACCGGAAAGAAGAACTCTATGGGTATAACACATCGTTCAATAAGTCCCGAGACTAACAACGAAAACAACATTTTTTTTCAAAAATCATTTTTATTCATCAATATAATCTCCTTTTAGAGTGATACAGTCTTTCCAATGCCTTTCCAACATTTCTATACCATGTTTATAGAAGGATTTATCCTTTGCTTCAAAATAGGCTTCAGTTTCGGCAATGACCTCCTCATTCGAGCCAAATTTTTTCCCTGGAGCATTTTTTTGAGATCAGCAAAGAGCCAGTAGACGCTGGGGGCTAAATCTGGCGAGTACGGGGGGTGGGGAAGCAAATCAAAGCCCAATTCGTTCAATTTTGCCATTGTTTTCATGGACTTGTGGCATGGTGCATTGTCTTGGTGAAAAAGGATTTTTTTCTTCTTCATGTGCGGTCGTTTTGCTGCGATCTCCTCCTTCAAACGTACCAACAAGTCAATATAATAATCACTGTTGATCGATTTACCTTTTTCCAGGTAGTCAACGAAAATCACGCCATGTGTGGATCCCAAAAAACAGACGCCATGACTTTGCCAGCAGACTGCTGCGTTTTTGGACGCTTTGGGCGGCTTTCGCCAGCCATGCGCCACTCAGATGACTCCGGAGTGAAATGATGTATCCATGTTTCATCCATGGTCGACTCGTTGCTGTTTTTGTTCCACTGAAAGCAATCGCGGCACCCACTTGGAAAAAACCTTTTTCATGCTCAATTTTTCATGAAGGATTGTAAATACGCTTCCAGTTGATATCTGTGTCATTTCTGCAATCTCACGGACCTTCACTTTGCGATTTTTCATTAAAATTTTTAACACTTCACTCACATTTTCCTGTGTAACGGCTTCCAATGGGCTACCCGAACGTTCCGCATCGTTTGTGTCCGTACGAGCACGTTTAAACTCAGCATACCAACGACAAATCGTTGGTTTGGATGGAGAGGAGTCCGGGTAATGTTTTTCAAGCCATTGCTGGGCTTCTACGATGTTTTTACCCATTAAAAAACAATGTTTTATCAACACGCGAAACTCGCTTTTTTCCATTTTTCAAACAAATTACAAAGTGACTTTACTCTAACCTCGATAACTCTGCTGTCTGTGATCCGATTGACGTGAAATTTTTACACGTTTCATGTAAAGGTTAGCACTCTATGAAAACGTGGCCAGTTTGGTACTACTAGTACTATCTCTGGGTTAGTCTCGGGACTTATTGAACGATGTGTTATGCTCCAGGACGTGGACATGTGGCACAAGGATAGAAAGAAAGACTGCATGCTAGCGTTTAGGGCAAATCCGCAAGGAGGTGCCGTGAAAAGAGCACGTGTTTTTAAAGATAACTCGGGAGAGCGATAGTGAGGCCTTTCAAGATGATCTTCGGCGGGCAGTAAACAACATAGGGACAGTCAAGGCAATTCAGCGACGGGTGACACTAGAAATCCGATATCTTGATTGCCTCACAACCGAGGAGGAAGTGAGGCAGGCAATCATTAGCGTACTAGGCAATGCAGATGACAACAGGAAAGCGATGGTGTTGAATCAAAATCGTCGGAGACTCAGAATGGCTATGGTCACTCTGGACGCTGCAGAGGCGGAGGCACTGGAAGAAGCAGCTCATGTCTGCATATGGCCCAATCTGAAGAAATGCCAGCGCGGTTTTGCATTGACCTCCCTGATTTAATAGGAGCCACTACAGGGGAGTATGCTTCCCCTTACGTCCTTTAAACAAAAAACATTCATGAAGGTATCTTATTTAAAACATAATTTTATTTTGATAAAAAATAAATTTTATGAATATATTGCTCTAATGTAATAATTTATAAACATTTTATTGTTAACATTCTAATTAAACTATCTTTTGTTAAGAATTTTTTTTTAAATAAAAATAAATAAATTCATTTTTATATATTCTATTTTAATTTTCAATTAAAAGTAATTATTTTTATAAAATTTAATTTAAATATTCGCGCGATTAATGAAATTATATATAAAATACAGTCGGTACATGGAATGCGTAGGCGCCTTATCGACTAGACGAGCACATTGTGTTTGTTTACCTCTAGTAAAGCAACAATGTCTCTGTAGTTACTACATTATTTTGTTTAATATTTTAGTAAAAATTACATTTTATATATTTTCTAGTTGAGTAAATGAATGAAATAAATAGAAATTTGTAGAAATTACAATGGAAATGGTGCGCATGTTATATATAACTAATTTTGAAGTATTTATTTCTCATAAGATATTACTATTTTCTCAAAAAACTAGTGTTGTTAGATTTTTCACAACATAATATATTTTTTTAATATCAATCTTTGCAAACATTACTATTTTAACATAAATATCTTTAGGTTGATGCAGCTATTGAAATCAAGCTATATTCAGAGGTTATTTATAAGTTTGGTACAATTTTTATTATATTTTTCTGAAAAACTTTCATAATAAATATACAAGTAATATTTTATTAATGAAATTAAAATAGTAATTGTTCTGTTATATATATGAATGAATAGCTTGGTTTAATACTAATTAATAAGCATGAATATATATATATATATATACACATACGAATACCTTAGTAAGTTTTTATTATTATATATTGTTCTTGTAAACATTAATAATATTTGAAACAAATCTGTTATAAATTGAAGTTTTAAAATGATTGATGCAGTTCATTTGCTATAGGTATAATGGTAATTAATAATAAATAATTATTGATAAATTATTTTGTCTTTTTATTAAAAGAATTAACATTTTATTTAAATAATAAATTATTTTTAATATTGAAATAACAAGTTACGATGTAAAACTATAATGAGATACTAAAACTGTAGTGAATCAAAACTTAATTTATTTTAATTTAACGTATAAAATAATTAATAGCATAATTGTGATATTAGTTTGATTATATATTTCTGATTCTTATTGTTAAGAACAACTAACATAAATTAACAATTACAAATTTTAAAAATTCAATATTTAAAAATGAAAATTGGTTACCGCAGACTGTATTTTAAAATATACTATTCGCGTACACTGTTTTAAATATTTATTTGTAAACATTGACATAAATATCTGAAAATTATATTTAATATAACATTTCAGAAAATTATTAAATTAAAAATGTACAATAAAATTGGAAGTTTACGTAATTAACATTATTTTTGTATCAAATCTTTTTAAAAAATTTTATTTAATCGATAATATTTTTCAGTGTGCAAATAATTTTTAAAATTAACATATTGGGATTTTCACGAATGAAGATGTTGAGTATTAATGAATTGAAATTTGCGAGATAACATGAGTAGTATCTTTGTATATATGTAAGTAGATACAGTAAGGAATTGGTAAGACATAAATAATTCATTAATAAACAATTTATAAGATTTTTTAATTTTCTAATTTAAATATATTTTATTTTATTGTATACGTATTATAGAATATCATAAAGATATAAAAAAAAATCTCAACAAACTCTAAGTCATCATGTCTGCCTATTCTGGTTCGTACATTTAAATATATTAAAAAACTTCGTCGAGTAACGAGTAATTACCGGTTTTTAATTACAGACAATAACGAACTATTCTGTAGCAACAGTAAAGCATCAATTTATTCAAATTTGGGTAAATATTGTAATTAAATTTTGATATTTGAAATACGTCACGATTGAAATATAGTAAAATGTTTTACAGAAAGCGATTTAGTTGCTCTTCAACAGATCTACCTTAAAGGCGAATATGCATTTCCTCATTTAGGGAATGTAACTGATAATTCTGGTTTGTAACGATAAAAATTTCATTATAAATTTTATTACTGAGATTCGTTTATTATTATATTCATAATTACATTATTTTTTTTTTATTATTTTTTTTTTTTTTTTTACAGTGAAGAGAAGAATAAAGAATTTTTCTTTGCAAGAAAAAGTGAAAGTATTAGACGACATAAAATTAGGTAGACCTAAGGCTGAAGTTCGGAAGGAGTATGGAATTGGCGAAAGCACTCTACGAAGATGGGTACACGACGAGCAAAAAATACGCGATGCATTACACGACGAAAATGCAAGCCGCAAAAAACTTCGAATCGAGGACAATCCTTACGTGGGCGAAGCCTTAATCGCATGGTACAATTGTTATAGGCAGCAAAACATCGAACTTTCTGGTCTTATGTTAAGAGGTATGAGATTATAAACATACACAATATGTCTTTAATCTATTATTACTTATAAACTTTGTTATAATTGATGAGTTATTATTATATAAAACAGTTGATTAAAAAATTATTGTTTTTAGAAAAAGCATTAGAATTAAATAAATTACTGGGTGGCAAAGAGAATTTTACTGCAAGTAGCGATTGGTTTGTAAATTGGAAAAGAAAATATGGTTTACCGGATTTTACATTCAACGAAAAGAATAGATCGGTTGAAGACAGTGCAGTTAATCAACTCATAATGACATTAACAAAAGCGGTTGAGGACGAATCGCTTTTACGATGTCAAATATTTAAATGCGATAAAACTATTTTGAATTACAAATCTTTGCCGTACAGAAGGTTGCCGGACGATCGAATTATGATCATGGTATGCAGCAATGCGGATGGCAGCTTTAAATTACCGATTGTAGTACTCGGAAAATCTGCCAAGTCCACTACGATCGTAAACTTGCAAAATAGTCTTCCGGTGTTTTATTCACATCGGGTAAATTTGTACATGGACAGCGATGTTCTAAATGAGTGGTTTGACAATGAATTCACTCCGCGAGTCACTGAATTTTTAAAATCGAAAAATTTACCATTAAAAGCGATTTTAATCGCCGAAAATGTGCCATCCGATGCGTTTCAAAACCGACCAACAAGCGAATTACAGATACATTTGATATTGCACAATTTAAGTTTAGTCATCGGACCAATAAACAATGAAAGTTTAGAGAGTGTAAAGATGAATTATGAATACGAACTTTTAAAATCCATTATCAGCGCCCAAGATGATGGTGAAAGTATGCCAGATTATATACAAAGAATAAACTTACGAGACTTTATATATTGGATTAGCAATGCGTGGGATGAAGTCAAACCATCAACAATTATCAAATGCTGGAGAAAATTTTTGGTAGACACCGAAGAAATAAGTAGAATGTCCAACGATGTTCAAGATGTAAACGGTTTGGTAATTCTTCAAAGTTTAAGACGAATACGCGAGTACAGAGATATAACGGTTAATGAAGTTGCTAAATGGATTACAGAATATCATGAAACTTCTGTGACCGATAACCACGAAGCCGAAAGTTTTAAAAATTCGAATGGAAATTTAATTGATGGTAAATAAATTTATTTTTACAAAAATTTTTTCCATTTAAAAATATTTTTAAAAAAGTTAATATTATAAAAATATTTTGATAGAAACTTCTTACTTTAATGATAATTTTAGCGTATTAAATAAATGTAATAGGTCGATCGATTCGAATGTAAAATATTAATTTAATTAAAATGATGATAATTTTTCAAATATTTTTTTATCGAATTGATATTCTTTAAAAATAAATATTGCACGAATTTATTATAATTATTACAGATTCGATGAATATGCGTGAAGGCAATAAAATTTTATCAGCCGCAAAAGCGTTAAATGGCTTAAACGACGCAATTGCTTTCTTTGAACAAAGTGGATGTGCTACTGTTTCTGAAATGATGACACTGGTTAAATTGAAGGAGAAAGCACTCACGATAAAAATAAACACAAAATAAATTACAAATTTAAGTACTAAAATATTTAGCAATATTGTAATTTTATAAAAGATTGACTAATTTAGTTATAACTTATTATGTTAATTCGAATGTTTTTGTATAAAAAATTAAAAATAAAAACTTTTTCTAACGATAAATTTTAATAAAAATTATTTATAATGAATATTATTAATTATAATACCTACAAATATAATGTTAGATCTTAAAAAATCATTTTAAATTTTAATAAAAATCAAATAAAATGTACTGTAATTATGAGGATAATACAATAATTTTATATCTAAAATAAGACTTTCACAATGAAATATCTTTTGTACAAGAATCTATAATTTTAAATAAATCTTTATTTAAAAGAGTAAACAGGTATTAGAGATTGAAAGTTAAAAAAAATTTAAATTCTGCTTAAAACAAACTTATTTTATTTTAATTATAATTATTAGAAAACGTGTAAAAGGCAACGATTCTAGTACAAATAGTAGGAAAAATAAATGAAAGTTGCGTGGAAGACCTCGATACTGCGGAAGATAAAAAAATATCGATAACGTAGAAATGTAAACGTATATACTTAATAGATTTAGAATTTTTTAAAAACGCATGCAGTAAACTTAACAATCTGTATAATGAAAAAAATTATAACAAAAACAAAATAATTCTTTACCTTTTTTTAAACGGCATGCGGAAATTTAAACTATTAACTGATTGAAAACTAAAATATACAATTTATTCTAAAAATGTAATATTTGAAAAAAAGGTAATACGAAAAGATGTTTAAAAAAAAATTTTAAAGAAAGTTATTTACAATATGATAAAAAAATTTTAAAAAAAGAATAAATATTTATTTTAATTATATATGAAAACATGTTAAATGCTTAAATTATAAACTTAATTAATGCACAATCTTTTTTATAAGCAAATTTCTTTAAATTAATAAAGATTTTTTCCAAATAATTTTTAACAATGTAAGATGTAATTTGTTTATTTATAAAATCAACGCATAAAAAATATTAAATATAATATTATTGGAAGCATGATTTTTACTTGCATAATCTGAGGCCAACTTCGTTTTGGATATTGCTTATATTGTTTGGGTTAGACATCTGCTGGTAAAGTAACAGCTGATCAATTCACGAGTTCATTAGTATAAGCCAACAATTCATAAAGTTTTTAAATTTTTAACGTGAATATAAGTTTATATAAATTAATAAAGTTTATAGCATATAATTTTTGTAATAAAATGTTAAATAGTTCAATGATTTATTATGACAAAATAGTAATTTATTTCATAGAGGTTATACCTTATTCAAACATGTTTTCATTAAGATTAAAGCACATTTTAGAGGATAAATTGCAAAATTAGCATAATGTATGTTAATATAAAGCTTAAAATAGCAGTGAAGAATTATCAGTATTTTATAATCAATAAAAAATGATAACAAAAGTGTTTGATTACGTGACTGTAACAAATTTAAACTTAAAAGACTTTATATTTTCTTTAAATTTATTTTTTTAACTTTAAAAATTAGGAAAAATTTAATAATCAATATTTATTAAAGGAGATGGCTATTTACTCTGATAAAATGATTATGCCAACAGGTAAATAAACATTTAAAAAATATTAAAAGTTATATTTATGAATAAGATACTCTTTTGTAGAATACAATAATTCTTTTATTTTAATTATTTTAGATAAATTTCCTACCAAATTTGAACAAAATGTATATATTAAAGAGGAAGTTATTATTTCAGATATGTCAGATTATTCTGGTTTGTATAATGATTAATATTTTACTTTATTCAAACATAATTTCTATTATTTTATCAACAAAATTTAAAATGTAAATATTATTATGTCAAATAATAGAAAATGAATCAAAGTATAAAGATGATCGATTGAAAATAAAGAAAGACAAAAAAAAGCTTATAAATACAATAGATGAATGTAAAAAAGGTATATTAAAATATAATTCTTTTAAATTAATAAATATCATAATATACATAGTATGATAAAATTATTTTTAATCGAAAACAATAATAATTAATTTTTAATTATAGAAAATATAATACATATAACTAATCATAATTCAGAACATAAACTGAATAAGAAATTTAAGAAATTTAAGAAAATACGTAAAAAAAATAAAATTTACCAAAGTTCAGGTAAAATAGTATAATTATTTTTAAAAAGTTTAATAAATACTAATTTTAAATGCTAATTGTTTTATTACAGATTTTACTGATTTGAAAAAAGATAATCTTTCAGAAATTAAAAATGTGCATTCAAATCTCATCAAATTTCCAATAGGTAATATAAATTATTAATTACTTTAAAAAACAAGAAAAAAAACAGTTTCTATATTTTTTTAGCTTTGTGCCAAAATACTTTAAAACTAAATAGTTGAATAATATTGTTCAATTAATTTAGAAAATAAAGAAAATATTTTTTAAATAATTATAACATATTTTTTTATAGTTATTCTAGAAAGGTTACCCATTAGTATACAAAAATCATTTGAGAAACAAATTTCTACAGATAATAAAGTAACACATGTTTATAAAGATCATTTGAATTTAGTAAAAAATGAAGACAACACAGATTTTGAAGACAAATCTCAAGATGCCAATTTATGTATATTTTCAGGTAAACAAAATTACAGTTATTTTACTTAGCTCAAATATTTATTACAAATTCATTTTTTTTTATAGACAATAATAAAACAAAAGTTAACTGTCATGAATCAATAATAAAGAAATATTCATTTCAAGAAGAAATTCAAAGTTCCGATGAACCAATGAAAAATAATAACAATATTGTAAATAAAGTAGAGATTGATGAGTCAATAACAATTGGAACAAATTTTAATGGTATTATGAAAAAAATAATAATTCTTGAAATATTTTAACTTTGTTTAAATTTTTTGATTTGTATATAAATTACAGTTTCTGATGGCTTTCAATCTAATAATGAATCTAGTGATGAATGTTCAATTTACAAAATTACTGCAAAAGAAGAAAAAAATTGCTCATCGGGTAAAAAAAATATTTGTAAATTATTAATAATAATAAGTACATTATAATTAGAATCTATTAAATTTAAAATTTTTATAGATAAATTATTATTAACACTAAATTTACAACTAGTCAAATAACCTTTTTTTATTTATTATTTCGTTTTTTATTTTTTTATGTTTATTCATCAATTTTTTTTAATTGATCACATAGACAAATTAAATAAAAATTAATCAATAGTAGGTTTAGGATTAATTAAAAATGTGTATAATAAAATAAATTTTAACATGTTTACAATTTTTATCTGATATAGAAAAATTAATGGTTTATTTTCTTTTTATTATAGATTGTGAACAAATAAATGAAATCAATAATAAAAATATTAACGAAGAACATATATTTTCATCGTTTAATGAAGTAGATTTAAAAAAAGACATAAAAAACATTCAAGAAAATACATTTTTTCAGACAAATGAAAGTAATATAAAATTATATAGTTATATATACTTGATTTTATTTATTATGAATTTATATATTGAATACTATTTTTAATTAAAAATTTTAGTTTGTGAAATATCTGAAAATACTATAAATAATACAGATATACCCAGTACAATTACAAAAATGGAAAATACATCTTTCAATTTAAATAAAGCTTGTGAACAATTGGTAGCTAATATGAATGGTACTTTTTTTAATCATTTTAGTTTGAAAAATAATATTTATTTATTTTCTATTTTACAACATTTATTAAATGTTTAACAGAATCATTGAAGTTGAACGGTGACTCGGAACAACACGCTATTTGTTTAGAAGATTTTATTCCATTATTAAATATTCCAGATGGTTCTGGTACATAACATTCATTTTTTATATCAGAAAATTGTATTTTTATAAATTGAATTATTTTTATCATTTTTATAGACGACGAAATAACAAGTAAAATTACTAATAACTGGGACGTTCATGAAAACCAGAATGCATCAAACTTACATTCTGAATCAGAAATTGAAAATATCTTCAGTCAAAATACATCAATCTTTGAAGAAAAAGAAATTACTGACTTTACAGGTAATAAAAAATATACTTATCAATAATTATTTTCAATATATAAAAAGGTAAGACATAATTTGAGTTTCACTTTTTTTTTTAAAGGATTGAAAATGGAATTATTTATTGAAATATGTGTACAATGCAAAGCTGTTCAAAAACGATGTAGTGGAAAAATTTTATATAAGTGCAGCTACTGTCAGACAGATTTACACTATCAATGTCAAATGTGTAAAAGCGAATATAAATATCTTTCTGGAATATATACTCATATAGATACAAAACATCTTAAAACTAGTTATTCAATGCAACCAGCCGAATGTTCAAGATGTGGTACAATG
Source organism: Chalcis sispes (assembly GCA_949987625.1). Classification (NCBI taxonomy): domain Eukaryota; kingdom Metazoa; phylum Arthropoda; class Insecta; order Hymenoptera; family Chalcididae; genus Chalcis; species Chalcis sispes. The sequence continues at coordinate 11,910,579 of OX465098.1, read as the reverse complement.
TTTAAAGCATTACGTAATGTGAAAGATCATTTAAGATTTTGCATGGTGATGCCTTATTTAAAATGCAAATTTTGTCCCAAAGTGGTCAAGTACAAAAATGTTCTTCGAAAACATATACAAAGTCAACATAAAAAACTTATTAATAAATTTGAACTTGAAAATATTTTAAGAGAAATAGTCGCTAATTCGGAAGATTTAAAAGGTAAAACATTATTTGTCAAGTATTTAAAAGTAAATTTATTACATTTTAACAAAATTTTATTTAAACAAAAAAATTGTTTTTATTTCATTTTACAATAAATAGTATTTTTAAATTGTATAACAATAAAAAAAATAATTATACAATAAAAATTTATTAAATTTACAGAGATTGTCAGAAAAAATGCAGAAAAAAAGTATGGAAATTTTATTCCTTATAAATCAAAAAATTTGTGTAAGTATCATTTTGATATAATTGTTAAAAAATAATAATAATTATTAAAGTATTTAATATTATTTAATTTAATTTTATATTGTGAACTTCTTTTAAATAAATGTAAATATTTTACTATAAAATTAACAATTAAGAAAAGTTTAATTGAAATTTATATTACTAATTCTATACATACTAGACTTGTATAATCAAGATAAAAAGCACTATAAATATTATTTTGTATCGAATAATTTGATTTTTGAAAAAGTAAGTTAAAAATCAGTAAATAATATTATTTTGAAAAAATTTACTGAACTTTTTGCAGCTTTAGAAAAGTACTCCAATCTTTATTGCAAGAACTGTAATGAGACATTTAAAAATCGTAGTGATGTTAATCAGCTTAAGTGCTCGAGTTGCTTCGCCAAATTGTTGATACAGTGCAAAAAGTGCGAGAAGCGTTATAAAACTCGTACCGGTATAATACACCATTTAAAAAATGAATGTCCGCCGTCATGTACATTATTATACAAATGTAATGATTGCAATTATGAAACTTTCACTAAAACGAGTATCAGGAAACATATGCGCTGGATGCATATGAGTGTTGATCCAGCTAAGTATGTACAATGTGTAGATTGTAATAAAAAATTCAAATTGCTGGAAATGCTGAGGCAGCATGAATTCGCATGTCACAATAATACACATATAAGATGTAAATTTTGTAAACAGAGGATTGATAACGATGCAGATCTTAAATTTCATATGAAAAAACACTCAGCATCAGATGTTAAAAATAACGGTAAAATATATAAAATTACATTTTTTTATATAATATTATTTAAGATAAATTTTGAGAATTCATCATCTTTTAAAATAGTGTTTTACAATCATATAATTATTTGTTTAATTTTTTTACGTGTTTTAATATTAAATTATAAATAATACTAGCACACAAAAAAGGGGTCTGTAGATTTGATCAGACCCATCTATCTGAATCCGAATCTGGTATCGGTTTAACTCATGCACCCTCAAAGTTTTGAATAAATTGAAAAAAATCGGTACAAATGACAAAAAATCGCAGTTGTAAGTAGGGTATGAAAAAAAATTTATTGACCTAGACCAAATTATAAAGTTTTTTGTACAATTCTTCGCAATTCTCAGTCGATCTTCATATTTTATTCAGAATTTTTCGTTATTTTCTTGCTATTTTCTTGCTATTTTTTACGATTTCTGCCGAATATATGAATGATCGAGAATAACAGACTCCAGATTAGATTAGGATTCAGAGCGTCAAAATACATGTAGATAGATGGGTCTGGTTAAATGTACAGACCATTTTTTTTTTTTGTGTGCCGATGTAATTTTTGTAGATCATAAATATGTGTAAACTAAGAACATAAAAATAAATTCTAGAAAAACTGATTATAAAATGTTGAATGTTATAATTTTACTTGAAATATACTTTTAAACTGTTGTAGATTTACTCGAAATTGTGAAAGGTGTCACTTCTGTTGCATTTAAATACGATTTAAATTCAAAATTTAGTAAGTATTTAAAATTATTCAGTGATTATCGTTTGTATATTGGCCATTAGATTAAAAATTATTATTTCAATTTTTTTTTTTTTTATTAGACATATTAAATTCAATCAGAGCCTATTGTTCGACGTGTGATAAATACATTGCATTACTAGAAAAGGTCACTAAATGTCAATTTTGTAACACTCCGTTTCTTTACTGTTGCAAATTATGTGATCAGGAAAAAACTCAGTATGTCAGAATGCGCATCCATGTAATTCGAAAGCACGGATTAAAGATTTTCAAATGCGAAAATAACTGCGGACAGAGTTTCAGTTATAAATGCGATTATCTACGACATCAACGGATATGTGGTAAAGAACCTCATCTTCATTGTGGAAATTGTGGTTTTAAGACAAAATATAAGCAAACTCTATCCTTGCATATGGATCGCGGATACTGTTTAAAAAAATACAATTACTCGAGTAATCAAATAGTTAATGTTGCCGCTAAAAAGAATGTAAAAATTAGTAAAAATTTCGTAAAATATCATACATTAAATAAGCAAAATCTACATAACAGAGACTTTGTAAAAAATTGCAGAACGAAAATTAAATCAAAAATAAGTAAAATTTCTAACAATTTATACTGCAATGAATGTGGAAAAACTTTTAAAAATAATATAAAAATGTCTCTTCATGCATATTCATGCATGAAAAACAAAGTATTTTTGTGCTGCGATCATTGTAATTTTAGAACTCTTTCAAAATATGATCTTGTAAATCACATTCATTCGAAACATGCCGCTCGCTTATTTAGAGGTATTGATGCATTTCATTGCGAAAAATGTACTATGGATTTCAAAACGTATTTTGGATATACAAGACACGTTGAATCACGTCACCCACGAAACATGAAAAATTGACTATCATTTGTAAAAAAAAATTGATCTTCCTAATTGTTTGAAAGATTGCCGTCTCATTTACATTAATCGTATTTTTATAATTATTTAACATAATACCATAGAATTCTATTAATATTTTATTAATACAGTATCATTTAAAAATTATGATGCAATAATTTTAATAAATATTGAAATTGATTTACCAATCGAAACCATTGAAATAAAAAGTTCACAATATTAGATAAAATATTCATTCGAGAAAAATATTTTTTTTATACATATTAAGAATTCCTTGTATAATTATTTATTATGAAAATTGTTTTGCAGTATTCAACATCTACTTTTTTCATAACATTTTTTAATATTATCTTTTAACAATATACGGTTAATTACAGTACATTAATGAAATTATTCTAAAAAACTATTATATTAAAAAAATCATGAGGAAGAGAAATGATAATTGACAGATTTTAATATAAAATTTTTTATCATTAAAAAGATACATATTTGTTATTATTCGTAATAAAATATATAACTTTATTAGAAAGTACAAATATATTAAGTAGTAAAAAGTCCTTACATAGTTACATAAAAATTTCTTTTTACAAAGTCTTCTTTCATAATAAAATATTTTGTTAGATCTTAAATCTTCCTTATCTTTTTTACAACTTAAATTAAAATATAGCATTTATAGAATAAAATATTTTATATAAAAACTTTTTAATTCTACAATTTTTTTTATTAACGATTAAACTATTATTATTTTAAAATAAAGTGACTGCTTTGTAAAAATAAATCTTATATACAAATTACAAAAGATATCGTTTAGGTTGTGTGGCAACTATTTCTTAAAGCAAATAAATGTATGAATTGTAATTTACAACTTTTTAATAAAAAAATTGTATTGAATTTTTAAAATTTTATTAAATATTATTTAATCAATCACTTTTAGTATAAATAATAAATTTTTGCAATTAAAAGAGAAGTAATATAATAAACATTGTATTCGTGAGTGTTTATATGTGTGTATGTGTGTGTGTGCGTGTGTGTGCGTGCGTGCGCGTGTGCGTGTGTATTGTGTATACTACTTTACATAATAGAAAGAGTTTTTAAAAGTTATTTGCATAAGCAATATAATATTCAAGCTTTTAAAAACTAGAGTTTAATATGTTATGACGTATTTATAAATATCCGTTTGTACGTTCCAATTCGCTTGATGTCAAAATTTTAAATTGAATTTTTAATAAATTATATTTTGAATTTTTTTAAATGAAAATTTTTAAATATAAAAGTATAGATTTTTAAAATATTTGATTATGCAAAGGTATGTTTAAATAATCAGTTTTTCAATAAAAGCTAAAGCAAACGCAATGAATGTTAGGTTATAATATTGATTAAGATCATAGATCTTTTAAATGCATCACTTTAAGAAGGTTATAATAAATATTGGCAGTAGCAAAATATTTTTTTTTTTAAACGATAAATAAATAAGCATTAAAATTTGAAAATTATGTATATTTACGTATACATTGGAAATTAGATTTCACATTTTTCTACGATATTCCAATACACAGATTTGTTTGCATTCCATTGTCTTATAACTTGTCCAAATATATTCAATTAGGATTTTCTTATAATATTCAAATTACAATTCGCTATCCTTATTATAACATTTTATTTTTGCATAATATTTAGTTGCGTAAATTAACATCAATTATATGCGATGAATTTTTCAGTTTGTTTTGTTTTTTTACTGTAAATATTTAATATATTCCGCGGTACTTAAATTAGAAAATATTATAACTACATACAATATAAATCATAAATATAATATCGGAATACATACGTTTTTTATTTTAGGAATTTTACTCAATGCATGCATACAATTTTATTTTCTATATTTAAATATTATATTTAAATTTTGCATAATATATTCATTTTTTTCTCAAATTATTTTTTAAAGATAAAATTTATCATTACTCCATTACGGTATTAATTTTTAATTTAAAAAATCGTTTGTTAAAAATAGTCAAAGCATACGTAATTAAAGAAAAATTGCTATTTCATGTTCTGTACGTATTTAAATTAAGTACTTATATTCGTAATTTTTATTTATTTTCATATTATATATATAATCAATTTTTAATAAAATTAGTTAGTAAATAGTTTTAGGCTTTTTTACCAGCTTTTTTCTATGATGATCCTGAAATCGATCTTGATAATTAATAAAATTTTCCACCTTTTCCTATAATCCGCGATTAAACATATAAAGGTTCCCATTTAAAAAAGCGACCTTGATCTTGATATGACTTTCAAGGTCGATTCTAGTATCGCCATCGGGAAATTATGAAAAAACCTTAAAATTTTAGTATGAAACATTTTCTCCCAAAATACTTTCTTGATGAGTTATTTAGGGGTTTCCATATTTTTAGACGACCTTGTATAATTATAATATCTTGATTATATTAAAAAAAAAAAAAAATTATTATTATAGTTAGTTTTTTGAAATTTTATAAAAAGATATAGCGACTTATGAAATTGTATTATTATATAAAAGAATAAAAATGGATATTTTGAATTATAAATCATATTATAATTAAGATGAAAATTCTATTAATAATGGTAATTTCAAGATATATTTATTTATGAGTATGGATAAAAGTTTATTTAAAAATATACTATTTAAATTTTATTTTTTTAGATAATAAAATGCAACAAACTTAAAAAAAAATGAATGAAAATCATATTATTAATTTAGAAGAAATGATATGTTTATTGAATATTCCAGATTATTCTAGTGCGTTTTGTTTTTATAACTTCTAAAATTAACATAAAATTATATTATATTATACAATAATGGATCACAAATGTCTATTCTACAGATTATGAAGTACTCACTAATAATTGTGTAAAAACTGAGCATTACTCAAATCAGTTGCCTATTAAAAATAAAAATGAAAATAACAATTTTCAGCCTATGCTATACCAAAAGACGTTATTTTTAAAAAAGAAAAATATTTATTTTAATAATTTAATAGGTAAATGTGTAATACTAAATATTATTTATGAATAAAGTTACAAAAAACAAATAAGCTTCATTGTCAGTAATAAATGTTATTGTTATAGTTGCAACCAAAATTATTTTATAAAAATCAATTATTCTATTAACCAATATTTAGAGATAATAAATAACTATTGTAAATATTAAAAATATTTGAAGATATTAAAAATAAAATACTTAAACGAAATAAAAAAATTAGTATTTTCCATTCTATTCTTTTCTTTTCACATTTTTTTAAATTGTAGATAATGAATTAACACTAAGAATTAATGACAATTTACAAAGGGAAAAATCAAAACATGCATTAAATGTACATTTTGCAATTTTTAATCCAAATAAAAATTCATTATGCAAAATCATACTAAAGTAATACATAATTTAAAATATACCACGAATAATGTCATAAAAACATTTACATGCATTTAAGTTTACGTCGAAAATTTTACGCATATATATACACTCAGTTCAAAAGCACTTGAAAAATGTTCAAAATTTAAATGTTAAGTCGGCAGAAGTTGAAACGATGCTGAATAGAATATTAAAAAGCCGTAGTAAATGAATTCAGCAAATAAAAATTAAATATTTTAAAATTAGTTTTAATTGTTTAAAATTTTAATTTTTATCATTTAATAATCAAAAATATTTATTTACTCATTGATTTTATATTTTTTATAACAAACTTTTAAAATTGTTATTGTTATTGGAATTTTGCAGAAAAACTATTTTAAAATTATTGAATTTTACATATATTTTATAGTATTTATAATGGAAATGTACTAACAAAGTTGTATAAAAAATTTTATCGAATTTTGACGAATAAAAAATGTATATGTATATATATTCGTTAAATACAATAGTTTTGTAAATGAATGCAGTGCATCAAAAACTCAATGAAAATGATATTTAATTCGCCAATATTTTATATATGAAATGTCTAATAAAAATTTATGAAAAATCAATAATTATTTTGAAGTGTTTATTAATAATTTTTAATTCGTACTTATGAATTAAAATGAGTAATATACAGATACATAACAATGTAATATTATTCTGACGGTTTTAGATTTAAATTAATTCAATATGTTCAATATGTTTAATTTTATCATTATAAATTAATTTTTTTAAATAAAAGGCAAATCTAATGCATGTTTTTAGTATACGAATTTTCGAAGTTGGCTCGCCAAGAAAGACCTGATGGATATTTTATGACGTTTCAAGAAATGGAATACGCTTGCGCAAATATATATAGTTTACTCAGAAAGTAAATTTAAGATACATAACCAAAAAAATATAGAAAGTATTTTTAAATAGTATATATAATACCGCGTCTGTGTTCGTTAGTAATACAGTAAAATTGTTAAAACCATAATCAAATGTTTATTTGATTTTCAAATTAAAATAAATTTCAAGTATAAATAAATTCGAATATTAATCGAATCTCTTATTTAAATTTAGATACTGATAATTATCAGTAAAAATTTTAAACAAAAATACATATTCATAAACACAAAGTGAAAAATGAATTTTATAAATGAATCTAATGCTGATCAATTTAAAACAGAACATGAATGTGATGAACATTGGGAATTACGCCGAAAATTTCTTGTAACCCATGCAGATAAATTTCCATTAGATGAACTTCTATGTCTTGCACAAGTATTCACAAACGTGGAATTTTTAGGATGCAGATATCCTAAAGACACTATGCAAATGATTACAGAATTATCTAAAGATGTTGTGCAAGATTATAGAGAAAAACAAAAAAATAGATTACAAAGAACTTTTGTTAAAGCTTCAGATGCAGCTAGTTCTAAGGCCAAAGGTACAGCGAGAAATTGTGAGTTTTTAAGCAACTATCTAAATAAACATTTTTTTTAAAGTACATACAAACAAAATTTTTTTCTAGGACAAGGAAAACCAGAAAAGTCTACTAATTCAACATTTTTAGGAGAATCTTCACAAAAAAGTTCTACAGCATCTAGTACTTTTAAAAGAAAACAAGAATTTAATGCACAAGAAACATTTGAAGAAGTAAAGAAGAAAAAGCCAAATAATATTCAACAATCTAATAAGGCAGATGTAGTTTTATTTGAATATTTGAACGATACACCTCAAAGCATTATTTCCAGAGCAGCTAACAGTTATGATATTGACCTAGATTGGAGATTTGACAAAGTTAACTTTGGTTTTTCATGTGACGTATATTTTAATCAACACAAAGTGGCTCATGCTGTAGCATCTAATCAAAAAGCAGCTAAAAAAGATGCGTCAACAAAAGCACTTGAAGAAATGAGAAAATTCTATTATACAATAAAAGTAACTAAAAATTTAACACCTACTATTTCTGGTGATTTGGGAATGAAAGAAGCATCAAAATCAAGTGCTCTTGGTAATGATAACATAGGTTTAAAGATGATGAAATTAATGGGTTGGTCAGGTGGTGGTCTAGGAAAATTATCTCAAGGTATAACCGAGCCTGTAACCCTTAAACAACACATGACAAGAGAAGGTCTTGGCTTGAAACCAGGATTGTATAATATGAATTTATTTAAAAAAAAATGCACAGAAGTTTTGCAAAATTATATGCGAGAAGATACATCAGCTGATTTAGTATTTTCACCAAATTTCAGCAACGAAGAAAGAGCTTTGATTCATCAAATTGCTAAACAGATTGGACTTAAATCACAAAGCTATGGCCCTAAAAGCCAAAGAACTTTGACAATTTCACGTAAAATAAATGCACAAGAATTAGTTAATGAGTTAATAGAACTTGGTGGTGTTACAGAAAAATATCAACTTATTGAACCAACAGGAAAAAAGTGAGCTATAGTTATTAATAAATAATTGCAATCATTGTATCATTACTGTATATCATTAATTATACATTATCATACAATATATTTAAAAAAATTGTACAAATTAATTTTTTAATATTAAAGATTGTAAAATGTTAAGAATAAATAAAATTAATAGTTTTAAATGTATTACATAAATTAATAAAATAATAATAACCATATTTTTTAAAAAGATAGTCTTTAAAAGGCAATATTAAATATCATTTGCAGAAGTATTTAATTTTTATTTATAATTATTATGTATAATTTAAATTACGAAAAAAAAGAAAATAATTTTTAATATTGAACGTAATAAAATTTATTTCGTAAATGAAATTGGATAAAAGGTAAAAATTCATATTTTTATGAAGGTTTGTATATATATATATATATATATATATATATTGACAAATTATTTATAATTACTATAGGATTAATATGTTGCACTATATTTATTAATAGAAGACTATCGGGATACCTATACATGCCCCAATGGCGCCGTTTTGCTATATGGTCAGAAATCACTTGTCAGAGTCGTCAGAAATTCTGTCGCTGTATTAATGAAAATGTCACCATTATTTATTTTCTTTTAATAATGTATTATCTAAATTACAAAAATAAAAAATAGGTGTTATTTTTATTATTAAAAAAAACTAATAATATAAAAATAAATGATTAGTATTAATTATTTAAAAAATAAATATGAATGATACTTTAATTAATTACTTTTAAGAAAGTACGGTCACTCTTTTAGTGCAGGTTATGTATTATTTCATTTTTTTTTTAAATAAAAATATCAAAATATATTTATAAATAAGATTCGCTACTGCAATATTATGTGCTCATAAGTATTGCATTAGAATTATATAGAATATAAATATTTCAATCTTACAAGAATAATAATTTCAGTCTTATAAGAATTACAATTTTTTTTAGAAAGTTGTTGCATTTATTAAATAAGAATTTTACATAAATGTATTCAGAATATGTTAAATATTTTGATGTGAATATATTCATTTGTATATATTAAATATGTGTCCATTTTTAAATAAATATGAATTATTTTTATTATTACAGCAAACAATTGTTCATTACGACAAAAATAAACATTAAAAATGCCTGAATTTCATAATGTAGTAAAATTGCCAATAGGTAAATATATTTTATATTTAAATAAAATGTTAAAATATAAAATACTTATATAATAAATATTTACATTTATTTATGTCACAATTTATTGTCAATAAATTTTAAAGTTAATGAATCACACTAGCTAAAAATATTTTTTAAAGTTGTTTTAGAAAAGCTTCATTTTAAGTCTGATTTTGACAAAGGAAAAATTATTGAATCAGGTAATTGATATGTAATTTATTTATTTTATAATATTGAATTTTTACTTTGTTTAAATTTTCATCAATTTTTTTATTTCGATGCAATCAAATTTGTTATTCACTTGTTTAAACAGTAAAAATTTTCTTGAATTCGTAATCTTTATTTGTAGACTGTTGTTCAATAAATAAAGAAGATAATATTTCTATGTATAGAAATTTCAAAAATAAATTATCAAATTTGAATCAATTTTATAAAAAGAGTATAATTTTAGGTAACAATTTAAGTATACATTTGTTTATGTTTTAAAATTAATTAATATTTTCATTTGATTTTTTCAATATTATAGATAAGAAAGCTATAAAATTTCAATTCAATGCTAATATTTTGAGTAAACAAGATGATTTTCCATCTCCCATAGGTACTTATTGTAACATTAATATACAATATGACATTAAATTATAAACAATTGATATAAAAGTAAAACTTTAATATTTTTAAAAGTTGTTTTAGAAAAATTGAAATTTGATCATTTAAAACGAATAACTTTAGATAAAAAAAAAGCAATCACTTTAAACAAATATGATTATTCAGGTTGGAAAAATTATTTAAAAATTATTATATTATGCTTCTAATTAATTTAAAAATAATTAAAGTTTATTAATTTTACAGATAATTCTACTCATAAGTTTAATAGTAATAAAATATCTAAAAGGAGTGAAAAAAAAAATGTGAAACAAGTATTGGAAAATGTAATTCAACCACTTTCAGGTTATTATCAGTATTATAATTTAATTTTTTTATTTAATGAAAAAAACAAAAAAACCAGAAATAAATTATTGATGCCATATATAATTCAATATGGTTCTAAAATATTATAATGCATTGTTTCAATAAAAGCAATAAAAAGTTGACAATATCTGTAATTTAAACAAATAAAAAATTGTTCGATTACAGTAATTTTATGAATGAAAAATTTATATCAATGAACGGATATTTAATAAAGTTTTTTTAAGTTAAAGTTAAAATATGTATAAAAATATCAAAATTTAAATATTTTAATTATTACAATTTCATTGAAAAATTAATATTATCATGTATTTGATTTTTGTAGAAAATAAATCAACTGAGAAAGAACAAATATCTATAGAAAAGAAGTTAGATAATGAAATTGACAAAAGCAATAAAACTGAAAGTAAATATCCAAAAAGAAGTACACGGACACGTAATAAATTAGTTAGAAATTGTCAATGTTGCATGGAAGAAAAATCTTTAAATCCTTCAGTTGCAAATAAGAATCTGTCGGTGCAAAATAAAAAAAAAACAAATATACTAAAAATTAATGACAAATTAACTAATAATAAGTCAATTTCTACTAAGCAAGAAATTTTATTTGAACAATCTAATGGTAATTCCATAATTTCAGATTCATCTATGTTTGATGGTTTGTATTTGACAAAAAAAATAAATTTTCTTAATAGTTTATTTAAAAAACAATTTTTATTTGAAAAAATTATATTTTAATCTTATTCCTAAATTTATTAACAAATTTGTAAACATAAAAAAACTTAAAATATAGTATTATAGAACATAAATCATGTTTCTTAGTAATGTTTATGATTAAACTAATATTAATAATATTAAACTTAATATTCATGTTTTTTAATAATATTACTAATACAATAAAATTATGAAATAAGTTTTCTAAAGCCTAAATAAGTTTTATAATGTATTAAATATGTAATATTTTAGTGAATATTTCCATTCCTAATAATAAAGCAATTGAATCTATAAATAATGAACAAAAATTGATGGACTTAAAACAAGTTTTTAAACAAACGCTAGCTACTGTGATTAATGGTAAATATTCTTTAATTATTAAAAAAAAAAAAAAAAAACAAATAGAAATAAAAAATTGATTTTAATTTTAATAAATTACAATAGATATTGCAAAGATTACTGATAATACAGCAATTAATGAATATTCATCAACTGTATTAAGAGAAAGTAATAATGAAAGTAAGTCAATCTTTTATCAAAGATATTAAATTCAGTTTAGGTAATTAATAACAATATATTCATATTTAAATTTTAGGTAACGAAGTTACAAATGTTACTGATACTATTGTTAATGAAATAGACAATAATAAAAATGAATTTCCTTGTTCAGAATTGACTGACCAGCATACAACCATGGATATACTTACTGGTAATTATGAAGTAAAACAAAATTAAATTGATTAAATGATTATTAAAATAATTTATTTTGTCATTTGTTTAAAGATAATGATAATGACATAGATAGCGATATAGAATCTATTGAAGAATTTTCACCCGATGAAATAGATTTTAATGAAGAAGAACATTTCTCCAAAAACCATAAATTTTCTGAAGAAACGATAATTAATGCAAATACTGGTAATTGAAAATAAAAATTTTTTTTTTATATAACGAATATTGTATATAGTATAATATAATTAATTTTTGATAAATATAATTTTTAACTTTAGTTAACACAGCGATAGATTCTGTGGATATTAATGATCAAACTCATAGAAATAACTATAGTATTATTGACTTAAAAGGAGCTTATGAAAAAATAACTACTGATATAAATCTTGGTAAATATTTGTAATAATCTGTTTTTATATTCCAAATATTACATAATTAATTTATTCATAAATTTGTTTAAATTTTTCAGCAAATTGTTTCATTCAAGTTTGTGAACAACTTGAAGATAACGATGTTAATAAAGTAACAGAATTAAATATTTCAGACTATAATTTTGGTAGGTAAAAAATAAGAAATATAATATTTAATATTGCAATTATTTAATACTATTTTTTGTTGTTCTTACAAAAGACGATGTAGAAAATTTAGAAAATAAAGCTTTGGCTTTTGATCAAAGTCAAAATTTGTTATCTCCTATTTGTAATATTGAAAATCAAGATTCTTTAAAATTTAATGAAAATAAATTATTGTTAAGAAAAAATGAGTTACCAAGGAGATCACGAAAAAAAAGAAAAGGTAAGGAAGTTGAAAAATTATAAAATGTTAATATAATAGATCTACATTTAAAATAGACTATTTATTCATTTTTTATATTAATTAAATGTATTTTTTAATACTTCAAATATTTTAAAAAGCATACATTGTTTATATAAAAAATTTTTTACATCATTTCTTCAAAATAATTTAACAATTAAAATATCTTTTAATTAAAATTTCTTTTAGTAGAATATAATCAAATATAATAAAATCAAATGAAATTTCATTATTTATTTTGTAAAAATAAAGAATACTATAAATATTTATAAAAATGAATATTTAGATACAAAATCTTTTTAATATTGACTTTGAATATTACAAAAGTATTCTTGTTTTAGACATTAAATTAAGTTATAGTAGTAAAAAATTAATATTAAATTTTTTTTTAAACGATATTTTACATATCTAAACGATTTGCAATAGGTTTATTCTCAACGGTACCGTTACAATGTTCAAAGTGCTGGCGCTTTTATTACGGAAAACATAGGCTTAAAAAGCACTCGTACATATGTGGCTTGGAATCGTATTTACAGTGCATATTTTGTCCCAAAAAATTGAAATATAAACGCAGTTTAATATCACATTTAAATGGAGCCCATTCGTTTGTCACAAAGTTAGAGAATTACGAACAAATCGTACAAGAAATCGTTGAAAAAGGGAACGAGTTATTAGGTGCATTATACGCGGAATAATATAATTTATTTTTAGTCTAAATTACAATGTGAGTGGTAATTAATTAAATTTAAAATTTTAGCTAAAACTAAAAGAACTCCGGAAAATTTACCAGTAATAATTATGGGTAAGTTTTTTTAATTCTTTATCATTATATTTATGCTTTTTTTTTTTTTTTTTTTTAACTAAATATAATATAATGCAGCTTTTGATTGCGAATAATATTTATACGTATATGTACATATTTTTTATGCAAGAATTCTTTTTTTAATCAAAAAGAATAATTTTTATCAAAATTCTTATACAACGCAAACAAATAATATTCTTGCTGCAAAATAATGCTCATTTTCATCAAATAGACAGAAAAAAATTTTACGAAAAATTTAATTTTACTAAATATTTCCAGCGTTACCGGATTTCATGAAGATGTACTGTAAGATTTGTTTCAAACAATACGACGAACTACGAGACGACTATCGTCGTCAATGCGACACTTGTCAGATATCCTTGATGATTCACTGCTCGCTCTGCGATCGCGAATTCGTGTGCTCGACGTATATCCTTTGCCATTTGAGAGCCGAGTGTCAGCCTCAATCGTTGATGCACTGTATGCATTGCAGCTATTCGACAAGCGTACGTTACAATATGCAGGATCATATGCTACGGCATCACACGTACATCGATCCCCAGGACTTCGAAGCATGCGGCAATTGCGGAAGAAAATTCAGAATGCACGAGGCGAGGAAGAGACACGAGAAGCTGTGCGGCAAGGAGCCGCATCTGACTTGTAGATATTGCAAGTTCGTCACGAAACATAAGTCGGTGATTAAAATGCATGTGCAGCAACATGTACTCAACAATGAGATATCGATTAACAAAAACGTCGATATTTTGGGTAAGATTTTCGTCAATTTTGATGTTGCGATTATAAAATATTAGAATTTATTTTATACATAAAATGGTTTAAAATGTGTAGCTTAATCTACTTTTTTTTTTAAGTTAAACGATTAATTTAACGTTATTTCAACATCCGTTCATTGATGCATCTTAAATATTTAATAATACAGAAAAAAATACAAATATTTTTATTTGAAATGATTTTTAGATGACAGAGTCGAGAGCGCAATAATGAAACCTAAAATTGTGAGGAAAGCGAAGAAGAATTCTTCACACCAAACCGGTAAGTTACCGATTTTAAAATTTTTTTTTTTTTTTTTTCAAAAATCGTTTAATATAATACAATTTAAATAAAACTATTTTATTTTCATAAAATATTACGTTAATTTTTTTCACTTATGAAGTTTTATTTGATAATATTGCATTATCAAAAGAAAAATTAATTAAATTTCTACAGGTTGATCAATAATTTTTCACTCTTGCATCAAAGAAACATAAATATTATAGTTAAAGGAAAAAGTAATAATTTTTTTTTTTTTTTTTTTTTTTTTTTTTTTTTTTTTTTTTTTTTTTTTTTTTTTTTTTTTTTTTTTTTAATCTAATAGTTTTAATAAACACGTACAATTTATCTAAATTTTAGTAAAAAAATAATAGTAAATATTTGTAAAATAAACACATAAACATATGCTCATAAAGTATTGACCTAACTAAATAAAACGATGTCATTAGATCCGCGAAAAATTACCGAGATCGTATGCTCGAACTGCGGTAAGAAAAGTAGACGAAAATCGCTGCGTTATCGTTGCTGTGCCTGCAACTCATCGCTCTTTTACAAATGCAAGCTCTGCACCTTCAAGAACACTTCCTATTATCGGATGTGCGTACACGCGGGTCGTTGGCATCTCGATAAGATCTACAAATGTCAGCTTTGTAGCAAGAGCTTCGGTCACGCTTACTTGTTGCGGCGACACATGGAATGTTGCGGCAAGGAGCCGAACATAAGTTGCAGCAAGTGCGACTTTATCACGAAATCGCTTAAGGGGCTCAAGCGACACATGTCACGACGTCACTTCACCAACAACAAATTCACCTGTCCGAAATGCGACAAAGTTTTCGGATTAAAGGAAACTCTCCAACGACACTTGCGCACCGCTTGCGGAGTGGAGCCCGGACTGGCTTGCGATCATTGCAGTTTTAAAACAAGGTCGAGATACAGCCTTATTCGGCATATTCAATCCTTGCACACCGATATCTTTGAGAAATGTCATTTTCGTTGCGAATTCTGCGCGAAGAACTTCACTAATCTGTATACTTATCATGATCATGTGGAAACGTGTCGTCATATCGTTAATGTAAAAGAAGAATTTTAGAAATGTTTATTTATTTTTAATTAATTTTTATCTAATCGTTTTCATCAAATTTACGATATTATTTTTTTTTTGTTATAAACATTATTAAATTTCATCGATTTCCTTGATATATATATATATATATCCATTCATGACGTGCATGCATTAAAATTAAATGTTTTGTGCAATATTAACCTTTTTTTTTCTGGTACTATTTACATTGGCCAGTTCGAGAAATATTAATTTGCAGTACTCAATAAATGAAATTTTGAAATTGTCTTGTAATGCATAAAAAGTAAAATGTGTTAAAATGTATTAAAATATGAATTATTTATAGATCAGTATGAATAACGTTACAAATTGAGAAAAATAAGACTTTTTAAATTTTCTAGTAAAAAGTATTAAATTTTTTTTCATCTAAGTAGCCATTATCGATAATTTTCCTACAGTATTACTTTGCGGAAACAAATTGCAAACGTCACATACATCACTAACGCACCTAGAATTTACTAATGCTTATTAAATAGTTATTTATCTTAATGTTGTACGCATATGTATAGACATATGAGTACATTAGATATGCAACTCTATGTTATGTATTTGTAAAAAAAAGCCATCGTATTGTATTATAAAGGGAAAAAAGTTACTAATATACTCATGTATTATTTTTATAAGTTTGAAATAAAAATTAATTCTTGAAATTATACTTTTTTTTTTTTTATTTACATATATTTTTAATTTTTGATTAACTTAAAAAATACTCTGTGTGTATTAAATTTATTAAAAATGAAGTTATAAATAACAATTCTTTTATTTTCATAATTACGATTATACGTAAGTGAATTATTAACTGTTATAAGAAATAAAAATTTGGATGTAATACAATAAAATGTTTTATAAATGACGTCTACTTCAGCAGTATGATACTTTATAATTTTAAATAAACACTATTGATTTAACATTTATTCTTCAATGCAAAAATATTGATCGCTCTTACAGAAAGTGTAATTTTCAAGCAAAGCTAAAATAATGAAAATCGCATCTATTTTTCAGTGATTATGCTCAATGTAATGAAAAAATTCCAGGCACCTATACCATACACACAAGCAAAACCCTTTAACACAAGCATACACAAATGGGCATATCTGCAATTAGCCGTGCTCCATCGTATACAAATACACATGCGCAATGAAAAGTGGTCACCCTCTTTCCACTCGAAAGAAAGAAAAAAAAAAAAAAAAAAAAAGAAAAATAAAAAAAAGGTAGAGAAGCAGTCAAACGATGACAAGATAGATATCCCGTACTGTCGAGAGGCTGACAAAATAAAAAGTAAAAAGGCAAGGAAAAATCAAAATTGCTCATTCCGGCCGACGTACATCAATAACATTTTTTCCCCGTGCGTGCTCGTGTCCAAAGAAAAGAGTGAAAAAAGGGGGTGGGCCCATACATATACACACACACACATATATATATAACCGCGCGCGCACGTGCAGCGCCGCGTGTTTGGCTAAAGAGCTTGTCGCGCGAGGGGGGACGAACGATATACGTCGCATTCGTCACATTCATAACGGGCGCACGACGCAATAAAAGTCACTGCTTCTCCCCCCTTTTCTTCCTAACTTTATACCCCGCACTATTTTCCGTTCGCTTATGTCTATGTACGTTAGCCTGTGTCTGTGTATTGGGTTTGTCACAGTTTAACTGCACGTGTAAGAGAGAGAGAGAGAAAGAGATAGAGAGAGAGAATAAAGGGCGGTTATAGAACGCAGGAATGCAAAACGCGCGGGGATGTCGAGAGAAAGAGAAGATGTGCAATGTCAGGGCGGAACGCGAGTGCATGTATGTGTTGGAGCTTAAATTTCGTCTTCTATCGGTGCAGCTCGATCTTTCTTTCTTTTTTCTATTTTAAATCGCGTGTCGGTGGTCCACGTTATTATGGAGGGTGAAACGATAAGCGATTCCGCAATCGCGGACGTTTTTTTCTTTTTTTTTTTTATTATTCAGGATGAGTCGAAAGAATGTGCCTGGTATCAGGATATGCGTAATTGCTTGCTTTCATACGATTTGCTTGGAAGGTTTAATTAATAATATTGTGTAAGCAGTTTTCTTTTTGGTATTAAAGGAAATTGTAAAAAAAATTTTGAATAGTCGATCGTATGTATGAAAGATTAATAATAATTTTAGTACAATATTGCTAAGAATTCCGAATTTTTATTATGCAATTATAAACGATACATGTTTGAGAAAATCTCTCTTGCATATGTATATTTCATAAATCACTCTTATTTACAAATTATAATTTTAATGTTAAAATTTATTTTTCATTTACAATAAAATTTATACTACTTCTATTAAGATAAACTCCGTAAAGTTATGATAATTTAAAATAAATAATTTATGGGCTAACAATATAATTCCTTGTTGAGTAATGAATGAAATCATGAATTTTGATGTACATCTATTTTTTGCAATGTATGAATTTTTGAGAAACAGAAGCGCGCCTTACTATATTCGGCTGTATCTACTTGCGGCAAGAAATAGTAACATAATAATTTGAACGAGGACTCTAAATCCTTATTTAGCCATATTGAATCAATCGTTTGTTTAATTTATTAAATTTAAAGTTATGATATTAAAAATTATAAACAAAATAATGTCATTGTACAGAAATATATTGTATGAAGTTTTTATTCTTAGCAAGTATTTAATCAATTCTTATGCAGTTTAGTATTTGTTTTTCATATTAATTATAAAATATGTATAAACAGTCTTTTTTTTCTCTTTAACGAAAGATTAACATGAGATAAAAACTAACTCAATAAAATAATTTAACATCAATTTTGTAATAATTTAACTGACTAACTTGTATGAAATTGAAATTTTAACTAAGTAAAAATTAGCCCTTCGCATTAAAATTATAATCATTAATTTTATAATCTATAATAATGCATATTAAAAATTAAATTATAATATAATAATCTCTTTTAAAATTTTCTTAATTAATAAACATTTTCTTAATATGAAATTCATGTCAATGACTCTTATCTATTCACTAGGCTCAAAAGAATGTAAAAAAAAAAAAAAAAGAGCATACTCGCATCATCTCCAAAAGAGCTAGTTCGCGACGTACGTTAACTCTGAGCTAATAATCGAGCTTCCTCAGCCTCAACGGAAACTGCGCCTTAAGTAACTTTTCTAATTATCAGTATATCATCGTGGGCGTCGCGTACCTAACCTCAAAAGAGAAAGAGAGTGAGAGAGGAAGAGAGAGAGAGAAAGAAAGAGAGGAAGAGATGAGCGGGCGGTAGACGAGCGAAAGAGAAGCGCATACTACCGGCATCTTCTCTTTCTCCGGGCGTAAAATCAATGTTGGCGCACGCACGACACAAAGAGCTTTCCAGATATCCATTAGCCTTCGCCTTTCCAGTAGCGTTGAGCTTCTGCATCGGAGGTTGGAGAAGAAGGGGGAGGAGGAGGATAGGAGGAAAACTCGCGATATTAGAACGGCTCCAATTAACGTGTAAACACGCGCGCGCGACGCGAGCTGGGCGGAGGATGGGATGTTGTTATATCGTGTACACTGCTCGCCAAAAGCTTTGGGGAATCATAAACGGAGCTGGGATTGACGTTGCGTGGGATGGACGGGGTGAGCTTGGAGGGAGAAGAATTATTGAATGCTGTAAAGAAAGAGAGAGAGAGAGAGAGAGAGAGAAAGATGTACCGTTGTTCTTTTGAAGTCGTCGGTATGGACGGAGCTTTTGTTGCTGATATATGAATGGCGGCGTTTCGCGAGAAATTTTAGCCGAGCAATTTACGAGGGAAATTGTTTTTTTTTTTTTTTTTTTTTTTTTTTTTTTTTTTTTTTTTTTTTTTTTTTTTTTTTAATGTTGTAAAATAAATATTTTTAAAAATTTGTTTAAAAAATTGTTGTAAAAAAAGAAGGTGATAATTATTTTTATATTTTTTTAGTTTATTATTCATTATTTGTTAATAGTAAGATATCATAAAAATTTCATTTCAAACGGCAACTTAATATGAAAAAACCAATGGAAGTTAAACAATTGCTTAATTGTTTAGAGATATTAAGTTATAAAAAACTTAATAGTGAAAAATAAACAAAATAAAAAAATTGAAAAAACCACAATTTTTCGTACGTTTTAACGTAATAAAGTTAACATATCTTCATTTACGTCATTTCTCACAAGAATATACTTTATTAATAAACGTATATATTAGAAAAAAAAAAATTTTGTTTTGTATTTCAACTTAAAATATATATTCAAAGATAAGTAAGCTATTTTTACGAACAATAGTTAAAAAAATATAAAAATAATATTAACGTTAAGCAAAATAATAAAATACACTTTATTACAATTGAAAAAAAGAAAGGAATACATAAAATTATTAAACAAGTCTCGCTAACTTTCACTTAGACAATAAAACAGTCGAAACAATCTACCAAAGCAACAACAGCAGTATCATCATCATCATCATCATCAGTACGGCATCCTAGCAAGAAAGAAAAAAAAAAATCCGACATCAGAAAATGAAGCGTCGCCGGGGTAAAACTTTTAGCGGACAGTGTATGTATAACCGATGCGCTTAGGTAGCAAAGCGAGAGCTTTCATCCGCAAGCTCCGACGAGTCGAGAGAGAAAGAGAGGGGATGGGAGGTAGGCATATATGATTCGTTGCCGGTACGTTGGCTCCACCCACGAGACGTCTCAATTCCCTCCTACTTCTCTCTCTCAGCGATATACCGTTCGCTATCCGTCTTACTCTCCGAGCCTTATCCTACTCTCTTCTTCCTCCACCTACGCTGCTCTATCTCTCTCTCTCTCTCTCTCTCGCTCACTTTTTCGCAACTCAATTTCCGTCCGAGCATTTTTTAATCCATCCTCTCTGTGTTTCCTGCGTATGTGTCTATATGTGGGAACGGATGGTCCAATAATTCGCTGCGCATTTTTAACGGACGTTTTTCTTCGTTTGTTCTCGGGTATTACGAGGATTTTTGCATTTCGGGGATGGCGATCCTTTTGTTCAAAATGGCCGTTAAAAATTTTTTTTTTTTTTTTTTTTTTTGTCATTAGTCTTGAATATTTTTTTATTTTTTTTACCGTCGACGTTCTTTTAAAATTCTATGAAAGTTCTTAATTGACCTAATTAAAGAATAATTAGGAAAAAGATTAAATATTCAAAGAAATTATTTATTCATTATCGTGATAAACGCACAATAAATAGACTTTAATTGAAAGCGGTAATTATGTCGCTTATGTGTACAGTAAAATTTACGACCGTTTAGGAACAATGAATAATTAATGAACTAAACATCGCATAACTGTTGTTACTTTGTCGATTGAAATTCTATTCGAAGATCATTAATGTGGTCTTCTACTTTTAACGCTATTTTACGAAAAAAAATTGCAATGAAATTTGATAACCTTTTTTCACTAATATATATATATATATATATATATATATATATATATATATATATATATCAAGGATTATATAATAAACATTATCTAAAACAAAAATTAAAATGATCAAAAAAATAAACGATCGCTACATTGAATATATAACCATTGAAAGATCGCCGTACAAAAATATCAAATATTATTTAATAAAATTATCTAAACAACACAAATAAACTATAGAAAAGAAATCCACGTATATACCGCATTCCATTCGCGAAAATTCTTGGGTAAAACGCCGCGGTAATAAAATCCCCCGTAGAGAGACAGACAATTATCCTCGTCCAATCCGAGGTTGGTACGAATAATACCCCCGCGGCCATTTCTCTCTTTCATATCGTCCCTCCTATATATATATATATATATATATACGCAACCTACCTCTTTCCATGCCCGGGCGCTTATTATTTTATACTCGTTTATATATATCTCTCTCTCTCTCTCTCACTTTCTTTCTCTCCCTACCTCTTCGCGCGTTTATATGTATATGTGTATACGCGACCTTTTTTTACTTGATGAACGCTTTCCGCAAAACGAAGGGAGTTTGGAATTATATTTGAATTTGGAAAAAGGGGAAGCTAGTCGAGGCTTTCGTGTAAGGTCTTTTGTCGTGTTTTAACGGATATTGTGTGATTGTATGTATGCATGTGTATGTATACAAGATTAAACGAGTGAGAGAGAGAAAGAGAGAAAGGAAAAGAGAAGGGAGAGAGGATCGTTTGAAATTTTATGGCCTTTAATATGAAGGCTCTCGTAGGGTTTTAGAATTTTTATGCTTGATTTTCATTCTTCGAGTAATTTTTGTTATTGTTATTACTATTATTATTATTATTATTATTATTATTATTATTATTGTTATTGTTGTTTGTGATTTGAAATGCTTATGCGTATAACTAAATGATTTATGTATATAATGAATTAATTATATAATATTAGGTAGTAATGCTTAATTGTTATCAATTATATTGTGACATAGCACAAACGGAATCGTTTGAAAGTTTTGATAACGAGGTATATTTTAAACAAAATTGATACAATTGTGAGCGAGTATAAAATTCTTTCTATTAAATAGAAAACGTTTCAAATTTTCAATGTTTTTTTTTTTTTTTTTTTTTATATGTGAAATAAAATGTAAGTATATTTTTTACTACATTTTGTTTATATTTTTTACTTAAATTATAAAGCATCTTTTAATCAAAGCAAGTTTATAACTCGTACTAAAAGATTTAAAAATTCATATATATATATATATATATATATATATTAGAGAACCCTATAATGTAAAAAATATAGTACAAAGCGATAATACAAAGCATACATATTGGTAAGTGCAATAATATTCAATAATTTGTGCAAACTATTTTTATAAGTTATTATTTAAAAATTTAAAAGAAATAACAAACATCATATTTTTAAATTTCACATTTATTTTTTATATTATTTTTTACTGTAAATAACGATAATTTTAATAAGAAAAAAAAAAAAAAAAATACATTTTTAGTTTATTGAAATAATCTTTACGAAAATCTTATTAAAAACAATAATCATTTCGCCGAATATACCGAATGATATATTTATTCCTATATCTAAATCAAGCGGCTATTAATAACAATTACGTAACAATTTTCCTTCATAAAACCTACATTCACCTCCTTAACGAACAATAAGCGCTTTCATATACCTATCCACTCGGCAACATTGCGCTCCGCGGCCAATTACTCATTCCTCGAAGAAGGAAAACCTTTCTATACATATTATATAGTATATACATTCTCTTCGCTTTTTCCATTTCTCCTCTCGACTACCGTAACAATAACAACATCAACAACAACTCGCGTACTCTAATTACTTTTCCTGGCAGTTGCGCCAATCCTCGGCAAATTTGCCGCGGGAATTTTTCTCCTCTGCTAGAGATAGAGATAGAGAGAGAGAGAGAGAGAGACGAAAGGAGGTAGAGAAGAGGATTATTGATATTATAACTCGGGCGGTCGTATCTATCGCGAGAATTTCGCTTGTATACCGTGCCGGGCATGCGCGACTATCTTGTGTGTGTATATGTACATGTATATTCCAATATTGCGAGAGAGAGAGAGAGAGAGAGAGAGATAGGAGCAACCATTTTGTTCGTAAAAATGAAATGCGCTCATATGTATATATGTATATATGATGTCGCTTCGACATTTTCCGCGATGAAAATCGAATCTGCTATGCCTTTATATTTCTTTCTTTGGTTTTTTTTCCTTCCGCGATGCTTTTCATTTGAATTTTTTTTTTTTTTTGTTTTTTTTTTTTTTTTTTTTTTGTTTTTCAGTTTTTTGGATATATTGCTTCGTTCGAAAAATGGATTGTTTGAAATTTTATTTCTTTTGAAAATTCTTTTTATTTATTCGTATTCACGCGTTGAAGCTATTTCGTGATGTATTCGTATTAACAGGTTGAAGTTACTTCTATTCAGCGAGCATTAATTTATAATTTAAAAATGAAATGAAAACAACAAAATAATAATAATAATAATAATAATAATAATAATAATAATAATAATAATAATAATAATAATAATAGTAATAATAATAATAATAATAAATTATTATAATTTATCAGACAGTGATGGGAGATGTAGTTTAAATTTACGTAACTAAATTTACAATAAATCGATGTAAATGAATTTAATTGATATCGAATCAATGAATTGTAAAATAATGTGATTTAATAACAGTTTTACTCTTAAGGTCTATAAATTTACATATTAAAAATAACATTTTTTTTTATTTAATTTAATAAAATTGATGTTATTTCTTTTTTAAAAGAAGAATTTTGTATTATTCAAAAATAATTCGTTGGCTAATAATATAACTTACTATTGAGAAATAAATGAAGTATTAAGTTTTGATAAAATTTATAAACTAAAAGTATACCTTTTTTTTTTTAAATATTTTTGATTACGCGTTAAAATATCTTATCCAAATTTTACTAAAACGCAAACAATGCTTCGATCGTCACCAAGAAAAACTGACGAAACAAATTTACCGTTCGTTCAAAACCAACAACCTGCTTCAACACTAACAAAAAGACGAAGGTAGACCCCATAAAAAAAAAAAAAAAAAAAAAAAAAAAAAAAAAAAAAAAATCATAATATCCTTTCTAGGATTTCATAATCTTTCAATGAAATACTCGCAGAAAATAAACGCTTGTAATCGACGTTAATAAACAAAACGATGCGACCGCATACCGTTACGAATCATCTACCTTATTACACGTGTGCACCTTACCCTAACAAATAAAAAAAAAAAAAAAAGTCCTACAATCTGTCATTCGGCAACGAGCAATACTCCCCAATAAAACTCGTCTCTCAACACACAAGCTAACCCCATAAATCCCTTACCCTCCTTCTCTCTCTCTCTCTCTCTCTCTCTCTCTCTCTCTCTTTCTTTCTCTCTCTTACACACTCGGCTACTTAGGTAACCGATGAAAGAAAGCGCGGATGAGATAGAGAGAGGGGGGAGCGGCAAGATCACAGAGGAGAGCGAAGAATCGCAAGTATTTCATTTGGAGCAGATTAGACAGATTAGCGACCAACGACAAAGCCGTTGAGTTCCTTCTCTCTCTCTCTCTCTCTCTCTTCACCTCCCCCTTCCCCCTTCTGCTCTATGCGTAAAGTGACTGTGCCGGTGTTCGCTCGTGTGTATAAAGAGTCACCCGAGTGAGTGAGTGAGAGCGAAAGAGAAGCGATGTTTGTTCCCAGCGCGCTACGTTATTTCGCTCGTTCATTATTCGTCGCCCTTAATTTCCTTCTCTTCCCCCACCCCCTCCCGTTAGATATTTCGCTATTCTTTTTCTTTTTGAGAGCAGGGGAGATTGTTGTTATTGACTTGATGCGGAATTTTTTGGTCGCTGACGCTTTAATGAGTTTCTCTCTCTCTCTCTCTCTCTCTTTTCTCTCTGGCTCTTTTCTGCGTCACGCACCGTTTCAATGATTAAGCGCATCGATGTGTCCAGTGATTCTGATATAAATTGAGAATCTGGTAAATTTGAAGCCGAATTTGGGAAACATATGAATTTTATGTTCCGTATAAACGTTTTTTTTTTTTTTTTTTTTTTTTTTTTCAAAAATTTTTAGGTATGCTTTAGCAGTTTTTACATCGATATTAAAAGTTTGAATGAAAAAAAGAAAAAAATCGTTTGAGGGAAAAATGTACGAAATGCATTAATTGAATTTATATTTTATATGGTAATAATTAATAATATCAGGATGGAATTTATAAAAAGCTGAAAAAGTGGATAAAAATCATTAAATATCGGTATTCATAACTTATAATATAAAAAATAATTTAAAAAAATAAATTTAAATTATTTAAATGTAATTAATTTTTATAAGTGGCAAGAATTTTTAATATTTTATGCAATTAAGTTGTCTTTATGTATTTTTCGTTCGCTTAAATAAATTTCGATTCGTTAGTGTAATCGTGACTTTCGTAAAAGTAGTTTGTAATTTAATTAATCGAAAATACAAATGACTTAATATAATCAATCATCTATATAATTTATTTACCGTTCGCTGAATACTTTACAAATTAAATTTATCAATAAATTCCTTAAATTAATTCGGTTAATTTTGTCTTCGCAATTAGATACATATACACTCGCGCATCTACAGGCTGACGCGTTAAATTTCTCCTGTACATAATCGAATCAACTTAGAAATTCCGAATAAATTTTAATCGCGCGTATCGTCGCCGGTATCTTCGTCGCTCATTACACTCGAATAATATATTAAAATCTCGAGCCGTAAATTTTTATTAATATGCACATATAAAAAATAAAATAAAAAATCGAGCGAGCGCGCGAGACAAAAGACAAAAAAAAAAAAAAAAATAAAGAAGTGGCTACGAGGGAAAATTTATAAATTTTCATCGATATAATAATTAATTGATATTTCATTAAAGCCAACATCAGGGATTTTGCACAGCGCGGCAGAATATTTTCATAAAAATAACCCTCGCGAATGGTAAGAGTAGTAGAGAGGGGGATGGGGGAGGTTTATAACTCCAGAGGTTTTTACGAGGTTTAATTAAATTCAATCAAAGCCTTTTTTTCGCAAAATGACGCAAAGCGAAAAGCTTCCTTCTCCCCTCCCATCTCTCTCTCTCTCGAAATTAATTAAAAAATGCCTTCATAAGCTGCGCAAAAAGCATCTCGCGTTTATATGCATACGTATACATAATGTATAAATTCCGCGCACTTTACAAAAGCACGGGAAAATTTAATTGTTCATTTTTAAAAGCTCGCGCGATAACGTCGTCGACGTCGACTACGACGTCAATTACATACGGTGAGCTTTGGTACCTCGTTGCTTTTCTCTCTCGTTATAATCTCTTCCCTCCTGCGACATACATATGTCATCTTTCTCTCTTGTGGAATTATTGCGATTAGCGTAATTTTTTAATTTTTTTTTTTTTTTTTTTTTCCCTCCGTATACTCGCGCGCACGTGTATAGCTGGGTGCGTATATGAGTTTATCGAATGTTTTTACATTTTTTATTCTCTTTTTTTATCAATATTAATTCATTCATTTGCGATTTGTTGTATTGCCGACAATATTTTAATTATCGCGATATCAAAAAATTCATCGTCAAGATGTGAAAAATTTTTTAAAACATCTATGTGAAAATTGAATTTTTAATTTTAATAAGCACGCTTTTTTAAAAGAGTTGTCATTGTACGCGTAATTAAAACGTGTGCGGCGAATTTAATATACGCTTCGTATTTTATTTACATTGGAATAAGCGCAAGAAATATTTTCTAATGCAATTAGCGTTTTCATGTTTGACAGTAAAATTATAAACTTAAAATAAAATAGTTTTAATCATTATTTACAATAAAAATTATATACACTATTATAATACTATTATAATCAAAATTCGTCGATCGATCTATACAATCGACACCTTCAGCCTCTACGACGCAAACCCTTTCGATATCTCTTCACCCATAATTATCCATCCTTTCTTTCGATCGTTATAATCCTAAATTTAAATGAAGACATACACTCACGCACACATACGAAGGCGTTTCTTTAATCTCATTGAGCATTAAAAATATTCGCTCCACCTGCGCTACAGGTCCGATGATTATCGAAAAGCGACGATCGGATTACCATGCGCCAAGAGTTCAAACCCTTTACCGGCGCGTTTATCGTCTCATTGCGTTAAGTCTCACTCGTACGTGGGTGCGTATAATGGATGTTTCAATGCGCGCGTCATTAAAGGTTAAGTATTGCGTCTTGTTACGGCAGTTGGATTTAATGAGCGAGCTTTGTAGGTTTAATTTTTTTTTTTTTTTTTTTTTTCATTTTTATCTTGCTTCTTTTTTGTTTTTGTTTTTTATTTTTTTATTTTTAACTTTGTTTCAAAAAATAAATATTGAATTTTTCATTTCCATCGCATCATCATAACATTATTATTCTACTTTATACATAATACGATTCTCAATTACACCATCAGAGTTTCAAATCCTCGTAAACGTTCTCCGCTCTCATTTACAAAATCAGAATATTATCGATTTTCACGACATTAAACGTCAACTTTTTACGCAATAAATTCCGCGCAGGTCATCTGCAACTTAAATATCAAACGCTCGATTATCGAATATATATATATATATATATATATATATATATATAAACATGGAAAACCAAAGAGAAACAGAGATATACATGCACACACGCACACACATACGCACGTTCTCTCGTCGAGCTATGTCATTAAAGCCCCCGAGAGCGAGTGCGTGTATAAGCGATCGATTGATAATAAGCGTGCGTGCACCGACTGTACGCGAATTGGTATGCGGAGATATCAAACGTTTGAATGTTCTACTCTCTCTCTCTCTCTCTCTCTCTCTTGCCTATCTGCATCCATCTCTCTACCATCCCTTCTAATGGGCGTCTCAAGTTAGATAAGCGCGGTTGCGAGCGCTCCCTTCTCCTCCCGATAATAAGCTTTCCTGCCTGCAATTCGACTCTCTCTCTCTCTCTCTCTCTTGGTACGCCTTTACGTCGTCGTCGGTATCCGTTAAGCGCGCGCGAGCACTTGGTATGCTAACGTGAAAGCGCGTGTGTGGAGAATGGAAGATCGAAAGGGGTTGTTAACATTTGGATTATTGGCTTTATTAGGTTCATGAGACCTCGAGGAAGATTGATATCGTGAAATACGATATAGCCTTGGTTGCTTTAAGTACTGCAAGTTTGCTTGATAAAGAAAAGATTGAAAAATTTTTTTTAAAATAATTTTATCGCGTTAATTTTAATGGATGTTATAAAATTTTCTGTGGATTGCGTTTATTGATTTTTAATTTTATCGATGTATGTCAGGACGCTTTTTGTAATTAATAAAAACAAGATTAAAAGTAAACGGTAAGGTTACAGTCGCGCTATGTTCTATTTATACTATTTAAACACAAGTAGAGTTTGTAACTTCTTCATATGTTTAATGTTGCTGAATTTTTATTGAGTCACTGAATGATCCATTAAAGTAGTTGTACAGTTTATTTATATTAACTTATCCTTTCGAATTATAATTAGTATTTATCATTTATTTATCCTTCATTATCCTAACACATATGAATTAATTATTATCAAACATCATACAACCATTGAGACATTTCTCACCAACTGCAGTATTTTACAATTGCAGTTTTAACATTGTCATTCTCTAGCTGCAATTAATCATTTCCAATCATTATACACTCAAACAAATCAATAAAAGCGATCGTTCAACTCGCGATATAATTTGCCCTGAAAAATTCCCAAAATCCCCACCCACGGTAATAAAAGCCGTCGAGAAAAAGTAGCTATATGAGTTTGTAAGCAAAGAGAGAATAAGAGAGTGAGAGAGAGAAAGAGAGAGA
Organism: Chalcis sispes; assembly: GCA_949987625.1. Lineage (NCBI taxonomy): Eukaryota > Metazoa > Arthropoda > Insecta > Hymenoptera > Chalcididae > Chalcis > Chalcis sispes. The sequence goes on along the minus strand of OX465098.1, from coordinate 11,881,182 downwards.
GAGAGAGAGATGAGCGAATTCTCGGAGCTCGCGCAAACACGCAGCCCTTGGAGTGAAACGACGTCGTACGGGCGCGTCGTCGGTGTCTAAGACGCCGGGAGCGCACCCCGGTAATTAGGTGCCAACTAACGACGACAAGGTTATTTAATTAGGCCGCTTAAACGCGTGCCTCCGACGGCTTCGCGCATCGCTATTTTCTCTCTCTCTCTCTCTCTCTCTCTCTCTCTTTCTTTCTCCTTTTCCTCTCTATCTTACTTTCATGAGCTTATTATGATGCGACGAAAAGCGAGCAAGAGAAAGAGAGAGAGAGAGAGAGATTTTAATTTTTTGTGCTCTTGAAGATGAAATTAGACGATGAGCGTTTAATTGGAGAGGCAAACAGAGAAGAGAAAATATTTGGGATGTTTGTTAAGTAATTGGATAATGACGGAATCTTATGTATTTAATATTTTTATTTAATTTATAAACAAAAATATTGTTCTACTTTTTCATAATTATTGAATTGACTTTCTCATCAGTAATATAAATTTAATAGATAGTTGAATTATTATGTATCATAATGTTTTCTTAATTAATAGTGATTGATATAAATATAAAGTCAGACAGCGTAAAATGTCACATTAAATTAATTTATTATAACTGAAAAATAATAAATCTATTTATTACTCTTCATAAATTACTGATAAATAGTATGCTCCTGTAGAAAATAATTTTTACATTTCAGTTATACACAAAGAAATATTGAAAAAAATAAATATAGCACATATACTTATAGCACATACATATAGCAATATTATTTATTTGTATGAAAATAATGCTTTAAAGTTAATTGTACAACTGATGATAGTTATAATCATGTAAATAAATAAATCCAATGAATATTTGTGTATTTAATTAAAATATATATATATTTGTGTTACGTTTATTATTAAGTATAATGGTATTTTCGATTATATTACGCTCTTAAAATACAATTAATTTTTAATAAAATTTTAAAAACATAAATCCTTTACTTTTTTAATATTTGACAATAAAAACGCATTGTCCCGGTTTAAAATTCGATATAAAAGCATCGTACATCATTACTTAATTACATTTCAGCGATAAACTCATAAAATGAAAACGTACACACCGGCAGAGCGCCGATGCGCACACAACTTTACAACAAATCACAACAACCTCCGCAAACAATCCCTTGAAACAAAGGACCTCTTACACAAAAGCCCAAACACCGTCCTACTTTTGCCCCCTCTTCCCCCTTTTACCCCCTGAAGGAGAGAGCATAAACATGGAAAATATAGAGGTCTCAGCAGGTAAACCTTCCTCCTACATCCTCCATCTCCTCTTCCTTTCATCCATAAAAAATACACGTGTAACCTACGCGTATATAAAGGACTCGCCGCAAATAAGCCCAAAGCTTTGGGAAACGAGGGTGAGAGAGCGATAGAGAGAGAGAGAAAGAGCGAGAGAGAACGAAAGTGGGCGTGGTCGTAAACCGATGGCGTCGTGACCGGCCAATCGCGTTGGTCGGAGGGTGGGACGCGCCCGAAAAAACATCGACCGGTCAATTTATACGGTAATAGGAGGGGATGAAAATAAGGGAAGTCTATTTGACGGTCGCAAACACGGTCACACTGATAAGACGAGTACACGCGAAGTCTTCATTCGCGGATTACGCGAGGTGGGTAGTAATGCGATGTCGCGCGTGTGGCGCGTCATGCAACGAACGCTGCGATCGTTGTATTTTCGCTTGGTGTCTTATTTTCGTGAAAGAGAGAGAGAAAGGAAAAGAGGAAGGATTGGTTTTGTGTAAAGTTGTTGGAAGGTCAGAAAGATTTTGGTGATTAATAGAAACTGTGATTATATTTTATTTTTATATTTACGATATTGCTTATAAAAATATTAGAAATTATTTGATGGATTGAGAAAATTGAATGTAGATAAACACAATTTAAGTGAAGTAAAGTGATTCGTTGAAATAAAAAACAATCAATAGAACATAATGTAATAAAATGTAAACAAAGAATGATTAGAATTCAATGTATACGTTTTATAGAAAGCTGAAAGAAAGAAGGTAATTAGTTATAGAAATTTTGTAAATTATGAAATTATAATTCGATTTAATTAAATAAAAAATATTTTACAATTTAAATTGTATCGTGTACATTATGTAACTTTCAGAAACTGTGAATTATATTTATTAAATTATAGATATTTAAACTGCAAATTAAATAATAAATTTCTTGTGACTAATTTTCATATTAAACTAGTAAAAATTTAAACTTTAATTATAAATTTAAAAATTGTAAGTCATTCATAAAGATTACTGTTACATGTTAAAAACATTAATACATTAAGTCAATTACGAATTGAATTTAATCTATTTTAACAAAATTTCCTTTTCTTTTTTTGATGAATGACAAATAATAAAAATAAATTCGGCAAAATATTTTTGCATTGAATTAATAACGTTTATTACAATAAACATTTTATTATTATTTAAATTTTCACGTCACAAAATGTTAATATTTTTATTTAATTTTATTATATTTATCGATGCATTACGTATCGGTGCATACACATGCACTAAGTTTTATAGCTATTAGACGAACACTTAATTAATGGGATAAAAAATTTTATTTAATTATACAATTCTCTAATGGTATTTAATTTTTTTTTATTTTAGACGTAAAATTAAAACTTAATAATCTATGAACTATTAACATATAATTTAACATAACCTTCATCGAATTAAAAACTTTCAAATAAATGTCATTCTTCAATTACCTCATCGAATCATCAACCACGAACTAAATTCATTAAGCACAATGAGTCTTTGCATACTTACCCGACTAAAATATTCATGCCTCATCCTCTCCATCGACCGAAAATTCACGATTCACCATCACCGCAAAAAAGGAATCCAGCATCTTTACCGCGAATCCTGACCGTCATGCAACCCGTCAGGAATTCAATCTGTCATCCCCCCCCCCGTAAAAGACAAGAGAAAATGAAAAGAGAAGGGAGGGGGTGGCATCATTGGCTGTACGCGAGGGATTATTAGCGGGCGGCGCCGAGACTTTCCCCTTCCTCTCCTACCACTGACATCATTATTCGCGGCCACTGTATGAACGGCACTTCAGCCGGTCGCCGGACTACGGCATGTCGAAAGGGAGAGAGAGAGAGAGAGAGAAAATAGTCGTTCCCTGCGGTCAGAACTCAGCCCGCGAGATATCGGGAACGGTACGTTTCGTTTCCCGGGTAATTCGTGCGGGAGACGGTTGTCGTACTTACCCAGTGGAATGCTGATACCGAGAAGCTAAAAAATAATTGAACGAAAGATTTTGTGGCTACGGAGAAACCTGCCGTTGAGATTTACCGTGCCGACGGATGTTGTAAATTGTTTTTCTTTAGACCGATCTTTGTGCTTCGATAGCTTTTTTTAGTGCGGTTTTGTTAATTTTCCGTTTTGTGTACCGATAGTCGCCTGCGAGCTTTTAATTTCAACGATTTTACGTAAATTTAACATCGTTTATGACAAGTAGAATTGTTTCCGTTAACCTCTTAATTACAAAAATATTTATATGATAAAAAGTTAAAAAAATATTGTTAATTTTTTAATTTTGGATTAAATGTTTTTTATTTTTCTATATAAGAATGACAATAATAACATTTTCTTTTAATCCTTTTTTTAATACATTTTTTTATAACCGTAATATTCAAATGAAATTTAAATAAAAAGATCAATAAATATTGAATAAAAAGAACTATTTGTTAAATTTACGTGTAACATTATTCTAAAAAATAACATTAAGCAATCGGTTAATTGATTCGCAATTTACAAAATTTAAATCACATTCAAATTAACGAACAAAATTCTCTGTAATTAATCAATCAATGTTTAATTGAGCAAATAATTACCGTGAGCTAGGTAGGGGGACGGGTTCAACGTTACAGAAAGTTTTCAGTGCAAGTGCAGAGATTTTGGAATTCAAATTAAACTGCTATGCTGGAATTCTCAGCAATGAAACTGGAGTTTCTGTCTCAATCGCGGTAGAAAGTTTTTCATTCTGTAACCGCTATTATAATAAATTGAAATTTTTTAGATTCATATAATTATACTGAGAAAAGTGATTTCTTATTTTTTAAAAATAACAAGATTAAAAAGATGTTTTATAATGTATGTATTGGCGAAAAAATAGTAAATTAATTAAAAAGAATAATTTAGTTATATTTTATGATTAATTTAACTTTATTTTATTTGCATAAATAAATGTTGTACATTAATTGACTAAATTGTCAAATAATTTATATTTGTTATACTTTAAGGGAAATTTTTTAGTTAAACAAAACATTGTTAGTTTAAAAGCTCGATTTTTATTAAAAGTTTAAATAAGTTTACTACAATTAAAATAAAATAATAAGTTTGAGCAAATTTTACTGTAACTGTAACATTACATTTTACAGCTCTTTCTGAACATGTTAAACCCAAAAAATCATCAAAATCGTCGCCCGTCGAAAGTGCACCAAAAAACCCGTACCAAAACTATTCTTGCTTAAAAGAAAAACAAAAACATATACGGCCAAATAAAATTACGCACGTTTCGGAATCGCGAAATAAAAAATAAACAATATGGACACGAGCGATCTGTCGACCGAGCACTCGCCAATGGTCGAAGATTTGTCCGACCGCAGCGAGAGTAGCAACAGCAGCAACAGTAGTAGCGGCGGTGGTAGCCATTCCGACCCAATGAGCAACATTCCGAGCTTTCATCCTTACAAGAACCTCGAGGAGCTCGCTGGCGCCGGCAAAGTGACCGACGAGGACGCGATCCTCGCTCCGAGATTCGCCGAGTACGCGAGCAGACTGAGCGACGGTAACGATCTACCCATGGCTTTAGATAAGCCGAAGGATTATGCGATACCTAGGAGCGAAGGTGAGGAATTTTTTATATAGGACGAATGTTTTTAAAGAATCGAGTTCTTATATGTTAACTCTTAATCGTTTAAAAGTCGCTTTAACGAATGCTTTGTATGCCCCCTCGGATTAAAAGTATTTTACGTTGATGGATTTGAAATTATTAAAATGTTTAAAATTGTTATAAAAAAATATTTAAATTTTTATAAAAAATTATAATCGTGAATTTTTATAAATGATACGTTGTGGAAATATTGCAATAAACTATTTTTTTACTATTCAATTTATTTTTTAAAATTAATTAAATAAATATAAAGCTTCTTTTTCCATGTCAAGCACGTAAAATTCAAATTGCCCTCGCGTATCCAAATCAATCAAAAAACAAAAAAAACAAATTCGCATATAACTCAGTGTACACAGAATCATCGAGCGCAGAGGAGCCGGCAAGCGGTTTGTTCCGCGTTCAGTCCAGCGTCGGTAAATCCGATCCCCAAAAGGACACGATGTACAGCTTTTGCCGTGAGATCCGAGAAATTCGTCAAAAGAATCTACACGCGGCGTTAGAGCGAAGCAGCCAAGGAAAAGATTTGGAACTCATCAAGACTTATGGGTTACCGTTGGATCGTATCAAGGAATTTGGTGGTTTAAGTTCTCGCATTGGAAGTATCGCACTTGACAGGCTTAGAGCTGTTGCACCGTTACATAGTAAGGAATTTAAGTTTATTTCTTCGTGTGTTGATGTGATGGCACTAGCGCGATGTATAAGTTAAAATTCTTTGCGTTGAGTTGAGTTTCTAAGCAATGTATAAATTATTAA